>CM057092.1:24652980-25255480 GCA_029959045.1 Taenioides sp. WSHXM2023 | reverse complement strand
CACAGGTGGATGTCTCGCGAATTATAGAATACGTTTATCGTAAATGTTTGTGATGTTACCGGTTTGCACGAAGACATGGATTAAACCATTAACACACGAGGAGGGTGACAGTTTGACCTGCACTTGCCCCACAGAAGTGACTGATCTGCGCCATGAGCGCACACAGCAGGATTTCAGGTGTCTGTACAGAGCAGTGCTCATGTGCACTATATGTCTCTTGTGCCACTGTACAAAGCTCCACTGACCGCTGCTGCCAAGAGAGCAGCAGATATACGAAGCGTGCGTCTGCTCCACTTCGCTGTCACAGCCCTGAGCTGTCAATGAATTCTCGCGCTAATCCCTGGCAGAGTCCAGCTGCTCCATGGCTCTGTGCAGTTTTCAGCGGTTCTCATGGTAGCCTACCCACTAGTGACTAACTTTATACACTAACCAAAGCAGCACAATGGAAATAATTTGGCCACAAAATTAAATGGAGCCAATGACAGAAAGGGTACGAGGATGTGAGGAAATCCGATATTGCAGCGTTAGGACCGCAGACAAGGTAAGAAAACACACTTTAGGACAGCGCTGTAAACGGCCTCATTCATGGGAATGAGCAGCTTTTGTACAGATCCAGATCAAACCAAACTATAGAGCAATGCTAAGCTGATACAGGAAGTGGGCGAGAGGATGTGCTCTGCTGCGGAAGGGCATCCAGACGGCGCATGAACATCCCGCATGGCACATGGACATGTTATGAATATTAAGCATTTATCATCCTAATATATTTCCAAATAAAATAAGTCTTGAACATGTTACATGTTGTTTTTCAATGGACTAGTTTGATATTTATTTTTACAGTTCTGGCAATTCACTGAATGCGCCACACCACGCCCTCAGTCTGCTCCACTCCACCTCTTGTTTAGAGCTCCACGCTCCACAAGTTTGCGCTAAGATTGGGGTCAAGATAGGGCCCATTATGTCAAAGGCAAACTCCAGGGGCCATGTTGGTGACAGAGCGGGCGTGTCCAGCATTGGGGAAACCCGCTGGACAATCATAATATCATCTGAAGCTTTGTTATAATATTTGCACAGTACAACAATGAACAGCAGCCTCAATGATGGCCCATTTATTTATGATGGCGCCAATGTGAGTGATCTGTAACAGCAGCCCAATGACCACACATTTGTGACTCTACAGTAGAAACAGACCAATGTGCTAAAAAGGGACAGCCTTAAATCTCCAACATAGGCCAGAAGAATCCACACAAAGCTTTATTTGAACACTTGCGAAAAGACACATTGTGAATACAATGCTCTCTTAAGAGTTTTATGGTAAAAATTGACTGTTGGGGAGTTTGTAGTGGATTTAAATTACGTAATTTGAGGAAAATAATAAACCCAAAAATATCAGCAGAGCCCATCAGCCGCTCTGGATTCTAAACAATCAATATTTTCATTTTCGATCTCTACAGTTTCAATAAGAGTGGTATTCTCTGAACCACTACATAATATCTACATTTCAGTGATTTTACATGTTGAACTAAATTTTATTTATTACAGCAACAATAAACTATAATATATAATAAGGATGTTGGACATGTGGTCAATCAGTAAATGACATTTTGGACCCAGGGAAAAACCGTCACTTTCACCTTCACCCTCTGCACACAAGACCACATGACCACAGCCCCCTCATGAACAGCTCATCTCAGACTCCACTGAGGAAAATGTCATTAACTGTGCCTCCTGAGCTCCCCAGCTGATTGCATCAATGTCTGATTGGTCAAGAGGTTGTTGCTTTGGTATTGTTATGACAAATCAATGTTGTTTACAGACTAAACCTAATTGGGTTTTCAGTGAATTCAATTTCCCTGCCATTGTCTGTTGTTGTCTTTGTCCTAAATGGTGATCAGAGGCGTATTCTTCTCAATGGAGACAGTCTGTAGGAGAAATGCCTACTTTGATTGTGATACCTGATTTGATTATGGTCCGTCGAGAGGCAAATGTAGCTGCTGTTGAGGAAGGTATAGCCCTGGTTAGTTCTCTACTTTAACACTAGGAAGAATTCAAAAGCATTTCCAAGCTAATATAACAAAAAATAAAATAAAAAAAATAAACACCCCATTTCAAGCATGCTTTGGGGCATGGGGGCACCAATCACCAAAAAAAGATAAGATAAGATAAGATAAGATAAGATAAGACTTTATTGATCTCACAGAGGAGAAATTCACTCGTGACAGAAGCTCACAGTCAGGGGACAGTATAGTGCAAAAAGTTGTGAAAAATTGTGCAAACACTCAGAACAATAAGTAAATAAAAAATAAAATCACAATAAATATTAACATATTTACAACATCAGGTAGCTCTTATGTACAGGGAGTGAAAGAAATGTAAATATATAATAAAACATATCTCTTATATAATATATATATATGTAAAAGAATACAAATATACAAATATATAAATATATAATCTGAGGACAGTGGAGGCGGTTACTGATGAGCTTGCTTTAAAATCATTGTTCCTCAGAAAACATGCCCCAACATGCCGGAGACAAAACATCAACACATGCGTTCACACAATTCACACAAGTGCTGTAGAAAAGTTTCCACTGCAGACAGCACCACCGTGTTGAGTGACTTTGTCCTAACAGGAGTACATTTGAGCCCAGAGTGAAGGGGGAGCCGCACACACAAACATCTTTCTTTGTTTCTATGTGAGCCTGAGAACGTACAGCAATCACATAGCTCCACAGCACACCCACAGAGTCAAACACCATTGGTCCAGGGGCTGAAGCCTAGAGCCAGAGCTTCAGAGCAGAGGAATTTATGACACTTTACAGCACCTCAGCTGTACACTTCCAACAACAATCAAGCTGACCAAAGTGGAAAGTGCTGTAAAGTGGATGTTATTCACCTTTCGTCTTGGACACGCTCCTCCCGGCCATGCACGAGAAGAAACACAAAAAGGAATTCCAAGGCGGAGCTACAAGTGCTACACTAGCCGGTCTCGATTTCACTCGTGCCAAAGACATAGGAGCAGCGCCTTTATGTTGTAGCCCCTTGCTGCCATGTTTCTTTGGCTCTCTGCATGGAAACAGCACTCACTTTTTGCCGGGCTAAACATGTCCTGCATCAGAGGGTAGCATTTCACTCTCCCACTCCTATGAGAAAGATGGTCCAGAAAGTCCAGAAGAGTTTGAATTGAAGAAGAAACGTATAAATCTTCTAAGAGTTTTCAGAGGGTCCCGAAGTAGTAAGCCCAAGTTACTATGTGCAAATACAGCTGAGATTTTGAGTTGGTTTTCCACTTCCAACCAGACCTCCTCCAAGTTTCCCATAGTCAACATCTACACATGTTGTTCATTGTTGTTCCTTGTGATCGTAATTGGTAATTGGTCCAGCTTCTTCCAAGGATAGCAGTTGTACCAAAAGTCCTCCAGTTGTAGCACTTTTAAAAACGAGGCTGGATGTGCAGAGGTGGAGAAGGGGAAGTTCCGCCTCTTGGACACCAGGCCTACTGTGTCCCCTCCAGAGAGTGGCGTGTCACTGGTATGGGGCGTGTTTGTTTAAAGTCACCAGGAGCGCCTTGTAAACTGCATAATGCATGTTTCCCTTTGTCTTTAGATCAATTCATGGGCTTTTTTGAAAACAAAACTCACTTATTTACATTAGAAATATCTTGATCCTTCAGTTTTCATCTCACTGTACATTTTGTGCTGCTACGTTTTTTTTTTTCTTCCTCCTTCCTGTGGGTGCATAGTTTTTAGTTGGACATTCTCCCCCTCCCCTTGCCTGGCTCTGAGCACTTCTCAGATTTCAGGCTTGTCTGGCTGCAGGCTGCACAATTGCCCTCATTGACTCTACTTCACTCACTCCATATTCTTTTTTCCAAGCAAAATAGTCTCTGAAGCACCACTTTTTACTGATATTATGAGCATCCAAAACAATAAAATACAAATAGTGTATGTCACACCTGTAACTACAATACAAACTTTAGCAAACCACTATGAGAACATACTTGCTACATTTACCACACATTGTACTATTACTCCTCAACATCCAACATTCCCAGGGCTTTCTTTGCTGCGTTCCTAGACACAATCTCAGAAGAAGCCACGCCCCTTTTCCTTTTCCAAACACACAGCAGTGAGGCGGCCAGGAAGAGCAGTCCGAGTAAAAACCAAAACATGTCTGTGGGCCAGAGACTCCAGGAGATCTCAAACCAAACCAGGCGCTGTTCACACATTACAACTGTATGAAAAACACATCCAACAAAACATCAATACAATCAAATGGGATATAATAAAAAGTAAAGTAGATTAGATGTTGAAAACTAGCAGCAAAACCATTATAATTATTCACAATGCAAGACAAGAGTCAGTCTTCATGTAATGTAATGAAAAGAGAACAAGCCTTCATGCCGTGTAAAGCCTGGCAAGTTTTCACTCTTATTTAAGACTTCTGGGGTTTACGAACAAAAATAATAAAATGTCAACTAGAAGCACCCAGCACTCCCACTTTGACTGAGGCATTAATCTCGTGCTCTGTTAGAAGTCTGTATTTTTGGCTTTTTTTGGGTGGCTAACATTGAATGTTTGCTATAAAAGGTGTAACAGGTGTGTGATACAATCCCATGTTACAAAACTTTGAAAACATGCTCAGGTGGCCCTCTTTGCCTTGCCGCTGCCTCAGTACAATGCTCCTGCACACGTTCTGTGAAACATACACCTCACTCAACACTGGAGTAAATTATGTAACTATAAGTCACAAAGACCTCTAGTTTTACATGAGGACAACAAGCGAGCGCAGTGGTTGACACAATGGTCACTAACAGAAATGCTCCCTGTGCATCCACTGTTGCCAGGCTCACAAAAATCTGGGGGTCCAAGTACTGCAGGTGCAACCTGTAAAAGAAGATTCACAGTGTAAATCTGACCAAAGGTCTGTCTGTGTAATGTGACAATAAACAGTGATTTAAACGGTTACAAAGCCAGAAAAGCCAGTGATTCAGTGCAGGCTGCAGGTATAACCAGTCCAGTCAGATCCATCTTTCCTTAGCGTGGCACTGGATTCAATTTTATTTAACCTTTATTTTACCAGGTAGGTCGATTGAGAACCAATTCTCATTTTCAACGACGACCTGGCCAAGAGGCTTCGTATAGAACAGGGGCAGCTCCATTGTGAAGCCCTGCCCTTCCACATACAGTGGTCCATCTAACAGTCCAGGCAATGTAAACACAAGTTTTACCACGAGCTACAGTCACAATAAAAGCAGGGCTTGGGTGTTTAGCTGGCGCTTTCTCTATGACAGTCGTACAAAGTACAGCGGTCACATGCTGACCACAGCAGTGGACAGTCCACATGTGGGAGGGAGAGGAGGAGGGAAACTGAGAGGTGTAAGAGGAGTATACAGGTGAAGAGAGTGAAGGACAATGGAGTAAACAGAGTATGGCACAAACAACTTTTCTTTTGCTCAACTACAACTAAAATCAACAAAGTAGACTCAAATTTGCGAAGCCCTATAACAGGGGTCTTCGACCTTTTTTGGCTCACAAACTACTTTTTGATTCAGCAAAGCCTGAAGATCTACCAATAACCTGTGTTTAAAAAATATTTTTTATTACATGTAACAGTGGTTTTATTATTGATTAAACAATTGTGCTATATATGAGTAGGCCTGCTGATAGCCTGATAATAACATTTTATTCAAATGTAAACCTGCAATAGAAAACTGCCTTGCCTACCATTTAAAACAGCTGATTATTTTGAAAATGGTGGTCACAACTAAATAATAGAAGTTTAAGCTTAACAGCATGTACCTATTCTATCAGTTACTGTTGAGGCAATCCCCCATGGTAACGCTAAGGGGAAGGGCTTGAGACTTTGAGAAAGTCAGTTTTCCTTTGATCCACATCACACTGGATCCACATCACACATAACACTGTTTAAGTATTTTGAGAAGGACATAAACAGTGTGAAAAGGTAGGATTATACAACAGAGAGCAGATCTGTTTGGTGTGAGACACAGGGGCAGAGGTCTGCTCCGTGAGACATTGACATCACAAAACTCATGTTTTCCTAATCTGAATTATACTCTGAATTACTAAACATCTTTTTGTTATTTGCTTAGATCGGCCATACGATTGTAAGTTTGTCTGTGCGACAAGGCTAAAGCTAACATGAACACAACACTACTTCCTGTTTATTCTCATCTTTTTCTGCATTTATTTCACTTCTGAGACTGCGTTTTAATGTCTCTTTATGTGATCATTGGATTTGGCTCGTGGTTGATGCATTATGCACTGGAAATATAATATCTATATATAATATCTTTATATGCCAGTGCCGTGCATTGATAAACAGGAAACAGCTGTTGCATTTGTGCTAGCTTTGTTTTGCATAACATGTCAGCTTAACATTTAAGTTACCATAACTGGAAATGGTACTGCTGCTATAAGTGCACCCACTAAAATAATCACTCCTATGGTGATTTTAAATAGCCTATGATTGGCAAATCAAATGATTACAGGTGATTACAATGGGTCAGAACGTGCTGTTAAAGAGGAGGTCCGCATGTGCGGTTAAAGGAGAGGTCTGAGCATGCTGTTAAAGGGGTGGGGCCAGAGCTGTACAAAGAGCCATCTGGAGCACCTTGGGTTCATCAGAGGCACATCTTTGGACAAAGAAGAAGGAGCCACAGGGCTGTGTGTGGGCGGCCTGTGTTCAAAGAGAGACAAGAGCTACACAGAGACCATTACTACATTTCCATTTCAAATAACAGGGCACCTCTGCAGCTTACCTTATTCCATTGGAGGCACACAACAGGAGCTGCTGTGTATACATGCAATAGACATATGAACTATTTTATAAGGTTAACCATGAGACTTTAACCTTCTGTAAAAAGGTATTTGTCAAGTTCATGTATAGTTTACCTAAGGAATGTGATGACACTAGACTCCCCTTCATGCTGAAAAATCTTGATTTTCTATTATTAGAATTTATTTGGTTTTTTACTGAAATTAAACAATACAAAGAAAAAACTCAATTAAAAAGACAAGCTGATCAATGACCAAGATATGGTTGAATCTTGATCTCAATTCAAATTGGATTAATTACACAGTCCTTCAAACTTTGTCAAATGTGTTCCCTTACCATAACAGTGAACAGCCGGAAACAAGCCGGTTCCTGGTCGATGTAATCCATAATATATGAAACAAACAGGAAAAAGTAACTTATGCTTTTGCTGGTAAGGCTGTACCTTCTACACTCTGGGTGTCCTTATTTTCCACTGCAGATAAACACTCGGCTGACTGTGCTGCTAAGCAGCTTGTTGCCATGGAGAAGCCACACAGAGCTGATATCAATACCAACTCCACATGAAAAACTCACACCTTCAGCCTTAACTGTAAACAGAGCCGTACAGCATGTGCAGTGACACGTGCACGCTCATACATGCACACTCATACGTGCACGGAGGAGAATTAACCAAACAGGGAGTCCCTTTGGTTTTACTAACAGAGATAGAATTACCTCAGCCTGAGTCACCCCATCAGCAGACAAGCCTTGTATTACCTCCTTACTTTGTTGTGACTGTTGAAGAATTTCAGAAACCTCTATCAGGGGTGTAGGTCATAATCATTCCACAACTTCACTTTTTTATAGTAAATACTGTGCAGCACTTCAGAAGCTGTTATGTTTATAATGTGCAGCTACACTATATTGCCAAAAGTATTCACTCACCCATCCAAATAATCGAAATCAGGTGTTCCAATCACTTCCATGGCCACAGGTGTATAAAATCAAGCACCTTTCTGCAGAGTCAATCGCTACAGACCTCCAAACTTCATGTGGCCTTCAGATTACCTTAAGAACAGTGTGTAGAGAGCTTCATGGAATGGGTTTCCATGGCCGAGCAGCCACATCCAAGCCATACATCACCAAGTGCAATGCAAAACGTCAGATGCAGTGGTGTAAAGCACGCCACCACTGGACTCTAGAGCCGTGGAGACGCGTTCTCTGGAGTGACGAAGCGAGTGTCTCCATCGGGCAATCTGATGGACGAGTCTGGGTTTGGCGGTTGCCAGGAGAACGGTACTTGTCTGACCGTATTGTGCCAAGTTTAAAATTTGGTGGAAGGGGGATTATGGTGTGGGGTTGGTTTTCAGGAGCTGGGCTTGGCCCCTTACACTGCGTTCCAAATTATTATGCAAATGATTTTGCCATATTGTCAATATAAATGACCGTCATCATAATTTTCAAGTCATCACCCTTTAGAATACAATTCGAATGTTATTGAACAAACCTCCCAATGATAACAGTATTTTATTCAAAAATAAAAACTTAAAATGCACTGCAAAATAAAAACTTAAAATACACTGTTCCAAATTATTATGCACAACAAACCAGTGCTGTAAAGAACTGAAAATGGTCATTTGTTTATTTTTCAATTAATAGAATTAGCATATTACTGAAATCAAAAGCTATTTCAATCAAAACATCTTAACAAGTCAAGTTACAATTTAACATAGGACCCCTTATTTGATAGGAGCTTCAGAGTTCTTAGAGTTTCTGCTTGAATTTCTTTGCAGGATGTCAGAATAGCCTCCCAGAGCCGCTGTTTGGATTTGAACTGCCTCCTGCCCTCATAGATCTTTCACTTGAGGAGCTCCAAAGGTTCTCAATAGGGTTGATGTCAGGGGAGGATGGGGGCCACACCATGAGTTTCTCTTCTTTTATGCCCATAGCAGCCAGTGATGCAGAGGTATTCCTTGCATCATAAGACGGTGCACTGTCATGCACGACCCTAAAGGGGCCGACCAGCTCTCTCCCCATGATTCCGGCCCAAAAAATGACACTACCACCTCCTTGCTGACGTCGCAGCCTTGTTGGGACATGGTGGCCATCTACCATCCATTCACCACTCCATCCATATGGACTATCCAAGGTTGCACGGCACTCATCAGTGAACAAGACTGTTTGAAAATGAGTCTTCATGTATTTCTGGGCCCATTGGAGCCATTTCTGCTTGTGAGCATTGTTTAAGGGTGGCCGAATAGAAGGTTTATGCATAACTGCAAGCCTCTAGGGGATCCTACACTTTGATGTTCACGGAACTCCAGAGGCACCAGCAGCTTCAAATACCCGTTTGCTGCTTTGTAATGGCATTTTAGCAGCTGCTCTCTTAATCTGATGCATTTGTCTGGCAGAAACTTTCCTCATTGTGCCTTTATCTGCAAAAAGCTGAGTATGCTCTGAATCAGCTACAAATCTCGTAATAGTACGATGATCACACTTAAGTTTACATGAAATATCTAAGGTTTTCATATCTTGTCCAAGGTATTCAACTATTTTACGCTTTTCGGCACTAGAGAGATCCTTTTTCTTTCCCATATTGCTTGAAAATGAAGTTGACTGGCTTGCACAGAGTCCTGACCTCAACCCAAGAACAACTTTGGGATGAATTAGAGTGGAGGCTGAGAGACAGGCCTTCTTGTCTGACATCAGTGTGTGACCTCACAAATGGCTTCTGGAAGAGTGGTCAAAAATTCCCATAAACACACTCCTAAACCTTGTGGACAACCTTCCCTGAAGAGTTGAAGCTGTTATAGCTACAAAGGGTGGACCGACGTCATATTAAACCCTATGGACTAAGAATGGGGTGTCACTTAAGTTCATATGCGAGTCAAGGCAGGTGAGCAAATACTTTTGGCAATATATAAACAAAGATTTGCATTTGACATTCTGGTTGTTCACTTAGTTTCTGTAATATCAGAAAATGCAAACGTCATACAATCATAAAGCGACCTAAACACAGGCCTGAGTCTCCTAACAGAGCACAGTGCACTGAGATAAAAGGGATAAATGTTGGAGACAGGAGCCAGTGCCAGAATGGTCTAAGCCTAGTTAATGTTAAAGATCGATAATACTTTATTATTTCGAAGGAAATTCATTAGGTCTGGAAAATTACTTGCAAATCGAAATTTTAATGGAATGAATGAAATCGCCACAAAGACTTTAACACAAAAATTTACTCTGTAATTAAGACATCTACCAACATGAATCACATTCTCGTATTACCCTAAAAATGCTTATCAGAGAATGTGCAATTACATTATTTTTTTCCATAATCAATTAGCCCCAGCCACTATAATTAATGGGATCTATAGACTGCCATCTCATTGATTCTGTAGTATTGTAGTATGCCCACATTTTTACCTCTTTCTATGAGAGGATTTCCAGCATAGAAGCTTTTCCCGTCTGTGACATAATCCTTATTATGGTTGCATCTGTCAACATTCAGCCACATATGAAAAGTGAGCCGACTACAGCACTAACCAACTAAGCCTCTGCAAAAGCAACACTAAACATCATGGGTCAAAACAAGTTTAGCTCTGCTCTCAACATCACAGTATTCAACAGAGTATGTACAGAAGAATAACTGTTATTGCCTTTAAAATTCTAAAACTTAAAGTGACATTTGTGTTGTCCATCAGCACTCAGCACTGATAGTATACAGTAGTGGTGTATTATTACTCATTAGAAGAAGTAAAATGTGTTATAGAGTTGCCATAACAATTGCCATTATTACATCAAGTGTATTTTAGATACTCAGTGTGCATGTAGTAGTTTAACAACAGTGTTGTAAAAGAGTGAATCGTAGAAAAGCATGTACTATATAATGATCACCACATGCAGTATTGTGATATTACCCTATTGTGAATCATGCATATTGTGTATTATATTATATTGAATCGTGAGGGACCCTGTGATAGCCAGTCCTAGTACAGGGGATGTGTGACACTTCAGTGTTAATTGTAAACAGTGACTGATTTTTCAAAACACAGGTAAATATCAAGTGGATGACCAGTGGTCAGAAAGATGTGTAAACACATATGTAAACTAGAAAAGCACTCAGAGAGCGCAGACCTCCGCCAAGCCCCATTTAACGCAATGCTAACGAAATTTTCAAAGTGATCCAGAATCCAGGATTTCTTCTGGATCATCACCAAAATTTAATCATCTGTTGGATTTACCATTCGGAACATTTCCTGAAAATTTCATCAAGATCCGTCCATAACTTTTTGAGTTATTTTGCTAACAAACAAACAAACAGACAGACTCAGGCGAAAACATAACCTCCTTGGCGGAGGTAATAATGTGTATAAAAGTGGGCACGCTTTAGTTCAATAGTTGTGGCTAAGAAGGACCACGTCCTGTGAACTGCTCTCTCCATCAATGTTATTAGAGTACGCTTGTACATTGATTTCAAACCTAAAGCACACACCTAAAGCAAACCTAAAGCACCTAAAGCTACATCATAAAAATAAACAGCTAACCTCTCTCCTGTGAGACAGGCTAGAGACATAGTTAGTCACTCCTGACAGCAGTCCAAACGGTACCCCATAGTAAACATTAGTCATCACTTCCTCCGCTACCACCACAAAACCAGGTCTGCCGGTATCGACAACACACAGCGGCTCCGCGCCCACTGTTGACCGACGCTGTCCAACTCAGGACAAAACACATGTAAATGTCCTTGTGTAGTGAAAGAGAAAGGACGGAGCCGGCTACACTAGCGTTACTGGTCTGCAAGGCCCCGTCGCTCTGTTCAGCACCACTACAGAGCTCAGTAGCTTGGGCAGGCTAAAACCACTACCCTTTTAGCTTAGCACGATATGTGAAATATCATTACAGAAGCTAGGCGTTTAGCATGCAGTCCACTGGACCTTGACAGCCTGATAGCCCCTTCACATAACGTCCACACACTATATACCCAAGGCAGATCGGCGCTTTACACCACAATATAACTAGAATCAGATTCTGCTCGGCTTTCATCCAGTTTAGCCAAAGCTAGTCCGATGGTAGCCCAGTGCTAACGTCTGCTACAGCTACATCAGGCTGTTGTTTTCCCCACCACACTGCACACGAAAATTAGCGCCCGTCTGGCCTCGGCACACTCACTTACCTCGGACTAAATATCCTTCCTTCTACTGCAGAGAAATTGGCAAAAGTGTGAAGCGTTGCCCGACGGTGGATTCCTCTTTTTTGACGTTCATTCGTGTCGGTTTCTAGTCCTGTGCTACAGCTCTTCAAACACAGACGCCAGTGTTAAGTACCAGCCGCTCCGGAGCGCGCACAGTTGTTCAACTCGCGGGGGCGCGCTCTGCACGAGCTATGGAGCTGCTACATTCAGTGGCTGCATTTTCATGTACATTCTAATAAAATAAACAATTTAGTGTTGTAATATACAGTTAGGATGCAAATAGCACGCAATAGAAATACATGTTATAATGGGTTTAGGTTTTTCAAAACAATGGATAATGTACTTAACAGTTTTTGTTGTTGTTTGCTTTTTTTTAAAAATGCGGTATTATTTGTTATCAGAGATCATGACAATCAGTCTTTGCAGTGTGGTTATTCTACAATGATGCAACTCCATAAGATTAAAGATTAAGAGGTCGTGTGCCTGCTTCCATATAATCTGGACATAAGGCATTCCCTTCACCCAAACAGAAAGAAGGGAGGGGGGCAGTGGGTCTGTGGGAGGGGCTAAAGATTACACAGGGCCTGCACAGAGAAGAGAGCAGGCTTGGTTATGTAAGTGCATTGTCCCAGCAGGCTAGCAGTAGCAGTCTAGTGCACAGGACAGTAGGGTTCAGGCAACAGGAGAGACCACACTCTTGAAAACGTAATCCCATTGTCCTGTTGTGAGCAGAGGCTTATGGGACGTAAGTGAGTCCTTATTCACACACTTCAGTAACCTCGGAGAAACAACAGTCTGTTGTATCCTGCTCTTGCAGCATGCCACAAACATTATTATGAAATATGGTGTAAATGATGTTGAGAGTGATATTACAGAGACAGCAGCAAAGATAGGTCAAAGAGCTGGTGTATCACTGCAGATGATGATGTTGGCGTTCTTATGGGAAATAACAAGAGTCACATATAATGTCTCTGTACATTGTCCCTTCAAATAAAGACTAAACTAAACATGTTTCTAGAGTAATACATACAGTGGAATTAAAATTGCATATGACACAGTAATCCTAAAGCAAGACTGTGTCAAGCATGACTTGATTATTATGCTGACACAATGTAAAGCCAAGTAGAACTTTAGTGCTGTTGCACTAAGGAAGAATTTTCAGTTTCTCATAAAGGATTATGTAAGGAAACAAAATGCATAATGCTTGTATTTACTGTATTTATTTCAAGTATGTTTGAAATCTCCAAATGTGCATAGCTGAAGATATAATGAGTACTTTCACACATGGAACCGTGGGTTTCTGGAGATCTGGACAGACAAAACTTTTCATGATTGAATCCAAACAAGGATCCGGCAGTCACATGTGCATGCGTTGGATGGTGTTTAAAAGTGAAGCCATGCTGTGGAGGAGGTCAGATATTCAAGAGAAGAATGCATGAGAGGGGGAAAGGGAAAAGAAGAGAAGGAAGTGGGGAGATTCAGAGCCAAATGTTAAGCTCTGGTATAACTGAGGAAAGAGACTTACAATATAGTGGGAAAAACAAAATACCAACTTAATTGAGAACTGAAAGATTAAAGCTGTCAGGAGTCAGGTCCAGTTAGACCAAAGGGTTCTTCAGCATTTCTGGAGCAGCTTTAGGCACAATCTTCTGTAAATTGTGGGGCTTTTGTTGGTGGAGCAGGAGAGGTGTAGCCAGATGCCAAGCTTTTTATAGGTCTAGGCTAATGTCCTGAAAAATGTATGGCTGATTTTTTTCCTTATTATTGGCAAAGGGAGAAATTTAGTTTGTCAACTGGACAGAGTTTATTTGGTCGAATATGTTTCACAGCTCATCCGAGCTGCTTCTTCAGTTCTGTTCAGTTCTTCAGAACTGAAGAAGCAGCTTGGATGAGCTGTGAAACGTATTCGACCAAATAAACTCTGTCCAGTTGACAAACTCAATTTTTCCTTTTGCCATGGATTCTACCTGGACGACTGAGGGATTCTACACACTTCCTTATTATTTTATTCCTGTCATATTTGGTCACAACTTATTCTTTAATTCAACTTTTTATTAGATTTTCCTTAATTTTAAACAGAACAGAATAGAAAAAAAATAACATAAAAAGTGAGAGATAACATTTAGTGAAAAAACATTGTTGTGTCCTTAGGCAATGCACTTCACCTACACTGCACTACAGAGTGTGGAGTGAATGAATAATACACTGTAAAACACTTTGGGGTGTCTTGAAAGGTGTAATATAAATCATTATTAGTATTACTTAGGAAAGCACAAACACTTAGTAACAGGCATGTACAAACAAAAGCTATCCCACTGCTTTGCTTTTGCCATTCATCCTCCTCAGCATCCTCTCAGTCTCACATGGTGATTCAGTTGACCACCTGACTAAAGGAAATACATTAAGCTTGAAGTGAAGAGGGCACTGCACAAAATGTGACGGCACACCTCTCTTATGAGTTGCAGTAAAACAGGTCTGTGGATAAGTTTCTCATATCATTTGGGAAATAATTAATTTGAAGTGAGAAATTTGATCTTGATTGTAAATGGTAAGTGACCAGTGAGCTTTTTCTTTTCACATGTGTCAATGAAAAAAAAAAAAAAATCAGTGACCATTCCCTTCTATACTGAAATTTTCTTCGACAGCATCACAGGACAACTTCATATTTGGCCTCATGCAAATGATCTAGGAGTGAAGCGTTCACCTTCAGGGAATTTCTTTAAATTAAACTGATCATTTGATTATTAACAAAGAAAAAAATTATAATAATGAATAATAATAAAGAGAGCGTTAGAATGTACACAGTGAGACACTTTCTAAATAAATTTGCATAACAGCAATGCACTTGGTTTGGGCTTGTATCTGTCAGTGGGTTTGGTATTTACTGTGGTGCTGCTGCTGTGGTGGAGAGGTTATGGTCTGTCTTTGTTCAAAACACATGCTGTAAGTACACAGCATTCAGTGGTCCCTTATGTAATGTTGTTGTGATTTTTGAACACCTACAGTGTCCACCTTCAAATCCCCAATATCCAGTATCCAGGACGCTACATATTACCTTTCAGTGTATGGGCAGCTTTTGTTTCAACACTTCATTATCTCCATTAGAAAAATGCATAATTACAGACTTTATGAGGGCCGCTTCCCAGCACTGGGCCCAGATAGCACCCTTTCATCTGATGCCCCAACACTGAACAGTTTCTTCACAGCTTCAAGCTCAACATGAGATCAGCTTTTACTTCTCATCAAAGACTTCAGCCACTTAAAAATTTGGCATTTTGGAAGGTCAAAGACGCAGTTCATTTTTAGCATATCAGAACTCAAACCCCTATATACAAATATTTTTTCCCCTATTGTATTAAAATGTTTTGTGGCAGAAGCGATTTTGAAATTTTTTTGCAAATATGCACCCCCAGAATAATTTAAATTTCACCTAAAAATGTACATCATTTCACTTGTTTCTTGCAAATTCCACCAGATGAGATGTTCAAACAGTTGTTTCTTATGGGAGTAGGGGTGGATCAATTTATCTCATTGCGTTCAGTACAACTTACATTAAATCAACTTAAAATAAAACATCTAATTATAGTTTTTTTTTCCAGAATCAATTTGTCCTAAACAGTTAATATTTTACAGCGTAGAAAATGAACTACCAAGTTAGCTAGACTTATTTGAGAATGAAAAAAAAAAAAAAGGGTTTCAACTATGTGACATTAAGATAAAATGTTTTATAAATTGTTAATTGCTATGGCAAATCATTCTGAAAGCCATGGATATTAAAGAGTGTGGTTCCATATTTAATCATCTAAGGTCACAATTATCAGGTCTAAATTCATTGTTATGATTAAAAGAGAAGACTCTAAAGTTAAGGCTTACATTACCCATTATACCAGTAGAGGCAATGTTAAATTCAATCAGACCTAGTTTGGGGTTACATTGCAGTGCTGTGGCACAGTATAGCCTCCCCCTATAGCTGTCTGACCACAGTAGGGAACATAATGACTTATTCAGAGGCACTTATTCTTAGTTCAACAACATCTCTATAGTAATGGGCACAGCTGGGTTTACAGCAGTTTTCTGCAGCTTCAATAATTACTTTAGCAAAGCTGTACATTTCATTGCTCAGTCGCTAAATGAAAGGCCTACATGCAGGATGACAGATGAGGGCACTCAATTGGGACCACAACTTCATTGCCTTAACGTTACTAAACACAGCACTGGATGCTTAAACCAATGTACATTTTGGGATAAACACTGACCCCTACTGGATAATTTGCACAAGTGTATTTTTAAAACCCAGAGAAAAATACATTTGCAGCACACAAATTGTATTTATAATAAATACTAATTATGTACCAAGGATACCATGGCAAAAGGAGAAATTTAATTTGTCAACTGGAGTTTATTTGGTCGAATACGTTTCTGACGTTTTCTTCAGTTCAGAAGAAGCAGAACTGAAGCAGCAGCTTGGATGAGCTGCGAAACGTATTCGACCAAATAAACTCTGTCCAGTTGACAAATTAAATTTCTCCTTTTGCCATGGATTCTACCTGAACGACTGAGGGATTACCGTTTCATTCTATTCCAACTAATACCATTAATAAGCCACAAAGACATAAGACATAACTGTTTATGGGGACTGGTGTATTTGTGTAGTCTTTTCACAACCACACAATCATAAAACCTTATGTGCACTGAGGCTCAAAGCTCATATTTACAAAACAGAAAGATATAAAGTCATGAAATCAAGAATCCTTCATTTATATTTAACAACAGAGCAGGAGCGAACAAACGTGTTCAGCACTGTCAAGGTTTTTGTGCTGTGTTTCTTATACTACAAAACTGAGATATACATATTATATGCCATAAACGTTCAGGGAGACAGAAAAAATAACACTGAAGACAGATTCCACTGAAATCTATTGTATACGTTGGCATTTTCTGAAAAAAGAAACCTGTAGTGTTTCATGGCACCCACTGCCAGATCAAATATCTGGATGGAGACATAAGAACAGAACAGAACAAAAACAAAAACAAAAACGGACCAATGCCATGCTAATAAGAAAGTCTTAGGTAAAACTGTACCACTGACTGGGACAAAATATCCTTATTTGAACTGTTGTTGATCTACTTTAAGTGTGCTGGTATCTTTCCAAGTTGTATTTCCATCATGGATATATTTGGAGATCTATTAAACTGTAACTGGCATTGCTGAGATCAAAAGAACTCTATTGGACAAGTTGGGTCCACATTAGTTCTGTGTATATTTTACTCCCTTGCAATGGTTACCTAATGTTTTTCTGTATGTTTGTTTTTAACCAGTGTAACACTACTAACAATTTTCAACAAAAAAGGGAAAGCATCTCTGCCCCCACTTTAGCTAGTAGCAGCTCCTTTTATACCAGTTCTTTGTAAATATGAATTACAAATCTCCTTGTGGCTGCTGATAAAAATAAATAAGTTTAATAATGAGGTCTGAACAGTCAGCCCAGCAGCAGTCCGGACAGTGCGTTCAGGTCCCTCATATAAGGGTTGTCACTGAGGATGCGGTCAATGCGTTGCTTTTGGTCAGGGAAGATGTCGTAGAGTTTCTTTTTGAGCTCTGATGTTTCTCCTGGAGAGCGTTGGGGAGGGGGAGAAGGTGAAGGGGATGGCGAGCGGCGTGATGGGTGCCACTCCGGGGGTCCCGAGTGTGACCAGTGGGCGTTGGTGTGAGAGAGTGCAGTGTGTGGAAAAGGGGGAATGGAAACAGAGGAGTGAGAGGAGTGCAGCCCCGGAGCATACACCGCCTGTTGCTGATGGGAGCTGGGCCGCAGGTCTGGAGGTCTCAGAGGAGGAGGCGTCATAGGGAGTCGCCTGCAGGAAGACACAACCTCAGTGAGTGGGTGATATGGGAATTCCACAGACACTGGTGAGTGGATGTCCAATCCAATCCAATCCACTTTATTTATATAGCACATTTCATAAACAAAAACAGTTTCCAAAATGCTACACAATACAAATAACACATACCCAATAGAAATATAAAATAAAGCTCTACTTAACTCCATTAGTCCTCGTTAAGACAATAAAACTAGTAAAATCAAATAAAAGCAAGAATACCAATAAATAATAAAAGGTAAAAAACATAAAAATAAATAAAAGACACAGAGGACCACACAACTCACACAGTGTTAAAAGCCAGAGAATAAAAGTAGGTCTTAAGACAAGACTTAGGACACTCCACTGTGGGAGTTGTTCAGAGGTGGGGGAGGCAGAGTGTTCCAGAGCTTGTGTTCCAGAACTTGGGACCGGCCACAGAGAAGGCCCTGTCCCCCCTGGTTTTAAGTATTAAGTTGGAGCTGGCCCTTGGACCTCAAAGGACATGCAAGGGTAAATTTGGATGAGATCCGAAAATGTAACGTGGGGCCAATAAAATCTTAAAATCATTTTTAAAAAGAACTGTAAGCCAGTGCGATAACGCTAAAATCGGGGTAATGTGGTCTTGTTTTTTGCTTCCAGTCAAAAGTCGCACATCAGAATTTTGGACCAACTGTAAGCGGTAAAGTGCATGATGGCTGATGCCAGAAAACAGTGCATTACAGTAGTCTTAAATGAGAGGAGATAAAAGCATGCATGACTTGTTCAAGAGTATTAAAAGATAAAAACGGTTTCATATTGGATAAAAGTCACAAATGATAAAAGCTAGATTTGATGACTGCATTCACTTGTTTTTCAAATTAAAATCACTGTCAGTAGTGACACCAAGGTTGGTGACAGAGGGTTTGACAAAGTGCTGCAAATCAATAAGTGTGCCCTTCCTGAGTGGTAGGTAAATTTGAGTGGGAGGAGGTACAGTGCAAAGAGAACAGGCATGAGAATAGAACCCTGGGGGACTCCGCAGTGAATAGGAACTGAGGTCCTACCTGGACCTAAACCACCTGAGCACTGTCCCCCTGACACCAACACAGTTTTCCAAGCGATGTAAAAGAGTTGCATGGTCAACTCTGTCAAAAGCAGCAGTGAAATCTAAAAGCACTAAAATGCCAGAATCACCAGAATTGGTCATTAAAAACAGGTCATTAAAAACCTTTAAGTGCAGACTCAGTGCTACGGAGTGCTTTATAGACTGACTGGAAGATATCTAAAGTGCCGTGTGTTTCTAGAAAAGACTGCAGCTGCTAAAGGACACACTTTTCAAAAATTTTTGTTAAAAAACGTAGTTTGGAGACTGGCCTGTAGTTAGAAACATCAGGAGAATCCAAACTAGGTTTTTTTCAAGAGAGGCTCAACAACAGCCTCATTGCAAAACAAAGGCACAACACCAGACACCAGACTGCTGTTAATAATTTCCAGGACATTTGAGCCAATAGTTATCCAAACTTCTTTGAATATTCGGGGTGGAACAGGGTCAAGTGGACTGGAAGAAGGCTTCAGTTCACTGACAATTAGATAGACTCTTATGTGATTTTGTGCCAGTATCTTTAGTTGAGCAGAGCATGTCTGGTGACGGGCTGCTTTTTTGTGACAGTGGACGAATTAAAGCCTCAGATAAGTCCTGGATATAAATATCCCAGGGGTCACTGATGTGGAGCCACACCCTATTCTGAGTGCTCCGAGAGGGGAGGAGAGAAGTGGAATGAGAGAACCAGCACTGTGGCATGCTTAAAGCTCTTCCAATAGCCATAATAATAAAGGGTAGATATGTTACTTGGGTCCTATTCTAAAACAAACCTGGTATCTTTTCGGAGGAATTCATCTATGTGAGGCCCTTTTCTTCCAAGTGGATCATCTGGAATCATAAAGTGGTCCTCTACAAATGTAAACTGAAGCAACCTAGAAATAAATACAGAATAAAAAGTTAACTATTGTTAATTGCAGAGTAAAAGGAGTTTTGTGAATGAGTGAAACATACCTCTCCTGAATAATCCAGCGCCAGGTCTCTGAGGTTTTAACAAAGTCCCTCAGGTTGTCATTGGTTACAATAATGCCATCAGTCTTTTCAGCGAGATGCAGCAAGAACCTGACAAACAAAAACCTTTTAAAATAGACAGCGGGATAGTGGAGAAGCTGAGTCACTCTCAGAAGGAACTGTGTGTTACAATACAATGCACTGATGGCAACCAACCCTATTCTGGGTTTTCCTGAATGCGTGTTCACATGACATCTTTCCATTAAGCTGCTACTGAGACCCAGGGGGACTGAGGCAGAAACTGGCTAGAGTTTAAACGTAAATGCAAAGTGTGTTCCTGTTTTTTCTGGTATTATAATCTTTGACACACCGATGTAAAAATTTTACTGTTCATTTTAAAGTGCAGTTTTGTGGAAATGATATAGAACACTCTAAAACAACATCACTCTAAAACCTCATCACTACAAAGCACCACACTGACAGACCAGGTGACGGCCCCTATACCTGCAGTTCACGATGGCAAGGCAATGGTTACACAGCACAGAGTGTACAAAGCAGTGCGCATGTATACGGGGTAGATAAAACTGGGAACAATAAAAACAACAAACATTCACTCAAAATTAAATATTAAAAAGGATTTAATAATATGGGGAAACCATGGTTAATGGAGCTGCATACCGTTTGTGTAAAAAAAAAAAAAAAAAAAGAATCTGACAAATTTTGAGATAGCAATATACAATTAAAAAGTAGGATTCTGTTCAAAGTACACATTGTCAACAAATTTAGGAGCATTAATATTTGAGATGACACTGAAATCTGAACTCTGAATGACATTTTTTGGTGCATCCTGCCTGACAATATAGAAAGGCTATTGGTTTTCTATGTAGGTTTCACGTACCTATCATCGTGTGAGGCTATTCTTTGTCCACAGACCTCTCTGGAGGGAGTGAATGACAGTAACCGGAGATCTTCAAGCTGGTTCAGAAAATGTTGCTCTGGAACAAATATTATATTAAGAGTTTATGATGATGATAATAAAAAGCTGAGAAAACATGATTTTGGAATGTGCTCCATACCTGTTGTGAGTCTGTCTCTTTTCTGTCTCCACTGAGGCACAAACACCGTGATCTCCCTGTGGCCCCGCCTCCAGAAAACCTCCACAGCCAACGCTATTCCCCGACAGGAGAAGAACCGGTTAAGGCCGTGGCTGCACAGCACAAATGGTGGAACATAGAAAAAAGGAGGAAAAAAAAGGAGAAACTGTCAAATACACAAGAGTCACATTGTTAAGTAATGATCAGAGTAAAAGATAAGGTGATGTTGAAGTGGTTAAACGCTACTAATATCCAGATATAAAGGCTTGGGATATAGGTCACAAATTTTGAAGCAAAACAAAGCAAGATAAAGCTATTATATATTATTATTATTATATAATAAACCTATTCTTTAAAAATACAATATAATTAAAAAGCCTGATCTACAACAACTAAATGTCAGAAAGAACCAATAATTAGCCATAGAAGTTATTTATTCTACTCTGTACAGTTCAAATCTTACGTTTATTACATGAAAATGGCAAAAATCTCTGCACTCTTGCACAAAAAAATTACTCATGATAAATACTGAGACCCAAAATATATTGTTCCAGATAAGTCGATATAGTAATTATCATGACAGGCTTACTAGGATATGAAATTAATACATCTTTTAAAGTAGCTACCATAAGTCAGTTTTATAAATTTCTTATTTGAGCCTTTTGTATTTTTGCTCTGAGGCCTCACCATGTCAAGTGCACACAGGGAAAAACAAATACACTACACGTTTACAGATCTACATGACTACATAACATGATCACAGTCACAATATAGGGAAGTTCCACAAATTACATAGGGCTGCAATTAATTAGTTTAGAAGTAAACTAGCTGGTGATGATTTGTCATTTGTCAGCTAGCCAAACAATTATTTTGAATCTATTGGGGAATGCAGATTTCTAAACAAAATGTATGCTATTGTCAAAGTCAATAGACAGTATTCACAGTCACTACAATTATTCAAATCAGCTGTTGAAGGCCTACTACCAAAGAGATTTCAGAGTGAAAGTGAAATTTAAAATTGCATTTATATACGACAATTGTTTGCCTTAAAGGAAGTATTATTAACATATTGCCAAATAAATACTTATACATTTTTGAACAGTTTTTTTGTTTTGTTATGCATCACTGATCATAATGATGAGAGATCGATCGATATGGTTTTCTTCATGGCTGATGCTGATGCTGATGCTGATGCTGGCTGATACTGATTTGGCTGGCCGATAAGCTCTGCCGATATTTTTGGGGCAATAAGAAGTGCAGTATTCAAGTAAAGATTTATTGCATATTCTTTAGGCTTTATCTGATTGGCCCAAACAAAATATTGGCCTCTGAGATTTAAGGCCAGTGGCCAATGCACTAAAATATCGGCCAACTGATATAACGGCCTACCTGTAATGATAATAAGCTTCTGTAATATTCAGCAATAGTAGCTGCAATGATTAAGTCTGGTTGTACATTATTGTAGCATATTTTTGTAGCTCACCTCCACTGTACTGTACAATATGAGGTGAATACAAAGCAGCAAAATATGTTTGTCTAACTGTATGAATAGCATGTGGGTGCAGTAGTATATTTAAATCTGCTTTCACTTCTCGAAAGCCTTATGACTGAGCCTTATGACTGATTTGCATATGTTCAGTGCAGTGTTCTTTCAGTGTGCAGACTCACGCCATTGCCACATTGCTGCCGTCAATGATGATGTGTCTCAGACCGGGCCGCCCGGGTTCATTTGGCAGTGTCAGAGTATAGGGAGTCCTCAGAGACTGATGGAAGCGAGCTAAACCAGTGACCGGAGGTACTGGGGGCTCACTGGCTGGAGGCATTCGTGCACCATTGAAACCACCATGGCCAATCGTTTGACAAGATGATGCTGGAGGTCGGTTAATGGCCTGAGCCGACTAAAAACAGTAAATAAAAATATACTTCTAATAAGAACTTTTAAAAAGTGCTCTAGAAATAGAAATACTTACACTGGGAATTGAAGACATAGAGCTAGTGGCTGTTAGCCACTGAGGTGTACTCCGCAGTGCTGTCACTGTCTCCAGTTTAACTGATCCCCCCAAAGTCTTAGTGCCACCCCTGGATAAATAGTCCTTCTGAGTCACCCCACTTCCACCACGGGCCAAGTACTCTGTTCTGGGGTCCTGATGACTCACAGCCAAGATGGGACATGTCCTGTTATCGCCCACTTTGGTTTCTTTGGGGATGACTTCATCTTCACCTTCATCATCGTCATCATCAATTGTGATGACTTCATAGTTTCCTCCTTGAGCACTCGAGCTCCTCTTGATTGCAACAATCTGAAAGACAGGTTCATTTGATTATTTTGTATTTATTATGAACATCCCATGGAAGACAGCAGGTTGTCTGTGCATACCTGCTGGGTGCTGGTCTCACTGTGGCTGCACTGTCTTCGATGGCCGAGGCCATTACTACTTCCTGCTTGCTGGTTTGGTCGAATGTTTTCTTTTGCTTTTCCTGAATCCACCAATGCCCTGTTGTAGTCCCAGTCCTTCCCTCTGCACTGAGACGTGTTAGTGGATGAACATGAGGAAGATGATGGGGCGTCTGGAGAGCGTGAAGAGTTTGTCACTCCTTTCAGTCGCTTGGTTTCTTCATCAATCTTCTCCAGCAACACAAATGTATCTTCAGTTTGACCTGCTTCTTGTCTGACAACACACTCTACTACTTCTTGCTGGTATCCCATTGTTCTAAACAACATAAGGAAATGTTATTACAAAGTTACATTTAAGCATATATGCATATGTGTTGAATACTGTATAAGAGGCTACAGATGTAAAAAGGTGTATGCAAAAACAACACATTTATATCCCTTTCAAATAAATAAAGCACAAAGAAAGAAGCCAAGAAGAGCTCTTTAACACTGTAAATAAAAGGCAACAGCACTGCCTTTATAAATGTGTTGTACTTTTTTACCCCATCACTGTTCTAGCTTCCCTCATCATTTCACTTAACACAATGCTATTTAGTGGGCAAAAATAAAAATCTGATTCACCTAAAAAAATTGACTAAGCAGCGGAGATTGGTTTCTGGGCTGACTGCCTCTCCATCATCCAGGTTGCCCTCACTAGCGGTCATCATGATGGGGCCCACAGTGTTGGCCTTGGAGCAGAAGGTTGAGGTTGAACAGGGGGTTTTGGATCGACAGCTGGCGCTGCCCCCTCTGCCTTCTCTATCCCGTCTTTCCCTCTCACGAGCCCTTTCTGGCGAGTCCTCTCTACGCTCCAGAGAATATTGTCTCTTTGTGTCTCTGGTCTCACTTGCTGATGAGCGCCGCTTGTGGCTGGGTCGTGTACCATTGAGCAGAAGCACCTCAGGTCCCAGTCCTATTCCACCTCCTGCTTTGGGCCCTGCAGAGGGGCCATTAGTTCCCTTCTCATCAAAACTAGCATCCAGGATACGGTGGGAGAGTTCAGTCACAGGAGTGCTACTCTGAGATCGATCTTGCTCCACCTCTGCTATACTCTGATTAAGTGCCTGTTAAAACAATGTAAAACAAAATCAGCCAATAAATAGTATAATACATAATAATGTTAAAATGTGGCACTACACCTTAGGACTAACCATCGAAGATGTGCTAGAGCCAGTGGGGCTGTGTGCCAAGCCCAGTAGCTCCTCCTTCAGGGCACTGGGCAGAAGCAGCAGCTCCATAGTGTACTTGTCATCCCTCTCCTCTACAAAGGACTTGAAAGCTCGCTTCAGTGCTGGTTCTCTATCACTAGGTAAACTTGTTTTGTCCTGAATCATACAATTAACATATTTTTATTTATGAAGGTTGTTTTTGTTTTATTATTAGACATAAACTAGTGAGCCACACCTGAAACAATGCTACAAACTGCTGAACCCGGCTCTGGGCCATCACCACAGGTTCTGCCTGACCCAAGAGCCGCAGCCTCCCAGGCTCAGGTACCTGGACCTCCGCACTCGTGTCTCGTATGAGCCTATCGAGGAAGAGGCCACGAGCACCCGCGAAGATACAATGCATGTCCACAGGGTAACACTCTTCTTTTACGAGCTCTGGATCACACAGGCCTCGGATATACTCCTGCCACACAACCAGAAGAATACATGTAAGGCTGGGCAAATTGATCACATTTGTTTTCATCATATTGATCAATCATGGTTTTTGATACATTTATTTTTTTAATTCTTAAATCATAATCATATGAAAACACATATAATGGCTTTCTTTGGTAAGTACATAAACAAACAATACAGACTGTCATGTCAAAACAAAAATAGTCCCCTTTCTTTCTCCAAAGTCTGATCTCTGCTCCAGACCACATGCTTTTATTAACAGAGGATTGGCTGTGAGACATATCAGAGCATATCAGTACTATTAGGGATGACTGAATCTTGATCTTGATGTAAATGTAATCACACAGCTTTAAAAATAGTATACTATATTTCTTATGACACACTGAAGGAATCTCCTGGTAAAGAGAAAGCAAACAGTGACTGGGCTGAAAGTGGGACACATTTTTTGAGCATTAGTTTAAACAAAAATACTGTACTTCTGATAGTTTCAGAGACTAACATGATGACTCACAAAACGTGAATCAATGTCAGACGTAAAATACAAATTGGGTGTGGAACAAGGATACATTAGTTACAATGAAATCACAAGTTAATCCGAGCTGGGGGAGTGGCAATACACAGTTTCCTCAACTGTTTACTAGCATACAGTTACTAGAGTATAGGGATGACTTCTCTGCCCAGCACTTGCTAGCTGATCAAACTGCTCTTCAAACTATATTTCGTGTAATTGTGAAAGCTGTGAGTAAATTAATATTTGACTGTAGCACAGCGCAGTCTATGCTAATCAGTGAGCACTGACACACCTGTCCAGTGAATCTGAGTGACGTCTGGTGCGCTCGTTATGTAAAACATCATTCAGCTTCAGTTTTTTCACAAACTTCTTACCTTAGCTTTCGACACACTGTCTCTATTCCCCAGGAGCTGGAGCCAGATCTGCCGCGATGTTTTGCTTCCCGTGTGGTCCAACAAACCAATAATAGTAAAGGCCACCTTAAAAACCTGTTCCACCCTCGGCTTCGCACATTTCAGCTCTTCCTCTTTGTCCTCCAGAACCGTAAACTCGTCCACCGTGTTGCCGTCTTGCATGTGTCTCCCAGGGGCGACAGGGAGCCTGCCGCTGGGCTGCTCGTCGTACGTTAGCTCGGTGCCTCGCCTCAACCCGAGGAGGGGCCGCGTTGTTGACATCTTGTCTACAGCTTCCTCCTTCGCTTTAGGAAGTTCGCTTTACATGTCCCACATCTGAAAGATCGAGGGACCTAAATGGATTAACATTTTATATCTAAGGTGTGCCCCAGGACTACACGAAGCCTTTACAGTGCCTGGCGACATGGGCACAGGTAAAGCTAAACAGCTAGTAACGCGGAAGCCCCGAATGACGTATCCGGAAAGTCCCACATGACGCCATCAAAACACGACAGTTCATATGTTTGGTCCATAGTCCGTACTAATCATCTCTAATTTGTCAAATCCTTGTCAAATCAAACAAATGTAACTTTCCCATCCCAGAAAGATTTCTGCTCAAACAAATCGCCAGACATTGATTTTTGGAAATGTATTGTTTATGCGAGCTAACCAACTGTAATGCCTGAAGCTATTGTTTTAAGCCTAATTTAAAAATCCCTCATTTGTAAAATTTGTATTGTTAATTTCACAGACATGGCTTATCTGTGTCCCTAGACACGCGGTAGGCATGTTCATATAGCTTATACTGACAATTGCAATGCTAATTTATTGTCAATTACAAACCGAAAGCAGAATGAAGCTCATGAATCTCTGATTTGGGTTGCCAGTTTCAGTGATGATATTAAGTTGATTTGAATCTAAAAGGACTGCTCTCTGTCCTCGATCTCAGTGAGGATCTCTGGAGTTGTTTGGCTTCTTCTCACAGACAACCTCATACATAGCCTTCTTCAGGGTATGGACTTCTTTCTGGTTCTCCATCTCCAGTTGAGCACATTTCTGGTCCATTTGGCTCCTTATGTTATCTTTTTCAGACCTTACTCTAGTTTCTTGCACAGATGACAGACCCAGCTGTCTTCCCTCACACGTTAGACTTCTTGGTGCATTGTACTTTGTTCCGCTATTTATTCTCTGCTGTGGACAGTTCTTTCTCCAGTTTTCTGTTTTCCTCCTCTTTCAGGTCCAGCTCACATTGAACCCGGCTCCTCTGCTCGTCCATGCTCTGCTGTAGGGTCATTATTGCCTCTTTCACAGACTGGAAATCCTCAACCATGGCCTTCCTGGTCTCTTTTCACTTTCTCACAGGTTCATCTTTATCAGGAGAAGTTCATCGTCTAATCTGGCAATCTTCTGCTGCAGGCACTTGTTTTAACTTCAGTTTCCTGCAACTGCCTTTTGCTCTTTTCAGACTCTTCGCTCTGGCATTTGTTGATCTGGATTTGGACCTGAAGCTTGTTCTCGAAATCCTCCAGGAACTTCTCCAGCACCTTCTCTATGGCTTCCCTCTCCCCTCTCCAAATCCATTCGTTCTTATCTTTCTCTTTTTGAAGTCTGGAGACCTGCTCTTTCATGTCATCAATCCTTTTACAATTCTCCACCATAATCTCATCAGCCTCAACCAACCGTAATTACTCCTGCCCTGAAGACCTCATCCCCTCCTCCAATGCCATACACTTCACATTCAACTCCTGACTGTCTTTATCGAGTCTGGAAACCTCCTTTTGCAGTTGTTGGCTTCTCTGACTCTTTCCACGGCGGCTCTGACCCTTTCCACAGCGGCTCTCTCCGCTCTCTCCTTCTCAATCTCATTTTGGAGAGCATGGATGGTCACCTCAGCTGTACTGAGCTGACCTCTCAGTTCTTTTACCAGGGTGGTGTTTTTTTTTCTGAAAAATTTGAACATCTTGGGAGCTTTGCTAAAATGCTGCTTCTCACAACAAGTTCAAGTGAATTATGAGCTGTGGACGGGCAGTGACGTCTGCTGCAGAGTTTGAGCAGTGATGTAATGTAATGGAACTACAGTGCTCGGTCGAGTGTTTTCCTTAAAATCAAAGTTTTAGTATCGTGACAGCATCACTCTGCTCTGAATACTCACTACTTGAATTTCCTTCAGGATCTACTAGATAGATAGATCACCTCAAATGGTAGAAAAAGAGGGATTCGTAATAGAATGAGGTGGGACAAGGAGGAACAGACTCTAGAAGTTTAAGGTCATAGATAACAGCCTAGCTTTTACACCATAAGTTTAGTGTTTCAGTTGTAGCACACAGAGAGATTGGAATAGCAATAGATAACACATTACATCCCTGAATGTAGGGCTGTGTGAGAATGTTAAAATATGATCATGTATGTAAATCTATTTTTATAGCTGTTTCATCTTGTATCCATAAAAAGTGTGTTATTCTTTAAATACGCAGGATGAAGGAGGGACAGGGGCCAAAATGGCAAAATACAGGACAGGTGACACAAACCAGTAGGTTAAGTGGCATATTTACAAAGTGCTTCACATACAGTCCACAATCAGCCAATCAGATGGACGCACACATGCATGGTTTTAAAGTTTGTCAAGGCACCACCGTTCCTGACTGGCTCATCTCAGACAGTGACACAAGCTGCTGGAGCACATAAATAACAGGCCTTGTGTAAGAATGACAGTTGTCATCATGTGAAAGAGGCTGATAGCCCTATCAGTAAAATGAACTAAAACATATATAGCATAGATTGTCTGTGTGTGAACATTTAAAATAGGGTACACTGTAGTTTTGTGACAAAATGAAAGCTTGAAAATGTGTGTATGGGCTATCAAGTGTGTTTAGTCCTAGAGGGGCAAATTTCAGATTTATATTGTTTTGCCTTATACTGTCTCAGGCTGTAGCTAAAGACTGTATATGCACTTAGCCTTCTTCTAAACTAAATGATTTGTTTTGATAGCCTATAAACTTTGTCTTAAAATAACCTAGGCGTAGGCCATAATATTAGCTTATAAGTTAAAATACAACTTGGTCTACACAATAGGCAGCTGCTGTTTTTATTATAAGGGAGTAAAAGGGATAACTGAATTTATCCGTATGCTTTCTCAGTTGTTTCACCCATGAAACCCCCTAGATGGCGCTGTAGTCTACTGAATGGTATTGTCACTTGCCTTGTGCCTTTTTCCCTGATGGCACAGTGATATCGACTAAAAGATGTTTCCAATCAATATTTTTCATTATTTGAAGCCCAGGCGCACACAGCGGAGGAATATTGTCTTTATTAAAGTTCATTGTGTGTCTATTATATGGGTGGAGAGGAGGGGAGAGATAGAGAGGTGGCACTTATACACATTGACACTGTTATGAGCTTTGATAGAAAAAATTGTGTCCTGATTTTTGTGTGTTCAACTTACACTATTCATATTATTTCAACTAAGTGAACTACTACTGAAGAGAATAAATAAAACTGAAAAATGACCATTACATCAAATGTTTTATAAATTTATACTCAATCATACATACTTTTTACCTAAACAGTTGCCCAGTCCTGCTTCCTATTTATACTAAATAATACAATTATAAATACTAGTATTTTCTGTCATTCCACAAAATCAAAACAATTTCACAATTTCAAATTATTTGTGGTAGAACTGTCCAAAACCAGTGAAACACATTTGGACATGTTTGGACATTTTGATTGTTCAAACAATAGCCTGTGGATGTACAGATGTAAAGAAGCAGGTGTCAGTTCAAAGTGGAGCTGTGTAAAATAGCAGAGCTTCACCGGGGCTTTGTGTGTGTGACTGAACAGATGTGGCTGCACCTGTGAGGGGAGAGGTGCTCTTACACCAAACACAATCTCTGTGCTGTGAGACACATTAGGACACTGCTGTTTGTGATTAATGAGGTGAAATTATGAAAGACAATTACACTGAGCTTTTAGTATTTATCTACATATATAGTTTTACATTTTTCATAACAACTGAGTTTATTTAACAAACATTCCACACAACCTTACTTTTTCTTTTTTTTTACTAATATACAACAACAACAACAACAACAACAACAACAACAACAACAACAACAACAACAACAACAACAACAACACATATGTTTATTGCATGTTTGTAATTTTTGTTGTATTCCTGCAAAATGCTATTAAATGTCAAAGTAAATTTTAGGTTTAATCATTGTTTGTGCCATTTTAAATATATAACGTGTGTGTGTGTGTATAAATATATATATATATATTTTTTGTAACTATGTGTTAAACAGTTGAATATTTTTTCTGGTTAAATAAAGGTTAAATTAAATAAAATATGTAGTATTTACAACAAGAAAAGCTTAGTGTGTAAATGGTCACAGTTACATCTGCCTTTAAAGGTGCATTGTGTAACTTTTATGGTGGAGGGTCCATCAAATGTTTTTACTCCATGGAGATATTATTGCTTTTTGTATTAAACCTTTCTATCATCATGGAAACCAAACCAGACCAAGTTACAGGTCAGATCTGTAGAGAGGCGACCCCGCTCACAGTCAGAATGTCTTTTTCAAGGTATTTCTGAGCCATAAAAACTATAAGCTATAAAACCACCTGTAATTGAATAAATGTAAGGTAGAGCTGTTTAATGTCATACTGTGGAACATTCCAGGCAGAGCAATGACATATCCATAGAGAAAAGCAGGTGAAGGACCCCCAACCTAAAAGTTACGCAATTCACCTTTAATAATATTGCATACTGCTCATATGTGAAGAAGACAGTGTAGTTGTGAAAGTGGGAGCGGAAACTGAAACGTGTTATAGCCAACTCACTTGTGTTTTGTGGGCCTCGTGGTAAAAGCATTACACACACTTAGTTAGCCACACCCGCCCACTTAACAAATGTATTTATGTCAAACCTAGCCTCCCACCTCCCCCTGCACTTTTCCTATGGCGTTTCCTCCATCTTACAGGTCAGGAGAGATAGAAACGAGATAAATTTTGCCTGCAATAAAAGGCCGTGCATCATGAATAATAAAACAGGCATAATCTCCCACAAGTGATTTATATGTACATCTCCCCCGCACACACACACACACACACACACACACATGCACGCGCAGACACACACACGCAGACACACACACATGGAGACAATGGCACACACAAAGCAGGTTAGGGGAGAATGCAAAATTGGGGACAGCAGACACACGCCCACGACAAGCACTTTAGCACACTCGCGCATGCAGACAAGATAAAACATGCTAACACAAGAGGCAGGCTGGAGGTGGGAATGTGGACAAGTGGGAAAAGACACACTTAGATGGTCCTGGGGAGAGGAGTGGACACCCAAAAACTGTTTTAAAATGGTCACAACTCACTAGTCTGAATATGGATGATCTGAGCATGTTGTGGTACCCTGCTTCATTTCTTATGCTCATTAGTCAAGAGCTCTACAGTCAAAAATAAAAAAAAATCTCCTGTAGAGTTATACAGGCCCATGTTCATGTGCAAATATGACATCTTCTAATTCTCAGACATGAACGCAACTTATTGGTCCTATTGAATAAGCCTGAAAGCGTTTTACATTGCCTGAAAGCTCAAGAAAAAATACAAAATGGATTTTAACAACTACTTTTCAGGAGCCTGTGCACAAATCATCTCACCTGTTATAGTTCCAACTAAATCTGCTCTTTCTGCTCAGATTGTTTTGAATTACTTGAGTAACAGAGCTTCAGACAGAGTAGTGCTTTCAGTTATCATCACACCCCTAGGAAATGTTGATGGCATCAGCTGTAAAGTATCAGTTGGGATATAAAAGTGGTGACTCATCTTCACTCCAAACTGTATAGTCTTATCATTATCATATGATCAGTGCTATAGCTCTTACTGTCCATACTCACACTTCCATATTTAGTCTGTAAAAACTTAAACATGATAAGTTGATGAAGTTAAGATGTAGAGCTGACAAAGATTAATGGCCGTTAACTGTGAGTAAATCACTTTTCTCTGGCAACGTTCACTGCATTACGCTGAACGTGCGTCCCAAATGAACCAGGCAAAGCTGCAGAGACGGCCAGACAGCTGCACGCCATGCCAGTTTATTAAAAAAATCAAATCAAATAATTGGATTTTCTCTACAAATTTTAAAAGACCAAAATGCGTTCTTGCAGCTTCATAAGACACTGTGAATATCTTCTGTTATTGTGAATCAGAAATAGCCAAATAATTCACATTTGGGTTGGATTTCTGTAGCACGCATTGTATTTTGCATTAAGCCTCAGTCAGATCATTTCTTAAGCCTCGTACAGAGTGACAGATTCCTTTCACACCAGCCTGTACACGGCGCTGGCTCCTCCTCCTCCTTCTCGTCCTACTAACAGCCACAAACCCAAACCCACAGATATTATATGGTTTTATTCTATATCTTTACATAAATCAAACATAGGAATGCCACATCACTGGTCCACACTAAATACAGTAGGAAAAATACATGAATAATAGTGTTGGATGATGAAGTACTCAATTTAGTAAAAATGCAGCTATAGTTATTCAAGTTACTCAAGTAAAAGTCTCACTTAAAAATCCACTTAAGTAAAAGTACTGAAGAATGGCAAAAGGAGAAATTTAATTTGTTTTTGAAGAATGTATTTCATTTTGAGAAGTGTTCACTGCAATGATATTGATCAAATTTTTTTCAGATGATTCAGTAGCAATATGAATTTTGAATTCTGAATTTTGTGTATTTATTTTTGTTTGCTCAAAGCTAGAACTTGGAATCATAATCTTTAGTCAAGATGTTACCATGAATGAGCTAATTTTTTTTTTTTTTTTAATATAAAAGTATTTTTACTTTTCAGACCAGTTCAAATAGTGAAGTACAGATACCTACAATTAAATGTAGTGAAGTAAAAGTAAAAAGTATCCACTTTAATGTTCTTAAGTAAAGTACAGATACCTAAACATTTGTACAGTACTTTTACTTTTGTTCTTTGCTTCTTTCCACCATTGACGGATACACACATATAACTTTCATATTCAGTAAAAGGTAAAGTAAAAGGTATCATAGATCCAGAGTATATTCCACAATGAGTGTAGTGTTTAGTTTGACTACAGCTACAAGATAAGTACAATCAGATAATACAGTCAGATTACATCAGTACAAGTTATGAATTCTAATGATGAACTATGTAAAATTTTGTTTTTTTTTTGCCTGAGGTTATATTGATCTATCATTTCATTGTCCCTGGAGAAAAGAAGGTGATGCCATCAGGTCAGAGCTACGAAGAGGCAAGTCCAAATAAAAACTGTCATTATTTTTCTCTGCAATAATAACACTAGGGATGCGCCGAATCAGCTTTTTCAGTTCTGATACCGATTTTGATACTAGCTTTAAGTATCTACATAACCCAATATAAAGCGTTACCAGTGCAGAGAGTGTACAGAGTAATTTTTTCCCTTTAAACTAAAATAAAAGGAGACAAAACTGATCCAGATGTGTTATGCAGCTCTTATTAAACTCTTAAGCAATTATTAAATTAAAATAATCAAGCTAATTAACACCTGTAGTTGAATCAATGCATGTTAGATGAGTTTAATGCCATAGTACGGTAGTTTCTTAGTTGCTTATGACAGAACATCTCTATGGAAACAAGACAAGCACTTTGGGGACCCCCCATCAGAAGTTAAAGGCATTATGTAACTTTTCTGGTGGAGGGTCCGTCAAATGATTTTCTCTATGGAGATGTTATTGCTTTGTCTGGAATGTTTCTCAGTATGGTATTAAACCTTTCTATCTCCATGGAGACCAAACCAAACCAAGTTACAGGTTAGATCTGTGGAGAGGCAATCCCACTCACAGCCAGTAGGTATTTTTGAGCTATAAAACCACATGTAATTAAATAAATGTAAGATAGAAATGTTTAATCTCATACTGTGGAACATTCCAGGCAGAGCAGTGACATATCCATAGAAACAAGCAAGTGACATACTCCCAACCAAAAAGTTCCATAGTGCACCTTTAAAGCAAATCTAACACACAAACAGTTTTGGAGGGAAGGTCTTGTCTCCTGGCTCCAGTGCTTTGTATTTCTCCAGCATATTTCTTTTGTGTCCTTACATGTCTTGTTGGTTTTTCTTTTCTTTGGCCCCTCTCCTCCTCTCTCCCGAACCTCTCCTCTCCCACTGCGCCATCGGCAACGGACATGCCTGCTCCATGCTACAGCCCATTTAGGGCCTGCTGCCATCGCCTACATGTAATTGGAGTTGGAGGCAGGAGCAGCACAGAGCACAGGACAAAGCAAGTCAAATCTGTAAAAACATAAATGAGGGGAAAGAAAAATGCAAAAGAAGTGTCAGGTGGACTGTCCAGGTTTACCAATATGCGCTATGTGCTAATGTTTAGACTAGTTTACTTATTATATCAACTAAACATACAGTGATAATGTGGTCTGATGTAATTCTATTGCAATAAGAGGAAAGCATTTGTTTGGGGATTACAAATGGGGTTATTATTACACTGCATGACCTGGTTCATATACAGTACCTCCATGAAAAATCTTTGTTTAGTAAGTTCTGTACTAACAAATTAACAATAAGATCATGTAAAGGCAATAATATGTTTTTTTTTTTTTAATTCCCTATTGTTTTTTTCATGTGGCATATAGTTTAATAAAATAATCAGTGTACAGTTTGTAAAATAATGCAATAAATGTTGTGAATGACATAAGTCGTCCTTACGTCTCAGCCTCCCCCAGCTGCAGCTCTAACATGGACACGTCTCCACCTTATCACAGTGTCATGATGCTCATGGACAAACTGATGAAAGACTTTTAGCCGTAACTGAACAAACGATTTTCTAAACTGAAGACAATAAAAGTGAGTGGGTTCATAAAGTACAGAGCCAAACAGCACAGAAGAATATGTGTATGTCACATGTGTGTATGTGATATGTGAATGTTCTATGTGTATGTGATATGTGAATGTTCTATGTGTATGTGATATGTGTATGTTACATGTGTGTATGTTACATGTGTATGTTCTATGTGTATGTGATATGTGTATGTTCTATGTGTATGTGATATGTGTATGTTCTATGTGTATGTTTTATGTATATGTGATAAGTGTATGTGATATGTGTATGTGATATGTGTATGTGGTATGTGTATGTTCTATGTGTATGTTTTATGTATATGTGATAAGTGTATGTGATATGTGTATGTTCTATGTGTATGTTCTATGTGTATGTTCTATGTGTATGTTCTATGTGTATGTTCTATGTGTATGTGATATGTGTATGTTCTATGTGTATGTGATATGTGTATATCATGACTTCACTCACACACTGCTCTGTGGAGGCTGTGGAGGCAGGAGAAGAGTAAAGAAAGAGGCTGAATAATGTGAGACAGCAGTTGTATTATTATAGAAAGCTTTATGTCTTTGTTGTTTGCTGAGGAGCTGTGTTTGTAATGATGAATATCTCTAAGTCTATGTACAACAATAGTTCATAGCCTTGCAAACTGAAAAAAATCTATTTTGTGATATATTTTGTGTTGCATTTTGGAATTTTTAAAATGTCTAACTTTTATTTTAAAACCAGATCTCAGAATCTAAGATGCTTTTTTTAACCTAAAAAATAAAACAAATTTTAAAAGCAAAGAGTGAACGTACCTCAGATTTTTTCCTTTTTAAGCTGGATGGTACGTCCGTCCAGTGAACACTGCTGCCTCTTTACTTGGCTTAATATTTGTATTGTGCCATAGATTGTCTTTTATTTTAAAGCATAACCCTTGTTTCTCTCTCCTTTTCTTTCTTTCGCTCTCTCTCTTCTAAAATGTTTCCTTTCCCAGGCTGTCCAGCGCAGCAGGAGACAGCCGCCTCTGGAGCTCATTAAGAACACACCCACAGCGCCGTGTGTGTGTGTGTCTGTGTGTGTGTCCCTGTGTGTGCATCCCTGTCCACTTCTTCCTTTCGCATTCACAATTGATGACATGCACCTCCTAATATACGTCTGCAAGGGCCATACAAACACGAGGAGTCAGATCTACTGTCACAGCGGCGTAATGCTGCTGACATTTGAAAACTGCTAAGTGCTCTGTACTCATGAAAAATAACACGGGCCAAATGTGGCTTTTAGTATTTGATGGAAGACTCTGGTTTGAGTGAGCTCTCTGTCAGGCCGAGCACGACGTCTTTACTCACAATCACATCCATTTATTTTAAGAGGGCCAGCTGAAGGGGGAGTTTGTCAATGAAACAACAACAAGATTGTTATGTGACCTGTAATAAATTATTTAAAGTCTTACAAGGATACAAGAGCAGTATTTGAAATATTGTTATATAATGCACTTACAGGGAGTTAATCCATTTTAGTTTTCAGCACTTAAAAATAACAAAAGAAAGAGGAAATCACTTTAAACTTTAAGATTGGCCTGCCCCCTTGAGATGTTATTGCTTTGCCTGGAATGTTCCACAGTACTGTATTAAATTTGTATCATATATTATACAAAATTCATTATTGTGAGCTTTTAGGATTATTAGAATGTTGTGCTTTGTTTCATTCTCACATGTTGAAGTAACTCTGTATTATTAGTCTGTCTGCATCTCCAAAGCTCAAAATCATCATCACAAGGTGGAGTGTGTTCTGTTTGAGAAAACCTAAATATGCAGGATTTGTGCCTTAAACAAAACACAACTCCAGGTATGATTTTGATGAGGAAACAACATTATAACATAAATCACAAAGTAGCGTAACGTGGGCCCTTTAAATTTCAAGTATGTTTTTATTGCCAAAAACATACATTTTTTTGTAAGGATGCTTGCCTCTCCACAGATCTGATCTCTAACTTAACCTTGTGGTGCCACCTGCTTGTGTCATATAGAGATAGAGAAATTTAATCCATACTGCGAAACATTCCAGGCAGTAACAGCAATAACATCTCCATGGAGACAAGCAGGTAGTCAACCCTCCACCAGAGAAGTGAGTGCACTCTGTACTTAAGAATGGAAATATCTTATCCATTTGACACAGTTTCAAAACACGTCCTTTACATTTACTGTCACCTCTCTTTGTAAAACATGAAGTGCTTGTGTGTGTCTTCTCTTTGAACTCAAAAAGTATAAACTGACATAACTCACACTATGTTTGAACAGGGCAAGAACAGATCCTAACATCCTTATATTCCTGACATCATTCAAACATGACGTGGCTTTGAATATACAAAAGAAAGAAGAAAGAATGGCTTACGAGTCAGATATTGATTTTACTCATTACGAGATCAAGAGAGCCTGAGGGGTAATTATTTAAAAAGATGCACTATGTAACTTTGTCTCCATGGTGATGTTATAACTATGAATATGGCATTAAGAGACAAACAGGTGACCCTACTCCCTTCTTCTCTTCAAATCACGACTCAAAACATACCTGTTCAGACAGTCCTACACCACATAAACACATCATCATCCAGTTTTGTATTGTATTGTGTTTTATTCACCTATTTTATGTTTTTAACTTGCCCTGTACAGTGTCCTTTGGGTTTTGAAAGGCGCTTATCAGTAAAATGTATTATTACAAGGCCAAGTTATAGGTCAAAACTGTGGAGAGGCGACCCCAATTACAAAATAGATGTTTTTGCAATAAAAAAATTTAGAAAATGCAATCTCTCAATTTTGGCAAAGAGGCATTTTGAGAAGAATCTTTCTCAGAACTCCCACAAAGCTATAAGGCCCTGAGATGAGTGGTCTGTGGAGTTCCAGCCAGTTTTCCAAAGTAGGATTTGAAATCAAGGGTGGGGCATTGATATTTTTTAAGTTTTATTTTTGTTAAATCCAAATGGAGAAGCAGCATATTGTACAGTTTCATTGTAAGCAGGTCAAATTGTTCTTTCTTTGCAGGTCTGTCTGTGTACAGCAGGAGAGGGTGCAGGTGCAGAAGGGGCTCTTTAATTGTGTGCTGTGGAAAGATGAGAGTCCTGTGTGTAGGTGTGTGTGTGCACGCGTGTGTGTGTGTGTGTGTGTGTGTGTGTGTGTGTGTGTGCGTGTGTGTGCGTTTGTTTTGGAGATAATTGGGGAAGCGCACCTGGACACTGGTCACCTCTGATCCCAGCCCTGTGCCCTTCAAACCCGCTCTGTGCACTCAGGATGCACCCGGATGTGTGGACCGCCACTACACTGGCAAAAACAAACCATGAGAGAAAATATAAATAGCTACATTTTGGATTTTTTTTAATTTATCCTAAACAGTTTAAAGGTCCTATATAATGCAAAATGGACTCTTGTTTTAAGCTTTTTAAGCTTTAAGACATGTTAGAATGCTGTTACCTCTTAAAAAACATATCTGGAGTTGTGTTTTGTTTCATTCACACATTTGAGTGATCCTTTACTACCGTACCATATTAGTTAGCCTACATCTCCAAAACTCTGTTCTACCTTGTTCAAAGTTCAAAGTTCAAAGTCAGCTTTATTGTCAAAAACCATATGTACAGGTTGCACACACAGGATTTTAAATTGCAGCGCTCCCTCGGCCCACAGTGAACATTAAACATCTTATAGACATGACAATAAACATGATGACAAAAACATAACATATACACATAGCAACAAGTACGATAGGTTTGTATAATACATATAATACAAATAAGTAAAACACCCAATGTGTACCGTGTTAAAGCTCAAATGGGGTCATTTAAGCAGCAGTGTCATTAGTTATAGTGCAAAACAAAGTGTGATGTAGTTGTAGTTTTCAAGATAGGCTATTCCAGAGCTGGAGATCTTAGTGATTCTAGTGAAGGTGTATAGAGTTTAAAACACAGTGGAGCACTTCTTGTATCACCACATGATATCACAAGGTGGAGGTGGATTGTTTTCTGTATAAGAAAATAACTCTAAATAAGTCTAAATATGCAGTGTTTGTGTATTAAACAACTCCTGATATGATTTTGATGAGGAAACAACATTAAAACAGTTCAGAAAATAGCGTCATAGGCCCTTTAACCATGCCTTGTTCAAGGTCATGCTTACATGTAGGTTAATGTTACAATTGTTTCAGTTGGTTGAAATTTGATTAGACAGCCGATGCTCTCTTTGCACCCTTCAACAGAAGCAAAACCACCAGTATAACAATTTATTTTATACCTGCCCCAGTAATATCCCTGGAGTATCCCTGGATTGTCTACTGTGTAAATGGCTGTACCAGCATGCCTACTTCATTGTATAGTAGGTCAGCAGTGCTATAAAAAAATCTGAACCAAGCAATGACCCCAGCCAAATCACTTTTTCAAACACTCTTCCTAAAAAGTGTTTTGTGTGTGTGACCTTTTTGTTGACAAAGAAGCATCAGATATTCTCTTTTACCAGTGCACCAAATGGCCACAGACGGAGCCTTGTTAAAAACTCAAAGGCGTGTTGGGCAGGTCTTAGCATTTAGGGTCTTTTATAATGCAGGATGTCTGACTGATGGATGTCAGACAATCATTTATTTATTTATTTTAAAGGTGCACTATGTAACTTTTTGGTTGGGAGTCCGTCACCTGCTTGTTTATATGGATATGCCATTGCTCTGTTTAGGATGTTCCACAGTATGACATTAAATTGCTTTTCCTTACATTTATTACATTTATAGTTTTATAGCTCAAAAATACATAGAAAAACAGGCATTCTGACTGTGACCGGCATTGTCTCTCCACAGATCTGACCTGTAACTTGGTCTGGTTTGGTGTCCATGAAGATAAAAAGGATGAATAGCATACTGTGAAACATTCCAGACAAAGCAATAACATCTCCATGAAGAAAAGCATTTCACAGATCCTCCACCATAAAAGTTACACAATGCACCTTTAAATTATACATAACAAAAACAAACAAAATTCAACTCAAAATTCAACTCAAACTCATCACACACACACACACACACACACACACACACACACACACACACACACACACACACACACACACACACACACACACAATCGTAGATTGAGATTGAGATTGAGATTAAGATAAATTTAAAGAGACAGACAGTCAGGTCACAAGTGCCGTGAAAATGAAGGCTTTAAATTACTTAATAATGAAATATTCTTTCCTTAGTAAATAATTTATTTTGACCTATAAAAGATTAGAGGAATTGAGAAGTATTTGGTTTAAATCTTTAAACATGTTTTTTGTTTATGTATTTTTTGAGTCTGGTTTTAATAAAGCATGAAACACTCAAAATTTTAGGAGGTAGCACACTGTGGGCTGCTTTTTAGGAATTAACCTCCAGGCCTGTATTTAAAAGAAGAGAGGATGTCAGGAATCACACTGGTACTGCATTGTAAAAAGAGTTTTGTACCTGTACCTGGAGAAAAATGATTAGAAAAGTAAGTAGTGTGTAAGTTTTAATGGTTTAACAAATAAATATTGACAGTATAGCTCTTAGTCACCCCTGCTTTAAAGCCAAAAACTTCTTTATCATTCCTTCATCACTTTTCTAATGGTATATCACAGTCCAGCTTCTCAAACAAGATAAAAGACACAGAAAAAACCATCAGAAAACTTTGGATTGTTTATCAATTGTATCCACAGCAACAGCATGTTAAAAATAATATTGTTAAAGAGGGGTATTACTATTCTTTCTTAGCTTTCTACCATGCTATAATATTGTTCCCTGATCAGAAACACGGCTGGAGAGATGGTAGATGTCATCCATACATGTTTGAGTATTTCTCTAGAGTTATCAATGTTTATTAAGAATGATTCAGGCTTAGTAACTATAATTAAGGGGTTAGGAGTGAGGGCATAGAAGTTACTAGGCCTAACTCATTCTTAATACTGTTTGTTCAAATTAAGTGTTTCAGGCCCATATTACACTATCTGATAATGTAGTTTTCTCATCACAAACGTACCTGGAGCTGTGTTTTGTTACATTCACGTACATCCTGCATACACAGGATTTGTTCTCCTTTCAAACAGAAAACACCTTGTTCCACCTTGTGATGTCATGTGGTAATACAAGAAGTGCTCCGCTGTGTTTTTAAACATACACCTTTACTAGAATCATTTGGATAATTTCACCCAATCTCTACTGAACAAAAAGTAAAAAAGGGGCTGTTAACTAGCTGAAAACTCACCACATACATCACAAAATGAAACAGAGTATTTTGAACTTTGGAGGTGTAGACAGACTAATAATAAATGGTCACTCAAACATGTGTGAATGAAACAAAACAAAACTCCAGGTATGTTTTTGGGGAGATAACAACATTATAACATGACTTAAAACTCACAAGAGTCAATTTTGTGCAGTATAGGACCTTTAAGGATAATTAGGTGTAGTTAAATTGAACCAGAATTTCCCATATAAATGGATGCAGAATAAGTGAGTCGCTCTTATAATCTCTGGTTCGTCAGTGAGGCTCCAGTCTGAAGCTGCAGTGTGTAATTGAGCGTGTAAAGACTGTCCCCGCCCCTCGCTGCTCTGTCTCTGTGGTGCTCTAACTCAGGCTTTGTTTGCTCCTGTTTTATAACTGTCATTACACCGCTACAATGACTTTATCTTCATCTTCACACAATCCGGCTCATGCTTCTTCATGCCCCAAGTTTTAACCTTATTACCCAGCATTCCCCGGGGGACCTCTAATGAAACAGTTCCCTCATTCAGGAGGTCAATTTCCCTTGCTTTCCTTTATGAAATCTAAAGTCGGCCTCATCCCATTGGCGTAGCTGCATATCTGATTTCTCCCCTTTAATTAGCCTGTGTGTCTGTGCATACGGCAGACAGTAATGGACAAAGGCACTCTCTGTCACTCAATTGATTTGGGATTAGATCTTACAATATTGATCTTACAGCGTCTTACATGTTAAAAGTCCTCACACTGATGCTTTGCCTGTATGCAGACAGTTTGTTCTGTGAAACAAGAGAAATCAAACTTTACCAATTACAGATGACACATACAAAGCATAGCGTGGCGTGCGCTGTCTGCAGGTCTGATCCGACTGTCAAAGAATCCAAACACATCAAACGCAGCAATGCAAAGGAATGCAAAAAGGAAAATAATTCAAGAAGTGATTTAACCAGTGACAGTAACACTAAAGATGATGTCCATTTAAGGCAAAACAAAGATGTTCTGATGTCCCATGCAATTGTGCTCTTACCAGTTTGATCATAAGTCAGGAAATTAACTAAGTAACCCTGATTTAAGCAATTGATACTTGGCAGCTGATGTCATCAACATTCCCTGGGGATGTGATGCTAACTGGAGGTACTATTCTGTCTGAAGCGCGTTTTACTCAAATTAGCCTTTAATCTGATCTTTAATTTAACCAACCTGACCAGAAAGCTGATTTAGCTGGAACTATAACAGGAAAGCTGATTTATGCTGTTAAACAAGTCTGTCAGACTTGTCAGACATCAAATGACAGTCACAAGATTGCTAACTTTAGCTAACAGTTTTTCAGTTAGTCACTCTCACCTTTCTTGTTGAAAATCAAACACCTAAACAGGATCATGAACACTCGTACTGATCACAGTCTCCTGAAAATGAGCTGTTTTTGTATTTTTTCTTGAGTTTTCAGATTAATTTTTTCTGGTAGTGTTTGCTAATGTGTGCACTGTGTCGCCATGGTAACTTCTGAACATTCTGCCATACACATACATGTAGAACACCCCCAGAGTGATGTCACTGCAAAGAATCAGTACTTGCACTAAGTAAGACTAACTCAGTTAAGTAATATGCACAAAATTTAATTTTATTGATTTATTTATTGAACACTTTGGTATTTTCTTTTGTACAGCAGAAAATTAGTTAGTAAAAAGTAAGTAAGTAGTAAAAAGTTCTGGTCTTTTATTCTGTTTCTCTTCATTTATTACCATAGAAATAACTATTCTTCTTGTGGTCCCTGGTAGACTTCAGTTGCATCCTGACATTTTAATGTTTATTTGATAAGTAATTTAATGCAATATCATGAGATCCTTTTTAACTTGACCCCCTTGTGACTCCAGCTTCTGCTTTCTTCTCGTTGTTCCTCCTCCTGCGCCCTCACTGCTGTGGGCCTATAGACCTGTTCACACATTTAACATGAGTGTAGACTGTGGTCCTGGCGCTGATGCTGAAGGAGAGGCCATCACACCACAGCACTGTTTTAATCACTGATGAGATGTCTAATCACAGCAGCAGAGAAGGGAAAACTACAAATGAGTTTTTAATGAAGCTGTGAATTTCAAAGTCCATATTTATAATGTCCCAGTTGTTGTGTATCTGTCTGATTATGCCTTATATTATTTCTCCTGTGTATTACCCTGTAATTATCAGCTATTAGACACTTTTTGAGTGTGACATCAAGAATATGAAAGCCAAAACCCAAACCAATCCCCTTTATATTCTATGTTTCTGTTGGTCGTAAAGCACAGTGGTACAAAGTATCATGATTATTATTATTTACTGTATTGCATTTTGCACAGATGACAAAAGTTACACAAAAAGTTTTTTAATAATTCCATACAAACTCCAACTTACTTATACTCATTGCTGTGGAAACCAAATATGAAACCATAAATCCCTCCATACAAATCTCACTGTGTGGTGCGTGTTGTATAGATGTATGTTTGTATTTTTACATTTTGTGGAAATGCCTTCCATAATCCATTTGAGAAACTTCATTATCGGTATATATACAGAAAGGAGACATTTTATGCTAAATTTACTTTTATGTGCTTTTAATGTTACAATGGTTTTCCCTCACCAGTTCATCCATGTTGTTCCCCAAAATTGACTTGTGATCTTAAGCCATGTTATGATGTGGTTACCTCATCAAAACAAACCTGGAGTTGTGTTTTTTTCTCATTCACACATGTTTGAGTAATCATTTAATATTAGTCTGTCTACATCTGCAAAGCTCAAAATGCTCTGTTCCACCTTGTGATGTCATGCTATGGTAGTTTTAGTTCAGTAGAGATCTGCAATTCCAACGATTCTAGTGAAGATGTATGGAGTTTAAAAACACAGTAGAGCACTTCCTGTATTACCACGTGACATCACAAGGTGGAACAGAGTCTTTTCAGTTTGAGAGAAGAACTCAGCCTAAATATGGAGGGTTTGTGTGTTAAAAATGTGTGAATGAAATGAAACAAAACACAACTCCAGGTATGTTTTTGATGAGGAAACAACATTATAACACAGATCAGAAAATACGGGACATATGCTACGTTAAAAAAAAAATAAAAAATTAAAAGCTGGTCTATCTGAATGGGCCTCATGTCCTTCAACTGTTTAAGTTTTTTTTAGTAAACTTCTCAGGTAGAATCTAGCCCCTCTCGCTGACATGTGTCCCAGAGGTGGGCGGCAGACTACAGCTGTACTGCACTGAGGAGTTGTCATGCATTTCCTTTCTTCTGTTTTAATAAAAAAAAACTTTTATCCACTGAGATCCTGCACCAGTAATCAGCGCCACTCATTTCTTGTGCACACACATTTTCTATTCATCTATCAACTTTCACAAAGCCACCACTTCATGTCCCCAGTATCTGCACTCTGGGAAAACAAATACACAGATTTACAGAAAATGCAATCACAAAGAGTGTGTTTATGATTGATATATAGCCTAAAGCAGCTGGTGTGATTTCATTTAAAACTACATAAATGCATACATCTCCATCAAAGTCTCTTATTACATTTTTCAGACTTTTGCCTATACCTTTAGTCTTTGTTTGGTGTTTACTTTCTCCACACAAAATAAAAAAAAAAAAAGTGCATATAATATTCTAGCCATGGTATTTTTGTTTTGTTTTTTGTTAAGCTAATTTCAGTTGTTGTCTGCAGCAAGGCTCTTGGAAAAATGTCTGAAACTGAAAACTTAGCTCATTTGACTTTCACTTCACTAATCATATCACAGCTTTGGACTAAACTGTAACTCCTGGAACTAAACCTGGAAACAGCACACACGAAATCTGCATATTTAGGCTGAGTTCTTCACTCTTGTGATGTCATGTGGTAATTCAGGAAGTGCTCCACTGTGTTTTTAAACTTCATAAATCTTCAATAGAATCATTTGGATAATTTCAGCCCTGGAATTGCTGATCTCTGCTGAACTAAAAAGTAAAAGGTAGCTGAATATATACAATAAGAAATCAAAAAGATAAATGTAAAATGTAAAATGTTAACTTGAAAACTACCACAACATGACAATGCCAAACCTAAGTCTATCCGACGATAAAACCAGGACTAAACAGACCCAGACCAGGGCTCGAACAGGACTGGTTTTACCCCAGGACAAAATTAGGACTAGAACAGGACCAAACCAAGTCTACGTCAGGACAAAACCCAGACTAAACAGGACATAACCAAAGTTTACCCCAAGACCAAACCAGGACCAAAAGAGAACTAAAGTTTACCCCAGGACAAAACCAGGACTAAACAGGACCAAACCAAGTCTACGTCAGGACAAAACCAGGACTAAACAGGACCTAAGTTTACCCCAGGACCAAATCAGAACTACCCCAGGACCAAAGTTTAACCCAGGACAAATTCAGGACTAGAACAAGACCAAACCAAGTCTACTCCAGGTCAGATCCAGGACTAAACAGGACTGAACCAAGTCTACCCCTGGACCAAACCAGGACTAGAACAGGACCAAACTAAGTCTATGTCAGGACCAAACCCTATGAAACCATACATTTCAAGTCAGTGTCTTGTACCTGTACCTGATTCTGACTTGATTTTGCAGCACTGCGTCTCTTTGCTATTGTTTCTCCTTCATTTCAGATGCAGATCCATGGACACGTTTTGTTGTGCGAGCCCCTGAGAGTAAAAAACAAACTCTAAATGACTCTTCAATTACACTTCTGATAATGGCATTTACAAACAAAGTGAAAGTTTCACTCAGGAAGATGATCTGATAAAACTGCAGTGTGTTTGTTGCAACTTTGGTAAACTCCTTGAACTATATGCAACTGTAGACTTTAATCTGAGCTTTATTTTGCTACAGTCTGACCAGAAAGAACTGTTTTTGCTGAATCTATAACAGCTGATTTTTGCTGTTAAACAAGTCTCACACACATAAAATTACAGTTACAAGCTAGCAAGCATCAGCCAACAGTTTTTCATTTAGTCTCTCGCTTCTTTTTGTTGAAAATCAGGACCATGAATGCTTGTACTGATCACAGACTACTGAAATGTGTTGTTTAAATCCATTTTAAATATTTCTTACATTTTCAATATAAAAAAATGTTTGGTACTGTTTACTAATGTGTGCACTATATCACTATGGTAACTGCAGAACATTCCACCATTGAGATACATTTAGAACACCCCTAGCATGATGGAATTGCAAAGTATCAATAGGCACCTTGTGATGTCATGTGGTAATATTGGGAGTGCTGCACACAAAAGTGTGGTCCATGACATCACAAGGTGGAGCATTCTGAGCTTTGGAATAAACTGTTACTCAAACATGTGTGAATGAAACAAAACACAACTCCATGTATGTTTTTGATTGGGCCATAATATGACTTAAAGCTCATAGGAGTCCATTTTGTGTAATATCGGACCTTAAAAAACACAAAGAAGCACTTGTTGGATGTTGAAGGGCAGAGGAACTGGAAAGAAATGCCTTAAAATATGTGATTACTCAAACATATGTAAAAAAACAAAACAAGACACAACAATGACACCTACAAATACATTTTTTTCGTATACCTACCTTCCACTCGCAGCTTGTCTTGGTCTTTATTATTTTGTTGTTTTGGATACCGTCACCATGAAACCCTCTTCTTCTGTCCCCTCCACCTGCCCCACTGCCTCCATTGTGGACAAACAGAATGAGAGGAGAGACACCTGCTGTGAAAGTGCCCAAATGTCTGGCTCAGTGGCACGTCGGCAGTCCTCCACTGGGTGAACCTGTGTAACAGAAACAGCGGGGAACTTAAATGAGGAGTTGGACTGTCTTTTTTATTAGCAGGTCATACCATGGCTCCACAGTACAGATGGACAGACTGTTACAGAACTTATTTAAGATTTGAGTTAAGATTTTTTACTTTTTTTTTTTTTTACAGTGGCTTAAGACAGCATATGTGCACACAATATTACAGGGTACCACTATTGCAAAAATACTGTGATAATATAAATGATCTGTGAATGTTTTTAAAGGTCCCATATTACACTATTTCTGAGTTCTGTTATAATGCTGTTTCCTCATCAAAAACATACCTGGAGTTGTGTTTTGTGTGTTTCTGTTCTGAGTTCTTCTCTCAAACAGAAAACACTCTGCTCCACCTTGTGATCTCATTTGGAAATACAGGAAATGCTCCACTGTGTTTTTAAACTCCATACCCCTCCACTAAAATCATCTGAACTTTGGAGACAGTCTAATAAACCAGGATTACTCAAACATGTCTGAATGAAACAAAACATAACTCCAGATATGTTTGGTGATGGGGTAACAAGATGGTCTTAGAGAGGTCTTAAAGACAAAATTATGATGATTTCTGTGCCATCCTGGTTCATTATAGGTCATACTGCTCCAACTACAACTAAACATTATTAGGACCCTTTTCAGCAATATGTATAAATTATCCCATAGACAGCAGAGGATATATACTGAGTACCACTGGCATGTACTGGATGAATTTGGTAGACGAGGCATGGATCTCCAGCAGGTCATTACAGCTCCTAGCTCATCCGTTTGAGTCCACACAATTTTGGTGCAGAGAGCAGATGGTATGTGTACATACTTAAAATTATAGCCAAAAATTATATTGTTTTATTGTTGAAGCATGACAATTGGCTTCTGTGATTGGCCAAAACATCACTAAATGTTCCTTGATAGTGGTAAATGGTCAAATTTTTATATAGCACTTTTCCACATTCACACACCTTCATACACCAGTGTACACAGACACTGGGGGCGAGGTGGGTTAAGTGTCTTGCCCAAGGACACATTCTTGTCTGTGGAAACTGAACTCGCACTGCCAACCTGTGGGTCAGCAGATCTGACCGCTCAACCAACGATTTTTTTTTTTTTGCTATCTTACCACATTTCTTTTTGATAATCTTAAAGTGAACTACATTTAAATCTACAAACACAATCATTTATACTAATTCCTCATCTGAAATATGAATAGGCCCAGACACCCATTAAACATAGCCTACTCTGTACAGCTATAAATGAATGATCGTGACACAGCTGTCTACTGAAAAAAACTCAGTCTGTTATAGGATAAACAATAATTACTCATACCAGCGGTGATACTTAGAGGAAATGTTTCTGAAACGCTTTTGATTCTTTTGAGGACTTATCACAAAGATGCTCTGAGGAGGTGCTTTTTAGCCAATTAAGTGAAGTGCATTGAGGTGAGATGAGATTAAAGTGCATATTAAAGGTTTTCACGTTTTTCTTCTTGGTTTGGTGAGATTTGTGAATATTTATTGTAGTTATTTTTTTCAGTTTGTGGAAAACATGTTGAGAAGAAAAGAAAAAAAAAAAAAATACAGGCAGTAGTAGTGAGTTCTAAAACAGACCTATATCATCAACATTGAAAATTCCATCCAAAATGCAGGGAACAATGCATTTTTTTTTTTTTTTTGGCAGTTTTTTCATTTAGACTTAGACGTAGACAAACATTATTGATCCATAAGGGAAATTTTCTGGACACAATAGTTCACACATCACAATATATTATAATAACAAAGAACATTAATATAAATGGTAATAATAAATTCACAATAAGTAACAAAAACAGCAAAAAACTGGTGTCAAATAAGGCATATACAAGAAAAATAAAAAATATATAAATATAGTAAATATATCTCGGCTAAGAGGTTGCAAGGAGAAATAGTGCAAAGATTAAATAGTAATATTAACAAAATAAAGGTGTGTTTTTTGTTTTTTGTTTTATCAGTCTAATCATAACTACTGTGTAATTTAGAGTTAAAATTTTAGCCCTTGTTAATATTATGGTTGCTATAGGTAACAGTTATAAGATAAGATAAGATAAGATAAGATATGCCTTTATTAGTCCCACAGTGGGGAAATTCCAGTGTTGCAACGCACAGTTCAAGAACAGCAGGAAAATGGAACATGCAATAAAACAAGATAATAGATAATGGCTTAAAAATAATTTAACAATAGACTTAAAAATAGACTCTAATGTAACACACTGTTCCGGTGGAGCAAAAATATAAAATACCAAAAAAAATACCTGCGTATCACATGTCATATCTGCTGCCCGTGTTTAAACAAGAAGTAAAATTATAAACTATAAAAAATGTAATGTTAACCGTTTTAGTAAAATGAGTAGTCTAACCTGTCATATGCATATTTAAGGTCCTATATTATGACTCTTATGATGTTGACTCTTATGTTTCTGATGTTCTTACCTCATCAGGAACATACCTGGAATTATGTTTTGTTTCATTCACCCATGACTGAATAACCCTTTATATTATGTCTACATCATCAAAACTGCCTCTTGAAGCAGAGATTTTCAGGTTAACAACTTTATTTTACCTATAGCTTAGTAGAAGGTAAAACAGAGTGTTTCTGTTTGAGAGAAAGAACTTGTGTTTTATCATGTGTATGAAACAAAACACAACTCCTCAGAAACATCAGAAAACAGCGTAATATGGGCCCTTTAAGTGGTAGTCTGCATGGCGGTCTTTGTTGTGGTAGGTGTCCTTGCATACTAAAGGATAGAGGTACTGGATGAATGTTATTCTCCACGTGCTGTGCTCCTCCATATATCTGTGTTAGCGCATGGGCAGCCATGAGTGCTCGAGACAAGGCCGATCTGAGACACATGTGAGGGATTATGAGAATGGATGAAGCCTAAAAGTTTGGTGAGTGGGAAAAGCAGCAGGAAGACAGTGAACCGTGTGTCTCTGCTTGGGCTCTTTGTTTGTTAGAGTGCGAGGAGATTTGACAGACAGAGGAAAATGTCTTTTTTAATGGTCCTATATATGCAAAATTCTGTCACATTCATAATATGGAGCTTGGCTCCAAATTTGCCCCTGTAACTGTTAGCATGGAGACCTTCATTTGAGTGGAGCTGAACGCTATGGGTGCCATCACACTCGCTAAGTCCATTTGTTTATACAGTCTATGGTTACAACCAGGAAATGTTGTAGGGAATAGCTCTAATTTGTCAATATTCGCCTCATCAAAACCTCATCTCCTTCCATAAAAATTCCATAAAGATCCTGTACCTGATTTTGTCTTGGCCCAGTACAGATATATTGTATAAGCAGCTCTTGAGGTCAAAATAAGTCTGCTGCATACTGTCTGCATCTATTAAGTGTTTTATTTTCCGATAATCAGGAAATGTGCTTTGGTGTCTGAGTGTAAGTGCTTGTAAACTCATCACTGTAAATAATTAGGATGCTCTTAATGCTTGAGGTAAATGAGGAATAACTGTTTAAAATGAACTGAATGTTCATTTTAAACAGTTTTTCACTTTGTTAAAACGAAGAGAAGAGAAAAGCGAATACATCAGTCCTCAGTCAAACACAATTGATTACTCATGCCTTGGCAACTTGAAATCTGCTCTGATTGTTTTGACTGCAAATTTTATACTCTGAATTTTGACTTTTGATGATTTGAAAATATGTGTTGAATTTTAAAAATGTGAATTCTGAGTTGTGAGTTTTTCTTTGTAAACCAAGAAAAACACAAACTAAGAAAAACACAGTGAACATGTTTACTAGAAAATCCATCAACCAAAATTCAGAATAAAAATTGTTATTATTTTTCAGGGTTAAAAAAATTCAAATTCACAAAGCATTTAAAATTCTAAATCGGAAGAAACCAATTATCTTCGATAGTCTGCACAAGGCCGTTTTTTATAGAAAGTAAGGCTAGTATAAAGTATGAAGTATTTAGAGCATGTCCTTTTACTAAAGATAATTTCCATCAGATTTACTAGTTTACATGTGACACTCTTCCTACTTCTGTCCAGGCATTTGCATAGAATGTGTGGGCCTGGCTGAAGTGGACAGTTAAATTAATCTCTGTTTTTACGACTGCTTTGTAAAATTGTACGGCCTCAGAATTTACCGCTTCCACTTAGCACTCCATCACACGATCTGTTCTTCCCCGCACTCCTCCGTTTATCATTGTAAATGCACATGGGCTTCTCTCCACTCTCAAGTCCATTACTGCCTGTGGATCTGTTTCTGCGTTAGTTATCTGTCTCACTCATATTATGTCTGTGCCCTCTTTGCTAAAGGGCCTCTACCCGATTTTTCACATGGATCTGAGCTTGTCTTGCCCCAGTACAGATATAAGATACAGATCCGCTATGTACTGTCTGCATCTAATTAGAAAGCATTCTATTGTTTGATAATCAGAAAGTGAGTGTTAGCATGCTAGTTGTTGTTATTTTTACACGACTCACTGGTCTCTAAGAGTTGTGAAAAGTGCTTATAAACTTAGTTCTGTTTTTCACATTTTCAGGTACAGAGCATTTGATAACTGATAAAATACTGCTTGTTGTTCTATTTAAAAGGTCTTATGCAAAATTTAGTCTTACGAGGTTTTAGCCATGTTATAATATTGTTGCCTCCTCAAAAACATGCAAAATGCTCTCTTCCACCTTCTGATGTCATGTAGTGGTAGTCTTCAACTTAACAGCTACCTTTTACCTTTAGTTCATCAGAGATTGGCAATTCTAGAGCTGAAATCATCCAAATGATTCTAGTGAAGGTGTAAGGAGTTTAAAAACACAGTGGAGTACTTTCTGTTTTACCACATGACATCACAAGGTGGAACAGAGTGTTTTCTGTCTGAGAGAAGAACTCAGCAAACATACGCAGGATAAACATGCGAATGAAACAAAACAAAACTCCAGGTATGTTTGTGATGAGGAAACAACATTATAACATAGATCAGAAAATAGGGTAATATGGGCCCTTTGACATTTGTATGTTTATATTATATTAACAAACATGACATAACCATATCAACCCAACTAGCTGAAAATAAGTCCTTTGTTCATAAGAAGAGGCTGATACTTGGCCGACCAATATGTAAATTACTGCAAAGGTAACAAGATACACTAAGATATGATGCAGATGCACCTATTTTTGTATCTACAAATGTTCCCTCTTGAATAATTCCCAACTTTGTGTGTTTTTTACATTAGCCTCGTACTGCTCCCTCCCACTCTCTCTCCCCCCCACCACCGCATGCACTTTATCACTTTTGGCAGCGCTAAGTTTAAAAAAAGATGAGAATTTATGCTAATGCACGGCTGAAAAATGAGTGTTCACCTCAGATGCGATGTGCAGAGCAAAGTCAAGAAGGGCCTCATTACAATATTCGTTCTTTGTTGTGGATCGGCGGGATAATAATTAAGAATGATTTGTGATGTTGGTTAGGAGCTAAGCATCTCCTCCTCCCAGGAAACAGCTAATGTGGAGTAACAGCCCATGGACAGACAGAGAGAGAGAGACACAGAGAGACAGAGAGATATAGAGGGAGAGAGAAAGAGAGAGAGAGAGAGACATCACCAGCTGTGTAAGACGATCTGTTAATGCCACGTTTGTTTTCTATTTGTTTATGTTGCAGTTAAAGTTTAGCCAATTATAGTCATGCAAATACAAGCAATCAATTACAGCATCAGGAGCTAATTACTGCACCCTCTGAACCAGCAGCAGGGAGACGTAGATTTTTTGAACTTTAGAAGTGACAATTTAATAAAAGTATAAGAATGGCCCCCGATGGAAAAGTGTATTATTTTTTGCTTTGGGTGGTTTTCATACTCCATTGAGATGATATGCAGAATGTCCGTGTGCTCATAATAGCTGAGCACTTCATAAGAAGCTATTAAAGAAGACCTATTGTGCTTGTGTCTGTTATATAATTATAATCTATGACACCTGTGAATAATTATGTTATAATTTGCACATTTTTAATCACGATATTCATCTAAAACAGTTTAATAAAAGAATCAAGACATGGGAGCTGAAGTCACCGTAAACGTCATCACAACAAAGAGCTGTGTAGCTGTTGGCCCCTCCTATGGATAGCTACTGATCACAATAGCATAACTATGCAATGCTGCTGGATCCTACTTTCATTTGATTAAGAAAATGACATTGAAGAATGAAGTAAGTACAGAGCAGTGGGGATGTAACAGTGGCAGTGAAACTGGAGGTTGATCGGCAATATGACGTCTAAGTGATTAACGATTACTCAAACATGCATAAATCACTCCAAAAACCAATTTGAGAGGGTAAATGCGAAGAGGAAACAACTATAGCATGGTTAAAAGCTCTGAAAAATCGATTTTGCATTATAGGTCTTCTTAAAGTATAACCAATTATGAAGCAATGTAGATGGAGTCATGTAGTATGTGGAGAGGAGCTGCTTGCATTCATTACACACAGAGTGACCGCGTGCAGCACAGGGACAGACTGAACAGGACACAGCAGACAGGAACGGAAAATAATAGCCAATTTAGCCCTGTCGTCTTAAAGGTACACCCTGTCGTCTTAAAGGTACACCTTGGCATTTGAAAACTCGCCTGGTTATTTTTCTCCGGCAGACACTTGTCATATTATGTGGGGAAAAGTTTCACTTTCCCTAAAATGCCTTGTTAGCATCTGTAGAAAGGGACAGGCAAACCAAAGGGCCACCGCTATGATCCCTTTAAAATCTCTAAGAGGGAGAAATGGAAGAGTGGGAGGGAGTTAGAGAGATGGTGAGAGAAAGAGAGAGAGTGCGAAAGAAGAAGAAAGGGAGGGAGGAGATGGATAAACAGAGGGTCTTGTGGCTTTTTTCTCTTTTGGCACAATAATGAAGGGATCATGCACATAAGAATGATGAAACGAAATAAAAAACTATAAGAAATGCTGAGCCACAAAATATATAAAAGGTACCACAAGCTCCTTCATGCTGCTGTTTCAGGAGGGATGCAGGTTTTTTATACCAGTGGTTCTCAAAGTGGGGTTTGGGGACATCTGGGGGCCCTGGGCCTGACCAGCCAGTCCCGTCTACATTCTGTTTGAATCCAGAAGGGACCAGAAACAGACAACAGTGGGTGAAATGTTCCTTCCAAACTTGAGACGATCCAACTACAGCCACTAATTTGTAGCACATGTCTCTCAAATACATATATATGACTTCTTTTAGATAAGTAATAGTTTGGTGCTTTGATTGTTGATCTGGTAAAAATCTGTGCTGTTTCTCAGTTCTTTATGTTGTGTTTCTCCTTTTTCACATGTAAACCGCCATGTTTGTTTTTGACGCAAACAGACCATGCGTCTCTCTGATTGGTTAATCTGTCTGTCAATCACATTCTATGAAATAGAGGAGACGGAAGACTGCTCCAGGTCCACTCGTCTTTGTAAAGATTTGTCAAAGCGTGTGGCTGGTCAGGTAACCAAAAATTGTAATAATTGATCATGACTAAATATTCCAAATTGTTATGATATACAGTCTCAAACATATAATGTTTAAGATGGCAACAACTAAGGATTAAGATTATTCAGTCTTTTATCCAAATTTGGTTATAAACATGCTTTGAATATTTGAAATTTTATTGCGATGCAATGGCAAAGAACTATAGGGTGTCTTTGGGATATTTTCATATTGATAAGGGGTCTATAGCCCATCCATACACTCTATCAGCTATGTAAAAATATATATATATATATATTTCTGCTTTTGTGAAATTCTTGAGCACATTACGTTCTGGAGTCCTATTTAAATTCTACCTGGGTGAGTAGGTTAGTTCCCCTTCCCATGGCTGAAGATTTCAATTAAAGCTGTCCTTTGTTTGTCACTGTTTGTATGAGATGAGTTTTGCTCTAGTCAAACATGGAACAGAAAGCATCAGTGTTGTCCCTGTGCCTCAGTGAAGGACAGGCTCTATTCATCGTGTTCAGATGCTCTCTCTCTCTCTCTCAGATCCGGACCACTCAGCACAGGCACACACAGCCTCCTGGCCCCCACACATCACCACATCACCACATCTGACCATTCTGTTTTTGGCTTGTTTTTTGGGAATACATTAAGATCTTTGTTTTGAGAAAAAGCATATTAGGAACATTCTTTCTGAGATGTGATGTTTGTGATCACGCTGGCTCTTTTGAATCGTTTCTTAACATGAATTCTTGGAATCAGATCTAACTGAAACTTTTTCTTTCTAGTTTTATGCATTTTTATACTGATTAACTCTGAACCAACAGAAAAATCAGCACAGAAACAAAGTAAGCTGAGAGGTTTTACATTATAATTATTATTGTAGTGCAACATTTATTTAGATCATGCATAATTTCAGTGGGTAAACACACTCCCACTCAGTTTGAACCATTTCTTAGCCTCGGCCATTTTTATCTGTGGTTAGTTTGTTGTTAAATGGCTTCTGTCATATAAATAAATTTTAAACTTTTCTAATCTCTTGAACAGCTCATTGAAATTTGGATTCGGTTTGGATCTCATTAAATAGCCTCAAATCCCTTCACTATTCTAAAACATTATTTGATTTTATTTATATATTTTTATAAACATAAAAAACATACGTCATTGCTTCCTGGAGTAGGGGCCAATATAGAACAGATAAGCCAGTCTTTATTTGGTTCATAAAGAAACAGCAATATTAACATGCATGAACAAAAGAAAACAAAACCATAGGTATGCTATTGTATAAGAAAGACTACAAAAAAATAGAATAAAAGCTGCTACCATTTCTAATAAGAGTGGGTGACCCGCCCCTGTTGTATTCTCACATATCACCACTAGATGCTATCTACATTACTGCTGTCTGATAATCTGCCAGCTTTGGTCTGACAGAAGAAGACCAGAAATCACAGATAAGGAGGGAGAACAGGTTTCACATCTGCCATCTACTGGTGAAAAAATATCAAATAAACTTGCAGGTGGTAGCTTTAAATTGGACTGTGATGAAGTCGTGCCTGCTTGTTACCATGGTTTTTAACATAACAACAACAAAAAAAAGAAAAGCTCTATATTATATTTATCAAGTACGAAAGAGGGGAAAAAAGTGGTGTGGTATGTCAACTGAAACTTATCTCACATTCAATTTGGCTTTCATTTGATCTCCTCCGCACATGTAATATCTGTACGCTTTATGTCAAAGGTGGTTGGGCAAAGGAATTTCGTTTTCAAATGTGATGAATGCCTGAACATTTTTATAGTTTAAAAACAAACAAAAAAAAACTGTATAATAAGTCAAGGATATACCAGTTAAAGCAATGCTTCACAGTTAAAGCATTTTTATACGTTCATTTGTATAGTGAAAACCTTGTAGTAGTTCAGAGATATTCTATACTATCAAATGTTACAGTTATATTCGCCAGTGTTAACCTGTACTTCACTACAAAAGGGCCAGTGGGATGTTGGGAGTTACTGTCTGACATCAGAGTCCGCTTCACAGACAGAGGACGTCTGCTCTCACCCACATGTGCAGCCAGAGGTGTCATATTCAGGTGACAACCCCAAGCTTACACCCCTCTTTCTCACTGTCTTTTTCTGTGTGTCTCTCTGTCCGTCTCTCTCTTTATATCTCCCTCACTCTTCTTTGTCACTCCCCCTCTCTCACTCACTCTCTCTCTTTGTTTTCCCCTCTCCCTCTGTGTCCCTTTCTCTCTCACTCTCTCTCACACTCCCTCTTTCTCTGTGTTTAACTCTCTCCCGCTGTATCTCCCGCTGCCCGCTCTCTGCCACTCTCTCTGTCAGTCTCCCTCTCTGTCACTCTTTTTCTGTTACTCTCTCACAAACAACAGTTGTCACAGTTGTTTTCACAGATCTAAAGTCGCCATATGCTGATACATGCAACTGACTCATTATCAGAGTGTGTTTAAAGGTTTAATATTTGATCACAGTTTAGTGGAACACTGTTGGAGCGTCTCTGCAGAAGTAGATGCAGTTTTAGGGTCCTTCTGATTGGAGGCTGGTGAAGCGTTAAGTAATATAAGACTTATTACACAAAATTGACTCTTGTGAGTTTTTAGTCATGTTATTATGTTGTTACCGCCTCAAAACCATACATAGAGTTGTGTTTTGTTTCATTCACACATGTTTGAGTAATCCTTTATTATTAGTCTGTCTATCTGTCTACATGTTCCACCTTGTGATGTCATGAAGTGGCAGTTTTCAAGTTAACAGCTACATTTTACCTTCAGTACAGATGGGCAATGCCAGGGCTGAAATCATCCAAAGCTGAAGGTGTATGGAGTTTAAAAACACAGTGGAGCACTTTCTATATTATCACATGAGAGAAGAACTGATATGCAGGGTTTGTGTGTTAAACATGTGTGAATGAAACAAAACATGACATATATCATATTATAGATCGGAAAATATGGGCCCTTTAAGCAAATTTAAGAAAGTAACTTATAAAAAGAAAAAAAAAAAAAGTAATGGTCTTACTAAAAAGCATATATGTATTTCTCTCTAGTCTACCATATCCTTTCATTTGAACACCAAAGCACACTGAAAATCAGGTTTTGTACAAAAAAATAAAAGTAGTTATTGGGTTACTTTAATTTGTCTGGATGTTTTATAAATGTCAAAAATGTATTAGTCCAAAATGTGATGCTGTGAAGATGCAGAAACCAAAAAGTGCATGTTTTCTCATTTAAACCATACTATATCACAAGCATCCACCATTATTTCCATCTCTCCCTGAAGGATAGTATGTTTTGAATATTTTACTGAGGATTTCTTGTTTTGCAGTGCTGGGCAGACAGAGATCCTCAGTGGGCCGGTCAGCTAATTAAACGCCGGATTGGCCCGAGCGGCAGTTAATGCTCTTCAATTATGAATGAGAGAAAAAAGGTGAAGAGGGCAGTGCGGTCGATGAAGGAAGAGGATCATACACGAAGACATGCACAGAAACTGCCGATAACCAGTCCCTTCTACATCCTGTATGAATCCAAAAGGGACTTGAACTGGACCACAGAGCATGAAAAACCTCTGTCCTACACTGGAAAAAGGAATATCTAAGTAAGTTCAAATTATTCAAATTAAGAAAATGTAACTTGATTCGAGTAGATTTCTCTTGACAAGTAAAATTATCTACCAATGGAATAAGTATTTTTTTCTTAATTCAAACAGCATATGATTTAGTTTTTTATTATAATTACAAAGAGTTCTTATTGCAACTACAAAAAGACTTGTTCCATTGGAAACAAGTCAGAACAAAATATAACTTCTTTTACCTGAGATAAGTAATAGTTTGGTGTTTTGTTGTTTTTTCCTCCTTTTTTATGTGTTAGCAGCCAGGTCTGTTTATGACGCGAATGGAGCATGAGTCTCTCTGATTGGTTAATCCACCTGTCAATCACGCCCTCTGAAATCAGGGAGACAGGACACAGCTCCAGATCCACTCGTCTTTGTAAAGTTTTGTCAGAGCGTGTGGTTCTATAAACTATATAAACACATTCAGAGATATAGGTCTGAGCCGTAGAAGCATTTACCGTGGGCGATGTGGTGGTACAGTTGGTTTTAGTGACAGCAGCAGCTCCTGGCAACAGTAACAGTCTTTATCTGCACCTGTCACACACCTGTCCACATCTGAGCCTTCTGTGGCTGTCACCTGTCTGTCACCTGCCTCTATGTTTGCTATGAGTTTTCAAATATAGGCTACTGAATATGCCCAGAGAATGGAGGAACAGTGGAGGCTGATAATGTGCTTAAAGAGGGGGTAGTTTTCCTCTATGGTGTATTAACTGCCTAACTGCTAGATAAGTTAAAATTACTTAAGAACATTTTACTTGATTTGAGTAGATTCAACTTGACAAGTAAACTGATCTACCAGTGGAATAAGTGTGTTTTTGTAATTCAAGCAACATTGGATTTTTTTCTTATTTTAAGTGTAGCAAGAAGTATTTTCATATTTTAAGCACAAAAAGTCTTGTTTCATTGGTAGATAATTTTACTCACATCATGATAAAACTTTCTTAATTCCAGTAATTTTAACTTGGCTAGATTATAGTTTTTGCAGTGTGCCTTTTATTGTTTTGAAAATGCTTTATTCGCTGAAAACAACGTATTAACATGTTTTACAAGTTTGTTTTTCATTTTTGTCGCTCTCCGTGCTATGTCACTCCCTCATCAGAGTGCTATCACAAGACAATCAACGTGCAATCCGCTAAAGAAACTACTGCACATCGCAGATCTTCTAGCGAACCATAAGGAAAGTTCGAATAGGGCCCAAGAGAGATCACTAAATTGCTGAAACATGCATGGATGACATCTAAAACCTCTTCAGGCATGTTTTTGGTGAGGAAACATTATAACATGGCAGAAAGCTCTAAAAAAACTGATTTTGCATAGTGCCCCGCTTTTTTTTTTTTTTTTTTTTTTACAATTTTTTTGTTTACATTATTTTTTAAAAGTGTTTAGTTTATGTGTATGTAATCAGGAGACAGGGTTGCGTGCTTCACAGGGTCATGTAGTGACAGGTAAAACGTATAAGGACAAAAATAAAATGTGAAATTTACAATATTATTATTAGCTGAACTTCAAAATAATTTACAGTATTAATTTGCAGTAGCCTGCAAATTTTTTCACAAGATGTTTTAGAATCTATTCTACTTTTTTATTATTTATTTTTATAAGTTTAAATTTCAGTCTATCACTACTATATTTGATTCATTTTTTAACCATGAATCTTGCAGGAATCTAAAACCAATATATACTTTTAATAGGGCAGTTATAATAATAATATTTATAACTTTTGTTGTGTACCATTGCAAAACAGAACTAATGTGTTTGTGGAAGTGTTTTCCAGTTGAAATCTACCCCATTTGTGGCAACAGAAATTCAAAAACACTTTTCACCTCATTTAACACCAGTGTTTTTTTTTGACAGCTGCAGTGTTTGGAGAGAAAGTGTGGTTCAAAAGCCCCACCAAATACCTCCCGGAGGATCAGGGGAGGTTACAGCGCGCGCACACACACACACACACACACACACACGCACACGCACACACACACACACACACACACGCACACGCACACGCACACACACGCACACGCACACGCACACACACACACACACACACACACTAAATTTAATCTGTGCAGCGCTGGCATCGCTGTCTCTCTGGCCCCCAACCTGCTCCTGATTCAATTTTGAGGGACGATCTGCCGACAGTGACCGCTAACACTCACCTTTACAACTGCACAGAACAACAGGAGGAGCAGAGGACAGGAAAGAGAGAGAGAGGGGAGAGGAAAGAAGAGGAGAGAGAGGGGAGAGGAAAGAAGAGGAGAGAAAGGGAGGGAGAGGAGAGAGAGAGAGAGAGAGGAAAGAAAATGAGAGAGAGGGGGGGAGAAGAGGATAGAGAGGGGAGAGGAAAGAAGAGGATTGAAAGGGGGGAGAGGAGAAAGAGAGAGGGAGGAGTAGAGGAGAGAGAGAGGGGGGAGAGGAAAGAAGAGGTGAGCGACAGAAGAGAGAAAAGAAGAGGAGAGAGAGAGAGGAGAGGAAAGAAGAGGAGAGAGGGGGGAGAGGAAAGAAGAGGAGAGAGAGAGGGGAGAATAAAGAAGAGGAGGGGGAGAAGAGGAGAGAGAGAGAAGATGAAAGAAGAGGAGAGAGACAGAGAAAGAGAGGGAGACAGAGAGAAAAGAGAGAGACAGACAGAGAGAGAGAAGAGAAAAGAAGAGGAGAGAGACAGAATAAGAGTGAGAGACAGAAAGAGAGGGAGAGAGAAGAAGAAAAAAGAGGAGAGAGAGAGAGGGAAGAAGAAAGAAGAAGAGAGAGAGAGAGAAGAGGGAAGAAGAGGAGAGAGACAGACAGAGAGAGGAGAGAGGAGACCAATACTGCATAACATCTAAAGAGGAAGTAAAATATGGAGTAACACTTTATAATAACTAATGGCCTTAATAAAACTGAACAAAGACGTAATTCTTAATGAAGAAATTGTTTCTGTTTCTTTGTCTCTTTTTCAGATAAATTCAAGTTTAGTAACTACTTCATTAACTCCTAACCATAACTCTTTAAAGTGGCTGTACCTGACTTGTCCATGTTTAGCAAAATTAGTTTTGCCCAGAACAGCTATATTGTAAAAGCAGCTCTTAGTGTATAGAAATTAGACTGCTATGTGCTTTCTGCATCTAATTACAAAGTGTTTTATCCTCTGAGGACCAGGAAGTGCGCCGTTATGCTAATGTTTGTTAGCATAACCCTGATGGCAAAGCTCTGCTCTGGCCTCAACTCATTGTTATCAGTAAATATTTAAGATGCTAGAAATACATTAAGAAAATGAGGAATAAGTTTGGACAACTACAAAGTGTTTAAACTAGTTCTGTTTTTCATGTTTTTCAAGACAGTAAAAGTCAGGTAGGGCATCTTTAGTTAAGTAGTTACTCAGCCTGAATCATTCTTAACAAAATATTTTCTCATTGTAATTTAAGTCTACATACAAGAATTCCTTCTGTGAATAGCGGCGAATCTCCACAGATCTGAACTGTAATGTAGCGTAGTGCTGTAAGTTGCTTGTCTCCCTTGTGATAGATGTGATAGGTTTAATCAATGCTGTGGAATATTCTAAACAAAGCAATAATATTTCAGTGGAGACAAGCAGGTGGCCGAACCTCCACTAGAAATGTTACGCAGCGTGCCTTTAAGGCTAATCAACTAATTATAAAGTGCATGTGACAATGGGAGATATATGTTTGTGTGTGATTGGATGAACTTGTTGCTAAATGTTCTTAATGAGTAAATAAATAAAAAAAGAAAATGTTGGACAGCATTTACTTTCAATGTAAAAAACATGACCAAAATGCCTTATCAGGTCAAATCCAAATCCAATTATGGTTTGCACACAATTTCTGAGACCAATTTCCCCTGACAGTGTGCTGTTTCTTTTATTGATACACACAGGTATCCACACAAACAGACTTCTGATTTATTGTGCCATGATAAAAAAAATCCCTCAGCTTCAACCTGGATCATTAAAAGTGATCTCCAACTGAATGTCAAAGAATAAAGGAGTCATATATTAGACACTTCAGAGGAAATATGTTCAGATGAATCCTGAATAAAACAAGAGGAAGACACATGAAGAGGTGAACACAGGAGGGCAGGTCATGACTGAGATTCTCATAATTGGACACAATTGGGACTTATGTGCACACATTATTTTGCATGTTTAACATTATAATATGTTTGATTAAGGCAGGACATGCATGGGTCCAGCTCTGTAAAAGATGTTACTGTATATTCATTTAATTGGGTAATGTTGGAACATTGTTGTTAAGACAATGTTAATCATTGTTTCTATTGTAAACTTTGAAGGTGCTCTGTATCTTTTCTGGTGAGGGTCTCCTGCTATAAAGCTCTTTACAGACTTATGGAAGTCGGTCAAAGCACTACACTGTATTATTATTCAGTCACTCTACACTTGTGGAGGTAAGCCACTATCACAGCCACAGCTGCCCTGGGGCAGACTGAAGGAAATGAGGAGATTTCAATCTGCGCCACTGGACCCTCCAACCACCAACAATCACTCAGATCACATTCATACTGTGCCTTGCCTGAGGACACTAACGGGAATTGCTAAATTACAAGTCAGATCTGTGGATCACATAAAACTTGTACTTCAAATATTTTCTTAAAAATAAAAATATCTGTAACAAGCAGGTTACAGCGCTAAACTACATTACAGTTCAGATCTGTGGAGAGTCGCCGCTATTCACAGAAGGACTTATTGTATTTTTGAATGACTGAAACATCCATAATAAATGCTAGATGGATATGTTTAATGTCATATCACGGAACAGGCCGGAACAGGCAAAGCAATGACATCTCCATGGAGACAAGTAGTAGTGGACCCTCCACCAGAAAAGTTATGCAGGGCCCTTTAACGTGTGCAATGGTAGGCAAGGCAAGGCAAGTTTATTTGTATAGCACAATTCGTACACAAAGTGATTCAAAGTGCTTTACAGAATAAGAAAGACAGTAAACTCATAATACAAACAAATGAGAACATAAATAATCATCATAAAATTAATATTAATTAAATAAACAGAAGACAGATAAACTTAATGCACTACGGTGGAACATTGCAGACAGAGCAATAACATCGCCATGGAGACAAGCAGGTAGAGTAATAGTTACATATATATCGCAATGGATTTGTGGCAATTCACAATGGCATAGTTGGTAAGATACTGCCATCTCTTTACCATCATTAATCAAGAACAAAAATACAAAATAAAAGGTTTATTGTGTTTTCCACAGACAGAGAGACGGTTGGACAGGCAGCGAGGACAGGAACAGATGAGGTCACATATGCGCTCTTCCATAGACATAAGCCCTGATTAAATTGAGTGTGTAGTCATCAGGTGTGTGTCCGCCTGTTTCAGAGTCACTGCTGTAATATTGTGTGCAGTCCCCTGAGCTGCAGCTGAGCAAACTCAATCATCTCCTACTCACTTCTCACCTCCCGCCTTCCCTCTCCCCGAGACACCTCCATCTCCATCTCAGGCCACGACCAGACACCCCGACCTACAAGCCCGCAGTCCGACTTACATATGTGCAAAAATATGTGGAATGGGCAGTTCATGAGTGAGAGAGAGAGAAAGAGGGAGAGGGAGAGAGGGTGAGAGGGAGAAAGAGTGAGTGAGAGAAGGAGAAAAAGAGAGAAAGAGTGAGTGACAGAAGGAGAAACAGAGAGACAGTGAGTGAGAGAAGGAGAGAGTGAGAGAGAGCGTGAGAGTGAGAGAGAGCCAAGGGCAGAGACTGAGTGAGGGAAGGAGAGAGATCTGACAGTGAATAGGAGAAATGTTCAGGTGTGCCCTTGGTCCAATCAAAAGGCAGACTGAATAAAGAGAGGAAGAGATGAAGGCTACACGTGTGGTGATTGTGCACGTGCCTGTCAGTACCAAATGGACTAATATTAAAGATTATACCACAGAAAAGTATATGTGTTACTTTTGTGCTTTTCTGCCATTAGACTAAACTGTTCCAGAGTATGTTAATTTTCTGAGAGTGGTTACGGCTCTTATGAATTTATACAGCTCTCCCACTTTATATCCCCCTCTTACCTGAAAGATGAAGTAGAAAATAAGACGAAGAGAAAGTGAGCAGGTGGTACAGGGTAGGCACAGGAAGTAGCCTGGGTGAGCTGTGGTCTTGCTCCTGAACTAAAGGCAACACGGTTAATCTTTTCTGATGAAGGACTGCTTGCTTGCTTTTTTGGAAAGTTCCACCATATGGCATTAAGCTCCATAGATCTGCCCGACTTGGCCGGTAGCACCACTTGCTTGTATCCATGGAAATCGATAGCCGTACTGTGGAACTTTCCCGGCAAAGCAATAAGATCTCTATGGAAACAAGCAAGTTGTGGATTCTAAAAGCTACAAAGTGCACCTTTAATGCAAAATTGTGACTAATAAAACATAGTACTTAATTATCAACAAAGATGTATTTTAATATCTGCTTTCATATTTTAAAGCAAACCTAGTCTGCAAAATCAACTTTTTAGAGCTTTTAACCATCCTATAGTTGTTTCCCCTCACCATTTACTCACTTGAAGTTGTATTTGTAGTGATTCATGCATGTTTGAGCAAATTTTAATCGCCTATTTTAAAGATGCTATTTTTCCAATCAACCTACGTGTTCACCACCACCGGCATACACCCACTCCTCTGTACTTCATTTGTTCTCCAGTTTTATTGCTTAAGGATTCAGGATTCAGCAGAGTCTCCTAGTTATTTTGGTACATACATAAAAAAAATCAGCTACCTGGTATTGTGACCTGCAGCCATCATAGACTATAAAGAAGTGGACTATGCGAGTGTGATGTTACCCATTTATGATTTTTTTTTTTAAAGGATAAAATAGCGAAAAAAAAAAACAAAGCTCATTGCAGCAGTTACAGGGAGAGGGGCCACAATATTCCAATGTAAGTCAATCGGATCCAAGATCAGAAGAAGCCGGAAGCGCCTGCTTAGTGTGTCAGCTATGTCCATTTTATATACAGTGTACAGCAGATATCCATAGGAGGGGCCGACAAATTCAAGGCTCTTTATTGCGACATCTACTTCGATTGAGTTCTGCAGTTTTCTGACGCATAAGTCAGTGGACTTGTTCCTTTTAGTTGTTTTAGATGAATATTGTGATTTATATTATGCAAATTATAACATCCACGGGTGTCATATGTTAAAGCTATAGGGCAGATACAAGCACAATAGGTATTCTTTAAGTAATCAAACACGTTAAACATTTGCTCTTTTTTCTCCCATTCCTTTTTTGCCTTAATTCACAATAATCATATGTAAAGTTTAATCTGCCATTGTGCAAATCAGAAATCTTTGCTTTAGTGGCTCTGTTAAAATCAATCTGATCAAATTTAAGGGAAACTTAACTTAAAAAATGCTGTGATATAAAATGAAATGCCTAATCTCTCCAATGTGGTCATACATACTCATATTGTAAATGTTCTGATTGGACTCCTGCACAGACTACTTCAAATAAATCAGTAAACACAGACACAGTTAGAGCATCCACACATCCACACATCTATGGACTCTCTCAGCTCTCCCTGCTGTATAAATGAAGGACCATCTGCAAACTCAAAGACTGCTGCACTGAGAAGCGCCCAACAGCAAAGACAACAACGATCAATCACATGATCAATCATAATTGGCTCATCTACATATTCACCACATATTCAGCTCCATCATTCATTTATGCAGATGTGCGGCAGACAATAGACCCAAGGGAGAGAGGGGTCAGAGCCAGAACCGGACCTGTTCGTTTGGGAAAAATCCAATGAGAGCTTTATTTAGATTTATGCAGATGTTAACAGTAATGATATACAGCACAGAGCCCTCACCAGTGTCAGGGAAGACATTCAAACAGGACCGTTCAAAACACTACAACCTCCATGTTACTGTGTGTGGTGATATGACCTAGAGGGAGATCAGCTACAAAGAAATACATCCAAAAGTCATTGTCATAAGTGAAAAAAAAGATTATAGATTTGTAGAATTATAACTATGACATAATTACTATTGTGAATGCACTGACCTTATTGCCTTATTGGTATTTCATGTTGTAAGTAATTAATTTCTGTCTGAAGATTCAAAATGAGACATCTGCCAGCAGGGGGCGTATTAACTTGCTCTACTTTCATGCAGTGAAGAGGGAAGCAGAGTAAATGAGACTAAAAACAATAGCTGCTGGCATTGAAGTTGTACTTATTATGTTTTTTGTTGTTTTAAGTCACAATTTTTTTCCCCATTTCCCACTTAAAATGTTTTCAGAGCTTTGTTGTAGTTACCCAAATAGCACCCAAAATTGACTCTTGTGAGCTTTAAGCCGTATTAGAATGTTGTTGCTACCTCAAAAACATAACTGGAGTTGTGTTTTGTTTCATTTACACATGTTTGCATAATCCTGGATTATTAGGCTGTCTACATCTCCCAACCTCAAAATGCTCTGTTCCACCTTGTGATGTCATGTAGTTTTAGCAATCGCCGGGCAAGTATCCAGATGATTCTAGTCAAGGTGTATGGAGTTTAAAAACACAGTGAAGCACTTCCTGTATTACCACATGACATCACAAGGTGGGGTGTTTCCTGTTTGAGAGAAGAACTAGCCTAAATATTGCAGGGTTTGTGTGTTAAACATGTGTGAACAAAACAAATCATAACTCCAGATATGTTTTTGATGAGGAAACAACATTATAAACAATACAATAGCAATAACTTCATCTGGAATAGCCAAATCAGACGCCACTGTGGTTAAAACCAGAGGTCACATGTGTGTAGTGTGTGCATGCATGTACATATTTTAAAAGTGTTTGTTATTTGATGTGTGAGAGCCTGTGTCTATAGAGGCTCAGGCGGATCTCACGCCAAAAGGTTATTGTCTTCAAAACAGTTCAATATGTCAAATAAACACACAGCTCAGTGAACAGCAGGAGAACTGAGTAGACGGCAGGACAGGACAGAGAAAAAGGGTGGGGAGAAAAGTTTGTGGAAAAATGTTTTAGATGAAACAAAATGCCTCAAAAGGGCCAAGGACAAAGCCATATTGTTTTGTAGTTAGATCAGAAGCAGAAGATGGGTGAGAAAGGCTAGAATTGTACAATATGGCAGCACAATATACCACAATCAAATCAATCATCACAGTTGCTGCAATGATCAAATTGCAAATGACAAAGATGCAAAACAATGCAAAGAGCTAAAAGTTTTGTCCTTTTGAATGGCCCATATTATGCTATTTGAGTTCATCTCTCAATTTTTTTTTTTTTTTATATCATCTCTCAAACTGAAAACACATTCCACTTTATGATGCCATGAGGTAATACAGGAAGTGCTCCACTGTATTTTTAAACTCCATACATCTTCACTAGAATTATTTGGACACTTTTAACCCTGAACTGCTAATCTCTACTCAACTAAAGGTAAAAGGTAGCTGTTAATGTGAATATTACCGTCATGACATCACAAGGTGGAACAGAGTATTATGAGCTTTGGAGATGCAGACAGACTAATAATACAGGGCTACTCAAACTAAACAGAACTCCAGGTATGTTTTGATGAGGTAACAGCATTATAACATGGATTAAAGCTCACAAGAGCTTTTTGGATCTGAGCGCTGCCTTTGACACAGCAGATCACACTATTCTTTTAACTTGCCTAAAACATCTCGGCCTCTCCGGTGCTGTTCACAGATTGTTCATATCCTATCTCACAGACACAACATTTATGGTGAGTGTAGACACATGCTCCTCTAAGATCCATGAAATCACATGTGGTGTGCCCAAGGGCTCCATTTTAGGCGCTGTGCTTTTTAACTTGTACATGCTCCCTCTTGGCATCAGGAAACATCAGGAATCAACTTCCACAGCTATGCAGATGATACGCCGCTTTACATCTCCATGTCTCCTGATGACACCAGGCCAATGGATGCTCTTTTTAACTGTATTCTAGATATCAAATCCTGGATGGCAGAAAACTTTCTCCAGCTTAACCAGGACAAAACTGAGGTTTTAGTCATCAGTCCTGAGGCCCAGAGAGAGAAACTTTTACCAAAACTACAAGCACAGTCTTTTAACCCATCTCCTCAAGTGAAAAACCTGGGCGTCATTTTTTACTCTGAGCTGACTTTTATCCCACACATTAAGAACATCACAAAAATAGGTTTCTATCACCTAAAAAACATCGTCAGAGTCCACCCCATTCTCTCTCTGGCCAGCACGGAGACAATGATGCATGCTTTTATCACCAGTCGAATAGACTACTGTAATGCCCTGCTCTCTGGTCTTCCTAAAAAGAGTATTTCAGGTTTGCAATTATCACAAAATTCAGCAGCACGTGTCCTGACTAGGACCAGAGGGCGGAACCACATTACACCAGTTTTAAAATTACTGCACTGGCTCCCTGTGAGTTTCAGGATCGATTTTTAAAGTTCTTTTACTGGTTTTTAAATGTCTTAATGATCTTGGGCCTTCTTACCTTTCTACTGCTTTTACCTTACGAACCCTCGTGGACCCTGCGCTCCTCCGGCAGAAGGTTCCTGCCATTTCCAAAGTCAGGACACACACTCACGGAGAGGCGTCTTTCCACCACTTTGTGTGTGTGTGTGTGTGTGTGTGTGTGTGTGTGTGTGTGTGTGTGTGTGTGTGTGTGCATGTGTGTGCATGTGTGTGTTATTGTTTGGGTTGTTTGGTTGTGTGGGGTCGGGCAGCTGTGGAGGCTGGGTGGGTGGAAGGAAATGTCGGATTGTTTTTAATCACTTGTAAAGCACTTTGTGTTACTTTTTTTGTATGAAAAGCGTTTTATAAATAAAGTTTGATTGATTGATTGATTGATTGATTGATTGATTTTGTGTAATATGTCCCTGGAATTATTCACAATGTTTATTTATTCAATATTTTACCAGCTAGGTTAATTGCATGACGACTTGGCCGCGATGCAGCTTAATACAGCACAAGAAAAATACACACATCAATCATAACATGAAACAGTACACTGTTTTCTGATCTATGTTATGATGTTTCCTCATCACATGCAGACCTGGAGTTGTGTTTTGTTTCAACACACAAATCCTCCATATTTAGGCTGAGTTCTTCTCTCAAACAGAAAGTACTCTGTTCTACCTTGTGAAGCCATGTGGTGAGCCAGGAAATGCTCCACTGTGTTTTTAAACTCCATACACCCCCACTAGAATAATTTGGATCATTTCAGCCCTGGAATTTCCAGTCTCTATTAAACAAAAGGTAAAAGGTGGCTAGCCTTTAAAGCGCTCAAAGCACACACCCTGATCCAGTACTAGTTTTTGACAGTAGAAAGAGGTACAAACGAGTCTTAAAGTCTCTTCTAGATGGTTCCAGTCACTTGGTGCTCAGAACTGAAATGAAGAGCGGCCAAAACATGCGCTCTGCACTGAATCCTTTTAATACATATATCACATACTATACTTTTTTATTTGAAATCTTGCAGCCCTATTGTAGACTGTGCTTCTATAACTCAAATGTAAAAACCCAATGCAGCAGGCTTGAACTCTGCTGTCAGTCTCTCTCTGATACCCATAATGCCATCTGTTATCAGCGCTTTGATAAATGGCAGCTCTGTGACAAAAACATCCAGGAATCAAGCCCAGGGATTAACACCTGCCCTTAAGTCTGTGCCTCCAGCAGCACGTAAACGGCATAGAAACAAAGAAATCCTTTGAAGGTGAAAATACAACTTATAAAGAAGAGTCAGTGTGTATGCTCAATAATTTGTTTCACAGTAGCTGAAATTGACTTTACTTAAAATAGTCTGAATTGGTGCAACTGGTGTACACTGAAGAAAGAAAATCAGACTGGGTTATGCAAAAATGCAGCATGGCAGGTGATAACAGGAGGACAGGTGCAGTCCTGCAGCCAGTGAAATCATTCAAAGTTTTGGTCCAAGATCAATGCACGGGTTGTGAACTGTGTCATCTGTGTTACTGTACTCATATAAAGTTGTCTCAGCAAAGCCCAACTGGTAACTGAAAACTAACAAACAAAATAAGAATGACACCACTCAGCTAACAGGGAACTTTCAAATTCAAATGGTCAAACTGTGGTCATACCATCTTGTCAAAGCCTGATCTCGTCAGATCACAGAAGACTGAAGGCTGGGCCTGGTTAGTACTTGGATGGGAGACTGCTGGGAATATGAGGAGCCACAATGGGGCGCCAGTGGCAAAAACTGTCATTTTATGTCCTTTGGTAAGACACTTCACCCACATTGCCTAATATGAAAGTGGTGTGTGCGTGAGTGTTGGTGGTGGTGGGAGGGGGTCAGTGGCACTGATTGGCAGCCTCGCTTGGTAGCCTGTGGTTAATTTGCAAATACCCAGGAACTAACATTTGCTAAACATTCCTCAAAGATTAGATTATAACCTGTTCTCAGAATGTTAGCTTGTGGTTCTCACAACTTTTGATCAACATTTATGTAAGGAGAGTGCTATTCTGAAAATGTTCCCAGAACATTTAGGAATTTAACATTAATGCCATGCTGTGGAATAGGCGAATGCAATGACAACAATAACAAGTAATAACATGGCAACAAACAAGTCTCCCCAACAGAAAAGTTACATATAGTGCACATTTAAATATGAAAGGAAGGCCATCAGTAATTCTATTAGCTACAAATCATTCTAATAAACCTGTATATATATGCATATGAGCTTTGCATGTTATTATGACTGGTCTTCAAGTGCGCCCAAAGAACAATCGGGCTCCAGTGATACAGAGGTAGTAACAGGACAGATGGTTGAGACAGTGCCTGTGGTGCTGAGGGTCCATGTGGCATTTTGAAAAGCCACTGACATATGACATGTGCGAGTGTGGAAGTAAACAAATCTTAATGATATGAAACACTGTCCCAGTGTTGGTTTATGCAAATGAACCATGTGTTAGCTTTATTGCTATAGCCTTGGTTCAGCAGATGTTTGTTATCATAGGTTTTACATGAGACAGAATATGTTACGTTTGTGTGTACAGTAGGTCTCTGATGAAGTATTCACTATTGTTGTTAATATGTTGTTGTAATAACCCAACCATACTCACCTCACTGTCTGTATATTTTTATTTATTTTAGCATGGCTCTTTGAAAACCTCATAGAAAAATAATGGGGGTGGAAGGGGAGAAAACAATGCTAGTAACTGGAACAAAGCCAGTTATGTTGTACAGTGATGTAAGAACAATGTATCTCATAAATGAAGTGTTTTACAAAATGTCTTATTATGAAATTTAAAAGGTGCACTATGTAACTTTTCAGTTAGGGGTCTGTCACCTGCTTGTTTCTATGGATATGTCATTGCTCTGCTTGGTATGTTCAACAGTATGACATTAAACAGCTCTACCTTATATTTATTAAATTACAGGTGATTTTATAGCTCAAAAAGACCTTAAAAAACACACACACACACACACACACACACACACACACACACACACACACACACACACACACACACATTCTGACTGTGAGCGGGGTTGCCTCTCCAGAGATCTGACCTGTAACTTGGTCTGGTTTGGTTTCCATCAAAATAGAAAGGTTTAATATCCATCCATTTAATATTCCAGATGAAGCAATAATATCTCCACAGAGAAAAGCATCTGTATGGACCCACCACCAGAAAAGTTACACAATGCACCTTTAAATCTTGAGTGGTCTTCGAATCTTAGTTCAGACCACAGTCCACAGGCTAAATCTCATTAGACTCGGGTTCCACTTTTTGACCTGAGTGCTCCTGCTTTATGAATATGACATTGAATCTGTTCCAGCTCCTTCTTACTACAATCTGCTGCAACCATTGGAGACTGACCTCTTGCAAAGTGTCAGTGAACTTTGACTTCCTTGGTAACCAAAAACATACATCATGAATTTTATTTGCAGCTTGGAAACACAGAAATTCCACTACAGATCTGCACTACATTGAGACAAACAGACATATGTACTGTAGGCCTATATAGAAGCTATAGGTCACTCCACTCCTATGGTCCTTCCTGGTGGTTAGAGTAAGATCCTGACAGAAACATTCTTTGTCAACTAGAGGTGGTAGATGTATTGAGCAGAGACCTTGGCTCTAATGCAAGAAAACAATCTTTAGAATTGTGAAAAATGCTGGGTGTAGCTGTGAATATTTATATTTTTGAACTGAAGGTTGGAGATTTATTTGATTTCTCTTTGGTCCAAAGCCCCATTCATACACATCATACCTAATCTAAATATCTCACAAATTTATTTCAACAGTAATTTGAGACATCTTTCTCAGTATTCCATCATGCTGTGTCCTTGTCATTGTGTTGGTCTATTGAGTGGGTGGTGCAAACAGTGTACCTGAGCGAAAGCATGCAGACAATGGCAGATCAGGGAGATCCGCAGTGCAGCAGAGTGGACAAGGCTCGGCTTATATACTATATTACATTGGTTCAAAAGGCTTTTCTTAATTGATGGATTGTGGCATAGGTGAAAAAGTTGTAAAGATGAATAAAAGTGATATGAAAATGAAAAGCAAAGGAAATTATAAACTGAACTACATTGAATAATAAATGCAATACATTCAAAACAAATTTCCAGTTGCTTTTACCTATTTACTCAGTGTTATAAGAATCCATAAATTATTAAAGGTCTGCAACAGTATTGTCACTTTTTCTGGTGGAGGGTCATTCAACCATGGAGATGTTGTTGCTTTGTCTTTATGTTCTACAGTAGGGCATGAATCTTATTTATTTTCATAGAGACAAGCAGGCCATGGGTAACATGTCAGATCTGCGGAGACAGTAAGGCAGTAAGAATGCTTGGTTTTCAAGGTATTGTTAGGACAGTAAAGCAACTGCAATGGAATAATTGCAAGCTAGTGTTTAATGCCATACAGTGAAATATTCAAGACAAAGGAACATCTCCATGGAAACAAGCAAGTAACAGGTCCTCCTCTAGAAAAAATACATAGTGCACCTGTAAAGGATTTTGTATCATGGTATCATGGGAAACTGTACCAACTCCATAAAACATAATTATTCACCCAGACACATGTGGTTGAGGGACAACAATGTCAAGGCTATAAATTAAATTGTTCAGTAGGGGGCGTTGATGAAGCTGTACAGAGCTTGGCATGAGGAGAAAGAGGTGTGCTGAGTGACCATCTGGTAAAGTCCGTCTTTTACAATGACATAGAAGACCATGATTCTCCACATTTAGGCCTTTTTGGAATGAGTCTCCCATTCTTTCATCTGCCCACACAGAAAACACAGGCGGCTTAATGCAGGTAAGACATAAGGCACACAGCAGCTCCACATGTTCAGAGGACACACAAAGCTTCTCTTCTCATGCATAGAACATTTCGATGACCACTGAGCAAATAGCTACGCTTGTGTGAGGCAGTGACATTCACAGGCTGAATATGTGAGTCTATTGAAAATCACATAACGTAGACAGTTTGAACTACAGGACTATTGTTGTGTGAGTTGGCTTCAACAAAGGCAGTGCCATGACAGTAAAGGTACCAAAAACTAGCATGCTAACAGACACTTCCTGATTATTAGACAATGAAACTCTTTATAAGTGACAATAGCTCAGTTGGTAGAGACCACTGATCTGAAGGTTTGGCAGTTCATACCAGCTCTCAATATTAACACTATTGATTGAGCAGTCAGATCCACTAATTCACAGGATGATGGTGTGATTCCAGCCCCCACAAATGAATGCTTTTGTTGTGTCCTTGGACAAGGCACTAAACTCCTCTTGCCCCCAGTGTTGGCGTGGCCTGATATTTGAATGTGTGTGTGAATGGGTGAGTGGTTCTTTGATGTAAAGTGCTTTGAGTGCCTTAAAGGTTGTATAGAGGATTTTCCAAGGAACAAGAAATCCAGCAACCATTTGCCCTTTTTCAAATGTTGCCCCCCCCACAGCTCCCTAAGTAGAAACACCTCCTCCCGCCTACTCCTTACGCTTACGCTGCTTGTTTATAGCCAGTGCGCATTCAGAATTGCTGTTACTGCTGTAACTATGCTGTACATTTTCAAATGATAAGCAGAAGTTTCCTGGCCAGAAGTAATTTAGCAACCAACGCGTCTTTAGACCCTCTGCTTTAGTGCACGCCATCACTGGAAGGAATCTCCAAGAATCACTTTAGTTTGGCTTCACTCCTTTTACCCTTCTCTTCTTCTTTCAACGACCTCAAAAATGGACTTTCTTTTGTGGCTAACTGGTCGCGGATTCTTGTCTGCCGTTGCAACAAACTTTGTGCTAACTGCAAGCTACAGTTGGAAAAAGCTGCTAACAACCGCTGCATTGGTTGGGTAAACAGCATTTTGCGTCTGTGGAATGTGTGAGAGGCGTACGTAAACCACGTAATCCCAGCACGCCGGCAAGTCAATTACGCTATAAACGTAGGGAGTTTGATTGACAAATTAACAGCCAATAGATAACGAGGTAGCCTCATTATCTATTGGCTAATGTTTATCTGGCCCCACCATGTCCATAGTTGATGGATTTTCATTCATTTTTTTTTTTTTTCATAATTACAAGGCTGCTACATCTCTATAATGCGATCATTGACAGTTTGAAACAAAAAAAGTCCTCCATACAACCTTTAAAGTTGGAAGAGCGTAATAAAAAAATGTGACCAGTTACCATTTAAATTAGTTGCAGACAGCACGCAGCTGACTTATTTTGACCTCAAGAGCTGCTTGTACAGTAATAATATTACAATAATAATACAATATAGACATATTTTCAGGTAGGGCCTTTACTAAACCTGAATCATGAACTATTTGTTCATTATGAATTCAGTTTTTCTTTTGTATGGCTGAGTACAGTTATTATAAAGTCGTATCAGTTAAATACATAATTAAATGTATAAAACTGCAATAGGATTTTCTTTCCAAAAGCATGGGGGATAGTGAACAAGAGACCAGGAAAGCTTTGGACAGCGTAGAGATGGGTCAGTGGGCGCTTGAAGAGGAGAGAGAGAAATGCAGAAACTGAAAAGGCCCATGGAGAAAAAGACAACATCATACGCCATCTGCAGGACGTGATTGAAAAAGAGCAGATCACGAAAGAAGGCCATAGCGGAAGATTTTCAGTCTGTGAAAGAGGCAATAGTGACTCTAGAACAGAGCATGGAGGAGCAGAGGAGCCGGTTTCAATGTGAGCTGGACCTGAAAGAGGAGGAAAACAGAAAACTGGAGAAAGAACTGTCCACAGCAGAGAATAAAATAGAGGAACAAAGTACAATGCACCTAGAAGAGTTCCAACGTGTGAGAGAAGACTGCAAAAGGTCTCTGCAAGAGGCCTGAAAAAGATCTAGAGGACATTAGGAGCCAAATGGACCAGAAATGTGCTCGACTGGAGATGGAGCTGTCCAAGAACCAGAAAGAAGTCCATACCCTGAAGAAGGCTATGGAGGAGGTTATCTGTGGGGAGAAGGAGCCAAACAACTCCACGGAAATCCTCACTGATATCGAGGACAGAGAGCCAGAACCTAACAAGCAGAAAAGGGAGGTCTACAGACAGCAGGCTATTAACCAGTCTCCTGAAAGTCAGATCAAAAGGCTGGAGAACGTCCTCACTAGCCACAGACCTCCAAGGAGCAGAAGAAAGAGAAAAGGGAGAAGGCCAAATTCTAAGGACCAGAACCATCACAGCAGCCAGCGCTTCACCACACAGACCAGAACTGTCCTTAATGCCAAAACCTTAGACCCTAGCTCCTAAATCCTACCTCCTACCTCCAAACCTGGTTTTGAAAAACACTTGACTGTTTTTTCATCCACTTTACTGATTTATTTATTGACTGCTAGTTTGTACTTTTTAGTGTGTAGTTGTTTTTTATTTGAAAGAGCTGCTAGAGGAAAACTTCTTTCTTTCTTGGTCCTCTACCTCAACTTTAGCATGCATTAAAAAAAAAAAAATAGTAAATTAATTTAAAAAATGCAAATGTTTGTTTAAAACATTTAATTTAATAATTAGGGCTTGGCATAAATGGCCAATATTCTGATGCACTGACTTTATTTCTAACCATAGTCTGTGTAGGTTGATCATCATCACATCAGTCAACACATTTATAATAATAAGACTTAGTATTGCTGTGAATTAAAGCAAATAAGGCAAGTGTTTTTACAAAATATGAAAGACATTAAAATCACAATAACAAATTATGAAATTATGAAGAGTGCAGATAAAAACCTTTTAGTCATATGCACAGTTTAGCAGAACTGTCTTGAGCCTGGATTTGAAGATTGTCAGAGTAGAGGCCTGTTTCACATCTTCAGGAAGAGTTTTCCAGATTTTTGATGCTTTAAACTGCTCAGAATTTTCTTTAAGGACTTAAAAACAGCGCATGAGACTTTTAGTTGTGATGCAACAATCCTGAGAAGTTCAAAATCGTGTGTTTTTTTTTTAAGTGCTCAGAGGGAACAGACTTACTAAACAGGATTCATCAAACAACCCTGACTAAAGCTGAATACAACTCAAGGTAGGTTTTTGACAAGGAAACAATGTTATAACATGGTTAAAACCTCAAAAATAATGCATAATATGTTTCCTTTAACCTTACTAACAACGTGGATAAACACACATTTCAAGTTTAATTTTCTATCAAAACCACAACAGCTGTTATAAAAAAAAGCTATTTAAAAATGGTCTTTGAAAACACGTGTAATTGGTCTATATAGCCGTTGGTGTGCCTGTATGATGGTCAAAATGATTAGCACTGGTTTCTGTCAGATCACATTAGCGTCCATAATGTGGCATTTATCAGCTGCAACATCAGGTCACTGCCTCCCAATTAGAGAAGCGCACAGTACATCTGACTGGTTCCCTGTCTCTGTGACTCATGCAGTGGACAGAGAGGAGCTGGGACTAATCGCGCTCATCATCAAAAGGACACAAGCACTGCGCAATGGGACTGGAGATGTTTGTGGAAATTAAACATTGAGCAAAGAGTGACCTTAAATGAGATGGTTTTAGAAATGAAATTCTGTACTGCAAAATCAACATGAAACATAACATAATATATATTTTTGTCTTTTTTTAAATGGCCTATATTATGCTATTTTTTTCTGTTTGATCTATGTTAAAATATTGTTTCCTCATCAAAAACACTACACCTCATCAATCTCTACTGAACTAAAAATTAAAGGTAGCTATTAAATTGAAACCTACTGCTTAATGACATTGCAAGGAAGAACAGAACATTTTGAAGTGTGAATAAAGCAAAACACAACTTCGGGTATGTTTTTGAGGAGGTGACAACATCAGGAATGTGCTAAAATGTGCTTGTAACTGTCTTGGTTTAGGTTCAAGTATGTCACAAAACAAGAAATATATTGTTTGGTAGAATACACACTTCTGGCTCTTTTTAATTTGAATTTTTTTGAAGTTTTGATTATAGACAATATACTCAGTATTCTAATCTTGCAATTCTATGAAACAACACACAATATTATCATTTTCAATATATCTCCTATATCACCTCTACCTTGTGGTGTTTTTTTATCTGCTCATAAGGAGATTAATCAGATGTATCTTATAAAATGGTTTAGCGGGAATACACAATACTGGGAGATATAAAATGTGACATGGAGAAGGATTGAAAGCATAAAACTGTAGCTAGACAGACAGATGTGGAGGGCTGTAGCTCAGAACTGACATAGCTGACATTTACCTTCTATATTCTTCAGTAAACAACAGACGGAATAGAGACAGGCCCAGGGAACAGGGAGGAGGCACGCTGAGCTGGATAAATATTGAACATAAGCAGATCTTCTCTGTGATCCCTCCACATGGGACTGTCCCGCCACGTGCCCCTCTAAAACGAAATAGGGCAAAGGTATCAAAAAAATAAATAAAAAATTCTGATGGTGAAAATGGGCGAGTGCAGTGTGTTTGGTACATGTGAGCTCTGGACCCAGGTTCTCACCAACAGACAGACCCGAGCCCACCTACAATTGAAGGTCTTGGAGTGGTTTCATTAAAGGGCCTATAAAACTCAATTTTCTGATCTGTTATAGTCTTCTTTCCTCATCAGAAACATACCTGAAGTTGTGTTTTGTTTCATTCACACATGTTTAACACCCAAACCCTCATATGTAGGCTGAGTTCTTCTCTCAAACAGAAAACACTTGCTCCACCTTGTCATTAAAACTCTATTTCCATGAAGACAGCTGATGACTCTAGCCCAAGCTCTAAAACATATGTAATTGAGTAAATGCATTTTAGATAAGTTTCATACCATACTGTGGAACATTTCAGGCAAGACATCCCAATGTTGGCTCACTCCTATAAAAATGTTACATACTACACCTTTAAATAATTACGGTATATAGAGTTCAGTTTGTGAGTGTTAAAACGTTTGCATATACCACACTAGAACATTCGAATTGTTTTTGTGTCATGGAGCAAGACACTTCATACACCTTACCTTTTCCTGCCAACCATCATGCTTACTTCACTTCACTACTATCACTTAAAGGTGCAGTGTGTACCTTTGTTGTCTCACATGGAGAACGGGCTGAATAGTGTTGAATAATATGACATTAAACTACCTGTGCTTTAATTTTCTGTGCTCTTCATTTACAGGTGTTTTTGTGTTGGAAAAAAACCCTTGAAAAACATGCACTGTTAATGTGAGTGACCTGGTGATTAGACCTGATTGTCTCCACTGAGTAGGATAAGTTTAATGTGAAATAATAGGCAAAACAATATTATCTCTCTGGAGACAAGCAGATGCCAGATCCTCCACCAGAAAAGTTACATAACACACCTTTAATCACTGAATGCTTTTTTCCTAAATACTTAACTACAGTCTGAGGCACATGCCCTTCCTCTGTGTTGGTGTGTGCTGCCTGTGTAGTTTGTGTACACAAATGTAAAATGTGCTGGTGTCTCCCCCTGTGCTGATGTGTTGTTTACCTCCGCAGAGAGGTGACCGGGCTCTGAATCAGCACAAACTCTGGCGTGGGCTCAACTCTCACAGTGACCATCATAGACACACATGCACACACACAGACACACATAGACACAAAGCCACACTACACATGCACCACTACACCACACTCTCCACATTGTAATAGCAATGTATGAGGCGAGTATGTGCCTCCTGCAGGGAACACACAGTGCACTGGGCTCTCCTCCTCGGGCCGGGGGTTGTTTACTCCAAAGAGCTTTATGAGATTGTTTAAATATGTATAATACTCAAACCATGTAACAGAAAGTACACACAGAAGAGATGAATACAACAAAAGTGGCAGATCAAACAACACTGAGCAATTACATTTACAAAGGTGTTAAGATCTTGTCAGCAAGACTGGTATCACAAAATGGTAATCATGAATTCTTATTATGCACAGACTTGCTTGTCCAGATCTGACCAGTAACTTGTCTCCCTTGTGATAACCAAGTTTATTTCCGTACTGTATAACATTCAAGGCAAAGCAATTACATCTCCATGGAGACAAACAGGTGGCGGACCCTCTACCAGAAAAGTTGCACAGTGCACCTTTAAGCATAACATTTTGCCTGAAAGAATCTGGCCAACGTATTTGCATAAAATAAGAACACAATGAATTTGTCTGAAAAAAGTTCTACAAAAGACAGCATATTTTAATAACAAAATGTCCCAAAATAAAGAGCTAAAAACTGCCCCTGACTGAACATTAAGTCAGTATCTTTTCATTCTTTTGCACTGTAGTATTTTTTGCTTCTGCTCATGTGCTCCTGCTGTTGTCTCCAGCTGCTGGTGTCAGACATGTCATGTTCACTCTGACTACAGACGCACTATAACTGTCTTATTAAAGCCACTTCACATCACTAAAATGAAAATGTTTCCTCATTAATGTAGAAATAATCATTTGTCCCATTTACAGAACCATCAGGGACCACAGACGCACATCAAAGTGCTCTCTACACACAATTACAAAAATAAAAATAAATAAACGCAGATTAAATATACTTTGAATTTGAATAGGTTAAAGGGCCCATATTACGTTATTTTCTGATCTATGTTATAATATTGTTTCCTCATCACAAACATACCTGGAGTTATATTTTGGCTCATTCACACATGTTTAAAACACAAACCCTGCATATTTAATTTTAGAGTTCTTCTCTCAAACAGAAAACACTTGTGATGTCATGTGGTAATACACGAAGTGCTCCAGTGTGTTTTTAAACTGCATACACCTTCACTAGAATTATCTGGATATAATTTCAGCCCTGGAATTGCCAATCTCTACTGAACAAAAGGTAAAAAGTAGCTAGTAGTTAACTTGAAAACTACCACTACATGACATCAGAGCATTTTGAGCTTTGGGGGCTTTGGGAATGCCAAACAATAATAAAGGTTTACTCAAACATGTGTGAATGAAACAAAACACATCTCCAGGTATGTTTTTGATGAGATAATAACATTCTAACCTGGTTTAAACCTCACAAGAGTCAGTTTGGATTTGAATCTGCTTTGGATTAACAAAATATTTTGGAAAATGTGGCATAGTATTTTTAGGTTCATTCTTTTAGTTGCAAATGTCATACGGCATCTAGTTACAAGAAACAACAACTTTGCCATTGTAAGTGAGAAAGTGCGGTGGCTATAAAAGCTGTCACACCACAGTGCACCAGGGCTCTCTGCATATTTAAAAGCAACAGACTATGACAGTAATAGTAATACAAATCAAGAGGTAATACAAACACACACACACACACACACACACACACAAAACGTTGCTGTTCCCATGCTATTTAAATACAAAAAGACACCAACAATGAGTAACTATTCCTTTCAAAACGATTACATTTGCACCGTACACTAATCATGAATGCACTTTACATATTAAAATGGTCATGTGTCTTGAAAGTTCTGACATTTTTGTGTGTTTCACCACAGAACATTTTGGCTCCTGTCTCAATAGTGTATGTTTCTCACACATACTTGTCAGGTGAAGAAGTCAAACAAGAACTCAGAGAACCGAGACGACACCGGGGAATGTAAAGGAGGTGGTGACATTTCCAAAACTGTTTCAGAAAACACTCTTCATGACGACTTTCTTCAAACTTTTATAAATGTAGCTCTCTCGTCGCTGTCAAAGATAGGACTGACTAAAAAGTATTTTAGCTTGCTTTTTTTTACACTTTTTTTTTTTTTTTTTACACAAATTAAAGATCCTACATTACACAAAATTGATTCTTCTGAGTTTTAAGCCACATTATAATGTTGTTACCTCATCAAAAACATACCTGGAGTTGTGTTTTGTTTCGCACATGTTTGATTAATCCTTGAATATTATCCTATCTATATCTCCAAAACTCAAAATGCTCTGTTCCACCTTGTGATGTAATGTAGTTGTAGTTTTCAAGTTAACAGCTATCTTTTACATTTAGTTAGGTAATTTTAGGACTGAAATCATCTAAATGATTCTAGTGAAGGTGTGTGGAAACACAGTGGATTACCTGTGATATCACAAGGTGGAACAGAGTGTTTTCTGTTTGAGAGAAGAACACAACCTAAATATGGAAGGTTCTCTGTGTACTTCATTTGACTGGAGCCGAACACTATGGGTGACGTCACACTACAATTCTACAGTCTATGGTTGCCCCACACGAAAAATTTCATAGTGCACCTTTAACTGAGCCAGAATGAAAATATACATTGGCATCATGGCCACGTCAGCCTTATTGTATTTTTCAAAGGCACTTGTTAAAACCAACACCTTGTAGCTCTGCAGGGCTGTGGTTTGTTTGTTCTCTGTGCACCTGTCGAGTGAGAGCATCTGCTGCTCACAGACAAAGGCTTGAGGCCAGGAGACACACAGGGCACGGGCAGCTCTGCACCTGCCTCCTGCCTGGATAAAAAGGTACAAGAGCCGTCAGTTAGGGCTCCTTCTATGGCCACTTGTCCCTTTACACAAGCCTGTTTTTATTCCCTAGCCGGACTTATCTTGTTGCCGCAGTAGCACGGCTGGTCTCACCTCCGCAGGTGGCCCGACAGCTGCTGCAAAACACTGTGCTGTGATCCAGACTATACCTGGACAAAAGACAACAAACAGAAGAACAAAGCCGAGTGGGGAAGTACACAACTGTTGCTCTGTCTGTTAGAAAATACTGCTTTTGTAGCTTCTAACCACTGTAGAGTAAGTGATATGTGGTCATTATTTAGTGTTGATTAAGAGGCGTGTGTGTAGCACCTGCTCGTGTGCACTTCCTCCTCACTGGAGCCACAGCTGTTGAGCTCACTGCAGCAGACTGCACACACCAGGACACCCTCTCCACACACTCACTCAGAGGACACACACTTATGTGTGCTACTCACAGCTCACAGGCTCATTTGGTAAATTAGGGTAAACTAACATTCAGTCAAAGCATATTTCAGCTATAAAGAAAGAGTTTATTTTTATATCAGTGGTGATCATTCCTAGTGGGATGACAAAAAACATGATTCGATCTTGGGTGGGAGTATTGATTGAGATTACTGGAACTATTATCCATTATCATGCAAACCACACACATAACAGACCTGAGATTAATTCAGGGTTACTTTGAAGAAACACTGAGTTATTTATTTTTTCAACTATGTGATTTAATATTGCAGATTTGACAGCCTGTTAATCAGTAAGTATTTTGGTTAATAAAAGATAAATGTAGTGCGTGTGTGAGTACTGGTGGTGGTTGGAGGGGCTGATGGCGCAGCTTGGCAGCCTCTCTTTCGTCAGTCTGCCCCATGGCTATAATCTTTCCACCGAGTGTTCAGTGAATAAATAATGCACCGTAAAGTACTTTGAGTATCTTGAAAGGTGCTATGTAAATCTAATGGTTAATAAATGAATGAATAAATAATAATAATAAAAAAAAAATTGGTTGTATATCGCATTAAAAAACATTGAAAATGTGTCCTTAGTGTGAGTGGGCTTGCATCTCCACAAACCACACAGTTATTTTGCCTGGAGGATGGCCTCCTCCTGCTTCTTTCCATGGAAATGTTATTCCTTTAATAATTAACAAATGAATTCAGTATTTGTATAAAGTATAATTATTCTGTGTTTCTGTTATTTCCCCTTTGTGGGACAAATCAAGATTATCTTATCTCTTTCATAAAATGTTACCTGGACTTTATGTACAGCTCTATCATAATAAAAAAATAAGTGTGTGCAGTTCCCAAACTTCAGTGGAGGCATTTGAGAAATTCTAATCACTGGGCATTATGAGCATGTGTACTGGAAGGCGTGCTTAATAATGTGTCTTTGCCTAAAAGAGTGCATGGTGGTCTGTGCTGGAGTGTGTGTGGGCAGAGGTTAATTTAACCCAGCAGTGAAGAGGCCTTGATAAAGAGCAGCCTGATCCCTGTTTAATTACCTCGAGTCTAGGCTGCACTGGCATACACTGGGTCAGGGGTGTGGGCCCGCTACGTGAGGGGACTACGCAAGCACAGGAACACACAAGTGGGCACCGCCGTTTCATAACATCTTAATAGATCAGAGATGGGAGGTCTGAAAAGGAGAAGAATACAGAAAGTAGGAAAGTGGTTGATGATAATGATGCTTGTAACTTAACTACTGCATATTAATAAATCTGATTATTAGGATATGTATGTGTCATGTTAGACATATTTATCTATCCTTTCCTATCAGCCCAAAGAAATGCCATGTAACAGAGCTGAATCACCGTTAAGAAATGGATTTATTTCTTTTCTATAATCATGTAATACACAATATTGCAGATTTGAGAACTACAGAGAAGTAATCAACTTTGTTACTTAAGTAAACGTATAGATATCAGAAAAGAAAAAAACAAAAAAAACAAAAAAAAGTCACATGTTTAAAAATGACTTAACTTTTTAGGTCTTATAAAGCTTCTTATAAAGCTTCATATGTAGTGATTTAGATGAAGATTTGTACTGAATTTTGTTAAATAGAAACAACTGAATTCATATTTTTTTTCCTAGCTGTTTTTATGTGTATATTTGCTCAACCTACAAATGTGATAAAAATAAAGGGTCAGCGTTCTCAGCAGGTCACTATAAAAGTGGAGTATAGTAGAAAGTACAGATACTTGCTCTCTACTCTACTGTAAAAGTAAAAAGCATCCACTTAAAAAAATTTAAGTGAAGTTTTTTTTTTAAAGTAAAGTATAGATACCTACAATTTTTACTTAAAGGTTCATTGTGTAACTTTTCTGGTGGAGGGTCCGTCAAATGGTTTTCTCCATGGAAATGTTTTTGCTTTGTCTGGAATGTTTCCCAGTATGTTATTTAACCTTTAAATTTTCATGTAGATCAAACTTGACCAAGTTACAGGTCAGCTCTGTGGAGTGGCAACCCCGCTCACAGTCAGAATGCCTTTTTTCTAGGTATTTTTGAGCTATAAAACCACCTGTAATTTAAGTGGGACCACCTCTGATAATAACTACCAGCCTTACTTCATTCGTTTCTGGGCTCTGACCCAAAAATTGCGATTAGACTAATGTAGCTGTACCACATCAACAAACAGTGCTCATAATGAGACAGCCCCCTCCCTCCTCCCTGAGCCGAGGGACATGGCCTGTGAGTGTGGCTGACGGCAGGACCAAAATACGCTTAATTTAATTAGTCCTAATAAAACGACTGAGTGCAGCAAGCGCCGACCCGTCACAGCGAAGGGAAATGCTAGTAGAATGAAATGACTATACGTGTATTAAAAAGCTAATAACATAATTACGCACACAACAGCTTGTCTTGTCACAGCTAAACAATGCTGGCAGAATGCTAATAGCCATTTCACACGGCAGTTCCCTCTGATTGCTTTGCCTTTCATCCTGCCGTTTATTTGGCGCACTGTAATTAAGCTGATCATGAGAAGTATAAGCAGGAGATAAAGGAGCGCGCTTCACTGCTCAAGAGTTCAAGTGTGCCCAAGAATTCCAATGAACACGATTATGTTCATTGTAATTCAATGTTTGTTAAAAATAGCTTCATGTTCATTAATAAATATATAGAATTATCTGTTTATATTTACATTCAAGTGGGACTTCAAAAAATGACATAAAAGTGCAGGAGATCTCTGGACTTTTACCTGTGATGTAACAATCTTGAGAAATTCAAAATTTTAATAAAAAAATACAAACAAGCATCAGTGAAGCATAATACGTCTCCAGGTATGTTTTTGATAAGGAACAAAGTTATATTTAACTCTCAAATCATAAATCTCAAAAAGTCTATTTTCCATAATATGTGTCCTTTAAATAAATTGCCCTTATATACTTGGATTTTCTGTATACACACACAACTTTATCATTGGTTTGCCTGGTCAGTTATTTAAACCATAATCTTTGATTATGAGATGACTGTCTATTGATTGTCCATGTATTAAATCTAAAAAGTGTCCATGCAGTGCTTACATCTACAGATAAGATTACCAAAAAGCCCTTTAATAATAATGATGCCATGTGTACCTCTCACCCACAAAAGAGCTAAAGAATGAAGTGAAATAGTGTTTTTTAATCATAAAAGAAGCGATAACTAAAAAAAACATTGTCTCATGCCAGTGTCACATCTGCTGTATGGACCTCCCCACTTCAAACCCATGCGGTCTGTTCTTGGGATTGTTCCTCCATATTTCAGAAATGAGATGTTCCCAAACATGTATTGAAATGTTGCCATGTATTCAAATCAAAGCATCCTGCCATTATGGTGCGCTCCTCCGTCCTCGTCCGCCACTCTTCATAAGCAGTTTTCATTTTCTTTCCAGCTTCCCTTTCTCTTTTCTCTCTGTCCTTGAGCGGAGAATGCAGTGCTGGGCAGCAGTGAAGAGAGACACATATTAGTTTGACACTCGGTAACACCTCTTTGTTAGCTGCAAACTCATTCAGCTCGGCGTGTGTGTATGTGTGTGTGTTTTGATGAAAACTCAGTGAGCCGACTCAAGGCTGAAGCTGCTTATAAAAACCGGTGAACTATCTGGCAGATTTCAATGAACATAAATGAACATGTGAACAACAGCGAGAAAAAAAGCAGAATTGATGGAGGGGATAACGGTTGCTAGGTGATTTCAGTAACCTTGGTACGTTCACATAGCTTACAAAGAAGTGAACATGTTTGCAGTTCAGAAGTCTGCAATGTAACGTCCATAACAGGTCGAAGGAAATATGCATAATAAGTAAATACTTATTTTTCTTAAGTATTATAGTTGAGAAGTTTTTACAGCATTAAACCTATATATCTTGCATTTATTCAATTACAGTTTTTTCATATGCTCAAATGACACTGAAAAACATGTATTCTATGAGCTGCTGCGTGGTTGCCTCTCCACAGATCTGACGTATAATTTTGATGATGCTTGATGGTGCTTGTCTGCTTGCCTCCATGGAAATATTATTGCTTTGTCTAGAATGTTCCACAGTAGAGAATAAACCTAAAATTAAATCTATCTCAAGGGAGACAACTGTAGGCTACATTAAAGGTTAGATCTGTGGAGAGGCGACCCTATTCACATAGAGAATTATTGTATTTCTGAAAAAGACCTGTAATGAATAAATGCTAGATGAATGTTAGATGGATCATTCCCGGCAAAGCAATAATATCTCCATGGAAACAAGCAGGAGACGGAGCTTCCACCAGAAAAATTGCACAATGGACCTTTAAACTCCAAAATACCAATCGATATCTGTTGCACAAGACAGGGTTTCAGGTGTATTCTAAGTTTAGACAACTTGTGCTAACTTTTTTCTAATTCTCGTTCCAGTGTTTTTGACCAGTTTGCCAGCAGCAGACTCTGTAAATCTTCTTAAATCACTGAGCACAACGCAGACTTTCTTTCATCTGTCTCTCTCATCTCCCTTTGTTCCCCCTGTTCTCCCAGTTGGTTATTAATGGTTTTAATTTAGCGAGAGGAAGGACCTTGGTGCTCATGGGGGCGTCCCATCCTCGTGCCTCTGGTGAGTGTTTGTGTGGATTAGAGAGGAGAGGAAGTGCCTGTACATACAAGTGTAGCTCACAGCAATTACACTTTGTCTTATTTAACTGCGCTATCCACCGTCACAGGACCACGCTCCTCCCCTGAACACCACCTCCTGGAATGTATTTAACACTGTAACAGATGTAACATTTTTAGGTATTTGTGCATTTTTACAGTGGGTATGTCAATGCACATAACACTACTGCATATATGTGAGAATATATATGCTATACTACTCTATAAGTAAAGAGATAATGTTGGAAAATTCCACATTATATTCTACATTTTATTCTTATTTAACTGTGCAATCCACCGTCACAGGACCCTGAACACAGCCTCTCGGACAGGAAGTAACAAAGAAAGTAAAATTTTGTCATGTGGGTATCAATTTACTGACAGCTATAAATTATGTATACAAATGCATCTGTCTATCTTTACTTATTTACTTCCCTGTCAGTGTCTGCATTTATTTATTTCACTATGAGCGTGTCTTAAAATCTCATCGTTTTATTAATTTTATCAATTTGAAAAGTAAGGGTTATCAATATTTTCTTTTTCAATGTTTTTGTTTTTTGTTTTTTTTCTGAGAATGAATAGCTGAACTTAATTCCTAGAACCTGGAGGAGGGCAGTCATGCTTTCAGCCCCACTGAATTGAGCTTTGTCTGCAGATGAATTCAGTTTATTTGTTAGAAACCTTGACATTTTCTATAGCTGCTCTAAGGCCATGGTCTGATAAAAGGTGGTTTCCTATGGGAGTCAACTGAAGCTGGATGAGTGGGTTAGTGAGGTAATATAGGAGGTTTAGAGGTACTATGATCACTTTCTATTGGGGTACATCTCAATCTTATGCCCATATCATTGCAAACTTTCATGCATAATTCTGAAAACAAACAAGATCTACAACAGCTAAATCACTGTTCTGTTTGTTTCTCTGTATTTTTTACTCAGAGGGATGTTGGTCTTGTCCCTCCGTCATATCTTGAGTCAACATAGGTTAGACATGGAATACCATATTTTGGTGTCATTCTCCAACAGTAGAAGAAATGAACTCAGAATATGAATATACGAATCGTCTCCATGGAGATGAGCATTAAACCTATATATCTTGCATTTAATTACAGGTTTTTTTTTCATATGGTCAAACCACATTGAAAAGCACATATGTTTTGATACGGATGGACCATGCATGTCCCCGGTTGGTTAATCCACCTGTCAATCATGCCCATCTGATACTTTTGGGTTCAGTGGTATTTAAACCCACTATACTGGCATTTTGAAAGATTTTTGTACAAAGCAATTTTCAAATTTAAAAGTGCTCAAAACAATCTGTGAAACCTGATTTTCCTCTATAATGTAGTTATACAGTTAAATTAAGCCTGTATATTAGCCTTATAGTGCACAATTGAATGAAACCATCTGACTGCCTCAGACAAACAACAGAAAGGCACAGCACTACCGCCAGTGTCACTATCCATTATGGCTTTTAGAAAGTTTTATCTCCACTGTTAATGCTAATTCTAATTTTACTTCTATAGAGGGAACTGTCTCATCTAGAAAACCACCTCTCATTTCCATTTTTGTCTCTCTGGCTGCCGCTGTCTTCCTCTGTTTTCATGTTCCTCTATTATCTCCTGCACATTATTACATTTATATTGTCTTCCCATGCATCTCCCTCTTCCTCTTTCTCTCTCCCTCCCTCTCCCTCTCTTTCTCCCTCTCCCTCTCTCACTACCTTTCTCTCGACCCAATTACTTCAGTATTCCTCATGTTAGATGACCACACAGTTTTAGATCTTTGTCTTTCGTAATACACACAGCTCCTGTCTGGCACACAGAAGGGGGATAGAGGCACCATTAATATTTTACTAATATGACAGCTGGATATGATGTGATTTGATGTCTAGGTGTGTATATGTGATGTGTGCCCATCACTTTTAATGAGGGCAGACAAAGCATATGGAAGAAAGCAAGGCGTTTTTATTTTCTCTTTGAGCAGGTGCACACTGTACTTCTACCTATAAGAGGCCAATGTGAAAAGCATTTATGGCTGTGTGGTGAAGGAGCTGAAACGGCATGGCTAAAGCAATAGCAGTCCATTAAAGGTACTGTATGCAGCTTTAAAGGTGCACTGTGCAACTTTTTTGGTGGACGGTCCACTACTTGTCTCCATGGAGATGTTATTGCTTTAGCTGGAATGTTCCATGGTATAACTTTAAACATATACATAGCGTTTATTCATTACTGGTGTTTCTATTGCTGAAAAATAGAATAATTCTTTCAGTGAATAGGAGCGACTCTCCACAATTGTAATCTAGAGTAGTGCTGTAACCTGCTTGTTTCTCCTGTAATTTACAGGTTTAATCGTTGCTGTGGAACATTCTAGACAAAGCAATAACATTTCCATGGAGACAAGCAAGTCGCTGATCTTCCACTAGAAATGTTACGGAGTGCAGCTTTAAACCACATCACGAAGAGTTAAATGTCAAAAAGACAGATGTCAGTGTCTCCATTTGTCTGTGTTATTTAAGCAGACTGGTGAACTGCCACATTTTATTTGCAGTAAATGCTCAGGAGATGTGCCAATACCAGTCGTTCTCCAGGAAGAGTAAAGTGCACACAGAAGTGTATATACAAAATGAGATTAGAGAGAGAGATACTTATATATAGAGATTATATGAGAGATTTCCATGTACAGAACATTGCTTAATAAATGGGCAGGAGCACTGGGAGGGCATCAGTATCACACGTGTGTAATGTTCACTTAATGAGTCCCTGGTGGGTGTTGTTCTTACACACTCAGAAGCATCTTTTTAATCTTCTATTTTTGACAATGCATGTAATATAGAGGGTATTGCCAGTAAAGAGAAACAACATCAAGCAATCTTGGTTATAGTTTGTTGGCTAGAGCATAATGGTGTATGGGATTTAAAAACACAGTGGAGCACTTCCTGTATTACCACATGACATCACTCTAACATGATCTGCAGCTATTTGTCGGAGGTGTTGACAACTTCACGGCTCTTTGTTGTGATGGTGTTTACCTCGACATCTGTTCCCATTGGACACCTCAGTTTTCTAATGCAGATGTCAGTTTACATTGAATTTAAGCAATGAAATAGTGATACAATGAAGTAGTGATACAGAAGACACAAAGACTGATAAATAGCAATGTTCCAGTGGGTGGACACTGAGTAGGGGTGATAGGACACATTCTAATTGAGAATGAAAACTCAAGAAAAAATTCAAAAAAATTTAAACAGCACATTTTTAGGAGTCTTTAATCAATATGAGTTTGGTGTTTGTTGATTTTGTGTTTGAGAGGGACTTGTTTGACAGCACAAATCAGCTCACCTGCTGTAGTTCTATCTAAACCAGCTCTTTCTGGTCAGACTGTGTTAAAATGAAGCTCAGATTAAAGTCTAAGAAGCCTCAGATAGAGCAGTGCTTACAGTTAGCATCACACCCTCAGGAAAGTTGATGACATCAGTTGTAAAGTATCAACTGAAAGCCATAATGTATCCTTTTTAATAAAACAAATTAAAACTGAATTAAATATCGCAATTTATGAACATGAGGACATGTTTATTTTTTGTCACATTTTCCAGCTGTAGCACAAATACAGAAAAGCCAACTCAACAAAACCAGTACAAAGAAAATTTCTATAAAAAGTGCTCTCCCTATGAGTAGTTTACATGAGTTCTTGAGTATAATATTATATAAAACAGATCTATCTCCATGGAGAGTGTTGACAGTTTGTTTTTCTTCTGTACTGATACTTTGCAGCTGATGACATTAACATTCCCTGGAGGTGCGATGCTAACTGATGGCACTCTGTTAGAAGCTCTATTAGACTTAAATCTGAGCTTTATTTTACCTCAGACAACAAAAGAACAGAAAAAGCTGACTTAGTTGGCACCACAACATGTGAGCTAATTTATGCTGTTAAACAAGTCTCTCACACATGAAATTACAGTCACAAGCTAGATAGCATCAGCCAGCAGTTTTTCAGTTAGTCACTCTCACCTTTTCTGTTCAAAATCAAACACCTAAACAGGACTATGAATACTTCTATTGATCACAGGCTCATGAAAATGCATTGGTTAAATCTATTTAGTTTTTTCAATCTTAAAACCTTTTTAATGTGTGTATTGTGTCTCCATGGTAACTACTGAACATTCCACCATACAGATGCATGTAGAACACCCCCAGCATGATGTTACTGCAAAGTATTAATTGATGTTTGATATCAATTTTCCCCAGGTTTAGACCTGACTGAGGACACTTGAATATTTGCAGTTTTGTCATGTGTTTAGATCTTGGACCCCGTGTTTTTTGCCTTTTTCTCCTTTGAACTGGTTGTATTTGTGCTGGCACATGGAGTCTGTGGCCCCAGAGGTTACCTGCGCAGCAAATGGATCATACTGGATGCCATCATTCTGTTTTTTGAGTGAGTATTCGATAGAATTTTATTGGCGGCTTAGAATGTCATGCTGTCAACATCTCTTATAAGATTAGATTAGACAGATTCTTTATTCATAAAGGCCAATTCATACTTCATAAGAAATAAGACGTCTGTTCTTAGACCCAGAGCTTTAAGAACAAGAACACATTTCTCCTGGGCTCAGACATTTCATACTGATCAAAGGTTCTGCTGAAGTCTATGCCCTTCCCCCAAACAACTGTTGCTGAGTTGTTGCTAGAGATTCTGGACAGTAGAGGCAGCACAGATGTTAGAAAACATGTCATGTGTTCAACAATGACTGAAAATGTTTTGTATTGCACATTTACAAAAGATGAAGAGATTTACAATTAATCACTCCCACTTTAAAAATTCAACCAATCACAGCACATGTCTGACAGCCCAGTAGAACAAGATGTAGAAATGCAGAACAGGAGCTGTTTTGTTTGTACAGCTAGATGTACGAACCTACTTCTTTAAAAAATAATAATAATAATTAAAAAAAAAAAAGTCCTAGCTCCTGCTCTCACTCCCTGTTGGGGTACGGCTTCATGATCTTCAGTGTGGACTTCGCTGTGGTGCTGGACTCCCTGAGGCCCCTGAGGCTCTGCTGGAGGATCCCGAGTGAGTGTGTACACATACAGTACAGACATATAGTCTCATATAGCTGTCTGTCTCTGCACTCACAGTGAGTGTCCTCCTTCTGCTCAGGTCTGCGCACAAACATCGAGAACGTGTTGGGGACCGTGGCCATGTTTGGGTGTGTGTCCTTTGTCATCACTTTGCTCAATCTGGTCTACAGCGTCATGGCCACACACCTGTGGAAGGCAGTGTTAATTTCGTTGACGAAAACTATGACGAAATTATTTTGTCAACGAAGGTTTTTTGCGGACGAAAACGAGACAAAAACTAAATAAAAATTACTTTTAAATGACTAAAACGATGACGAAATAGACGGACATTTTCGTCAACAAATAAAAGACGAAACGAAAATATAACCTGTGACGAATAATAGATCCATGGTGACGAATAAGTGGTCAGGACTCCTCAGGAGAAGAGAGAGGAACGAGCGGCCGCTGCGCTAAAGAGCCAATCACAGCGCGCGTTGTTGCGCGGTGCCGTAAAGCTAACGCGCCCCGCCGAGAAACATGAGGAGGACAGAGGAGCAACAAGTGCTAAGAGAAGATGCTGGCGACTGGGATTGGGAGAAAAAGACGGTCTGACCTGTGGTCTCACTTCACGTTTGATAAAGAGAATAAGACGACATGTAAACCATGTGGCGCGTCAATCAAGGGGAAAAAGAGTTAGAGTTAGAGTTTTAGAGTTCAAAGGTTGTTACAGTACTTGTTATGCATTAATAAGCTGCAGTAATAAACTGTATAGGGCAAAAGGGCCTTTGACACCTGCACTTTAATTTTTTTTAAATATATTTTGGATTTAGCTGTGAATTATCATTTTGACAGTTATTGCTGTGGTATACACTGGTGTCATAAAGACAGACAGCAATAATTTATACTGTCTTTGTGCTTTGTTTGCTACTGCTTTTCCATTTAAACATTGAAACACATTTTCAATAAAAACAGTTGTGTTTAAATATAAAGTGTGAAATGTTTGCATATTAATATCCCAATTTCAAGAAAATATAGTTTTATGTTCAATGTAAAAGGTCAAAATTGATACGTGTGAAAAGCTTTTAGTCGACTAAATCTATTGTAATTTTAGTCGACTAAATCTATTTTCATTTTAGTTGACTAAAACTAGACTAAAACTAAAACAAATCTGATGACTAAAACTAGACTAAAATTAAAAGTAATTTTAGTCAAAAGACTAAGACTAAAACTAAATTAAAATTCCTTGTCAAAATTAACACTGGTGGAAGGGACAGCTGCACAGCCGCTGCTTCCTGAGCCCTGACACACAGTAACTATATTATATATTATACACTTGTATTATACAGGAGTGCTATCAATGTTTACCATGTTATTAGATTAAAGTAATTAGAAAATGTAACTGTAATGTCCAAAAAATATAATTTTAGTACCATCAATAACATATTAATATGATAACTTGGCCTTAACTAATAACAGACGCTTTACTGTAAACTACTATGTGATGTTAGCTTCAGTTTAGTTAGCGCCCCCTTTCAGACACATATGAGGCAGTGACTGACCAGTCAGAACTGAAGGAGCCTCTTGGATGAGTGGCTAAACATGTTCATTATTTAAAACTTTTGCCCAGTTGACAGAATTCAGTTTTCTTTTGCAATGATCAGTTAGGCCTGCAGTTGGGTCTTTCTAATGTAGAGGGCTACAGCCAATCCTAAAATCCTAAAAACATGTGGTTTGGAGGAATAAAGATTTAACATTTTTTATGTTAAATCACAATTATTTAAAGTTTTATTGTTTGTGTTCAGGGAATTAATACTGATACCATTTTCATTTGTTTATTAGTAAGATCAAATAAAACCAAATAGAAAAGCTTGATTAGTTAATTGAAAGTGGAACACTAAAACAACTTTGTTTTGGTATTAAACGCTGTTTTAATTGCATTGTCTATTGTGCCTACTCCTTTTTTTTTTGGCAATTTAACAAAAAAGCCCTTCCTCTCTCCCCACTCTCCCCTTTTGTCCTCTAGGTACTGCCCAGTTTAGCAGCTCTATTTGAAATGTGGTTGTGGGCTAAGTTTACATGTTAAATCCCACTTCAGCAAGGACCACGCCACAACAAAGGAATATGATTAAGATATTTACTGATGATGGATGGATGGATGTGATGGCTGGGACGAGACTCAGAATGGGGTCTCAGGTGGTCAGTCCAGCCGATTCAGGACACCCCCTCCTTTGTAGATGATGTGTTCAGGCTGAAAAATGAACAGTAGACACAGAGTGGGAAGGAGGGGGTCGAGAGAGTGGAGACAGACTGTGTGGTCAGGATAGGCTTGTATAAATAGGGCTTCTGGGTAAATGAAGGTGTGGTTGAGCTGAGCTGTGGTTCGTTGGAGAGGAGCAGGGGGAGGTTAAGGCGTGGTCCTGCTCCTGAATTTCAGTCAACCATATTAACTCCACTTTAAGAGAAAAAAGATCCTTATTCTATTCTTATTTATTATATCGCCCAGCTCTAAGTAAGTACTTTAGAAAAAATAACCAGCCCTGGATACTGTTACTTCATATTGAATGTCCAACCATGACCAATGCACAAAGGTTTTGATCATAAGAACAGTCTCTCCTCTTCTTCACAGACTCATCTTCAGTCAGCTCAACCAAACCATGGACACCTTCTATGAAAACCCCAAGAACAATCTGTTCCTCTGCTCCACCACAGCAAGAGATGGGATGCACTGCATTGACCTGCCCACCTTCGTCACCCCTAACAAGGTCTGTCTCACCCAGGACCTGACCCCAGACCTGCCCCTCTGGGACAATGGCACCTGTGTGGACCTGAACTACCTGTACACAGAGTGTAAGCGCAGCCCCCAGACGCCCTACAGAGGGGCCATCAACTTCGAAGACACTGGACACTCCCTCATCATGATATTTCAGGTCAGCACTCACTTTAGTGTAGACGATCTCATTTCTGATTTTTTTTTTCCTGTTGATGCTTTGCATCTGATGTCATCAACATTCTCTGGGAATGTGATGCTAACATGATGATGTAGCAGGTGGCAGACCCTCCATCAGAAAAGTTACTGATTGCACCTTTAAACATAATAGATGTATATCTATACAGATGTAGAGCTCCAGTACATGTGAGGTTTCTGTGTGTGCAGGTGATCACACTGGAGGGATGGTCTGAGATCATGTATTTTATCATGGATGCATACTCCTTCTGGAGTTTCATCTTCTTCATCATTGTGACAGTGGTAAGGTCCTATGGCTCAGTTTAATATCATGTTATTGGCTGGTCTAGTCCAAGAGTCTGCAACTTTTCGGACCCAAAGAGCAAATTCACAAAAATACTTACCTGTAAGAAGACACTCAATAGTAATTACATTTTAGCATATTTTTGTGTGAACCATGGCTAAACCAGGAAAACCCAGGTCTGAACCAGAACTAAATTTATCTAAGACTTCATTCCAAACAGGAATGAAGCTGGACTTCACAAGAGTACATTTTGGACTGATAAAAAGAGATTACGCCGCGTGTCCTCGGAGGTTGGATTTTCTGAGTTCTGAGTTCTGACTCGGAAACTCTGAGATCATTTCAGAGTTAGAAAATCCAACACGGCTACGCCCTGTGTATGAATAAACTTGATATTTGGCAATTAAAATATTGCTAAATTGGCTTTTTAGAGCCTCATTTTCCATCTCAAAATTGAATTTAGAATGATTCATGCACTTTGAAGTAATCTTTATTCTCCTGTATTCAAGATGCTCTGATCTACCATTTTTTTTTAACTCCACCTGTACATGCCCACTGGTCTGTACTGACTTCATTTTCCAATTTTAACTTCTTAATCTGTGATACACATGGGATTCAGCAGCATCAGCTGCATTTTCAAGGGTGTCACGCCTGGTTTTAAACTATTGCATACATTTTTAATTTCTCCAGTGGAATCTGGAGACCCCTTGAAATTGTTTCACAACCCCTTGGTTGAGAACCACTGTCTTAGAGACACATACAAGTTTTTCCTCATTCTCAGTATATGAACAGGCCATGCCTCATGTGAAAGCTTAGAAGCTTCAGAGTTCCCTCACTGAGCTGCAGAGGCTGCACTAGCACTGCGTCATGATTGGCTGCAGGTGCTGGGGTTTCAGTAGTGACCATTCATATCAGAGAGTCCTTTAAGGTTTAAACCAACTGAATTTCTGCATTGAAACTGGCAAATGAAATGAGAGACCAATATTTCTAATTAAGAATAAATTACAATTGTTCAGTAAAAGCTACATTTGATTACAACACTGGAACAGTGTTAGGTTATGTTTATGAATTTAAAATTCTAAATCTTACACGGTGTTAAGAAAAACAGTGTAAAGTGTCTTCATCTTTGTTCAGCCCTTATTTTTCATTCCCGCAGCCCAAGTTATTGGCAGAAATCCTCTACACTGGGACCATCATCATCACCACCATCTTCATAGTGGAGGTGATCCTGCGCACCATGGCCTGCTCTTACCACTACTTCCTGGACGCCCTCTGTCTGATGGACTTTATCATTGTAGTCATCAGGTAACATGCAGAAACATTTGTTAAGCATTTCAGCTAAGTCAAGGAGAACAATAAAAATGAAAGTAGACTTGCTGCTATTAATGCTTTGATACATTGATACTTCAATTGTAGCACCTGGGGGTTTGATGCTAACTGTAAGCACTGATATATCGAAGGCTTGTTAGGCTTTAATGTGAGCTTTAAGAACACCCCCAGTGTGATTTCACTGCAAAGAATCAAGAGCCCTTCTCTCCCTGCCCTGTTGTGATTGCACTGTGGTCTGGGTGGGTTTCCTCCATGTACTCCTGTGTTCCCCATCAACCCAAAACTTGCACAATGTCACAGTATCAAATTTTTATGTTAGGGTTTCTGAGAAAAGAACACTGTGATTTAAAAGTCCTGTATTACATAAAATTAACTCTTGTGACCTTTAAGACATGCTACCTCATCAAAAACTTACCTGGAGGTGTGTTTTGTTTCATTCACACGTTTGAGTAACCCTTTATTATTAGTCTACATCTCAAAAGTTATAAATGCTCTGTTCCACCTTGTGATGTCTTGAAGTGGTAGTTTTCATATTCAACAGTTCAACAGTTACCTTTTACCTTTAGCTCCGTAGGGATTGGCAAATCCAGGACTGAAATTAAAAAAGTGATTCCAGTTGGTGTATGGAGTTTAAAAACACACTGGAGCACTTCTTGTATTGCCCATAGACTGTATATATAAATGAACATAGGTAACGTGCTAGTCGGCACATTCCAAATAGGAAGTTCGCATGCGCCTCTTCCAGCTCCTACTGACCCTGGCTCCCACTGACTTACATTGGAAAATTGTCGCCCCTCTCTCTGTAACGGCTGCTGTGAGCCTTGTCATTTTGGTCTTAAAATGTTCATATTAACCCACTCTACATGATCCTGATGTTTTTTTTTGTTTTGTTTTGTTTTTTTCTCACTATTTTGTCTGTCAAAAAATCCTGTTCATAATGTAGAGCCTGGCTCCAAATTCGCTCCTGTAATCGCTAGCATCGCAAGTTTCATTTGACTGGCGCCGAACGCTACAGGTGACGTCACACTTAGTCACGCTTAGTCACGCTTAGTCCCCTTTTTTATACAGTCTATGGTATTGCCACAAAAAAGTATCAATACCCCCTCTTTAAAGCTGAAGGAGGTTATGTTCTTTTGGCACGGTGGAGATGGTGGTGACCGGTAAAAGGCTGTTGGCCACGCTGCGTGTCTTCCGTATTCTCCGTCTGTTTAAGACCATGTCATACCTCCGCAAACAGATGGACGTCCTGATGCAGACCCTGAAACAGGCTGTACCCCTCATCCTCCTGATCGTGCTCTTTGTCTTTGTGTTCAGGTGGGTGATCCCTCTTTCTCTCGCCCTCTCAGTTTTTTTTACACCTCTCTCTCAACCTCTGTCTGTTCTGTCTGCCATACCACCTTCCTCCTTCCTAACTCTCTCTCTCTGTTCACTCTCACTCTCCTTCACCTCCCTCCTCCCCCGATTCTCTCTCTTCCCTCACAGCCAGCTGGGCATGCACCTGTTTGGCTGTAAGTTCAAGTTTCTGGTGGAGGACGGAATGTGGAGGAAAAACTTTGACTACCTCAAGTGGGCCATGGTCACCGTGTTCCAGGTCAGTTTGGGTTCTTCTGGGTTCTTCTGGTTTCACTTGGTCCTGGTTTGATCCTGGTTTGATCCTGGTTTGACCCAGGTTTGATCCTGTGTAACAGGCCAGATTCGTCCCTGCCCAGACTAAGCCTGGTATAGTTTTGGCATAAACTGTCCTAGGCCAAACTATACACCTCTGGGCTAGGATATACCCATCTATTTGTCAATCTTGACATGTGTTGGACCCAATTTTATTTATTTAGTCAATCATTTACCAGGTAGGTTGAGAACATATTCTCATTTAATATGATGACCTAGACAACACATGCTACAGTAAAACATTTGAGATCAAGTTACAAAAGAGTTCACTGATCCTGTGAAAACTTGTGGATTAACTTTTGGAATGAAGAGAGAGGCACTGTCTTAGACCATAATATACCCCTTAACCTGTGGTATAGTCCAGGAGAGGAGTATATTTGGGCCTGTTACACCAGTTAGTCTTGCTGCTGGGCCTACTTGGTATGGTCCAAACGCACATCTGGTCCATTTGAAAGCAGAGGTCTCACTGCAGTACTCCTCCACTCATGCGCACAGATTCTGACTCAGGAGGACTGGAACTATGTGTTGTACAATGCCATGGTGGCCACCACGGCCTGTTCCGCCCTGTACTTCATGGCCCTCATTATGTTGGGAAAGAACCTTCTGCTCAACATTTTATCAGCATCGTCATGTTCAACTTCCAGGCCCTCATAAGCGTGTTCTAAGTTCTTGTTCTAAGACTGCGGACAAGGGGCAGATGGAGGACAGGGACCTAAATAACTCTTTAAATGATTCATTGTATTTGAAATGAAATAACGAACAAAACCCTCACACATTTTCAACCTTATCATTATTTGTCAGAGAAACTTGCCATTTAAATCTTAGCTTGCAGTTCTTTCAATTGACAGCTATCAAGACTTTGCTTTGTATAATGGTACTACTTTTTGAAGATATTGGGTACATTATAGATGTATTCATTCATAAACCAGGTCACAACAACTGCATTTAAACAGTTAAAACAAACGTTCTTTCATATAATGCTGACCTGTCCTGCTCAGTTTTTAATGTGAAAGCATTTTATCAAAGATTTTCAAAGGCCATGGAAAATGAAAATGATTTGTTTTAGGAAGAGGCCCATGAAGTGCCAGCTCGACATGATGAGTACCATTGGTTCAACATCCTGCACTCTGTAAGAGTCACACACACTTGGATTTGAATTTGTACCCTACAAATGTAATGTCAAATTAAAACTGCAAGCAGTGATAAAGGGCCCTCGCAACCCTTGCAACTGTGGAAGGGCACCCTTCATTGAGAAGGCTGCATATGAACCTCGGCTTGACATTAGATTTGAAATGGCAGAGTGTGCTGGAGAGGCAGTTTTAAATACAGAAGTTTAATTCACAATGTGGCTGTGTGACTATTCATAGGAGGGGCCAGCAGCTCTTTGTTGTGATAATGTTTACAGTGACGTGTTAAAATAAAGCACAGATTAAAGTCTAATAAATCCTCTGACAGAGCAGAACCTACAGTTAGCATTACACCCTCAGGAAATGGTGATGATAAAAGCTGCAAAGTATCAATAGGTCAGATCTGTGGAGAGGCAAACCTGCTCACAGTTTGCAGTAAAAACATCTGTAACTGAATAAATGCTAGAAGTTTAATACCCGACTGTGGAACATTCCAGACAAAGTAATAACAGCTGATATAATAACATTGACATTTGAACATTGTTGTTTTACTCAGTCTATCAGGCATGCCCAGGACACTTCTCCCTCAGAGGACAATACCTCACAGGCCTCTCAGAGGAGGTGGTACTGCTCTACAATACTGAGGTGGTACGAACGTCACCAAGACTACTCACTGTTCATCTTTGGCCCAAGAAACAGGTTTGTCTGACCATCTGACACTGTCCGTTTGCCCTTCTGATGATCATTAGAGGATTTCAATTCAACCCCAAGATCACAACAGTAGTTGCCTCTTAGGGCTTAACAAGATCATTGATTTAACCAACAGAAAGTTACAAAATCCAACAGTGAAACAGACGGTCAATAACAGACAAGCAGATTAACCAGCATTCATAGAATACAAGCAGATGGATAACTGTCCCAGAATATCCTCTGTCCTTAGACCCTCTTTCTCAGAAAGGAGCTCAAAAAACCCAGTGGGAAAAAAAGAAACCTCGAGTAGAACCACAGTGAGAGATCCACTTCCATAGCTGCAGATGATCACGAGAGGTTGTCACATTCTCAAGGCTTTGCTGTACTTCATATACCTGGAATTTCATTTTCCCTTGGGGTATTGATTAAATTTGCTTTAACTTTAGAGAGCCTACCACCAAGAATGTGACACAGTGGAGCTTTAAACAAACAAACAAAATAAACCTTGCTCAAGTAGTAGTATAGACTAGTAGTGCTATACATCCTCCTAAAACTTTAAATAACACAACTGTCACCTAGCAACCATAATGTAGTGCCAAAACTAAACATGATGATTAGACAAATAAAAATAGATGACAGCACCTTTATTTGGACTCAGATCAGTGTTTAATCTGAAATATGTGTTCCTTGCTCATAAATTATCCCTGCATTTTGGATGGAATTTTTGGTGTAGATGATATCAGTCAAGATATTCAATTTTTTTGTGCTTTCTTCTCAGCTTTTTTTTCCCCGACAAACTGACACTTAACTGGTATAAAGCTATGATAAATATCTACCAAGTCAGAATTGGAAAACATGCAAACCTGTCATATGCACAGTTGATTCTCTGTATTTCAGGCGCTGATGACCCTGTTTGTGATGTACTCAAAAGATGGCTGGGTGAACATCATGTACGATGGGATTGACGCTGTGGGGCCAAACATTCAGGTATGTTTGGTAGAACTACTAGAATAATCGGGACCATTGTAATAATTACAAACGTCGTCTGTGTTTCTAGTCCTGTGCAAATCATCCATGTCTGTAAAAATGTCCCAGAATTTGATTACTGTAAATTTACTGCACATCTGCAAGGTCAGAGGTCCTCAGGTCATTCTAGTCCAGTGTGAACGCTCATGTCTGAACGTTGGCCTGTTTTTTGTATGTGCACTGAAGCTAATGATTCAAAATGTCCCTACGGCCCATTTTAGGTTCAAATACAAACTAAATTAACAATGTTAATTTGCCATGGACCATACTCTAATCCAACTACTTTTTTTTTTTAAACATTTAACAACAATTTAACAGTTAGCTTTATCCCCCCAAGGAATGTTGATGACATGAGCTGCGAAGTGTCAATAGGCCCATGCCCTCTATGTGAAATTATGAGGTTAACTGAATTAAACAAAAAGATGAATAAATAAATGATCAGTTGTAAAGTCCATCCTTTTTTTCTGCAGCCAGTGACGGACTACAACCCATGGAGGGCATTATACTTTGTCGTGTATCTGCTATATCCTGCTGGATATGTTCAGCGGCACGCTGGTGGACACATGGTTCAAAACCATCCAGGAGGACAGGAGGGGGAAAGTGGAGTGGAGAAACCGTGAGAGGAGGATTCGTTTGAGTAGGGGTCCAAGGAGAATACACAGGGGCAAGCGCTATATCGACAACATATAGATGACAGTCAATGTGGCAGTCATCCTGAACCTGTTCATCATGGCGGCGGAGCACTACGACCAGCCCAAGGTACAGCCAAACACCTACACAACACCAATATCAGAATACATTAGTCTTATATAAGGCTTTTCCAGATGCTCAAAGTCGCTTTACAATTTTGTGCATTATTCATTCACTCAAGATTTGGTAAACTGGACATCCTCACATATCACTCGCTATTTGAATTGACCCAGTTATCAAATGTTCTCAAAATACTCTGAAAAGTTACCCACAAGTGAAGATACAAACCATTATGTTTGTTATGTAATTATCAGTACAAGAGGTATTATTAAAGAAACACTGCATAAGATTCCTGGTGATGGGCACACTGCCTAGATGCTAAAATATGTCCATGGAGAAGAGCAGGTTGCTTGGCCTCCACCAGATGAAGTTATGAGTTAACTCTGTGAAGAAGCAAACTTGCTTTATGTAAGGATGCATATTTGTTAAAAAAAAACAAAAACAAAAAAAACAAAAAACAAAAAAAAACATTAATAAGGAATGCTTTTGTTTTTTATTACAATTATTTTGGCCATGAAACCTGTAACACACAAATTCAATATGGTCCTATGCCTAACTGTGACACTGTTTAAATGTCATTTCCATGTGGGACTAACCTATTCCCTCTCTGTGTGTTTGTGGCCAGCAAATGGAGATCGTCATGGACTGCTCCTTCTATGTGGTTACCGCCATGTTGGTCTTTCAGCTCCTGTTCAAGCTCTACGTGCTTGGCTCCTACTACTTCAGGAACTCATGAGAATCAGGGACAGAAACTGGTTTACATGTACAACACAAATCTGACCCTTACCTAATTTCTTACAGCAGTGCAGAGTACCTGGCCTTCTTGGAGTCCCTGGGAGGGGTACTGGATAGTACACCGACTGGGTACTCCGTTGTACTGGAGAACTTCAACGCCCATGTGGGCAATGACAGTGACACCTGGACCCGAGTGGTGTCCTGTTATTGGACTTCTGTGCTAGTCACGGTGTGTCTATAATGGACACCATGGTCGAGCACAAGGGTGTCCATCAGTGCATGTGGCACCAGGACACCCTAGGCCGTGTGTCTTGGACACTTGGGTGAAGAGAGGGGCAGAGCTGTCAACTGATCACCACCTGATTGTGCGTTGGGTCCGCTGGCGGATGAGGAAGCTGGAAAGACCTGGCAGACCCAGGTATATAGTGAAGGTTTGTTGGGAACATCTGGAAGAGCCCTCTATCAGGGGGACCTTCAACTCACACTTCCGGGAGAGCTTCTCCCACATTCTGGGGGAGGCTGGGGACATGGAGTCTGAGTGGGCTTTGCTCTCGGACTCTATTGTCAATGTGGCCACTCAAAGCTGTGGCCGTAAGGTCTGTGGTGCCTGTTGCGGTGGCAATCCCCGAACCCGGTGGTGGACACTGGAAGTAAGGGATGCCGACAGGCTGAAGAAGGAGTCCTATTGGGGCTTGTTGGCTTGTGGGACTCCTGAAGCAGCTGACAGGTACTGGCAGGCCAAGCGTGCTGCAGCTCGGGCGGTCACAGAGGCAAAAACTCAGAGTTGGGAGGAGTTTGGAGAGGCCATGGAGGAGGACTATTGGATGGCCTCAAAGAAATTCTGGCAAACCGTTCGATGCCTCAGGAGGGGGAAGCAGTGCTTCTCCAACATTGTTTACAGTGCAGGTGGAGAGCTGTTGACCGTGACTGGGGATGTTGTTGGACGGTGGAAAGAATAATTTGAGGATCTCCTCAATCCAACCGTCACGTCTTCCGAGGAGGAAGCAGAGGCTGGAGACTCAGAGGTGGACTCGTCCAATGGTTAGCAAGCTCCTCGGTGGCAAGGCTCCGAGGTTGGATGAGATCCGTCCTGAGTATCTTAAGTCTATGTATGTTGTGGGGCTATCTTGGCTAACATGTCTCTGCAACATCACGTGGCAGTCGAGGACAGTACCTCTGGACTGGCAGACTGGAGTGGTGGTCCCTCTGTTTAAGAAGGGCAACTGGAGGGTGTGTTCCAACTACTGGGGAATCACACTCCTCAGCCTCCCCGGTAAGGTCTATTCCAGGGTACTGGAATGGAGAATCCGACCGATAGTCGAACCTCAGATTCAGGAGGAGTAGTGTGGTTTTCGTCCCAACCGCGGAACACTGGACCAACTCTATACTCTCCATTGGGTGCTCGACCCAACTGATCATATTAGGCAGGATATTTAAAGCAAATTGAAGTAATTCTGCCACTTTTACCTCAAGAGCATTAATGTTCCAAGCAATGATGATTCTATCAAAGCTGTGTTAAATGCACCCATCTGAATGACTCTGTATTTACCTCTAGTCTGTGGCACTCCAATATGTTTCAAAATGTGGCCCTTTGGACCCGAGTTTGAACACCCCAGACCGATGCCATCCACGCAGAAAAGTCCATCCAAAATGCAGAGACAGTTTACCTCATATGTCACAACCAGGAAGTAAAATGATTTAAAAAAAAAAAAAAAAAAAAAAAAAAATCTAGGCACAGTTTTAATAAAATCTTAAATATATTTGCATTTCTTAACCCTGACAAGGCACAGCTGTGAAATGAAAATTCAGGAGATTCAGGAGACTTCATCATGAAGCTCATTGAAAGAAGGCCAAGGCTTTGCAGTGCTGTCAACAAAGTGTGGCTACTTTGAGGATTTGAATATAAAATATTTAAGATAAGATAAGATAAGATAAGATATGCCTTTATTAGTCCCACAGTGGGGAAATTCCAGTGTTGCACAGTTCAAGAACAGCAGGAAAATGGTAACATGCAATAAAACAAGATAATAGATAATGGCTTAAAAATAATTTAAAAATAGACTTAAAAATAGACTCTAATGTAACACACTATTCCGGTGGAGCAAAAATATAAAATACCAAAAAACTATTATGTACACTAAAAGTAACAGTGCAGCATATGAACAGAATAAATCTCAGTAAGTGACTTCAGTATATTATAATAGTATAAGCTGCTCTCCAGAGCAGACAGAGCGTCCTGCAGGGGGTGAGACTCATGGCCCAGCATAGAGATGACCTTAGCCAGGACCGTCCTGTCCCCCACCTCCTGCACTGAGTCCAGAGAACAGCCCAGGACAGAGCTGGACTTCTTGATGACTTTGTCCAGCTTCTTCCTCTCCCTCTCTGTGATGCTGCTGCTCCAGCAGACCACACCGTACAGGATGGCTGATGCCACCACAGAGTCATAGAAGGTCTTCAGGAGTGGCCCCCTCACTCCAAAAGACCTGAGTCTCCTCAGGAGATAGAGCCGACTCTGGCCCTTCCTGTACAATTCATCTGTGTTGTGAGTCCAGTCCAGTTTGTTGTTCAGATGAACACCCAGGTACTTGTATGAGTCCACTCTCTCAATGTCCCTTCCCTGGATGTTCACTGAGGGGGCAGTAGAGTGGCGTCCACCACCATCTCCTTGGTCTTCCCTGCATTGATGATGAGGTGGTTCTGCTAACACCAGTCCACAAAGTCCCGTGTTAGTCCTCTGTACTCCACATCGTCATCGTCCTTGATGAAGCCAATGATGGCAGAGTCATCAGAGAACTTCTGCAGGACACAGCTGTCCGTGTTGTGTCTGAAGTCTGCAGTGTAGAGGGTGAAAAGAAAGGGCGTGAGGACAGTGCCCTGGGGCGCCCCCACACTGCAGGTCAGGAGGTCAGACACGCAGTTCTTGGCTCTCACAAACTGGGGCCGGTTTGTGAGGTAGTCCAGGATCCACTCTGCCAGGTCGCAGTCCACACCGGCGGTCTCCAGTTTGTCCCTCAGGAGCAGTGGCTGGATGGTGTTGAAAGCACTGGAGAAGTCAAAGAAGAGAATCCTCACAGTGCTGCCGGGGTTCTCCAGGTGAGACAGTGAGCAGTGCAGCAGGTAGATGACAGCGTCCTCCACTCCGATGCCAGGAACGCAAACTGCAGCGGGTCCATCGCTGAGCTCACGGTGGCCAAGGACCAGTCTCTCCAGTGTCTTCATCAGATGGGATGTTAGAGCCACCGGCCTGAAGCTGCTGAGGTCTTTAGCGTGCGGTGTCTTAGGCACTGGTACCACGCAGGAGGTCTTCCAGAGTTGTGGTACCACCCTCAGCTTAAGGCTCATGTTGAAGACATGCTCCATAACTCTGCACAGTTCGTCTGCACAGGACTTAAGGAGCCTGGAGCTGATGCCGTCTGGTCCTGCTGCCTTCCTGGGTCTAATCTTCTTGAACTCCAGTTTCACCTGGGCTGTAGAAAATGACAGTGGCAGGCTGGGGGGATGGGTGAGTCCATGTGTGGTGGGCTGAAGAGCAGAGGCAGAGGTGTGAAGAGGTGCAGGAGTTCCCCATTGTCCAGCTAGGGAGGTGAGAGCTGGCAGCTGGGTGGGGGGAGCGGTGGGTGATTGATCAAATCTCAGGAAGTGAGAATTGAGGTCATTCACCCACTGCAGGTCCCCCTCCGTCTGGGCAGGAGGTGCTTTGAAGCCTGAGATAGTCTTGAGACTTCTCAACACCCCCTGGATGTTCTTCTGCTGCAGCTGTTGCTCCATCCTTCTCTTTTGGCTGGCTTGGCTCATCCTGATTTTTCTCCTCAGCTTCTTCTGTGCAGCCTTCAGCTCCTCCTTGGTCCCTGATCTAAAAGCTCTCTTCTTCTCCTTCAGCAGAGCTTTTATGTCAGGGTTAATCCATGGCTTGTTGTTTGAAGAACACTGCACCGTCTGGGAGGGGATGATGTTTTCAAAACAAAAGTTGATGTAGTCTGTGATGCATTCTGTCATTGCATTGATGTCCTCTCCATGTGGGTCACAGAGCTCTGTCCACACTGTGGTGTCAAAGCAGTCTCTCAGAGCCTCCTCACTCTCAGCAGTCCACTTCTTCACCACACGGGGCACCACAGGCTGTCTGTGCACAATAGGCTGATACACAGGCTGCAGATGGACAATGTTGTGGTCAGTTCTACCCAGGGGAGGCAGTGGGGATGAAGAATAAGCCTCCTTGACGTTGGCAAAAAATAAATCCAATGTTTTATTGTCTCTTGTGGGGCAGGTGACATACTGGGTGTATGTAGGCAGGTGACATACTAGGTGTATGTAGGCAGAACAGGTGCAGGAGATGCATATATATTATGCATATATATATTTAGTTTAGTTCGAGTAATTTTACTGTGCAAACTTGACTGGTAGTGTAATTATGTTTCAGTGAAAATAGTTATCTACCCTGTCTAATCTAATTAGTAAAATTTCTTGATAAATGAGGGTTTCTTTTTGTTTTTGCAGTGTTGGAATCTCTTCCTGCTGTATTTATACTTCTTTTTCATCTACGCAGTGCTGACTGTGGAGCTGTTTGGAGCCCTAAGTGAGACACACAGACACTGCAAAAACTAACCTACAAATTGCAAAAATGGTTTAGTAGTTTTATACAACAACAACAAAAAAAAACGATAAAAATCTAATAGAGCCTCAGACAATTAGCATTACACACACAGGGAATGGTGATGACATCAGCTGCAAAGTATCAGTACGCTTTGATTGTCTTGTGTTGTAGAGTGCGTGGACGACTACCCATGTAACGGCCTGAGCAGATATGCAAACTTCCGGGACAGCCTCCGTGCTCTCCTCGTGCTTTTCAAAATGTCCACAGGCGACAACTGGAGCGGCATCCTCAAGGTATGGCCAGATGACTCAAATTAAGACTAAAACAAGTCAGCATAACATGAGGCCCATTCACACGTGCAGCCTGACCCAGGAATTTACCTGGATTTTGCCATAACAGAGTCATGTGTGAACGAAGCCAGAACTCATCCCCCTGCATTTTAATTTGCATTTTAATGAATAAAGCCCTAAAATTGCCAGGACCAGTAAGTGAAAGGCCCAGTTTATATTATTAAAATGGGACTAAACACCTAAAATATGAAAAATATCTGAAAAAGCATAGTATGTCTTCTTGAAAAGTGCAGTTTGTAAAACAGTAGTCTTAGGCCTTGTCCTGCAGCAGTGTAATGTTAAGTGCTCCCTCTACAGGACGCGCTGAGGGAGTGCCGCCCCGACAACTCTTACTGTATGGACTACTTTACATGGGCAGCTCCGCTCTGCTTCATAACCTTTGTGATCATGGTGCAGTTCATCCTGGTCAACCTCATTGTAGCGGCCGTCATGCAGGCGAGGGAGGAGTGCACAGGCAGGCACTTCTCTTCTGGCCGGAGAAGGCGGGGCCAGGAACAACCACAGGTGAATGATCATATTTTTAGTTAAAGGGTCCGAAACCATGCCCAACAAGCCCAGAGGGAAATCGGTCTGCTCGCTACTCCCTCCGTCATATCTAGAACCAGATTCAAGCAGTACCATTTTTTTAAAAAAAGGTCTTACCTCAGATTAAAAGTGTTTAAGATAAGATAAGATAAGATATGCCTTTATTAGTCCCACAGTGGGGAAATTCCAGTAGAAATAAACAAAATACAGCATCACATGAGGACGGGGGTGGGGAGAAAAAACAAAAGTGAATCAACCCCAGACCATGCTCCTGACGGGGCATCATATGGAATGAGTACACAAAATAAAAACACCTCCGAGCAACAGCAACATAGTCAAAACACAGTACAAACATTTCACAGGACTAGCAACAGGGGAGGGGAGAGGAGTAAGGAAGTCCAACTCAGGCAAGACAGCATCCGGATCCTGCAGCCACTGACGGCGCTTATACACAGACCCGCCCACCCGGTCGGGGGTACAAAGCTGCGAGGGGGTTAGCGAGGGGCCAGGCTCCCTCCGCTGTAATCTCAGGGCGATTTGACACCAGCCCGGCCTTAGTGCTTCACTATTGGATTCTGCAGAAATGAACAATATTTTTCAGCCCCCTGTGATACATGTCCCTGATTGGCTAATTCACTTGTCAGTCATACCCATCTGAACTGGGGGTGTGTATTCTGGATCCCAGGCCTGGACTCTTCTTTTCTCCATGGAGATGTTGTCTTTCCCAAAATGTTCCACAAAATGGCACGAGACTTCTTTCTCCATGGAGACAAGCAGATGACTCCACCAAACCAAGTCTTTTTTTAGCCATACAAAAGCTTGTGACTGACTAAATGAAACACTGATTAGTTTGTACCATGCTGTGGTATATTTCTTGTTATCCAATTACATTTTAGGGGATAAGAGGGTGACGGACGCTCAGAAAAGTTACATAATGCACCTTTAAAGTAGGCCTAATGTTTTATTTATTATATTTATTATATTTATTTATTTACACCGAACTCACTGTCTTTCTGCTTCACTCTTGTTCCCTGACTGACAGTTCTTCCTACTGAGACAAAAATACAATTTAGTTGACAATTTAAGGTCTTTACTGAATGACATTTCTGGCCCTGTTTTTACATTATTTTCTATTGGAAATGTACTCTTCCTACACTCACAAGATGGCCACTGGTTTCAGGTCTAGTTTAGTCCTGGTTCAGTCCTGGTTTAGTCCTTGTTTAGTCCTAGCTTAGTCCTGGGTCATTATCGGTTCAGTCCGGTTTGTCCTGGTTCAGTTCTGGATTAGTTTTGATTAAGTCCTGGTTTAACCGTGGCTGAGCACTAGTTAAGTCCTGGTTCAGTTCTCTTCCTGTGGACTTTACAATTGCCACAGCAACAGTATCCATAGTTACTCTAGCTTTCTTTATATCACATTGATGGTAACACTAAAATGTGACGTATAGTGTTTGTGTTTGTGATCAGATGGATGGACCTCCACAGATGGGCCCAGATGCTCCAGGAGCGGCCGATCCCAACAGCCATACAGGACCAGTGCTCTCACGTGCTCTCACTGGACATTTAGAACAACTTTTTTTTTTTTTAAAGAAATGTCTAAATTTATAATGCTCAAGAGCATAATTTGTTACAGATTGGGTCCATAAAGTACAACCGTGCTGTGTTCATTTTATGGTTTAAAGGTTCTATAATATGCAAATCTTACCTCGAAAACATATCAGTGACCCTAACACTATGTAAACTAATTCTGAGTTCTTTTGATGTTGTTGGTTTTACTTTTTTTCACTATGCATGTAACAGCATTCATTTGTTGTAACAAGCTCTGGAGCCTGTGGTGAACTATTCAAAATTTGCTCGTCCTACAGTCACAACATGGCTGCCACAAGTGTCTTTAGTTCAAGTTTAGTCCTGGGGCAGTCCTAGTTTGGTGTCAAGAGCTTATTCCCATGAATATAGATATTTTTAATGCCATACTGAGGAACATTTTAGACAAAGCTTAAACATATTTAAGGCCTCACCAGATTCAACTTATTCAGGGATTTCAGCATAATGGAAAAATTAGAACTGTTGCCATAGCAATTAACTATTCAAAACAAAATATGAAATCTTCTGAATGGTCAAAATGGCACTATATAACAGGAAGCTGCCTGAAACCCATGAATATTTAATGAATGGCACCCACACATGAGCCCATTGAAAACAGTTGTGTGAAGTTGTGTACACCGACAGTCAATACAGATAGCCTCATGGTGCACATAATCGAAGATTGGGATTTTTTTTATTGCTTTTGTTTTATTAAATATATGATAGCAAAGGACCAGGGCCACTTGCCACATCGTAAAACCTGTGGAAATGTGTGTGTGTGAGAGAGAGAGGGTGGTGGGCAGAGTGAAGTCCAGACACTGAACAGAACACAGTCTACGGTCCTAAATGTCAGTGTGTGTGTGTGTGTGTGTGTGTGTGTGTGTGTGCGCGTGCGTGTGTGTGTGTGTGTGTGTGTGTGTGTGCGTGTGCGTGTGCGTGTGTGTGTGTGTGTGTGTGTGTGTCTGCACAGGCTTAAACTGCTCTTAGCCCTACACACTGGCAGACACAGGGCTCATTAGCAGTAGGACATGACATTTCTCAGACACTTTTGTAGAAGAACAAGGGCCAGATGACAGAGTCTGAAATTATGTGTTTGACTGATGATACTTATTCCCTTTATAAAGACTGGAAATGGTATTATAATTTTAAACATTGAGCCTGCCAGCAATAATGGCTTGAAGGAAGCCACAAACAGCTTCATTTTTATTCTATTCAAATAAGTCAATATGAACTCTTGAAACAATTCTATGTTATCAGAATGTTCAAACTACAGGAATAGAGGCAACTGGAAGCGAAGAGAAGCAGACATAATATATTTTTAATGATTAACTGATAAACAGATCTAAATGCAAATAACAAAAATAAACAATTTTTAATTTTCAAGGTACACATATGTATTAGCTAATTTCCTTTCCTTGTTAAAGGTGTATTGTGTAACTTTTCTGGTGGAGGGTCCATCAAATGCTTTTCTCCATGGAGATGTTATTGCTTTCTCTGGAATGTTTCACCTTTCTTTTTATTAAACCTTTCTTCATGGAGACCAATCCAGACCAAGTTACAGGTCAGATCTGTGAAGAGGCATTCACAGTCAGAATGCCTGTTTTTCTAGGTACTTTTGAGCTATAAAACCACCTGTAATTGAATGAATGTAAGGCAGAATTGTTTAATGTCATACTGTGGAACATTCAGGCAGAACAGTTACATATCCATAGAAAGAAGCAGGTGATGGACCCCTGACCAAAAAGTTACATAGTGCACCTTTAAGGATGGAAAAATACTGTTTTCTAGACTCAAAAATGAATTTGAGGTTCACAAAAAGTATAATCTCTGATGAAATTTGTAATATATCTGCAACTGAAGTGGCAAACTGTATTGGGCTCAACTTTTCTGTAAGGATTTGTTCCTCTGTCAAGAATGTCAGTAAAGTCATAATCTTCTGCTAAATAAACAAATAACATAAAACACTATTGTAAATACTTTTAAACTGGGCTCTGACATTACTCACATGTATCCAAGTGTTTTTCATTTGACAAAATCACCTTGACTTTTCATATTTTGAGAAATTCTGAAGTTAATCCCAGTTTCCCCATTGAAATCGCATTATTGTTCCACTTCACTTTTGCCTCCAGCCGCTGCCTCCATTCCAGAATTTAGAATGTTTTTGTTTACTTTTTTAAAGGATCTACTTGTGTTGAGCTTTTGAACAATGTTTTTTCGTGATGAGAAAATGTACTCACTGTTTTATTTTTTGAAATGCATGGAACCGAACTGTAGAGAGAGACACTTACAGCAAACATCCCATTCACATTTCAGATCCCCTCCAGTCTCCAGACCAGCTAATGCTTGTTTGTAGAGATTTGTATCCAGATCTCTCTGTACGATATATATTCACAATATTCATCTCACAGTATAATATGATATTGTGAATATGCTACTTTTTCCTTTAAAAATGCCTTGACAAGTCTTTTATTCTGTTATAATCCATACTTCATAATCCAACGAATTAAGATTTAAAAAGTCTTAATAACAATTATTTCTTCATGTAGTCTGCACTGAAACAGAGAGCTATTGTTGCACCAAAACAATGAATTTAAGCAAAGAGTCTTGTAATTTGATATATATATTGTGTTGGCCCACGATATTATTGTGATACGATACAATATCATGATATTTCGATATTTATTGTTACATCCTTACTTGTTTGTGCATACTGTAAGTGTTGGTGTAGCTGCTGGAGTGGCCTGACTCAGGGGTGCTGTGTAATCACTGGGATAATGTCACTAAGCTAATGTCTCTCCCATGTCATTCATCAAATACTGAACGACTCATGACTCACTCCACATTTATCTGTCCATCTGTGGTCCTATTCACACACACCATTTTAACCCTATACATTGTTCGTTTGAGTAAAAGCCCCATATTCTAGTTGCAGCACATTCCAACAGAAAATTGCCACACTTTGCCAAAGTGCTGTAATTATTCTTTGCAGAGACCGATGTGCCATGATCGAGTTTCAGCATTTAATTTTGACATTCCAATTGGTGGCAGCAGAGCACACGCTGTATATGCACGGCAGTTTTACTTCACTGACCTCTGACCTCCAGCACTAGGGTGTAGCTGCACTACTCCTCCACACTGAGCTCTGTTTTGGTTGAACTTCTAGTGTCTGTGCTCGTGTCAGGTCTGTTGTCAGGTACAAAATTATGCCCCTTATTTTCAATATTCTCAAATTAATAATGTCTGGTGCTCATGTAGAACCTTGTTTGTAGAAATGTAGCTGCGTGTTGTGCTCCAGTGGAGAGTTGTGATTGGCTGGTCCACTTCTTGCTGTGCCATGCACCCACAATATAGTCATAGTGACTAAACTCATTCTCATTATTACATGGCTAATGTATTTTCAGGTAGTAGAATGGTGGGGGGTACTTGGACTGTGCTCTGGTCTGCAGTTTTTCCATCTACTGTTTCCTGGAAATGTAAAACACTCTCTACACCAGTGAACATCTAAAATGGGAGAATATTTTAAGTGATTATGTATTCTCTACCAGCAGGAAAAAGAAGGACTGTTACCAGTGTAAATGACTAACTGAAAGAAACTGATTTAATAAATAATAATACCTTAATCTTATATAGTGCTTTTCCAGATACTCAAAGTCACTTTACAATTCCATGTATTACACTGGGGAACACTCTATATGTTGCATTTAAAGAAAGACTTGTTTTCAGTCAATTTAAGTGTGCTGAGTTCAAATCTGAAGTTATTATTTTTTTTTCTGAAAGCTACAGATTTTATGCAATCTTTGATTTTTATTATGATGGAGTGTGTAGCAACCACAGATGTAACAGAAGGCATCAGGCTTGTTTCTACAGTGATGTCTCGATGAGGAAGCCATGTTTGATCTGGAAAAAAGAAGCATGATAAAAATATTAGAATCTATCTATGTATATAATCTCAAAACGCTTAGATTTGGGTTACGTAAGTTCATATTTAGACTATTTCATCTATCTCAAATTGCATGAAAACTAGAGCTTATGGAGAAAAACTAATTTCAGATTTGAAATCAGCGCCTAAAAATCCTTCAGAATCAGTTACAAAATCCAATGCAACAGAAAGTTAAAATTTTAGTGTTCCCCAGTGTTATTCATTCATTTCACACTCGGAGGTGGTAAGATTCTACTGTATTCACAGCTGCCCTGGGGCGGACTGAGGGAAGCAAGGCTGCCAATCTGCATCTTTGGCCTCAGCAGACCACCACCAACACTCACACACACATAGTCACACCAGGCAGTGTGCGTGGAGTACCTTGCCTAAGGACACAACAACATTTTTGCCAGTGTTTTACTGTCATTAATGAATTCTGTAATTACTGAATAACTTACCCACATGTTTGGTGTGACTCCTGTCAACACAATGCTCTGCAGAGATCTATCTACTGAAGGACTTAAGAGCACCATCACTGTGAAGGAGCAGAGAGCAAGGGAACAGGGAGCAGATGGAGATCAGGGTGTAATGTGTAAAAAGACAAATGAGGTAAACTCGGATGAGGTAAACTCGGTCTATGACTTTTTTTTGCTGTTTTTCTCTCTTCATTTGAGTGTCTTCTCATCTGACGCTTCCTCCGTGGCCTTTCTGTGGGATCGATCGCTGGAGCTGACGGCTGTAAAGAAGAAAAACACTGCAGATGATACTGTGGCAGGTGCAGAGCCAGGGGAGAAACCAGCTGTAAACTTTCTTTTATTAAAAAAAAAAACAAAAAAAACAAAAACAACATTATCCAGTATTTATTCAATGATCCTATATTACACCAAATTAACTCTTGTGAATGCTTAGCCATGTTATAATGATCCTATATTACACATCTTGAGCTGTGTTTTATTTCATTCACACATGTTTGAGTAATCCTTTATTATTAGTCTGTTTACACCTCCAAAGCTCAAAATACTCTGTCCCACTTTATGATGTCATAAAGAGGTAGTTTAACAGCTACCTTTTACCTTTTCTTTGGTTGAGATTGGAAATTCCAGGGATGAAATTAAACTTATTCTATTATTATTCCAGTGAAGGTGTATGGAGTTTAAAAACACACTGAAACACTTCCTATATGACATCACATGATAGAACAAAGTGTTTTCATTTGAGAGAAGAACTTTACTCTAAATATGCAGGATTTATGTGTTTAACATGTGTGAATGAAACAAAACAACTCCAGGTATGTTTTTTGATGAGGAAACAACATTATAACTTCAGGAAATAGTGTAATACGGGCGCTTTACGTGTTTTGGTTAAGTACCCCCTGCATTAGCTAGTCACAATCACCATGCCAGTCTAATCCATCTTGCACAAAAATCAAATCTTTAAAAAAATAACATAGATATAAAGGACATTTGTTTAGTACTTAATTTAAAGTTATTGTATGTGAATATATACAGTATGTGGTTGAATGGAATATGAATCATTCTGAGAAAAAAAACAAAAAAACTCTATGCTATGTTCCATTGTCCAAGGTCTTTCAAAAAGACGTTTTCACATTTCCTTCTGTCACAAAGAACGCTGTGTTTAAAATGCTGATGGAAATAAGGCTGACAGGTGAGGAGGGATGAGGTATGCATGCGTGGAGTTTATAAATCTTGACCCAGGAAAAACAGGAGGAGGACAACAGCTTTGAAAAGAAGCACAATGTAAATTACTGAAAGGCATGGAAGAGACAAGAGCCATACTGAGGGATGGAGACAGGCAGCAGAGTAAGCAGCTTCTGTGTCTTTTATGCTAATACATGTCTTTACTTGTGCTAGTGATCGCAAGCTGCTTTGTCCAGTGCAGGGTGCGGCTGCAAAATACTGAAAATATCTTGAATCACAAAAGGTCTGAATGAAGATGTTGTGAGTTGCAATAAAATAGATCCAGCATCCTAATTCTGAGTGCCTCGCCCAGCCCTCTGTCCGGTTCATGGTGGTGGAACACTGTGTAACTTAATTATTGATGTTGGCCTTTGGAAAAATATTACTTTTCACTATACAACACATTGTGTTTCGTGTCTTTTTCAAATTTTTATGAAGTGTTTTAATCAGCCATGTTTTATACTATACTATATTTAGATGCAGTATGCTACTTATGTTTTTCTTTTATAACCTTATAATCTTGTGTTAGTAAATCTACACTATGCTTATGTGTCTCTGTAAACTTGTGGTTGAATTCACAAAATAACTTTTTGTTATTACATCTTGTAAACAAAAACAAATTCTCTTTGTAATCATTGTATGATGGCAGTGTCCATTGCTCTTTTATTTCAATTAGAAATAGAAAGAATCTGTAGAAAAATATATTGCCCGATAATACTGATAACAGTTAACACTTCACCATGCTACCTTTTATTGCTTTTTGCTATCATTGCAGAAAACAACATATAACATACCAGCTCTTTAATGCTGGAGCTGGTTTGTGTATCACTTGTATAAGTTCTTCTGTGCCTGCAGAACATTGTATGCACTAAAGGAGAGATCCAGCACAGGCCTGTAATGATGATTGAGTCTTCTGTTAAAACCATGCCAACACATCAGCGTTACTGTGAACCAGAGCAGAGCAGGCATGTGCTGAAAGAGTTAGCTCTGAAGATTCTGTCTGTGGAAACAGCAACAGGAAATTTCAATTGGAAAGCTGCTTTTTATGCTTTCCTGTGTTTTGAAGTTATTCTTAGATTTATGTTATTGGAACATTATTGGAACCAGTCCTTCAGATTCATGATTTCATTTTTCTCATTCTTGTGCTCTATTTTTGATCCAAATACCAGATTTTGTCCTTCAAGTTACATGACCTCCAGACAGTTACTCTTACAGTTATGTTTACTTCAGTATACTTTATATATTTTGAAGCAACATTACTCGAGTACTGGAGATTGACTATACAAACCCCACCTCTACGCACACCACATATTCAAACTCTCCTTCCTTGTGTGCGACAGGCCCTTGAGCAGGCACTCTTACAGCTTTACAAATCGCCATAATTAGTTGTGCTGATCAATAGGACTTTAAATGAAAAACACTTATCATTCTAAAGCAGTGGCGTGAAAGCTGCTCCCGTCCGCTCTGACAACTCCCCACAATGTTTAGCGCGTTGTTTAGTGTGAGTGTGTGGAGGTGAGGCCCCCAGCGGACACATGCTGGAGCTGGAACACCATTAGCCCGGGTCATAGGGAGCACTTAACACTGACAGAGACAGAGCACAAGACCAGTCACAGAGCTGCACAGACGAGATCAACCGCAGGGAGGAATCCATGTGTTTGTGAGGCCAAAGTTGATTCTGTCATTAATACTGCAGTCTACTGGGACGGGACAGAGTGAGAAGGGAGAGGGGGAAGGAGGGAGAGAGGGAGACAGGGGGAGAGAGAGGGTGCAAGATAGCGAGGAAGAGAGGGGGCGGGGAGAAAGATGGAGAGAGAGAAGGAGAAGGAGGGAGGGAGGGAAGGAGAGAGAGGGAGGAAGGGAGGGAGAGAAGGGGAGGGAGGGAGCGAGGGAGAAAGAGGGGGAGACAGAGAGAAAGAGAGAGGGAGACTCAGAGAAGGGAGACTGAGAGAGGGTGAGAGAGAGGATAGGAGACAGAGAGAGACAGGGCAAAGGAGATTTGATTTTTAACAGACCTTTATATGTCTGTCAAAAACATTTTCCTTTACATTTCATTCACACCTTGTGCAATATACAGGGCAGCACTATAGGACCCTCAAAAGCCCCCATAGACAAAGAGAGAGACAGACAGAGAGAGAGACAGGCAGAGAGAGAGACAGGCAGAGAGAGAGACAGACAGAGAGACAGACAGGCAGCGAGAGAGACAGACATAGAGAGAGACAGGCAGAGAGACAGACAGACAGAGAGAGAGAGACAGGCCGAGAGATAGACAGGGAGAGAGAGACAGAGAGAGACAGAGAAAGAAGGAGACAGAGAAGAGACAGAGACAGAGAGACAGAGAGAGGTGAGGTGGGGGGGTTCTATCTGAGCTCCACCTACAGATGTTTGGTTCTCCACGGTAATTAATGAGCACCACCTGGATGTGCTCCTCGCATGTTCAGGCTCCGCCATTAAAACAATACCTGAGAGATGTGTGTCTGACGGGGGAAGTCAACTGAGCTCTGAGCCTGGCATTCAAGTGGGGAAAGGTGACAGAAAACAGGTGCTATGTGCCTATAAATAACTCTCTAATGTATTTCTTTACTTTTATGTATTGTTATGAGTTTCATTAATACATTTTTACACATTTTTTAGCTCTTACTAGATTTAATAAGCAGCATATAGGTGATAATAAAAAATAATGTTAACTACTGGCTTCTATATTTGAAGCCAGCTCTTGTCTTGTATGTAGATGCTATAATCCCACACCCAGGCTCCATCAGATCAATAAGAGCTGCAGTTTTTCTCTGTTGTTTTTATTGCTTTATGTCAGGTGATTTAATCTGGTCTAAATACAAAAATAATATCTGAACCCCCTAAAGTGTTTACCTAACCAGCCAGAACTACACTCTTTGACTAAACTTTACAAAGACGGGTATCCTCTCTATCAGGAGCGAAGGGAGGAGGGCGTGATTGACAGGCAGATCAGAGATCAGAGACTTTTATGCTCCATTGTCCAGTTCCAGTCCTGATCCAGAAGGGTCAGGTTGGTCAGGCAACTGTGTATGTGTGAGGTGGGTTTTTAAGGATCTGCTTTTTAGACCTGTGCAAGGCTTTCTGTCTCAGAGGAGCGCTTATCAATGGAACATGGTCTGACTCGTGGTTGTGGTCTGACCCCATGTTATTCCAGCTGCTTAGCTCAGCACACAGGCATCTGCCCTGAACTGCACAGTGTGGATCTGATGAACCAGCACAACAAGAGGTTCACCAATCGTAATTAGGCAATACACTCTTTATCAGTATGACAATGGCCACCCCAAGAAGCAGTGTAAAGGAGAGACGTGCGTATATGGATAGACGGGTGGAGCTGTGGAGTCCCGAAAAACAAGTATAGGTAATAAACAGATCGAAGCAGAGCCAGGAGAAAAACAGGCGCTAAGTGAGAAGGCGGCACGGACAGCTGCAGGCAAACTCAGCATGAGGCGCCGAGACGAGACAGTGACAGACACACAAATCGACTCAGGAATCAGGAGAGAGAGCCTTCTGGAGCTGAGATCTATGACAATGCTGGAGTCAATTTAGTATGAAACACAAATGTAGCTTAAAGGTGCACTGTGTAACTCTTTGGTTGGGGTTCCGTCACCTGGTTGTTTCTATGGATATGTCATTCCTCTGCCTGGAATGTTCTACAGTATGATATTAAACAGCTCTGCCTTACATTTATTCAATTACAGGTGGTTTTATTGCTCAGAAATACCTAGAAAAACAGGCATTGGGACTGTGAGCAAGGTTGCCTCTCCACAGATCTGACCTGTAACTTGGTCTGGTTTGGAGTCCGTGAAAATAGAAAGGATTAATGCCATACTGTGAAACATTCCAGGCAAAGCAATAACATCTCTGTGGAGAAAAACATTTGAAGCACCCTCCACCAGAAAAATTACACAATGCACATTTAAAGATGAGAACATTCAGTGTTTCATTATAGGTTTATAAATGAGATATAAGCAAATGATCACGATTATTTAGGCCTACTTCAAACTAATATAAAATAAAGGGGTGACAGGACGCTTTAGATGTGACTCATGACTTCCTGTGTCCACTCTTCTTTATATTACTTTATTTTCAGCTCTGTTATAATGTTGTTTCCTCATCACAAACATACCTGGAGTTATGTTTTGTTTCATTCACACGTTTAACACACAAATCCTGCATATTTAGGCTGAGTTCTTCTCTCAAATAGAAGCACTTCTCACCTTGTGATGTCATGTGGCAATACAGGAAGTGCTCCACTGTGTTTTTAAGCTCCATACACCTTCACTAGAATCATTTGGATGATTTCATTTCTGGAATTGCCCATCTCTACAAAAAGGTAAAAGTTGTTAACTTGAAAACTACCACTACATGACATAACCAGGTGGAACAGAGCATTTTGAGGTTTGCAGATGTAGACAGACTAAAACCGGGCGTACACTGTGCGATATTTTCGATCGTTTCACTCAGCCGCAGCTCAAACTGTACGACCAAATCCCAGGGTTTAAAAGTTCACAGTTCACGATTCATGTTCTCCCAATATATGATCCGATGCTTTGATACGACCTGCCTGCGCACACTGTATGTATGTATAACTCCACATCATGACATATGGAGTTCTTGTTCCGGAAATATAAAGTAGAAAATCACGGAAGTGTGGAGATACAATGCTGGCAAAAGACAGACGCACTGCCTCTCTTTTGTTGAGGTCATGGTAGCCCTGTGAGGCCATATCGAAAAGGCTCAGGTGAGCCTGCCAAAGCTCAATTAGCTGAGCCTCCATTGCTTGTGTCCAAATCACTCGCTGGCCCGACATGGTCCCCCACCAACTTCATATTCTTTCGTTATGCTTGTGTGTCCGGGCATGCGCGGTCTGGCAGATTCTGGCAAATCGGCTCATGAAACTACTTCAACAGGATTTCAAACAGGTTTGATATTCTTGTGACCTACAATTGCCGATTGGGAGCTTGTCGCGAGGTATTAATCGGTTCTTGTTACCCCATGTATACTACACGAAGCATGACACACGATTAAGCCAAAACTCGACCTGATCCCAAAAACAGTCACACGAGTGAAAAATCGTCTCAAAAAGGGCCAAAAATCACACAGTGTACGCCCGGCTTAAGGATTACTCAAACACATGTGAATGAAACACAACTTTGGCTATGTTTTTGATGAGGTAACAACATTCTCACATGGCCTGAAGCTCACAAAAGTACATTTTGTGTAATATAGGACCTTTAATATTAGGTCAAAGGTCAAAGGGCACATGTGTATGTATGAGCAGTGGAGCACATGGACAGTTCTTGAGACAGAGCAGAGACATCAGACAGAGACAGATGATGGGACTGATGAGGAGGAGAATACAGGAGATGAAGACGCTGCAGAGGAAATAAAATAAGCAGGGGAGATGGCTGAATTGGCTGTCAGCGCGCTCGACTCTTTATTACTTTTTTCTATAGAGCTGTTTGGACGAACAAAGACAGAGTGTGTCTTGGATGTGTGTGTCTCTAGGTGCCCAAGGCTGCCACAGCTGCAGCAGTCTGTGTGTGTGTGTGTAGGTGTGTGTGTGTGTGTGTATTCATGTGTGTGTGTGTTTGTATGTGTGTGTGTATTTATCTGTATGTGTGTGTGTGTGTGTGTGTGTGTGTGTGTGTGTGTGTGTGTGTGTGTGCGTGTGTGTGTGTGTGTGTGTGTGTGATTTTCCAGAACAGGCTGCTCAGTGGTGCCGATGGGTTCTATTCAGTGCAGCCCAAGGCTCAACCTTCAGTGAACAAGAGAAGCACAAGGCCAACACGACGAATAGAAAACACACAGGCACAGGAAAGTGTACGAGTCGCCCAACGCCTCTCTCCTCCCTCCTCCACAACACCTACACATGTGCTTTATTCACTATCTGTGTCCATCTATGGACATCCACCTATCTATAAATCTCTGTATCTATGCATCCACCTGGCTATACATATCCACCTGTCTACATGTATCCACCTGTCTATACGTATTCACCTGTCTATACATATCCACCTGTCTACATGTATCTGGTACACTGCTGGTAGGTGGGGGCTTGAAATCAAAGGTTACAATCAAATCAGTATACGGACAACACATCAGTATACGGACACATCAGTTTACGGACAACACAGGTAAGAGTCCATTAAAAATTGACTGAGACATGGTGAAAAATTAAAATAATTAATAGAAAAGTAATTATAAAAAAATTCAGAACATTTTATTAAGACCTAAATTGATAAAACTAGAAAAGTACAAAACGCTTAAATCCAGACAAAAAAGCCAGCTGGGGCAACTGGCAGTGAGCAGACTACTCAGGGGAAGAGCCCAGGGGTGCTACCTTATACTCACTACAGTGGACACAGCAGACAGCACAGCAAATGAAATGTGGATCGATTGTATCTATTCTATTTTTTTCAGGATCATAAGTAAACTAACTACTCACCTAATTACTAAAGATATTTTTATTTAAATAATGTCCTGTAAATGTAATTTTGTACCTACTTCAAGCTACAATGACCCACTCATTTACCTGATCTTTTACCAGGGCAGGGTCATGTGTGAACAAAGCCAGAATAGATTTCACTGCCACTGTCGCCCCCTGGATCTGCACATGAGAATGCAGGTCATGGATAAATGGGTCTTTAGATGATAACTTTAAATGACACTGAATCTGTGTAAATGTAACACTTTGTGTTACATTTTTTGTATGAAAACCGTTTTATAAATAAAGTTTGATCGATTGATTGATCTGTGGCCATCTAATGTCTTTAGACCAGTTCTTCTCTTCAGTGGGCTTCACACTGGGCTCTCCATATTCATTGGCACATTTCCTGTCTGGGCTCATGTGTGAGTGATTGAGGCAGAAAATAGATAAATAGACGGATAAATAGAGGAGCTTTATCTCTGTGGCCTGGTGGTAATCAGACTTCAAAAACACAGCTCGAGGGTTGTGTTCCACTAAGTGCCAATTGATCGCTGTGTGAGGGAAAACATGTCCACAGACACATGCACACAGCTGCCGTGGTCCTGCCTGATCTGAGCTTCTGTTGCAGGACCCCCCTCCTGGATGAACAAGTGGGTGTGCTCGGGGCCGTCCTGCTCCAATCTCCCTCCGCAGTGTGTGTCCACTGTTACCATGGAAACAATTCAAACACACTCCTCCGTACTCTCCTTCAATACTTGCCTGGTAATGTTCCACTCTACCTGCTTCTCTAATCTTAGAAAAGACAACATGAAACTCAAGTCTGTCCTGTTTAATCCAGGTTCACTAAATATCCCTGATTGATAGGTGCCAGTACAGTACTAAAATCTTGAGATAGACCCAGATATTGGCCAACCAAAATATCAGCTCAGTGAACAAGTAAGAATGTATGTCCAGAAGACTCAAGCATACATTCACTGGGGTCCCACAGCTGCCAGTTTAAAGATTTTTATCCAGTGCTTGAAAAATAAAAGGCCTACTGCTTACTAAAACAAAAATAAACCCAGATCACTAAAGTTTTTTTATGTTGTAATCTTTCTTTTTGTTTCAGCAATAAAAATACACATAATAGAATAAAATGAATTTCATACTGTGGAACATTCCAGGCAAAGCAATAACCTCTCCATGGAGACTGAGGGGTGAGGGACCCTCCACCAGAACCTTTAAACTTAATAAAGCAGTTAGTGTCTTTGGTTGTGAGAGGGACATTTCTCACTGTGAGATTGGGCCAATACCGGTGCAGGATTCTTCATGCTCTGGTTATAAAGACATATTTAGACTCTTATCTCTGCTCTTGAAATGATTAACAGAAGAACAGATCTCTCTTGTGTCAGCTCCTCACTCTCCTTTTAGTGTCTTTATGAGCGCCGCATTCAGAGCTCAGGAGGAGATGGTCTCACTGATCACACAGGTGCATAAACGTGATGTGTGGGTTTACAACAGGCGCTGTGCGATTGACGCATTTGTTCCTTGCCTGGAGCGAGAGGAGACACACACTGTAGTTACTTTATTTCCATCTACTAAGTTACTGGTTGTCCCACACACAGGCTACAGTGAATTGTCATAATGCAGGTTATAATGGACTTTTTGATCTGCAAGGGAAATCATGAAAGCAGCTCATACACTCTTAAAGATGCACTATGTAACTTTTCTGGTCGGCCACCTACTTCCATGAAGAGGTTATTGCTATGTCTGAAATGTTCCAGAGTATGGCATTAATCTTGCATTTATTAGTTTAGCATGTGTTTTTATTGCTTATTATTGTTCTTACTATGAGTGGGATCCCCTCTCCACAGATCTGACCTGTCACTTGACCTGCTTGTCACCATGGAGATAGTCAGGCTTAATGCCATACTGTGGAACATTCCAGGCAAAGTAACAACATGTCCAGGAGACAGACCTTCCACCAGAAAAGTTACACAGTGCACCTTTAATAACAGCAAGCAAATGAAAGGAAATAGGTAATAAAAATGACGTCATACATTGATCTCACTTCTGAATTGGGCTAAGAGTGGCAAAACGTATTCACTCTAAAAACTTGGATTACACAGACATGTCTTCTTCTAGTGGTATTCCATATTCATAAAGGAGATCATTGCTAGTTCATAAATCAGTGGTCAGATTGGTCCTGGTTTTGTGAGGAGTCAGCTCATAATGTGGAGGTGATGGAATGATCGCGGACATTAGCCTGGTTGAAATGTCAAAGCAGTCGTACAGACAAGGTGAGACGCCCTCTGAGAACACGAGGAAGACGAGTGGAGAACTTGACCAGTACTTCAACTTCACAATGTCTTTCTATTGTTTCTGAAGGAGACAAGAGCTCCTGTGTCTGGATTCTGAGCTGATTTTAACACACACACACAGAGCAGAATTCAGCCTAAATATCCTGCATATTTAGGAGTTCTTCTCAAACAGAAAATACTCTGTGTTTTAAACATGTGTGTTAAATGTGTGAATGAAACAAAACCCAACTCCAGGTGTGTTTGTGATGAAGAAACAACATTATAACATGGATCATAAAATAGCGTAATACAGGCCCTTTAAGTGAAAGTTCCAAAGTAGTGGTGATTGAAGTAATATACATCAAATATACATGTATAAAAGTGGGTAATTTTGTTTTGGACCTCAGATACCCACTCAAGGTCTGCTCTTGAAGTAGAATCCTGAAGTGTCCTACAAAAACTAGCCTTCTAAATGAAATATTGAAGTGTTTACAAACTGCTAGCTTCATTCGCCTTGCTCCTTTCTCCCTGTTCTCTTTTCTCTCCACGCCCTCTACTGCCAATCATCTGCCACAAATTATGCAGATTTATCTTTTTAAAAACACGGCACATTCACAATTTACATGAATCCTCTTCCAAACCCTCAGTCTTCAGGTTTAAAAATGGATGACCTCAACTTCATTTGCAGGATTTCACACCACTTCAGCTCAGTCTTGACATGAGAGAAGGGCGTGGGGTATGTGGTAATAGTGAAGATGTCTTGCCCCAGTATACGCGTCCTTGTCTTTGTGTTATGGAGGTCCAAGGTTTTGTATCATTGTGTGTGCGGAAAATATATATGAAATATTCACCAAGATGTATGTTGTGGAAAATGACGAGTTTTTTGATTAGTGGTAATTTAAGGTTATAGTCCGGCCTCTTCTCCTTGAACTGCAGCCTTTTTAAGACACTTTATCACCTTTAGAGGAGGTCCAAGGCTGAGCTGTTTTGAGCGCAACCACAAATGAAAAAGTTAGGTTCGAGTAGCACTCGTATCAGCTCTTCTATATAGAATAAAAACTCAGATTTAAGATGATATATTCTTTCTTCTCGATCATTTAAATTATTACAAGTTTGACTCCTTTCAGAGAAGTCATGTTATGTTGCATTGCTTCATGAAACAGCTGTTATTTGAAGGGCCCATAGTGCACTATTTTCTGATCTATGTTAAACAAAAAACACTCTTTTTCACCTTATGATGTCATGCGGTAATACAGTAAATGCTCCACTGTGTTTTTAAACTCTATACGTCTTCACTAGAATCATTTGGATGATTTTAACCTTGGAGTTGCCAATCTTTACAGAACAAACGGTTAAAGGTAGCTGTTAACTTGAAAGCTACATGACATCACAAGGTGGAACAGAGCATTTTGGGCTTTGGAGATGTAGACAGACTAATAATAAAGCATTACTCAAACATGTGTGAATGAAACAAAACACAACTCCTGCTATGTTTTTGATGAGGGAAGAACATTATAACATACAGATCAGAAAATAGCATAATATGGGTCCTTTAAGCTCTTTTTTGCATTACCCTGAAAAAGTTATCATAAGATTGTATCATAGCATCATAAGATCTGTACAGTTTTTGTGTAAAAATGTGAGTAAAACTATGTTGTGTGAAAAGATGTCTGAATTGTAAAAAAAACTTTCCACCTGAGATAAATACAGACTATTTTATCATACTGAAACACTGATAATTAGCAGTATAGGCAAGTGATGCACAAAGGTTTAGCACAAAAGCTGCAGTAATTAGCTGATGAAAGCTAATAATAAAAAGGTTGGACTGAACTTTTACAACTGAAAATTGACAAATCATATCTTTTAAAATCATCAGTGACTCAGTCTTTTGATTAGCAATCTAGAAGTGATGCCTACATGCACGGTTTCTAAAGCGAGGTGAAAGGGGCCCATTTAGTATTTATTTAGTCACCTTCGGGCTTTGTGTGTGATTTTTTTGACCAGATTGTGTCAGTGGAACAAAGAACCTTCATTGTGGCACATGTAAAGACACAAATGATGAGTGCATTATGTTGTATTTCATTCACACATGTTTGAGTAAACCTTTATTATTAGTCTGGCTACATTTCCAAAGATCAAAATGTTCTGTTCCACCTTGTGATGTCATGTAATGGTAGTTTTCAAGTTAACAGCTCCTTTTACCTTTAGTTCAATAGAGATTGGCAACTCCAGGGCTGATATCATCCAAGTAGGTGAGTTTAAAAACACAGTGAAGCACTTCCTGTATAACCACATAACATCACAAGGTGGAACAGAGCATTTTCAGTTTGAGAGAAGAATTACCTAAACTAAAAATGCAGGGTTTGTCTGTTAAACATGTTTGAATTAAACAAAACACAACTCCAGGTATGTTTGTGATGAGGAAACAATATTATAACATAGATCAGAAAATGGGCTCTTTAACTATGCTCGCTATATAAAGAGCATTCGTTGTCACTGCTCAAATTAGTATCACTGCTTACTGATAGAAAATGATAATTAAACTGACCAGAATCTGCTTTTAAATAAATCCACAATTAATGCTAATTGTTTGCAAACACATTTTACTGATGTTACCTTAAAGTACGAGGAAAACTCTGTAATTAGGAACATATACTTTTGGAAACTTTAGGTCTTTACAACTTTATAGAGGCATACTACCATAACTATTCATTTATATTGCAGTTTCAGCACTTTAAATTAAAGGTGAACTCTTTAGGTTTCACCAATTAAAGTAGTGTCATTTGCCTGGTTACATTATTGTTTTTGCTGCTGTGGCTCTTTTCCCCATGAGGCTAGCTGGATAAGATACGGTAAAGCCAATTATCCACAGGGCCATACCAGCTACAGGGGCAAAAAAATCACCTTTAAATGTATTTGCAACAGTAGAATAAGAACTAGGAGACAGAAGAGAAGATATATTAAAATGAACAAGTTGGAGGAGGCTAGAAAATGTGTTCACAGCATGATGTAGCCATGCCAGTCCCCATCCACTCACGCCTGCTTTGTCAACTTCTCACCTACGAATAGAGATAGGTTGTGAGAGCATATTTGTTGTATTATTTAAAGCTCCTGCCATCCAGCAAACCATAGGGGCACTGTAAAGAGATCGCCATGAAGCCAATTATTTTATTTTTAGCGTAGCCCTGAACAGCTGTTGTCTGTGCGTTGTCAACCAAACCATTTCTTTTTGTAATAGTTTTGAGACTGTGCAGTATATGTCAAAAGTACTTCACATAAAAGGAAGGCGGTTTGCTGTGGATATTGCAAACTCCATGAAGAAAAAACACTACAGGAATCTAACCTGGAACTAGAGTAGCCACCTCAAATTGTAGAAAAAGATGGACAAGTTGAACAGTTGAACTTGTGAGCTTCAAGCCATGTTATAATGTTATTACCTCATCAAAAACAGACCTGGAGTTGTGTTTTGTTTCATTCACATGTTTGACTAATCCTTTATTATTGAGCTGTTTTCATCTCCAAACCTTAAAATGCTCTGTTCCACCTTGTGATGTCATATAGTGGTAGTTTTCACATTAACAGATACATTTTAACCTTTGTTCAGTAGAGATTGGCAATTCCAGGGCTGCAATGATCAAAGTGATTCTAATGAAGGTGTATGAAGAAGCTGTAGAAGAACTCAGCCTAAATATGCAGGATTTGCATGTTAAACGTGTGAATGAAACAAAGTCTTGACATTCTTGAAATAGGTGGGACAATGCACAGGGGCCTTAAATTCTATTCTATTTGGGGATTTGTGTGGTTCATCTCAAGAAACACTTTCTGATCAACTCTATGTAAAGTTGTAATGGGACAAGCTCTCTTTCTTTCACACATCTTCACACCATCATGTTGTCTTTCCTGTTGGAGCATGTGCTGGACAGCTGTGCAGTCTTAGTCTTCGCTGCCCCCTGTGGTCGGAGGACTCAGCAGGTGGACTCTCATATCCCCTCTATACGTCCTCTATACACACAGACACACAGACACAGAGACACAAAGACACACAGACACACAGACACACCGCTGATGGAAGAAGACGTTTGTAATATGAGGCCTGTACAAGTGCCAATGCTCCAGTGGTTTGACTGGAGAGAATGAAAGACGAACACAGATCTATCAATTTAAGGCTGTAGAGTAAGAGCGGCACCAGCGATATGAACTCAGAGAAGTGTGGAAGGTACGCAGAGAAAAAAACAAATGAAATTATGTTTTTGTTTTTTCAGTGAAAAGCAAACACTGAAAAAAATATATTCTATATTTACAATTTAAAGCCACAGTATGCAACTTTTTAGCCAACAATAGACTAAAATAAAAGCATAGTTTTCATTTTAGATGTGTTTGCTGAACTGAAAAACATATGAAAACATGCATCCTTAATCAGAGCAGGCTTGCATCTCCACAAATGTGACTCTTAGTTAGAAAGTAGAGTTAGATACTTTGTGATACATTAGAAAGCATATAGATGAACTGTATTTATTTTTTCAGAAATTTCATCTCTTAAGTTCCAGTTTCTTTTATTAGTGCTCAAAACTGCAAAATTCCATTCATAATTCCAAGTAATTAACGAAAGAATCAACAAATATCTATTAACAAGATGAAGACAATACATTTTTGTTTTCCAACTCTGACAATAATCACTGGGTAAAATGTGGTTATCGGAGAAGCCAGAGTTTAGTGGGTGTCGTCCACTAGTGAGAAGTGTTGAAGCCAGATTTGCAGTCAATTAAAGTGGATTTAGTGTGCCTCTGATCAGATCCCTTCAAATGGATGTCTTTATATTGGACAGGGCTTATTCTTACCCCACTGTTTACCTCTGCCCCCTCTCTTCTCCTCTCTTCTGTGCTCTTCTCTTCTCTCTTCTGTCCTCTATTCACACCTCTCTTCTCTCTCCTCTCCTGTCCTATCTTCTCTTCTCTCTTCTGTCCTCTATTCACACCTCTCTTCTCTCTCCTCTCCTGTCCTATCTTCTCTTCTCTCTTCTCCCCTGTCTCTTCTCTCCTCTCCTCTCCTCTCCTCTCTTCTCTTCTTTCCTGTCTTCTGTCCTCTCTCCTCTCTTCTCTTTTCTCTCCTCTCCTCTGTCCTCTCCTCTCTCCTCTCCTCTCTCCTCTCATTTGTCCTCTGTGCACTGGCGTGTCCAGAGCTCTTTCATGTCCTGGAGGTGAACCACAGCGTCTGTAATCATGACTGTCCGTCCCCTGAGGTCAGCCCTGAGCTCCACACAAACACTGCCTTATGAGGGAGAAGGACAGAGGCAGAGCTCTGAGGGGCAGGAAAGGGGCAGGAGAGGGGCAGGAGAGGGGCAGAGGAAGGGCCAGGGTGCAGTGGTAGTACTGATTACAATACAAATACATAACAAATACAAAAGCTACCATATCATTAATGCACTGTATCAAAATAAACCATGCAACTTGTACACAAACATTTTAATTTAAGTCCACAACTGTACAACAACTCACCCTTATGTAATAGATAACCTTCTGTCATGTCAATCACTATTTCATCTTTACACTCTCCTTATGACCTTTTGTATATAGCTGAGAAATATTTGTATTTCTATATTTCTATATTTTTTATTTTTACTTGTACATATACATTTATATAATTATTCGACACCATCCATCCATGCATCCATCCATTTTCTTCCGTTTATCCGGGGCAGGGTCATGAGGACAGCAGTCTAAGCAGGGACTCTCAGACTTCTTTCACCCCAGACACTTCCTCCAGCTCCTCCAGGGGGACCCCGAGGAGTTCTCAGGACAGTCGAGAGACATAGTCCCTCCAGCGTGTCCCTTGTTATTTTTGCTACTTATTTTGAATGTATTATTACCATTTATGTTGTTGCTCTTTGTTAATATAAAATATTGTGATGTGTGAACTACTGTGTCCAAATCATTTCCCTTGGGGATCAGTAAAGGTTGTAATTCTAAGTCTAAATGGAAAATTGTATTCTTGTTTGAGTCTGGACTGTGTCAGACAATGCATGTAATTTACACATGTGCAGAAATAAAAAACTTGGTCACAACTTAAAAGGGCCAATATTATTTTCTGATCTCTGTTATAATGTTGTTTCCTCATCACAAACATACCCGGAGTTGTGTTTTATTTCATTCACACATTTAACACACAAACCCTGCATATTTAGGCTGTGCTCTTCTCTCAAACTGAAAACACTCTGTTCCACCTTGTGATGTGTCATGTGGTAATTCAGAAAGTGCTCCAGTTTGTTTTTAAACTCCATATACTTTCAATAGGATCATTTGGGTAATTTCAGCCCTAGAATTAATCTCTACAGAACTAAATGTAAAAGGAGCTATTAACTTGAAAACTACCACTTCATGACATCACAAGGTGGAACAGAGCATTTTGAGCTTTGGAGATGTGGACAGATTCATAATAATAATAATAATAATAATAATAATAATAATAATAATAATAATAATAATAACTAGAAAAGCACTCAGAGAGTGCAGACCTCCGCCAAGCCCCATTTAACGCAATGCTAATGAAATTTTCAAAGTGATCCAGAATCCAGGATTTCTTCTGGATCATCACCAAAATTTAATCATCTGTTGGATTTACCATTCGGAACATTTCCTGAAAATTTCATCAATATCCGTCCATAACATTTTGAGTTATCTTGCTAACTAACAAACAAACAAACAAACAAACAGACAGACTCAGGCGAAAACATAACCTCCTTGGCGGAGGTAATAATAATAATAATAATCCATCAGTTTTATATAGCGCTTTTCTGGACACTCAAAGATGCTTTACAGATCACTATTCATTCACTCCACACTCAGTGGTGGTAAGCTACTATTGTAGCCACAGCTGCCCTAGGGCAGACTGATGGAAGCATGGCTGCCAATCTGCGCCATCGGCCCCTCTGACCACCACCATGCACACACCAGTTTTATACTAGGCAATGTTGGTGAAGTGCCTTGCCTAAGGACACAAAGTTTTTGCAACTGGCGCCCCACTGTGGCACTTGACTTTCCCAGCGATCTCCCATCCAAGTACTAACCAGGCCCGGCCTTGCTGATCTTCTGAGATCTGACGGGATCAGGATTTGACAAGCTGCTATGGCCACAGACTAATAATAAATGTTACTCAAACATGTGTGAATGAAACAAGACATAACTCCAGGTATGTGTTTGATGAAGTAACAGCATTGTAACATGTAACTTAAAGCTCACAAGACTCCATCTTGTGTAATATAGGGCGTTTAACTGACATGCTGTATAATCCAGTTTGTCAGATAATGTAACTCTAACATGAGTTATGAAGACAGACCACTTTAGATCCTTGTGGTGTTAAGTATGATCATATTTCATGCTGTAGCCACATACCACCAGCACATCACATTTACTATTCTCACAGTAGACTACAGACAAATCAATATGCGAGAACATGATGGACTACTTGTATATGAGGAGACAGAGGCCCACTGTAACTGGATATACAAAAGGATCTGCGCCAAACACAGCACTTGGATCTGAGCCTTGGCCTGCAGCACAGACAGGGGGGATGCAGTGTGGAGTTTTTAAAGTGAATGACAGCGCAGATAGTGGCAGAGACACTGCTGAGTTGGACTTCCAAGACAAATGACTAAAGGCAGCCAATATTGTCCCGTAATATGGCTTGAGGTCTGGATGATCCTGGATGAAGATAAAATACTGTACAGTTCGTAGTTTGTATCAGTTTTTAAACAACTATAAAACAAAAATGTAAAAATGAAGTTTCTGAAAAAAATTGATCATAGCAAATAAAGTATGAGTTGTCTCAGTTGAAAAGGTTTAGCATTAGACTTATTTGAAAATGTCAGTATTTGCTTGTTCAAATCAGTCTAATGTTAAAACAAGGTGTGTTTTTTGTTTTGGTTTATGTGAACTTGCAAAGATATGTTTTCTGGTATTAACTATGTAACTTTATTGATGTTTGGCCTGCTGCCTGCTTGCCTCCATAGATAGTATTTTGCCTTGGATGTTCCACAGTATGGCATTAAAAATCTATCAAAAACAAAAAAAAAAAAAATCCTTAGAAAACGTATTGTGAGGGGGTTTGGCTCTCCACAGATCTGACCTGCAACCTGCTTGATTGTGCCACGTGTCAGATCAGTATAATGCTGCACAGTGGATCATTCCAGGCAAAGCAATAACATCTCCATGGAGACAAACATGTGGTGGGGCCTCTACCATAAAGGTTATGCAATGCAGCTTTAAATGATATTTTAATTGGTCTCAAATTAGTTTATGTAAATATGTATTAGTGAGAAAACAATAATGGCAGGAGAAAATGGGTCCTATGTTCAGTCAAGATTTCTGGATGATTCACTCTTTGCTGCCAGTGGTCACTAAAGCCAAGGATCCTATCTTTGTGAGTGAGGTGTTTGTCTAATCTAAATGAAATAACTGAGGAAGAAGTGCAGACCACACAGACGGCCAGCTGGCATGGGAAAGAGATTCTTTCTCAAGTGCTTGGTATAATAATCACATACCTAAAAGTACTACATTAATCCACTACATTTCAATCACTTATGCCCAGTAAATGGTTTAATGTTGTTTTGATGGCTATACATTTGCATGTTGCTCAGTAGTACATAGACTGACTTTTGTGCCAAAGCCGTATTGAAACTGTCCGAGGTTTCCAGCACTAGTGCACTTTCACATTTAATAAGTGACTCCCTGATGTGTATTTGGGTCTTAGTGTAGAACTATTACAGGCTAAAGAAGCAGTAAAAGAGCAGGCTTTTTATGAAAGCAATACTTAACCTTATTGTGCAGCTTCACCACAGGGTACATGCCCTGTCCATCCCCAAGGCTTACACTGTTTAATGGGTTTTAAATCTGACACTTTCTCGGCCTTCCACTGTCACACATTACACCTGTCCCCATGTATATTTATACCACTGCCAATGGGGAATTCCTAGTAAAGTGGTAATTTTGGAAATGACCAGGTGCCTATCCATACTAATGCTGTCTTTGTCTTTAACTTAAATGTAACTCCAGCTCTTAACACATCAGTCATTATGATAAACTGATAGATGTTTCACTTTTCTTCACCATGGTAATTTCATTTCATTTGGAGATCTGAGTGCCCGACAACCATTGAGCAGTGGCCAATCAGATTTCACTAAGAGTGAATGGAGGTTTTGAGTGAAGTTGTAGGTGTTCTGAAAGGCCAAGGTAATGGTCCTTTCAGCTGATGCAATGCAATAAATGAGCTTTTGTGTTGTTGACCTTAAACACAAAGACTCTGAGTGAGATATTTGGTTGGCTGAAAGAACTTTACCCACTCAGTGTGATTCATTGCACAAACTCACACAGGATGTGCTAAATAGTATACGTAACACTGTTCAAGGACTACAGTAAAACGTGTATATACAAACAAGAAATTAACACAGCATTTTATTTTGTAAAAAAGAATACTTTTAAGTTTGTCCAAAAATGGGATTGGTTTTTATTTCCACCAGTCTCATGATATTGTTTTGCTTCATTTCAGCATTGTATTTTGCTCTTTCATTGTGGGTGTTTGATAATTATAATAGAAGTAATACATAGTTCTAGTAGATCCATCAAACGATATTATACTGAGGGTTTCCTAAAGTGTTTTCTGTCTGCTTCACTGATCTCTGGCCCTGCTGGCTGCTCTACAAACCAGAGCCCACCTGACTGTGCCCGTGCAGTTCCTCTGAGAGCACACTCTCGTCTCATTTATCCATCTGTCCATCTGTGTGTCTGCCCCTGTGAGCACGCCTCGGTAACCCCACACATCCCCTGTGTCCAATCAGCTCGCCCGACTGCAGTGAGCACAGACCTGAGCACATACACACCTGTGCCACAGGTTAGAAAATAGTCCAGCTAAGCAGATGCAAGAGCCACTGTCCAGGTTTTGTCATTAAGAAAAAAAAATACAGTTTTTAGCCTTACCAACAATTAACACCATCTGCAAAGTGAAATGTATTTAATAGGACAATCACAGCTAGAAAATAATTTATTTTTTTGTAATTATTACTGTAATCATCATCAAAAGCTGAGTTCGCTGCTACTCGTGGTGTTCTAAGACTCCACACTGTGAGTTAAAATAACATAACATGGGCATTTATTCTGCCTAAAGTGGTCAGTAACACTTTTTGTCACATTAATTTTTCTTTTAAATGTCTATCATTAAGGATAACAAAGTGTTGTTCTCAAGAATCATGTGACTTTATTTGGGATTATTTGTTTTCATAGTGACCAAATTTAGATCATAGAGTTATACATTAAGAAAGAAATCGATTAAGAAATCGTTTGAAAATCCACCACTGGAGTCACTTAAATCTACACCACAGCTAAGATACAACTGAAATGAACTTTGGGGACATTTAAGGACAGTAAAGTACAGCCCTGTAATTGAGTGCAGGCCTGACCCATGGCTCATCTGAAACAGAGCCAGAGTGAGAGTGCCTGTATAATCCTGCATTACACTTTAATGAACACCATTGATGAGAGAATTAACAGGGACACCTAATGAAAGCACTCTGAATACAAGCTCAGCCCTGTTTACCTCAACTACTGTTTTCAGTGCAGTCTGAAATGCCCTTTAGTTATGAATCATTCTTAGGTACTCCATTATGGTCTAATTTCAGACACTTATACGAACTAAAACTCAATAGAACTTTACACAAGTTTATTGTTGTTTTGTCGCAGATCCTGCAGTGTTCCCAGAAGCTAATGCACTAGCTAATGACAAGAAAAGTGCAAGGTGAAGACAACCATTAATATTTTTCATTAGTAATTAGAAGACTTTCAGCTGACATTTGATGCAAGCGGGATTCTAGTCCTAAAGTCTCAATAAATACATTATAAAACTATTAATCAGGTGTGACATTGCTTATTGAAATTACCTTTTCAAATGTCAAGCTATTAAAACATAATAAATGTAAACAGTGATTAACATTTAGACTTCTCGACCACCCCAGCGTTCAAAATAAGCCTTCTTTTATTTCACACAATTGTCCAGTATTGTCTCTTTTCTGTAGCTCTTCTCCCTCTTGTGTGTCTATGCTAAGTATTGGTAATCCCATTATGAGGCGCTATGAAATATAGTTATAGTGACACCAGTGTGTGTGCGTGTGTGTGTGTGTGTGTGTGTGTGTGTGTCTGTCTGTCTGTGTGTGTGTGTGTGTGTGGCATCTGATGATGGAGAGGCTGTCGGTATTTTTAATAAACACAAGGCTGCCACGCTCCACCCGCTAACTGCCTTAGCATTGAACTGAACACCGCACACACCCCAGCATCTGCCAAGACTAGGCTCAAACTTGTGGGAAATTTATGTACAAATAATTACTTTTTAATAGCCAGTAATGTGATTTCCTGCCAAAGAAATATTCAAATGCATCTCAGGCAGTCCAGTATATTATAAGCCTGGAGCTACGGATGCGACTTAGGGGAGACGACATGGGAAAGACGGATTATTGTTTGTGTGATAATAATTATTTTACTCTTGTCATCTGCCCAGGAAAATGGAGGATAATTCCTTTGTCTCAGAGTCCTTCATTTTACCACTGTGTCTGTGTTGTTTTAGCTCTGGAACTTTGGTCTTAAAATGTTGGCATCTGTTAAGCTAGTAGTTAAAGAACACATATTATGTTTTCTTGTGGTTTTAATTCATATTTCATGTTTTTGATCACCATGGGATAAGTATTTCACATTCTCTAACCAAAAATAATGTCTACATTTAGAAAACAGACTTTATAAACTACACCACTGACTCCAATGCGGCATTTAGGCATTGGAGCGCCCTCTGCTGTCAGCAAAGGGCTAAACAATCAGAAAATGAGAAATGAATCCATTGTACAGCGTAACGTAGAATTAGTTTGGTGATGACTTATGGGCTTAAAGGTCCTATATTGCACATACCTGAAATTGTGTTTTGTTTCAGTCACACATGTTTGAGTAATCCTTTATTTTTAGTCTGTCTACATCTCCAAAGATCAAAATGCTCTGTTCAAACTTGTGATGTCATATAATGGTAGTTTTCAAGTTAACAGCTACCTTTTACCTCTTGTTCAGTAGATATTGGCAATTCCAGGTCTAAAATTATCCAAATGTTCTAGTGAAGGTGTATGGAGTTTAAAAACACAGTGGAGCTATTTCTGTTTGTTTTCTGTTTGAGAGAAGAACTCAGCCTAAATATAGAGGAACAAAACACAACTCCAGGCATGTTTGTGATGAGGAAACAACATTTTAACATAGACCAGAAAATAGCGTAATATGGGTGAAGTCCGGATTTTCTACTGTGACGCAACAATCTGGGCAAAATGTGAACAGAACATTTTTGAGGGCTCAGATAAGACAACTTTGAAATAATTAATATACATTTTGCATTATAAGTGTCCTTTAAGTATTTGGGGAAACAAAAACCATTGTAATTGTCAGTTGCAGCAGGCAAATATGGATTCTTTTTCTGATAGTTTTGGTCATCTATATTTGTGTACACTGCATTCACTGCCTTTGATTCTGTCTATACCTCTTTCACTGCGGGGATCTTATTGATAGAAATATATTAAGGCTGTGAATAAGAGCTGGGACTGGGTCAAAACAGGCAGACAGGCAAGAGTGTTATGATTACTTCCCTGCACTAAAGCAGTTTCCTGTTGAACTTTCTATATTAGACTCAATTGATCCATCTCCCTTTAGACCTGATGCTTTTGGGTTACTTTTCTGTTGTGTGTATTCTTCAGCACAATTTCTCTTTCAGTGCTACAACTATCATTAGTGTATAACTGGTCTTATCCTCAGTTGATCCTGTTAGCAGATTCTAATTGTGCATGTTACTGACTGAGCTTAAAAGCAACATAGGTCCTACTGAATCTACATTGAAGGTTCAGGACCACGGACAGCTACATTTATTTTTTCATTTGCAGGACATTACAGTGAATACCTTTTCTAAAGCAGTGAAGTGGTCCCTAAAACTTTACGACTGGCCCAATTGCTCAACATTGATAATTCATATTCAGACACATATGCTTATACATAGCAGTACAGTCCCTGACAAAAGTCTTGTCGCTTATCCATTTTGTAGAAACAAAAGCTTATAACCTGACTTTAAATTAATCGATTGGTTTTAGAAATGTCTCATATGAAAGCTAAAACCCTCCCAAATTATGCTCAATATACTAAAATAAATTTGCTTCACTGAAGAAAGATTGATCATTTAATGAACACAGAAAGGTCAGATTTTGGCAAGACAAAAGTCTTGTCGCCTTGTCATATGATGCACCCAATCCTAGATTACAGCCTCACCTGTGATCAGTTACTGATCAATCAATTAGTGGGTGTGTATAAAAAGAACCCCAGCACACCAGACCTTCACATCAAATGCAACTTGACCTCTGACAACATGCCTAAGATCCACCCTGAGACCAAAGCGTTAATTATCAAGAGGCTGAAGACCAGATCCACTGCTGAGGTGGCTGACACCTTCAATGTGTCTCAGCATCAAGTACAAAGAATAAGAAAAAGATCTGAAAAGACTGGAGATGTTTTTGACAAGCCCAGGTCCGGCAGACCCCGCAAGACAACTGCTCGGGAGGACCGTTTGTTGATTCGAAAATCCAAGGCCAGCCCCTTTTCCATTGCAGCAGAGCTCCACCGGGCCTGGTCACCTCAAGTCCCTGTGTCAACCAGAACAGTTTGTAGAATTCTGTCTCGAAATGGCCTCCATGGTCGAATCAGTGCACAGAAACCAGCACTAAACAAAAGGCAATTAAAAAACCGTGTGGCATTTGCCAAGGTCCACAGCCTGCTAAAAGGATGGACACTGGAAAAGTGGCAGAAGGTGGATTTCTCAGATGAATCCTCGGTTGAATTACATCACAGCTGCCGCAAATATTGCAGGAGACCTACTGGAGCCCGCATGGATCCAAGATTCACCCAGAAAACAGTTAAGTTTGGTGGCGGAAAAATCATGGTCTGGGGTTACATCCAGTATGGGGGTGTGCGAGACATTTGCAGGGTGGAAGGCAATATCAGTAGCCTAAAATATCAAGAAGTATTAGCTACCTCTTACATTCCCAACCATAAAAGGGGTCAAATTTTGCAGCAGGATGGTGCTCCATCGCATACTTCTATCTCTACATCAAAGTTCCTCAAGGCGAAGAAGATCAAGGTGCTCCAGGACTGGCCAGCCCAGTCACCAGACATGAACATCATTGAGCATGTCTGGGGTAGAATGAAAGAGGAAGCATGGAAGGCAAAACCAAAGAATCTTGATGAACTCTGGGAGGCATGTAAGACTGCTTTCTTTGCTATTCCTGATGACTTCATCAACAAATTGTATGAATCATTGTCGAACCGCATGGATGCAGTCCTTCAAGCTCATGGAAGTCATACAAGATATTAAATATGGATCTCACAGCACCACTACTTAATTCACTGACATTATGCAACATATTTTTGTATTTGAAGTAAATTATTTGTTCAATTTTCTGTAGGCGACAAGACTTTTGTCTTGCCAAAATCTGACCTTTCTGTGTTCATTAAATGATCAATCTTTCTTCAGTGAAGCAAATTTATTTTAGTATATTGAGCATAATTTGGGAGGGTTTTAGCTTTCATATGAGACATTTCTAAAACCAATCGATTAATTTAAAGTCAGGTTATAAGCTTTTGTTTCTACAAAATGGATAAGCGACAAGACTTTTGTCAGGGACTGTAGTCAGACCATAGACTGTGTATAAATGGACATAGCTAATCCATTAGCTGCAGTGTTCCAAAGTGACCATGGGGAAGCTCCTGGTTCCATCAACTCTGGCTCCAACTGACTGCTGCAGTGAGTCTTAAAATGTTTATATTAACCCACTCTGCATGATACTGGTGTTTTTTTTATTTCTCTATTTTGTCCTTAAATAAATTCATATTCCTAATGTGGCACTCGGCTCCAAATTCCAAATTCTGTATAGCTGCTAGCCTCGTGAGCCTCATTTGATTGGAGCCAAACATTATGGGTGATGTTACACTCCCGTAGTCAACTTTTTTTGAGACCCTGTACTTTCCATGCACAGTTGGATTTTTCAGTCTTATATCCTAATCGCGAAATACTTCACGGTTCTATCACAAATGTTCTGCATCAATGCCATGTGGAAGCTTGAGTGTAGTGCGGTTTTGCCATGACGACCGTTTCATGGTCACGTAGCGGGCGGGGCCTTCTTCAGTGACAAAAGAATAGTGCGCTCTTGACGGTTCTGTCAGATATGGAGGGAATGTCTGCCAAACATTTCCAAGGCTTTCTTTTCTATTGAGTGCTCTGCAAAAAGCGTAGGCCAACTTTAAATGCTAGGCTTTTATTATGTGACAAGCTTAAGTGTTTTCAAAATGTAGTGTTTATTCCACAGTCTATTAGCAATATGTGTGTTTCCCAAGTGATTTTAGAAGCCAACTTTGCATATGATGGACAACAGTGATGGGAGGAATACTTTGAAAATGTATTTAGTTACAGAATACTGAGTAGCTGCATTAAAATGCATTTTGTAACGAATTCTGATGCTTAGACTTAGACAAACTTTATTGATGCACAAGGGAAATTACATGGACACAGTAGCTTATATAATTAATAATAATAATAATAATAATAATAATAATAATAATAATAATAATAATAATAATAATAATAATAATAATTGCAAAATAGCAAGAGATTGGTGTCAAATAAGGCATATTTATATAAATGTATATGTTCAAGTAAAAATAAAAAATATAGCACTAAAGCAATACATGGTCCAATCAGAGTACTGTATTCTGAATATTTAGAATACTTGTACATTTGCATTTAAATTATAGTGTAAAAACTTAACATAGAATTAAAAGTAGCTTCATGTTTCATTTCACTATTTGTTTTACATTTATTTTTCACTCATTAGAGAACTAAAAAGTCACACATGCACTCACCGTAAGAGCTGTGTTTCTATTTTTTTCACGGATTATGTGCAGTTTGAAACCTAAATGACATGATCACATACCATAATTTATTTATTTGATTTTAAGAAAGTATCTGAAAACCACTAAATGAAAAAGCAACTGTACCGCAATACAGTCAATACACTCAAAATTTGTATTATCGGTACATGTATTCAGCTACTTCCCAACACTAACGGACAATGTACAGCCTTCACAGTGTCACTCATATCCAGCTTTTATTACCACAATTCCCTGTAAAACGTGACACAAAACTGACTTCCTTGTTTTGCTGTACGACTTCACATAGCGCGGTTCACAGTGTCACCGTGAAGAGGCACGAGAATACGTTTTTGCATTAACAGCTGACACTTCCCTCTGAGTTCAAGTGGCAATACTCTGGGCAGGTGAGAGAGGTGCATTAGAGTTAATCTGGGTTTGTGTGTGAGAGGAGACGGCACAGAGAATTATGATGAGGCTGGAATCTCTCCAGTGGTCGGCTGGGAGCTGCACGTGTGTTTCAGTGTTTATTCTCTTACTTTGTTATCATCATCATTATCAAAACTGTATCACAGACTCGTAGACCAGAGTTAAAAGACATGCTACAATAAAAACAAAACATTATTAGAGGAGAAGCAAGCACTACTTCATGACATCAGCTGGTGGAACGGTGTGTTTTGAGCTTTCAAGAGACACTGAATCAATATCCTGGATTAAGCTATTCCAAAAATGCACTATATGTTTTACATCAGGAAAAAGGAAAATTCTAAGCTTCTGGAAGCTTATAATCATTTCACAGATTCTTCAGAGTAATACTTTGTGGTTCAAGGCCTTGGTAGGACTTACTGTATTTATCTGCAGCACATATATTTGCAGTACATTCCCAAAGCATCAATCATGTTGTAAAGAGTCACTCCCACGTCTTGCATTGCATCTCTTTGAATGAACTGGCTTCTCTAACCCGTACTTTCTGTCAGCTCTCTCCTTCACTTTCTTTCACTGTGCTTCAATTTGTCTAATTTCCTGCCTCTTGTATTTGATCAGAATAGGTTTCTATCCCTGGCTCCACCTGTCTCTCTCTGCTCACTGTTATCCTGTGCCTCTCACTAATGATTCATGTTGACGTTTGCGTTCATACACTGATGATGGGAGCCCTCTGGCATCCAAACATATTGCATACATTCATCATTGCTACGGTACAAGATCTTCTCCATAGACACACAAAGTTAGCAGAATAATGAGGCGTCTACTGTATTTGCTCGTGAATATGTTTGTGTTGCAGACTATGGCAGGAGATTATGTTGAATAATATTGTATGTACAGTATAGGCAAAAAGATGTACTGGTGAAAGATCTGTATCCAAGAAAGCCAAATAGATAAATGCAATAGCAATACTAGGGATAGGAAAAACCTTGGGTGCTGCCAAACATACAACATCTTCATAAAACTATCTCATATTTTTTCCAGTATTGTTCAAATATTTTGACATCAAATCTGTATATTCTTTTACAATATGCTTATTTTTATATGCATAATATGTATATATATTTTTTTCTTACCAAAAATACATACATTAGTAGTGTGACAATAACTTTGAGCTTTTTGCACATGTTTTTCCAGTTTGGTTTTTAACTAAAAACCAAGCTGGAAAAACATGTAACTAATGAAACACTGTTATGTGCTAATATGCAGATATTTTTAGCTGAGTGGTTTCTATTGTCTTTGTTACCAACTTCACATCAGGTGGAATCACTCACAGCATGTAGTTCTAACTCCCCACATTGTCCTGTACTATGTGTGAAAAGCATTGACTGTGATCTTTTAGTCAATAACTCAAACTAATATTACAGAACAAACACTATGAGGCCATAAGGCAAACCAAATATAAACTATGGACTTGGGAGTCTGTGCTTTAACACAATTTGAACCACCAATCATTGGGCAGCTTGCTGCAGCCACCTGTGACATCATCAGCAAAGGACAGGTCAATACTAATGAGGTCATGATAGAGGCTAAATCTGATAATACCTTCTGGTTCATAAACAATACATTTCTGATCAAATCTTTTATATGGCCACAAAGCCCAGTGAAAAGGGACAAAGAGAAACATGAACATGAGAGAGACGGGCCAATAAAAGGAGAACAGTTCAAACAAATATGTCCATTTTTGGAGCTGAAAATTGGAAGTTGGAATGAAAAAGAAAACAGGAAGAGTGTGCAGACAAAGTGCATTGAAAATATTAATGAGCATCTTGCATGCAAGGCCATGGAGCTGCAAATATTAGTAATTAAAGTGTGGATCACAGTTGTCCCCACCACATTGTGTAATAAAGCTTTCCTCTGCTTTGGGCAATATGAGCAGACCTGAGCATGACAATCAAGCTGCTGCTGTGTGTGTGTGTGTGTGTGTGTGTGTGTGTGTGTGTGTGTGAGTGTGTGTGTGTGTGTGTGTGTGTGTGTGTGTGTGTGTGTGCGTGTGCGTGTGCGTGTGTGTGTGTGCCTGCGTGCGTATGTGTGTGTGTGAGAGATATGATTGGCCCTGGCTCTCTGTTGTGACTTCCACACATACTGAGTGTGGTCTGAGTGAGGCCCACTGAGCATGTCAATTATAAACACATTAGACTCTGCTGTCTTCAAAACATACTGACAAATGTCTGTGTGATTGGGCTCACATAACTGTCTGCTATTGCTGCTAAAGCTAATGTGAATCCCGAGTGACTGTATCCAAACATTAAGATCTGAACACTGTCTTAACTGTTAACCAGTGATAGAATGGAACAGTGACTGCCCACCCTTTGGTTCTGGAACTAAATTTTCCATTAATTTTTCCCATAGACTTTCTGAAAAAATAAATAAATAAAATAAATTAAACAAAAGTTCAAAAGTTTGGTCAGGGATAATCAGCTACATGGTAATTAATGACTATAAGACCTATACTAAACCTATAAAAAAACAAAAACAAAACCCAACTGTTAAAACATTTCGTACAATCTTGCATTTAAAATTCCAAAGGTAGGCAAGGCTGCAAACACAGATCATCCATGAAGTGCCACCCAAACCTCTTCACCTACTTTAGCTTGTAGCATTAGCTCTGGTGCACCATGACCTTTAACCCTTGGGAGCACAGAGCTAAAAACATTTTCTGATATTAATAGAACCAATTTGAGGGTCATGGTACAAACAAATGAAAATGTGAAGTAAACCAAAAATGCAAATCCTATTAATAAATAAATAAATAAATAAATTTGAACCTCCTTTTGTTCCTGGAATCTGCACATTCTGGACAAAATGTGACGCTCTAGTGGTTCGAACTGGGACAAAAAGTGTCAAATTATAGTTGTCAATTTTCAAACCTAATGCATTCTTTTCCTTAACACTGGCCCTGACAAACATTTTGCATCTAATCTGAAGGACATTGCCTCCAAAGCAGTGAAAATGATACAAATATAGTCATCTTCTAAACTCAATTTACTGAAGATGTCTCTTGTAAAAAGCTCGGGCCCCGCTCCCAGCTCTCAGCACAGACCCCAGCGCTCCTCTCTCAACTCTGGAATAAGGCTCTTTTGGGTAAAATACAGCTGACAGGAGGAATAGAAAGTGAGTATTTTCTTCCATTAGCGCTACAGCACGAGGAGCAGCGTGGAGGCGGACACGTAGATGTGCTCATATCACTCTGGCTGTGCGCTCAGCTTTATTGGACGTGTGCGATTGAGACGTAGTGCATGGGGAGAAATCTTTCACCTTTTTCACGCGCTTCTCTGCCTGACAGCTGACAAACACACAGGCTCCCTGCAAGAGTGAGTGACAGCGTAAAGAATAGACAGAATCTCAGCGCGTACAGTTCTACAGCAGGTAACACAGGCTCGGTGACATATCCAGATGTAATTAACACGTACCAAAGACAGATTAAAAGGGTTCAAAGATTGTAAAAAAAAAAAAATCATTGTGTGGAAACGTCCTCTGCCATTATGAAGCATTGGGATGTTAAGATAATGTTGATGATAATGTGGTGGGTATATAAAGCTTAAAGGTCCTGTATTAAGCAAAACTGACATGTGAGCTTTTAGCCATGTTATAATGTTGTTACATACCCGGAGTTTTGTTTCATTCACACATGTTTGAGTAACCCTTTATTATTAGTCTGTACATCTCTAAAGCTCAAAATGCTCTGCTCTGTGATTTATGTTATTAGGAACCTAATAATAAAAATGATTGGAAGATCAAATGAACCTCTTTGGACTATCTGTTCTGTGTCATGTAGTGGTAGTTTTCAAGTTAACACCTGCCTTTTGCCTTTAGCTCAGTAGAAGTTGAGTATTCCAAGGCTGAAATGATTCTAGTGAAGGTGTAAGGAGTTTTAAAACACATTGTAGCACTTCCTGTATTACAATATGTCATCACAAGGTGGAACATGTGTGAATAAAACAAAACACAACTCTGGGTATGAAAACAACATTATAACATAGATCAGAAAATAGCGTAACATAGGCCCTTTGGAGGTGGGGCTATAATGTACTGTTGGCAGTATAAGCCCGTACAAGGTCCAGCCCACAACCTTAACCCATGCTCCTGCACTGCCATTTTAGGGAAATACAGCCTTTTCCCTTTTTCATTAGCATCGCAGTAGCATGTAGTTTACACCTACCGTTAGCATTCTTAGGTATTTCATTTGGGCCATGTTCCCTCTCCATGTCTTTGTATTTGTTACACAATATAATTTAAAGTGTGCATGTATTCTTGCAGTGGTTGAACAGTGGGATATAGAGCATCTCTTCTCTATTAAAGTTGTGCTTTGTTTTGCTCACGGAGGTGTTCCATCCTTCTGCTAGTGGGCGTTGCCTCATAAGATGACTGTATCTGTTCTCAAGCTTCCTCCTCAGCAGTACTTGTTTGGGCAAGAAAAAGACGTCCTTTCACTTGTGTCAGGAGTAAGTATTCAACTACCTGTGACAACTGTAAGGCAGGTGCATTTGGCAGGGGGAGTTAGAGGGCGAGGGTGGATTTAATTTAAGAAAGCTTTATGATCAGCACCTGTCAGTCACTGAATAATCCGATAGCTCTGTCAGTCACTGCAGTGGTGCTGCAGGGTGACACTGACGCTCTTACTTGTTTTCCTAAAAGCTCACAGTAAAGACTGCAAGAGACAGGTGCAGGGGGCAGGTGAGGGAGACAGGCGCAAGACATAGATGTAAGAGACAGGTACAGGAGACAGGTCAGGGAGACAGGTGCAGAAGGCAGGTCCAGGAGACAGGCGGCATAGGATACTGTCAGTCAAATGTGACGAGTGGTTCCAACAATTATCCAATAGTTCTGCTGTTTGAAAGAAGGTTTATATTTAGGTCAGTACAGAATAAAAAGATAACATACGATTTTTCATCTTTCTTTGGACTGCCTTATACAGAGATATACTGCCCTGTCCCCCGTTTGACATGAGTGCTGGCACTGCTCTCACAGGCTGCATACACACACACACACACACACACAGAGAGTAAGATGTGTGCAGTGGGCTGCAAAGACTGAGGCGAGTGTGAAAGTGATACGGCAGTGTCACAGAGGACACCAGTCTAACCTTTCTACAGCTCTTTACTCTGTCACTGAGCATAAAAACACACCCCCATCATTCTGAGGAGGCCACACTGACACGGACGGAGAGGAGAGGAGGGAGAGAACCAAGATGTAGAAAGATAAAGTATATTCAACTAATTCATTATGAGTAACACAAGGTTTTGAAAATGACAGAATTAGATGGAAATACAATCCAAATCTTTGGTTTGAGTCCTTGTTTCACTTCAGAGGTGTATTTGAGAAAATATGACATTTCTAATTATGGCAGTTACACAAGCTTGGGAAAATATTTATTTGAATTTGTAGCTCATATCAGCCCTGCAAATGTCCTGTCACAATAAGTGTGATCTGTGCTGCATTAGCCATAGATCTTCATTTTATGACAGATGAGCATTATTGGATTGACCTTTAGGCCTTTTCTCACACCATTCTTTATGTTGCCATATTACAACAGTTCATGTTGAAATGAACACATACAGAGCACGTTAGAGCTATATCCACTATAATTTAATCACGTTTAGCTTCAAATGACAATAATAATTATGTGTATATTACATCCTCAAGTTCGACCATTGTTCATTATTTCACTTCCTCACTGGGCATTATAGAGTTATTAACTGGACATTGGCAGAAGATGTTGACATAAGAACAGAGCATTCAGACAGCGACCACACTCTACACACAAGCGCCATGAATAATTTGTTTAATTTACACAATAATTATTTGTCAAATAAAAGTCTTCAACATTGTCTTTATTTTGTTAATCATCAATGTACTGAAACATATTGAAAGAAATTCCCTGGTTAGAGTATATGATAATAATATTTCCCCCGGTATTATTCCTCCAAACTAAGTCATCCAATGTATAGAACAATGGATGAGACATGGAAACTTGTCATAAATATGAAAGCTGCTAACAGTTGAGACAGAGCTAGGTGTTCCTAACAAAAGTGCATTTCCTCTGAAGGGTGTTTCACCATTCTTACACAATGGTAGTAAACATAATTATATGCGTACCTGGCACATGTGTCTTTGATCCACGGGGACCTGCCATGTTCACGGGCACACCCTTCAGGGCTGTCTCCCAAAGTGCCGTCAGTTTGTACCCACAATGAGCCATCCGATACAGGAGCGATGATCAACTGTACAGCCGAGCGATCAAAGCTATAGCAAATCACCAACACGGGACGCTTGGTGTGGCACACATCTATTTGTCTGTATGCAAAAAAAAAAGCACTTCCTCTCACCTGCTGAATACACTGACTTTATACAGGAAATCTTCCATCCTATTACACAACAAAAATACTGTTAAATTTGTAATGACTGGGCTTTATAGCGGGGCAGATCACTAAAGATGTGAGACTGGTTTGTGGTTGTCATGTTATCTACGGTTCAGAATTCACAAACATTACTGTAAAAAGTCTCACAGTATAAGTCCAACATGCATGTTAAAATCATGTTAAAATGCGTTTCCTCATCAAAAATATACCTGGATTTGTGTTTTGTTTCATTCACACACACATGTGAACAAAACACAAATCCTGCATATTTAGGTTATGTTCTTCTCTTAAATGGAAAAAACTCTGTTCCACCTTGTGATGTCATGTGGTAATACAGTGCTCCACTGTGTTTTTAAACTCCATACACCTTCACTAGAATCATTTGGATAATTTCAGCCCTGGAATTACCAATCTCTACTAAACTAAAGGTAAAAGGTAGCTGTTAACTTCAAAACTACCACTACATGACATCACAAGGTAGAACAGAGCATTTTGAGCTTTGGAGATGTAGACAGACGAGTAATAAAGGATTACTCAAACATGTGTGAATGAAACAAAACACAACTCGAGGTAAGTTTATGATGAGGAAACAGCATCATAACATAGATCAGAAAACAGTACAGTATGGGCCCTTTAAGTTTGCTTTGTTGTGGCAGAAGACTTACCTTTTATGTTGTGTGTTTTGAGAAGACACCAGTGCAGTAATGTTTTAATAAGTCTGATTCAGGCAGTGTGACAGAACTTCTCCCCTCATCAATACAAAGGTCCTGTGGACACGAGTACAGATTGTCTTCAGTGTGACCTTTAAGCGACTGGAGCTGTCTTTGACATTTTGACAACACTCTAAGACAGTGATCTTTGGAGAGATGTACCTGCTGCCATTGAAGCAAATAACCTACACAAAGCCACTGGAGAAAGTAGTTTGTACACGTCTTAGCATACAGTATCACAGACAGAATATTCTGATGACTTGGGCTATTTCTGCTTTACAAATAAATGAAACCTGAAGGAGAATAACACAAGCTGTCAGTGCTCACACCTCTGATAATGTGAGAAGAAGCTTGTCCATTTTATATCTAGTATTTTTTATTCCATTTATTAGGCACAAGCCCCAACACAGCGTAGGACCTATTGAGCGGACGTCGACCGAGAGGATGTCGTGCAACTTTGTCCTGTCGGTCACCACCTGCATGAACAGCAATATCCCACTAACCATGCCAAAGGCCTGGGCCATATTTTTAACTGCTAAAATGAATGGAAGTCAACGGGAGGTCAGGGGGCAACCCCAACGAGATGGTGCAGATGCGCTCGTCATTCATCAATGACCCCACATGGGGGTCATTGATGAATGACGTGGGGAATGTCGAGAGCTTTTAAAAAACGTATAATATGCTGTTCCTATGTTAAAGGATATATTGTTTTTGCTAAGAAATATTATTGTAAATTTTTTATTTGTTTGTTTGTTAGGCCCGAGCCCCTACTGGGCATAGGGCCTATTGCTTTTGCAACGATGATGCTTCGCCCATGCACTCATCATCTTCGTCCCTCAGTCCCCCCCTGCATGAACAGCAGTATCCTAGCAACCCATGCCAAAGGCATGGGACATGCACATTTGTTCTTGCTAACATGTAATAGTCAACACAGAGTTAATGGGCGAAAAGTGTGCACTATAGCGCCCCCCAGCACAGATATGAAACGTCAGCATTATCGGATTTATACCAAATTTGGGAATTAAATTCTAACGACTAGAAGCAAAAACATGTCATGGGGCATTTTTCATGGTTGGCCAGCAGGAGCGCAAAGACTCAACATTTAAAGGTGCACTATGTAAATTTTCTGGAGGAGGAAGTGTTGGCCTGGGTGGCTCTTGGGAAGGGACAGTAGCGTGCCGACATGGTCGCATGGGAGAGGTGTGCATGCCGGGCTAGGAACATTCAATGCCGCTTGTGGCTTTAATTACTGTTGTTATCACCGTGTATATACCAATATTATAGATAAAGTGTCATATCTTTCCACACTCTAGAAATACTGTACTCTGTGTTGTACATGATAATTCTTTTCAAAGGGAATTCACTTTAAAGACAATGAAGCCTGATTTAAGGACACATTAAAGGTGCACTTTGTAACTTTTCTGGTGAAAGGTCCATCATCGTCTCCTCTCCATGGAGATCCTGCCTCCATGTTCCACAGTATGGCAGCAGGTTCCACAGTATAGCATTACACTTATTTATCTTTAAGGAGACAGCAGTTGAAACCACAGGGCCAAGTTACATGTCAAATCTGTGGAGAGGCGAGAACACGCCCAGTAACAATGCAACTTTTTAGGTCAATAAAAACATGTTTTGAGTAAATGCAAGATTGCAAAATGGATATGTTTAATGCCATACTGGGACATTCCAGACAAAACAATAACATTTCCATGGACACAAGCAAGTGGTGGACTCTCCACCAGAAAAGTTAAACAGTGCGCCTTTAAGTGGAAAGTCAAATCAAAATGTAGTAATAAATATAGTTACTTTTACAGTGTTCAGGTAAAACATGTTTGGTTGACTTCTGCAAAGTCAGTGGGCAGGTTTCCATGAGCACTACACAACTAAACCTAATTAGGAGCCACTCACTGGGAGAGGCAGAAGGACCCACAGAGCTCTGGAACACTCCTCTGACGCTGATACAATCTGAGGATCAACACTCTGTCACAGCGTACAGAAGGGAACATGACAACAATACACACAAGGACCTATACTTCAGTTTTCAGGTTTTCGTTTATTTCGTCTCTTTGTGGAGAAATTTGAGCAGTGGTCAGTAGCATTAACAGACATGACATGACATGACATGACAAAAGACAAAAAAACATAGAACTGAACAATATACAATAATTCGGGCTCTACACATCTGCACAATAATCCATGTTGTTAATTCATTGTATGGATTAGGTACAAGTGAGTTTTCATAACTGTTATTTTTGTTTGTAATCAGTCATTGTCTTTATATTTTTTTTTAACCCCCAATTCACGCTGCTTACTCTACTGTCCTTAAAAGTCTTTTGGTCAAAAAATCGTATAATTTATACAGATATGCAGACTGATCTTCTTACATGGGACTTTTTCATAGTACAAGGATGCATACATACATCTAAATGCATTACATTCTGCTCCTGTGCATTTATTAATGACATAAATTAAAGTCAACCATGACACATTACCCCAGTGTGCACTCTTTATGAAAGAGGGACATTAATTTAGCCCTAACCTATGGAGGGGTAACAGGGGAGGGCTGGAGCTAAAGTTTGTGAGAGTTAAGAGACAGATGCAGGGGAGAAAAGTGATGCTGAAGGGAATAGCGCATAGTGATGCTCATTAAAACAGATTATTAAAGCAGCAACAGTGTGGAAATGCACTGGAGCATGGCCACAGCCTCCCAGACAAAGCTTCAGTCTCACACTCAGTGTAGCAGAGGTGTTACAAGTGTGAACAATAGGTTTTGAGGGGAGAGAAGTGCACTTCAAGAGCAAATGAAGATAGTGTAGAGTAACACATGGTTAAACCTGCTGACAAATAGTTGTAGTCCAAAATAGTTAAATCCACAGTATCTAACATTATGCACAAAATAGTTGTTTTGTTTTGGGGGTTTTTTTTGGTTGTGGTTATTGCACTGATGCCCTTGCATATCCACAACCTGACTATATTTTGGCTGGAGGAGGGCCTCCTCCTGCTCGTTTCCATGGAAATATTATTCCTTTGGCTGTAATTTTCCACAGTATGGCAGAAAATATCTCTATGGAGAAAATATGGTTTCAACTTTCTATTTTCATGGAGCTTCCAGACAGTTACAGCTTGAATTGAAATGGTCAAAAGCTACAGTCATTTAATTCCACTCCTACCAATATTTGATCAAAAACCATTTAACCTCAATATAGAATATTATTGATTTTACAATTCAACTGTTGAATGACAACTAACTTACTAATAAGATTACTGAGCTAAGGTCAGCAGGAATTAAAAAGGTTACAAAAGAGATTCACTGACTCAAAGGAGGAGCTACAAAAGTGACACACAAGGATACCCTCGCCTTGTGTGCGCTTTTAATCCCAGAGGAACATATTACACACGACTACTAAAAATGCTGAGCTCAGTACTGTTTTGGGCTGTCCTTCTTGTTATGGTCTTCACTCTCAGGACTGACAAATTAAAACTGTCTTTGCATGTTCTGTTCATTCAAACTAAATGTATTTTGTACATCTGTGCTACAGATTCCATATAGTTGAGTAATTCTTTTCACAGACTTATTGGTATGCATGAAGGCTTGAGCTCAGACTGGTGTAGAAGTCAGGGCTCCTCATTATTCATCAGCACATCATTTTAATCACGGTGGGGCTGTGGACATAAGCCGTCCCCATGCTGTCCTTTACTGCCTCCACTTACCTCACACTGCTCCAATTGACCCTTTGCTCAGGTCTGAATCCTCACTGAAGCCTGTTAACGAAGACAAGCCATTACAGCACATACACAAATTACTCTGAGCTTTTGGTATTTGCCGTTACATTATTGGCTCAGACAGACGGGTGATCTGGAAGAATCAAGTACAAAGCTGCGGACAATTATGTAATAGATGAACTGAGTAGCATTTATAGGCAGGACTCTACTAGAAATGTGAGATTCATTCACAAAAGAGTGGCTCTGAAACTAAGAGAACTTAACATCACTTTGGACTGTGGCAAAGGAGAAGTTCAGTTTGTCAAATGGACAAACGTTTATTTAGGTTGAAAACGTTTCACAGCTTATCCAAGCTGCTTCTTCAGTTCTGGTCACATGCTGGTGGACACTGCCTTATATCTGCCTGAAGGGAGGAGCTGAAACTACTCTGAAACTATCACACCTACTTGTTTACAGTTTCTGTTTGTTAACTAGGCCTATTCAACTGTACTGAGTGTGGGGTCATATTATCAGAATCATTCAGGCTCATAATGAGTGCTTTCACACCTCTGGACCTGACCTGGCTACCCCTACTGTTCTCTTTGTTTTACGTTTGAGGATGGAGTTGTAGATCTGTACCTCACTGTCCTTAAAGGAGTGGCCTGTGGCTTTTAGGTGGAGATGTACAGCAGACTGAGGTCCACTCTGGCTCTTTCGTCTGTGTTGGTACATCCTCTTATGAAGTGGCTGTTTTGTTTCTCCAATGTAGCGCTCACTGCAGTCTTCACTACACTGAATGGAGTAGACCACATTGCTTTGTTTGTGGCTCGGTGTTTTGTCCTTAGGATGGACCAGTTTCTGTCTTAAAGTGTTTGTGGGTTTTAAATAGACTGGGATTTTATGTTGTCTGAAGATCCTCTGTAGTTTTTCGGAAACACCAGCCAGGTAAGGAATAGTTACACCCTTTCTCCTGGGTTCTGATTCTCTGTTGTCTTGTTTATTAGCTTTCTTTGTTCTATTGAAAGCCCATTTTGGATATCCACAAACAGAGAGGGCTTTCTTCACATGTTGTTCTTCTTTCTCCTTTCCCTCTGTGTTTGTAGAAACCACTTGGGCCCTGTGTCGCAATGTCCGAATAACTTCAAGTTTGGCTGGAGTGGGTGGTGTGAATCAAAAAGTAGGTATTGGTCAGTGTGTGTGGGCTTCCTGAAGACCTCTACCTGGAGTCGCTGGTCTTCTCCTATCGTTACTGCACAATCTAAGAAAGCCAATGTGTTGTCTTTGGCATCTTCACGAGTGAATTTGATGTTCATCTACAGTGAATCTACAGCATTAATATGTGCAGTAAAAGGTTCCAAATCTTGATTTTAAAAAAGTTATCAACAAAACAATACCAATGTGTGGGTGGAGTGCCTGGATAAGAGGCCAAGGCACTCTGTTCAAATTGTTCCATGTATAAGTTAGCAATAATAGAGGAGACCGGTGAGCCCATTGCACAGCCGTGGATTTGCCTGTAGAGGTTTCTTCTGAACTGGAAATAGGTGGTATTTAAACAAATTTCTACCAATTGGCAGATTAGGTCAGGTGAAAGTTTAGTTCTTTCTTCTAGCTTGGTATCCTGCAGTAGTCTCCTTCTTGCTGCCTCCAACGTTACCAATGTAGGGATACAAGTGAAAAGAGAGGTCACATCAAAGGAAACCATTGTCTCATCCGGGTCAAACTAGAGATGCTCGATTTTGTTAACAAATTCTGCTGTGTTCTCAATATGGTGCTCTGTGTTACCCACCAAAGGGGCCAGAATTGTCTTCAGGTGTTTGGCCACATTGTACGTGATGGAGTCTGTGCTACAAACAATGGGTCTCAGTGGTACTCCCTGTTTGTAAATCTTTGTTAGGCCACAGATGTAAGGGGTGGAGTTACCAGGATACAGTCTGTAATACAGCTGTCAATCGATGACCTCTTACCCTCAGCTTCTGTAAGCAATCAATGATCTTCTTTTTGTACATATTGGTGGGGTCTCGTTTTAGTAATTCGTAGGTCGTGGTGTCACTAAGGTGGCTGTTCACTTTGGCCTCATAATCAGCTGAGTTCAGAATCACTGTGCATTTCCCTTTGTCAGCTGGCAGGATGTTGATGCTGTGGTCCTTCTCTAGAGCAATAATGGCCTTCCTCTCCTCTGGTGCAACGTTGGAGGGTGGAGGTTTGGCATTGCTCAGTGCAGCTGTTAATTTCAGTCTAAGGTCTCCAGCTTCTGTCTCCGTGAGCTTGTTGTTCCTATTGGCGGTTTCTGCTGCTGTGATGTAATCCACTGTGGGGATGCAGTTAGAAGTTACAGAGAAATTCAGTCCTTCGGAAAATGCTTCTTTCTCTATCTGGGTGAGCACTCGTTTGGAAAGATTTTTCACCCAGCATCCTTGTGCACCGATTGGCTAGGTTTATCCTCCTTCCTTTTGTCCCTCCAATCCCTGGGGTTTGTTGGATTTTGGAGTTGTGTAAACTTCCTTATGTGTCGTTCTTTGGTTTTGTTGTGTTGTCTTAACTAATTCTAAGGCTGAGCATCCCCCTCAGGTAACGCTGGGTTAACCTGGCTGCCCCATGCCCTGGTTCTGGGTTTCTTCCGCAAAGCCTTAGGAATTAGCTGATTCTGTCGACATCTAAGGTTAAAGCGTAAATGATTCCTCTTATCTGCTACCCTGTTAGTATCCTTTTCCAGCTTTTTTACCAGTTCAATGGTGGTTGGCTCGTACTTGTTCTCAAGATGTGTGTAGAATCTACCAGTGTCTGACCAGAACTGAAGAAGTAGCTTGGGTGAGCTGTGAAACATTTCTTACCTAAATAAACGTTTGTCCAGTTGACAGATTAAATTTCTCCTTTGCCATGGATTCTACCGGGACAACTGAGGGATTCTATCAGTTTGGACTGCTCTCTGGAAAATCTGCATCAGTCTAATTACACTTAGGTGCGCACATATAGGTCTATTTTTATTACAGATGCACTGACCCAGCTTCTTCAATTCCAATACAGATTCTGATACCCAATATCAACCAATACCAGTGCAGAAACTAATAAAAGCATTCACTTTTCATTAAACTAAAATAAAATAAGACTAAATGAATCCAATCTAAATCAAACTTAAGTATAAATAAAAGTTCAAATATTATGAGACTTTCTGGGCCAACTACCATCAGTAAATAGTCTTATAACATCAATTTAAATACCCAATGTGAATCGGCTGAACCAGTATTTGGAAGCTGATATTTTCCAACTAAATTTTTAGTATTGGCACCAGTATCTGATATCGAATTGGTGCATCCCTATTTTTAATGTGTTTTTATTTTTTTTGTGGTCTACCCTTTAAAATATCAGTTTTTGTGCGTATGATAGAATGCTTTGTGTTTCTGATTACATTATTTTTAAATTATAAATCAAATATGTCCAGTTATTCTACTCTACAATTACTCACTTGATTAGTAGTTCCTCCAAATTCTTTCTGACATTTACTTAAGTAATTTTTTGTGATTTTAGCAAATTATTAACCTTTCATAGATTCAGGATTTGATCTTCATACCTGATGACTAATTCAGATAGGACTTCATTGAAACTAACCACGCACTTAAAGGCAAAAACACAACAAAAGGCTCAGAGGAGGGCTAAGAACAGACGAATGCCATATGACCCCTCCCCCCACCTCTCCCCTCCACAAGCCTCTCATCTGTCCATCCGCTCCTCTTCTCCTCTCTCTCCTCCTCCATCCTCATCTCCACTCAAAAGGTTAGTAAATGTCACACAGGAGTTGTCATCATCTTGAATGGCCTCATCTTTCTTCATACAAACACTGTCTCGTCTGCGTGTGTGTGTGTGTGTGTGTTGTGTGTGCATGTGTGTTTTATGTGTGCGTTGAAGGGGGCACAATTGAACAGAATGAAATGGAACAGGATATTGGAAAAGGGAAATGACGGCCTGCTACAAAAGCCTGACACAAACTTGCGTGCACACACAGAAGCTGGCGGTGTGGGGAGTGGATATAGTTCCCACCATATGAGATGCCTTTATTCTATGTGCGTTCACTGCGCTGTGCAAAAATACCTTAGAGAACTTCCTCTGTAGCTGAACTCAGAATCTCCATGCTTGTGTTTGCTTTTCAGTATATAATGCCAGTTTAAAATAAGTTGGGAAGCTCTCTGCAATATTATACTATTAAAGATCCCATATTACTCCAAATTGACGCTTGTAAGTTTTACGCCAAGTTAGAATGTTGTTACGGCATCAGAAACATACCTGAAGTTGTGTTTTGTTTCATTCAACACAAGTTAATGTTAGTAATCCTCCATTATTAGTCTGTCTACATTTACAAAGCTCAAAATGCTCTGTTTCACCTAGTGATGTCATGTAGTGGTAGTTTTCAAGCTAACAGCTACCTTTTAACTTTAGTTAAATAGAGATTGGCAGTTCCAGGTCTGAAATGATCCAAATGTTTCGAGTGACGGTGTATAAAGTTTAAAAACACAGTGAAGCAGTTCCTGTATTACCACATGACATCACAAAGTTGCCTTTTCAATCTGAGAGAAGAATTCACCCTAAATATGCAGGGTTTGAGTATTAAACATGTGTGAATGAAACAAAACACAACTCCAGGTCTGTTTTTGATAAGGAAACAACATTATAACATAAATCAGAAAATAGGGTCCGACCCTCCTTCTCAGCTCATTAACAGACAGAGGGACACAACACAACTCTAGGTATGTTAGATCAGATAATACCATAATAACCCTTTAACCGTGTAAACAAGCATTGCTTCACTGTTTTGTTGTTCTTTTTGAGATGTCATCAAATTGAAAATGTGCCATGACATTTTAAAATACAGCTGTTTTGATGTGGTTATTTTGCCACTATATTTTTAGGCTGCAAAATGTCTCTCTGTTAACTGAAAAAGTGCCTAGTCTTTTCGCCCGTCCCAGCATTTTTTAAATATTAACTGTATTATTCAACTCTGTGTATTTTTAGAATGGAAAATTGCATCAGCAGTCGCCTCGCAGGGCTCCACAAAATTGTTGATTTAACCAGGAGAGAGTTAGAAAATCAAACAAATAAACACTGATTAATAAAAGACAAAAAAGACAAACAGACTAAAGGGCCTTTATTATGTAAAACTGCATCTTGTGAGCTTTAAGCCATGTTAGAATGCTGTTACCTCCTCAAAAACATACTCGGAGTTGTGATTTGCTTCATTCACACATGTTTGAGTAATCCTTCATTATTACTCTGTCTACATCTCCAAAGCGCAAAATGATGTCATGAAGAGGTAGTTTTCAAATTAACAGTAGAGACTGGCAATTCCAGGTCTGAAATAATCTCACTGATTCTACTGAGGGTGAGTGGCGCACTTCCTGTATTATCACATGTCATCACATTTTTAATTTGAGAGAAGAACAGAGCCTAAATGTACAGGATTTGTGTGTTAAACGTGTGAACGAAACAAAACACAACTCCAGGTATGTTTTTGATGAAGAAACAACATTATAATATAGATCAGAAAATAGTCTAATATGAGCCCGTTAAACAAAATTCACAGGAAACAAGCATGACTCTCCCAGGACACCCTTGGTCTCTCTTTTTCAGCACATTTACAGAGAGAGTTAAAGATGCATTGTGTAACTTTTCAAATGCTTTTCTCCATGGAGATGCTATTGCTTTGTCTGGAATGCTTCACAGTATGGCATTAAACCTTTAAACCTTTGTATTGCCTGTTTTCTAGGTATTTTTGAGCAACAAAAGGTAGAGCTGTTTAAAATCATACTGTGGAACATTCCAGGTAAAGCAATGACATATCCATCAAAACAAGCAGGTGATGGACTCCCAACCAAAAAGTTACACAGTGTACCTTTAAAGTTGAGCCAGAGTCTACTCAAGACACCTGATGAAAAAAAAAGATATAGTAAATCTCATTTAGCTGAGAACTTCATATTCAGTCTTCAAGCCTTCATGAGGTCTACGTGTTTTCCCCTCCATCTATTTTATGACTAATAGAAAGAGGAGAGTTGTGTGGCGGTGACAAATTTCTCCTCTCAGACACTTTTACAGCCTCTAAAGAGCCCCTTGACAAACGATGCAGCCATAAAACTAATATTGTAATGTTGTGGTAATGGCGTGCGTGTATGTATGCATGAGTAAATATTTCAGAGGCGCTAAGTATTGCTTATCCAGGCCCATTAGGAAAGTGCTCGAGCATCACAAACAATAAGAGGACAGGGCCACAGGCAGAGACGGGCCTGTGAGGTTCTGTAGTGTGAGGTGAAAGCTGACACTCAATACTCAATACATTTTATTTAAAGGTGCACTGCAGAACTTTTCTGTTGGAGGGTCCATCTAATGTTTTTCTGCGGGGGTTTTTTTTGTAACGTTTTCTCTTGTAACTGAATAAATGTAAGGTAGAGCTGTTTAATGTCATACTGTGGGGCATTCCAGGAAGCGCAGTGACATATCCATAGAAACAAGCAGGTGACAGACCCCAAACCAAAAAGTTACACAGTGCACCTTTAAAACTACTGCAAACTGTGAATAATGAAATCATCAGTACTGACTCACATAAACTTTGTGAAAGTTGGTGGTACAATGGGCCTGGAGCAAGACACTTCTACCTGAATATGAATATTTTTAGTGGGACTAGGATGATGTTCACATGTAAATGCTAGGTGTGAAAATAATACAGTAATACAGTTACAAACAGCTATATTAATAAGTTGTGTATCCTTGGCATGAGAAATTTGTGGTTCACAATCAGCCAGGCCGTTTCTTGTTTTAATTTATTGTACCATACTGGTTTCAGTGACATTACAATGTGTGTTCTAACCCTAACTCGTATTTCTAATGGTGGAATATTTAGGAGTTACCATGGTGACAGCATGCACACATTAGCAAACACTGCCAAAACGTTTTAATATTGTCTGAAAACTCAAGAAAAAATATAAAATGGATATAATAGAAGCATTCATGGTTCTGTTGAGGTGTTTAATTTTCAACAAAAAATTTGAGAGTGTCTAACAAAAAAATGGTTCTAATGCCAGCTAGCTGTTACTGTGAGAGGGACTCGTTAAACAGCACAAACCATCTCATCTGCCATAGTTCCAGCTAAATCAGTTCTTTATGGTCAGATTGTGTTAAAATAAAGCACAGATTAAAGTCTAATAAAGCCTCAGACAGAGCAGTCCCTACAGTTAACATTCCCAGGGAATATTGATCACATCAGCTGCAAAGTATCAATAAAAACACTATACCAGCCTCAATAAATATTGCACTTAATGTGATCTATTTTTTTTTTCTATTATTAAATTTATTATTATTAAATCTAGTTTTGATCTATTAAAATGACTGCAGATGATCCCATCAAAACAGAATCTCTATGGAAGAATGCAGATGTGTATTCTACTTTAATAACATTGAAATATTGGCGTAGTAGGGACAGGTCAGGACTGGTGCAGGTAATTCTAGGGTAAATGATGAGTGCAGCTCTGTAACATGTCAGTGCTGTCTCTGTGGTGGTGCTCCTCTCTTCGCTCACAGTCTATAGTGCATATGTCCTGTACCTCTTTCTCTTTACTCCTCCATAATCCCCTAATGGGCCCCACATTATTTCCCCCGAGGGCCGACCAGAGCAGCCACGGCAGAGCATTAAGTTCAAGAGTTGTTGACGCGCGTTCAATGGAAAGCAATAACCTGAGCTAGGACGCTTTTAGTCCCTTTTCTCTTTTATTTTCTCCGGTTCAAGCATATTGCCTCTCAGTGTTAGTGTGATTATGCGTCGTTTAACATGGGAATTAGGAGAATTACACACAGGTTGTACAATGCGGCAGGCTCCATGATATGATATATACCTGCACAGAGACCAGAGAAAGACAGGTTTACAGTTTTAATATGGACTGCTGTTTTACCAGCAACTGGGTGACATTATAAGAGAATTACTGTGTGTAGAAAGGTAACACGAGGAGGTGATTTGTAAACTAATTTATGTTAACTAGTTTTGTCTATCACAGTTTGGTGGTGATTAAAGCTCCTATTTAATTTTCTGATCTGTTATAGTGTTTCCTCATCAAAAACACATCTGTGTTTTGTTTCATTCAAACATGTTTAACACACAAAGCCTGCATATTTAGGCTGAGTTCTCATCTCAAACAGAAAACACACCAAATAATTTCCCTTGTGGATCAATAAAGTTTGTCTAAGTAAGTCTAAGTCTAAGCCTTGTGATGTCATGTGGTAATACATGAAGTGCTCCACTGTGTTTTTAAACTTCATACACCTTTACTAGAATCATTTGAGCCCTGGAATTGGCAGTCTCTACTGAACTAATGGTAAATTAGTAGCTATTAACTTGAAAACTACCTCTACATGACATCACAATGTGGAACAGAGCATTTTGAGCTTTGGAGATGTAGACAGACTAATAATAAAAAAAGGATTACTCAAACATGTGTGAATGAAACAAAACACAACTCCAGGTATGTTTCTGATGAGGTAACAACATTCTAGCATGGCTTAAAGCTTACAAGAATCTATTTTGTGTAATCAAATAAAATAATATAGGACCTTTAAAACTTTGAAAAATATGTATGAAAAGAGTTTATTTGATCATTGTTTTGTTTCATTTGTATTTAGAGGTCAAACTCAACTGACAATCAGGGGCCTCATTGTTTCTCTTTCTTTAGTAAATAAATCATGGTATTGCAAACAAGACAGTGTGTGGGAGTTTTTTTTTTGTTTTTTGTTTTTTTAATTTTTGCTTAGTTTGGTGCAGACTTTAATTGAATAGTTAAAGGTCCTATATTACGCTAAACTGACTCTTGTGTATCTATATCTCCAAATCTCAAAATGCTCTGTTCCACATTGTGATGTCATGTAGAGGTAGTTTTCAAGTTAACAGCTACCTTTTAACTTTAGTTCAGTAGAGACAATGGCAATCCGAGGGCTGAAATGCTCCAAATCATTCTAATGAAGGTGCATGAAGTTTAAAAGAACTCAGCCTAAATATGCAATTGACTGTTCACAATGTATGAATGAAATGTTTTTGATGACAACATTTTAATACAGATCGGAAAATAGCATAATATGGGACCTTTAAAGGACACATATTTTGCATAGTGTTTGAGGTTTAACCATGTTATAACATTATTCCCTCATCAAAAACCTTCTGTTTAGTAAATCTGTTCCCTCTGACCTTAAAAATAACACACAATTTTGAACTTCCCAAGATTGTTGCACAGCTAAAAGTCTCATGCACAGTTTTTATGTCCTTAAATAAAATTCTGAGCAGTTTAAAGCAAAAGTGAGACAGGCTTCTACTCTAACAATCTTCAAATCCAGGCTCAAGACAGTTCTGCTAAACTGTGCATATGGCTGAAAAGTTTTTATCTGCACTCTTCTTATATACACACACACACACACACACACACACATCTCTCTGTCCTCGATATCAGTGAGGATTTCCGTGGAGTTGTTTGGCTCCTTCTCCCCACAGATAACCTCCTCCATAGCCTTCTTCAGGGTATGGACTTCTTTCTGGTTTTTGGACAGCTCCATCTCCAGTCGAGCACATTTCTGGTCCTTTTGGCTCCTAATATCCCCTAGATCTTTTTCAGACCTCACTCTAGCCTCTTGCACAGACCTTTTGCAGTGTTCTCTCACATGTTGGACCTCTTCTTGGTGAATTGTACTTTGTTCCGCTATTTTATTCTCTGCTGTGGACAGTTCTTTCTCCAGTTTTCTGTTTTCCTCCTCTTTCAGGTCCAGCTCACATTGAAACCAGCTCCTCTGCTCCTCCATTCTCTGTTCTAGAGTCACTATTGCCTCTTTCACAGACTGAAAATCTTCAATTTTTTGTGATCTGCTCTTTTTCAATCACGTCCTGCAGATGGCGTATGATGTTGTCTTTTTCTCCAAGGGCCTTTTCAATTTCAGCATTTCTCTCTCTCTCCTCTTCAAGCGCCCACTGACCCATCTCTACGTGGTCCAAAGCTTTCTTGGTCTCTTGTTCACTATCCCCCAGGTTCATCTTTGTCAGGAGAAGTTCATCTTCTAATCTGGCAATCTTTTGTTGCAGGCATTTGTTTCTATCTTCAGTTTCCTGCAACTGCCTTTTGCTCTCTTCATTCTCTTCTCTCTGGCATTTGTTGATTTGGATTTGGACCTGAAGTTTGTTATCAAAATCCTCTAGGGACTTCTCCAGCACCTTCTCTAGGGCTTCCTTCTCCCCTCTCCAAATCTATTCATTCTCATCTTTCTCGTTTTGAAGTCTGGTGACCTGCTCTTCCATGTCATTAATCCTTTTACAATTCTCCACCATAATCTCATCAGCCTCAACCAACAGCAATTCCTGCCGCCCTGAAGACCTCATCCCCTCCTCCAATGCCATACACTTAACATTCAACTCCTAACTCTCTTTATTGAGTCTGGAGACCTCCTTTTGCATTTGTTGGTTTCTCTGACTCTCCTCCCTCAACTTATCTTGAAGCACATTGGTAATTTGTTTGTGCTCCTGGATTTGTCTCTGTTTTTCAACCAAAGCATTTTGTCGTGCTTGGTTGATCTTCTCCAGTTCTCCCTCTAGCCGCACAGTTCTCTGGTCCATCTCCTCCTGGACGTTTTTGGAGTTGATGGTAGACTCACGACGAGCCCTTTCCACGGCAGCTCTCTCCACTCTCTCCTTCTCAATCTCATTTTGGAGGTTGGGGTGGTGTTTTTTGTGAAAAATCTGAACATCTTGGGAGCTTTGCTAAAATGCTGCTGCTCACGACAAGTTCAAGTGAATTATGAGCTGTGGACTGGCAGTGACGTCTGCTGCAAAGTTTGAGCAGTGATGTAATGTAATGGAACAAATGGAACGCCACAGAAACTTGGAATTAACAAGTGATGATGACATAGCTTCAGGTTCAACAAGATTGACATACAAATAAAAAGAAAAATAAACAATAAATAAATAAATGCTTTTGGAAAGAAAATCCTATTGCAATTGTATTAATTTATTTATGTATTTATTCAATACTACTTTATAATAACTGCACCTAATTAGCCCTATTAAAGCCTGAGAAAAACATCAGACGTCATCTGTGTTTCTAGTATTGTGCAAATCATCCATGTTTGTAAAAACGTGTCAAAACAACACTCCCCCAAATTTTACCTCCTGTAATTCTGCAAATTTAGAGCTCCTCAGGTGATTCTAGTCCCGTGAGAACGCTTATGTCTGTAAATTGGTCTGTTTTTGGTCTGCATTGAAGCTAATAGTGTTTGAAAAGATCTTGACAGCCCATTTAAGGTCAAAATACAAACTAAATCAACAATATTTATTCTCCACAGACTATACTCTAATCCAGCTATTGTATTTTCTACAATTAAAGTAAAAAACATAAATCCAACTGCAATAAAAACTCAGAAAAACAGACCCGTTGTTGTGGCAACCGAGGACCAGCAGCATGGAGCCTCGTTGGAGAAGGTAGGGTGCTTTTGGTGCAGTTTGTAAAGTTTGGATGGAAGGCTGTATAGCATGAAACAGATTTAAAGAGAAAGACTAAGGCTGTTTCATAAGAAATCTGATCTTGTGGATGTCATTGTCTTCGTCAGTCGCATCAGTGTGGTAAGAAACATGGTGTTTGACGCTACAAACAACTGCAGGTGAATTTTGCTAAAAACAAACTTAAAATAAAAGCAACGTGACTTGATGAATTAAAAGGTTCTTGTGTTGTTTTGGTATATTTATCAGTCTGTCATTTCCGAAATAAAGTCCGTAAAAACAGGTAGCTTACTGACATGTCTTATCACATGCAAATGTACACAAAAAACACAGATGTCATGGGGTAATTTCAATTATACAGACGTCCCTAGGTAAAACCAATGTCGTGCAATAGGGCTTATATTGTATTATTATCGTACAAGCAGCTCTTGAGGTCAAAATAAGTCAGCAGCATTCTGTCTGCAACTAACTTAAATGTTAAATGGTCACATTTTTATATAACGCTTTTCCAACATGTAATATGGGCTCTTTAAACTTCAATCAGTTGAATTTGTTGAAGTTGTGATTGTTTAGTCTGGTGAGCCCGATCATAAGTAACAAAGATAGAGTCATATATTATTTTACAAATTACATTTTCACACCAACTTCAAGCGTGCCTATAAAGCCACCTACAATTGAATAAATGTAAGGTAGAGCTGTTTAATGTTGCACTGTGGAACATTTCAGGCAAAGCAATGACATACAGTAGCCATAGTTACAAAAGTTACACAATGCACCTTTAAATGCTCTAAATGTAATTTTGTTGTTACTTTTGACAATGACAATAAATCCTTGAATCTTAAATCTTGAATTCAGTTGGCCGGGCTTACCCTCACCATTATCCCACTGGTAAATATGACAGAGATTGATAGGACTTCATATACTCATACAGTCTACTGCCTGGGGGTACTGCAGGTATGAGAGACAGATCCCTGGTCACACTGGATCACCTCAATGTTCCTCTCCACGGGGCCCTCTCAATGAAACGCCACACACCATTCCAGTAAAAGCTCTTCCCTCAATCTGATTTGGACCAACTTAATTACTACAATCAGAAGAGGCACGTTCACCAGCCTCCAGCACAGGACAGTTCATTAAGGATTCTCTATGGCTCTGTTACTGCAGCAACGACTCTGGATTGATGTAATGGTGTTTTGTTTATGAAGAAAAAAGCAGGGGGGTGAGGGAGCAAACTAATTGGCTGTGTCCAATTATGACCCCCATGATGGCACAGTTACAAGCATCCTGACAGAGAGACATTTTAAGAATTGGGAGGATTAAATATATGTAACTTTAAAGGTGCATTGTGTAACTTATCCGGTGGAGGGTCTGTCATCTGATTTTTTTCCATGGAGATTTTAATGCTTTGTCTGAAATGTTCCACAGTAGCATTACACATATCTATCTTGCATTTATTCAAATACAGGTGTTTTTATTGCTTAATAAAACTTGAGCGGGGTTGCCTTTCCACAGATTGTTGTGTAACTTGGCTTGGTGGTGTCTCCTTTTTGTTTCCATGGAGATAGATGTACTTAATGCAATACTGTTGAGCATTCTGGACAAAGCAATAGCATCTCCATGGAGATGAGGACTTAACGGACCCTCCACCAGAAAGGTTACACAGTGCACCTTTATGAAGAAGGCAGAGAAGAAATGAAATGTGAAAACTATTTGTCGAAGGTAAAGCAATAAGCAAATAAGTATTGCAGTTTTTACAATTTACTGCATTTTTCATTCGGTCCTTATACTGCCCTGAGGTCATCTGTATTTTCTACTGCACTAAAGTTTTGGACAGAACTGAAAAGTTAAAGTATTTGTCATGATAGTTTGAGACCTGCTAAAAAGCCTGAAGTTTATTTTTTTTTTACATGTTCATAGTTTGAGCAACAAAAATATACAAATAAAAACTGCTAGAAAAAAAAGGATTGATTGATTTTTTTTTTGTTTATTTTTTATTTTTATTTTTTCTCCAGTATCTGTAACAAAATCAAGTACTTTTTCCACCACTGCCTGGGGTAAACTGATGGAACCAAGACTGTTAGTTTGCCTCATTGGCCCATTTGAGTACTAATCCCTCATGCATTACATACAAAGGCAGGGTGGGTGAAGTGTCTATTTGTGAAGAACACAAATAGCTGTGATTGAATTGCCAACTTTTGGACTAGTGTGCAAGCCACTGTGAGATGGCTGACAGTGGCAAAGATGATGAACAGAGGTTAAATAAAATACACAATTTCAGCTTTTCATTTCCGAGTTTAAAGTTCACTCAAATTATTTTCAGATTTGCTTTGAATAGTAAAAAGAAAACAACTTAAACCGTTAAAAGTTACAATTACTCATAAGAGTGAGAAAAACAAACAGATGAGAGAGCGCTGCTGCAAACTTCAGCAGTAAAAGCCAAATAATTCTCCCACAAATTGTTAGCGCAGGTATAATTGAATTTCCTCGTCTTTCTCCGTACACACTTGTAAATAGCTCTAGCTCCTGTTTGCGTCAGAGTCTAAATAAACAGCTAATATGGTGTCACTTGTGCAGTAATTACAAGCCAATCTGCAGTCTCGCCTTTTTTCCCTTTTAATTGCAGTCTCGTCCTCCCCCCTCCCCCTCCACCACTGCCCCCTCCGCCTCACACAGTCCTCCTCCCAGATCCCAGAATGCTGTTTGAAGAATTAGGCGCACTAACGTGAGCCCTAATTGGCTGTCACCGTGCGCTGGAGAATGTGAAGGCTCTTCCTCTATATAATCATGTTTACACACACACACACGCACACGTGCGCGGGTGCCAGGCTGCTAGGCCGTCTCTATGCAGCTTGTTTAGGGAGTAATTTACTGTAAAATTGCCTATGATCGGCAGTCAGTAAGAAGGAGAAGGCAGAGGAACCAGCTCAGCAAAGTAGTTGTTGTTGAAAGAAGGACTTCATGAGCACAGCTTTATTTCTTCCTGATAATTTGAGTTTATGATTAAGTGCAGTGGCACACACAGGTAAAACTCATTATCAACTTTTAGTTTGAATGCAGAACTAGCAATACATTCAGTTGGGTGAAATATTGGCCAAGTACTTTAGGCTTTGCCTAATTAAATTATGAAATATATATCATTATCCCTAGTATCTCATTCTTCATCCCACCATTTATGACCTCCAGTTCACTACATAAGTATAGGTGGTCGAAAATCATGCATATTCAGACAGGGCTAAAATCTGCACAGACTTTATGTGGATCCTGCAGAAAATTGCGAAGTCCTTAAAGGTGAACTGCGTAACATTTCTAGTAGAGGATCTGCAACCTGCTAGTCCCCATGGAAATGTTATTGCTTTAGCTAGAATATTCTACAGTATAGATTAAAGCTATTTATCACAAGGAAAACAAGCAGGTTCCAGCACTATGCCACATTACAATTCAGATCTGTGGAGAGTCGCCCCTATTCACAGAAGGAATTATTGCATTTTTGAGCAAGAGAAACACACATAATGAATAACTGCTAGATGGAAATGTTTAATGTCATACTATAGAACATTTTAGGGAAAGTAGTAACATCTCCATGGAGACAAGTAGATAGGATACTCTCCATCAGAAAAGTGGCGCAGTGTACTTTTAACTGCAACTATAGAAATTAACCAGTGTAACTATTTCATTTTTATCAAAGATGTCTAATCTATATGTTTAGTGCACTTTTGACCCTATCCCCCATTGTTATTTTGTAATTCTGAGAGCTAACCTTCATTCATACTGGTCACTTTAGAGTTGCTTTTAAAGAGGGGAAGACATTCTGTGATTTACATGTCACTCCCTGCCTTCACTTTAAGGCTGTGGTTTGGCAGTGCACTCAGAGGACTTCTTCAAAACAGCAGCAGCCACACATTACGTCTCATTTTAAGGCGAGTTTGTGTGAAGTGTCAGATATATTCTCCAGTAATGGCATCTTCATTTGAGAGAGACTGTGACCGGGAGGGCAGCTCTCTCTGGATCACATTCCTTATTTACCAGCCTGTTAATTCCTATTCCCAGCACAGCCAGGGAAGAGTGTGCACACTGAGAGCCAGACCTGACATTTTTCTCCTCTAATTGTGTTTTCGTCTCATTTTGCAGAGCCGTATGTGCGTTTTATTTGTTGTTAAGTGTGTGTGTGTGTGTGTGTGTGTGTGTGTGTGTGCGTGCGTGCGTGTGTGTGTGGCAACAAAAACAGTATCTGCAGTATGTGTGTGTATCCGACCATATTTATTCATCTCTCTGTAGAAAAACAGTGTGTGTGTTTTTGCCAATTAGGCACTCAATGACAGGACATGTGGTGAAGCAGCGAGCCCCACTATTCATGGATCAGCAGTTATGGGAGGAAATTTCTAAATACCAACACCCTACATGCAAACAGTATGTGTGCTTCAGACATTTCATATTTCATATGTGGATCAGATGGTTTGTGAAGAGACAAGGGAGAATTGTCGATGATTTATATGTCCAGCTGCCCTTACCAGTCCAGAGACAGAGTCCTGGGTTACCTGAGGGTCTTCTTCTCCTGGTGGGACAAGCCCATGTAACACCTCCAGGGAATAATTTAGGAAGTATTTCAAATATACCGAGAGCACTGAAACCTGGATTTTTTCCTTTCATTGACATCAAAAGCTCATGACCATATTACAGTAAGATCCAAGGGTGTAACAATACATCACTGTGAGCTCTCTCCACTTCACTATAAACATAAATGCTGTGATATATTGGCCTTGACTTGCTTATTTTGAAACTGTGTTTGCAGGACCATGCAAGATCTTAAAGAGCTAGGAGGACATTGTAAGGACATTCTTTCTGATCAGTTGCAGACCGTGTTTTGTCCATTCATATTCTTCTCCTTATCTAGGGCCATGTCATGGGGACAGTGGTCTGAGGGGGGACTTCCAGACTTCTCTCACCCCAGTCTCTCAGTAGGACAGACCCAGAACACCTCCCAACACCCAACACCAGGCCTCCAGAACAGATGCCCAAGCCACCACAGCAGGTTCCTCTCGACAGACGCAGTGGTGCAGTAGCTCTACTCTGAGCCCGCTAAGGAGTTAGAGGACACCAGTGGTGCCCGTCACCATGACTGAACAACAGGCTGGACAGGAGGGACAACTGTAATGCTGTGTACAAGAAGGGCATAAGTAGACTCTACTTCCTGAGAAAGCTCAGGTCTTTCAGTCTGTGCAGAAAGTTACTGGAGATCTTCTACCAGTCTGTGGTGGCCAGCACCCTGTACTTCACTGTGGTCTGCTGGGGGAGCGGCTCCAGGAAAAGGGACATTGGGCGGATTGACAAACTAATCCGTAAAGCTGGACACGTGATCGGCTGTGAGCTGGAGACATTTGTCACAGTGAGGGACAGGAGGACACTGGACAAACTGCTATCCATCATAGACACTCCTGCTCACCCACTGCACCAGACTTTAGAGGGACAGAGAAGATAATACTCCCTACAACTGTATAACAACTCACCCACTGCACCAGACTATAGAGGGACAGAGGAGCTCATTCTCCAACAGGCTCCTACAGCTCTGCTCAAATAGTGAGAGATACAGGACTACATTCATACCATACTCCCTACAACTGTACAACAACTCACCGTTATGTAACAGGTAATACTCCGTACAACTGTACAACAACTCACCGTTATGTAACAGGTAATACTCCCTACAACTGTACAACAACTCACCCTTATGTAACAGATAATACTCCCTACAATTGTCCAACAACTCGCCTTTATGTAACAGATAACTCTATGTCCAATCATCATATCATTTTTTCCTTATGACCTCTTGTATATAGATTTTTTTATTACTTATTTTTCTATTTTATTTTGACTTGTGCATATACACTTATATAATTATGCCTTATTTGACACCATCTCTTGCTTTTTCATCTTTTTTTGCTACTTATTTAGAATTTATTATTACCATTAATATCTTTTACTCTTTGTTATTATAATATATTGTGATGTGTGAGCTTCTGTGTCCAAGTAATTTCCCTTGTGGATCAGTAAAGTTTGTCTAAGTCTAAGTCTAATGGTGCTCCCAGCCACCCTGAGGAAACTCATTTAAACCACTTGTCCTTGGATCTTGTCTTTTTGGTCATTACCCAAAGCTCATGACCAGGTGAGGGTAGGAATGTAGAATGACCGGTAAATGGAGAACTTTGCCTTTCGACTCAGCTCCTTCTTCACCACAACAGTCCAATACAGCGACCACATCATTGTAGATGCTACACTGATCCACCTGTCAATCTCTTGCTCCATCCTTCCATCACTTGTGAACAAGACCCTGAGATACTTGCACTCCTCAGGGGCAGGGACTCTCCACCCAGCCAGAGAGAGCAGCCACTTTTTCCTGATCAAGACACATGGCTTCTGGAAAAAACTTACTTTACCTTAGGATGAGCAGTGTGATTTGCCTATAGTTAATTTACCCTCTGTTCCTCTTCATAAAACAGAGAGACCAACACCAACACCGGGTCTTCTCCTTGTGTGTAAAAGTGTAGGGAGCAAGTCTCTAGTTTATATCTTTTGTAGTGTCTTTTGGAAGTGTGTAATGTACTTTTTTTTGTCTGACTTCATCCACAGTGATAAAAATAAACCATGCAAATTCACCAAAAAGAAAATCCAAAAAAGTTCTGAGAAATTTTTCGACTACCAGAGGGACAGCTTGTCTTTTTGGCAACTTAGACTGAAGAAAGTAGAGATTTCCCCAAAAGGCAATAATGAAAAGGGTCATTACAAATTATTACTGCCCATAAGCTTGTTTAAAGATCCCTGTTCAGTGATGTAACTTAAGATATACTAAATATGTTCTGATGGAAACCAAGTGGGCTTTGGTCATATATATTCTCTGCTAAGAATGTCCCATATGGCTGATTTGCCTCCCTCTTTTTCTGCCTTATCTTTCTCTGTCTCAGTCATTCCATGTTTGAAATCTTTTGTTTAGAAAAATACTAGCCATTACCTAGTCTCAAAAAAAATGAACTACGGAAAGTGACCACATCATAGACTGTATAAAGAATTGGACTAAGGAAGTGTGATGTCACCCATAGCGTTCAGCTTCAATCAAATGAAGCTCACAAGTCCAGCAATTATGGAGGCGAATTTGGAGCCAGGTCTATATTATAGAACTGTAGGACTTTATTTACATACAAAATAACGAAATAAAAACACAAGGATTATGTAGAGCAGGTTAATGCAAATATTTTAAGACCAAAATGACAAGGCTCACTGCAGCAGTTAAAGAGAGAGGGCTGACAATTTTCCAATGTAAAATCAATTGGAAACAGAGTTGATGGAACCAGAAGCGCCTCCATGCTCACTTTCAGTTTTGAACACAGCAGCTAATGGGTTAGCTATGTCCATTTATATATACAATCTACACATTCACATTCACAATTAAACAGCCCACAAAAATGAGTTTATCAAAACTCATTATATACTGTAGATGATCCTACAAGATGTCCATGTTGCATAGAGACAGTTCTAGAATCTTAATGCACAATGTTCCACAGTGTTTGACAATAACCTTGGGGTTAGATCTTCTTCATCCTTTCACACTGAGAAATGCAGTTCTTCCTCACAGAAACTGGCATTTTGCCCAAACCTTCTGGACTGACCTAATGCCCTTCCTGTCTATATCGAACCCCTCAATCAAAGTCTGCTGCCATAGGACTCTGGGTAAGGAGACGTCATCACAGCACACACAGACACACACACACACACACACACACACACACACACACACACACACACACACACACACACACCGGCTCAGTTCAAATGTGTGACAAGCCTTAATTATGCCTGTAGCTACAAGATCTTATATGCGTATGACAGGTTTTTATATTTTTCCTAATTTTGACTTAATTTGGTGGGATAATAGCTGTTGTAAATATAAATTAAAACTTTACACCAATCAAGAAGCAATTTGAGATGAAAAGTTGAAAAATATGTTGAAAATTACAGGAACTAGAGGGTTCTAAAACATTGATGACATTACTCTAGGGAAAATTCAATCCAAATGTTGGAATCACATTTGTACCCTAGTGTCATGTCACAGTTTCCAACCAGGAAGTAAAATTTTAAACCTAAAAAATGGCCAAACTGGTGTGGTGTGAATGTTTTTGCTGTGTTTTAGTAAAATAAGTAGTTCAACCTGTCATAGGCACTTCACGGACATTCCAGATTTTAAAGGTGCATTGTGTAAATTTTCTGGTGGTGCACCTATCACCTGCTTGTTTCTATGGAGATGTCAATGCTCTGCCTGGAATGTTCCACAGTACGACATTAAACAGCTCTACCTTACATTTATTCAAATACAGTGTTTTTATTGCTGAAAAATACCTAGAAAAACAGGCATTCTGACTTGCCTCTCCACAGATGTGACCTGTAACTTGATCTGGTTTGGTCTCCATGAAGAAAGAAATGTTTAATACCACACTGTGAAACATTCCTGACAAAGTAATAACATATCCATGGGGAAAAGCATTTGACGGACCCAAGGTACAATGGACCTTTAAACTGAAAACTAAATTACTAAGAAGCATAAAGAATTAGAATTTGTAAGAGACTTGTAGAACACATGGTGGTGTACAGTGTGATGTGGTATGCTACTAGAAGTGTTGTATTAGGCACAAAACCACCCTGAGTGTCCCCTCACACCTCAGAGATTAGCTGTCATCACCTTCTTACAGTCCAATTCACTACTTTTAACACTTGGGAGAGCTTTTTGGGAGGCTGGTACGTCCATTTGCTATTGACAATGGACACTTTTAAACCTCATATAGATTATAGATGGATACTTCCCACAGCCAATTCTTCAGCAACCCAACCACAAACTGAACTTAACACATGCTTGATTACTTGGACTACTACAGAGCCTGCACCCCGAAGTTTATCTGAAATAATACACACGAACAAGCAGAGGAGCAGAATGTTTAGCCTAAAAAAGAGCTGCCTGAAGATACCAATAATGAAAGAATATCTGGTATCTGTCTCGTCAATTTCTTAGATTTGAATGTGTAAAAAGGGACAAAGTTTTAAGACGGACTAACATAGTTGCTTTGAAAAATAACCAACCAAAAATAATCAACATCTAAAAGTTATTGCTGTGGTAAAAATGGGAAAGGAACTAAAGAATAAATTTAAATTGTGTGGTTTCATTTTTTAGGTTTAAAAAAAGACGTGTCCTCACGCCCTCTGTTGTGCCTCAGACTGGTCATTTTTCAGTATCACATGTGAAACAAAGGAGCTCATTGGTCATATATCATTTAGAATAAAATAAAATTTATCTCACCTCCATTAACAGAGTTTAATACTTTGCTCATTGATTCTGCAGAAATGGGACATGTTATTCAGTCTTCTTCACTGTTACCCTTCATTTTTTCCAATACAATGGACAATGTGTGTCCTTCATCCTTTTGTCAATCACATCCATCTGAAAACAGGAGACTTGCATGTGACCAGACTCACATCTTCATGAAATAAAGTATTGAAAAAGTGTGTATTCTGGATCCTTAGCAACTGTTTCAGTATCTTGTACCAGAATTACAGCACAGCATATATATATATATATATATATATATATATATATATATATATATATATATAGAGAGAGAGAGAGAGAGAGAGAGAGAGAGAGAGAGAGAGAGAGAGAGAGAGTCAGAGAGAGAGAGAGAGAAACTAATGAGAATAAAGAAGAAGAAACAAGAGTCCACTAAACTAAAAACTGGAGTAGTGTGGTGATAATGAAAGAACTATTTGCAGAGTACAAATGTGTCTGATAACTATAACTAAAAAACACATGAGACCTGTTTAGACACATGCACCATGTTCCAAAACTATTTCACTTGTTGCATCAGTCTTGGTATTTTCTATTATTTACTTTTTCACCAAATAGGAATGTTGTACAGGTCTGTTTGGATTCAATGTGACAAAAGGAAAAGCATATTTGGTACAGTACAGATAAAAAAAAAAAAAAAAAATTACAATATCTGCATGTTATTGCTGTCATTTTCTTTCAGTACATATTGTATGTCTCTTTATGATTTAAAGGTCAGTTTAAAAACACAGTGGAGCACCTCCTGTATTACCACATGACATCACAATGTGGAACAGAGTGTTTTCTGTTCAAAAGAAGAACTCTGCTTAAATATACAGGATTTGTGTGTTAAAAATATGTCAATGAAAAGAGCATAATTTAAACATGATAGTCTTACATCTTCTTTCTCATTTCATTTGGCTTTTGATGTTTCTGTCAGATTTGTGCAGGATGCCCAAGTATCACACCAGCTTTCTAATACTAAAGAAAAGTTACATAATGCATCTTTAATCAACGACATGACAATTGTGATCTAATATATCCTGCTATAATTAAAAACAAACACAGACCCGTGACTTGGAGTTATGAGGAGGCCCAAACGAACACATGGAGGAGCTGGAAACAGTCATTGCACATTATTTAGTGATCTTTGCTCTGAGTCGTCTATATCATTGTGCTATAAGGCCTCACACCTGCACTCTCCCATCACCTCAGCTCATAACACACAGTCAACATTACCCCTCCCTCCTTCTCCCCTTCTCTATCTCTCTCTCTCTCCTGCTTTCTCTCTCCTCTTCTCTCTTTCGACCCCCCCTCGCTTTCTCTCTCACACACTCTCCTTTTCTATCTCTCTGTCAATCTTTCTCCTTCTTCCTCGCTCCCTCTCTCTCCCCTCTCTTACTTTATCTGTCTCTGTCTCTCTTCCCTTCTCACTCTCTCTCCCTCTCTCCCTCTATCCCCCTGCCCCTCTCTCCCCTCTCTCTCTGATATAAATAGGAGTAACATATTGTAATTGCTGTGAGACACATGTTGCTGGTGAAATTGACAAGAAGAATGGCAGTATTAATTCTATCTCCAGAGCGTGTTCAGTAGCAGCCATTGGGCTACATGCAGATCGGTAAACAAACCTGATTCTATGTTGTCTTAGGATTTTAACTAATATAAATTATACTATTAAACATTATCTGTATTTATTAATGGTAATGAAAATGAGAAGGTCCTGTACCTGACACTGAACCAGGAGTGACCACCTAAACTTGCACCATGACCAGGCCAACAATGTGCCTGATTGGTCAAAAAATAGCTTCCCAGACACTGTGTCAAAGCCTTTAAAAATGCATAAAAGTAATACCCCTCAGTTACACTTTGTTTCTCAAATAGTTGTTGTACATTATATTATGATTAGGGCACCTACCTGAATTAGATGAAATACTGTACAAGTCAGTTCCCTTTAACCTAGACTCCCCATTACTCAACCACATCTTTTACCATTGCATGATACAGCCTTTATATTTGATGAGCTCTGTGCTTTGAAATTGCTTCCAGTTTGGCTGAGTCATAAATATGCCCCTTAACTGTAACACAACCATGGCTGTATGCCCAGTAATCAAACACAACAAATGAATTGACTTACAAAGTGAACTATTAAAGGTCCCATATGGAGCAAAATTGACTCTTGTGAATTTTAAACCATGTTAGAATGATGTTACCTCATCAAAAACATATCTGTAGTTTTGTTTCTTTCACACATGTTTGAGTAATGCTGCATTATTAGTCTGTCTGCATCTCCCTACCTCAAAATGCTCTGTTCCATTTTGTGATGTCATGAAGCAATAGTTTTCAAGTTACCTTTTACCTTTTGTTCAGTTGAGATTGGCAATTCCAATTTCTACCGTCTTGTATTATCCAAATGATTCTAGTGTATGGAGTTTAAAAATAGACTGGAGCACTTCCTGTATTACCACATAACATCACAAGGTGGATCAGCGTTTTCTGTTTGTGTGTTAAACATGTGTGAATGAAACAAAAGACAACTCAGTGTATGTTTTTGATGAGGAAACAACATTATAACAGATCAGAAAATAGCATAATATGAGCCCTTTAAAGACGATGAACCAGACCAGATGATCCACTATACTCCCTTGTGTCTTTTGAATGACAAAGGTTATGCCCACTGCTCTGTCCAAGGGGGAATCACGTCAGACGACACCATCCACCCGTCTCTGAATATGACCGACCTCTGCAAAAAAGGGCGCGTCAGAGGTCAAAGATTAAAATATTGCTAGTATGTTCTTTTTTCTGTCGAGATGTCTATCTTTTTTTATCTTGTTGACCGCCCGTCTCTCTCCTGCCCATCTGGTCGGACACAGAGGGGGCACAGGTCGTATGGGGGGGTTGCCGTGGCGTTGGCAGCTGTGGGGCCAGTGTGAGCGTATTTCCATAGGGCTGAGAATATAGGGCTGACGCATAAAGCCACTGCCAGTGCGGGTCTGACATTGAGAGCAGAGGAGAAAGGCAGAGGAGGAGGAAGGTGCACTGTGTTATCCTTTGCTCTTCCACAATCAAATTACTGCAGTGGGACCCGACCTGTGTATGCTAGCTCAAACACCCACGCACACAACGGTTTGTTTTGTAAGTGTGTATACTAAAAGATATATACGTAGGTATCTCTTCTTTTCTGCACTCATAATAGATGTTTTCTGTAAATAGATTTTCTGCCATCTTGTATTCTTTTCTATACGTTAACAGGGTTAGGTAAAAATAAGTGTTAAAGGTACATTGTGTAACTTTTCTGGTGGAGGTTATTGGTTTGGAATGTTTCACAGTGTGGTATTAAACCTTTCAACATGGAGACCAAACCAGGCCAAGTTACAGGTGAGATCTGTGTGGCAATCCCGCTCACAGTCAGAACGCTTATTTTCCTAGGTATTTTTGAGCCACCTGTAATTGGATAAATGAAAGGTAAAAGTCATACTGCGGAACATTCCAGGCAAAGCAATGACATCTCCAAAGAAACAAGAAAGTGATGGACCCCCAACCGAAAAGTTATGCACCTTTAAACTTGCTTGCATAATTTAGTTTTATTCAAAAATCACTGTAACATGACTCTGCCAATAGACAGAAGAAAATTAACCAACTACTGTGATATCATAAAGTGTATAAAGAAGTGGACTGAGGGAGTGTGATGTCACCCATAGTGTTTGGCTCCAGTCAAATGAAGCTCACGAGGCTAGCTGTTATAGGAGCGAATTTGGAGCTGAGTTCCATATTAGGAATAGAAATTTATTTACGAATATAACAACTAAATAAAAACACCAGGATCATTTTAAGACTAAAATGACGAAGCTCATTGCAGCGGTTACAGAGAGAGGGGAGACAATTTTTCAATGTAAAGTCAATTGGAGCCAGAGCCGATGGAGCCAGAAGCGCACCAAGGTTCACTTCCTATCTGGAATGTGGTGGCTAGCGGGTTAGCTAAGTCCATTTATATATATATAGTCTATGTGTGATATTCAGCAAGTTTTAGTTCAAACAAAGACACTCGTCATTGAGAGCAAATTGAATATGGAGGCAGGGTGCATTAGATGTTTTGATAGCACATAATGACATGCTCAGAAGTGACGGCATAGAAGTGATAATTACAAGTCCATCAAGGAGATAATGTTTCGCCTTGTTTGCTTAAGATAAAAAACTGTTTAGTATTCATGGGTTCCAGCTTCCTGTTTAAAGGTGCCATTTTGAGAACTGTTGACCATTCAGATAGCCTGCTGTGTTTTAATTTGCTAATTGCTATGGCACTGCTCCTACTTTTTCATCACTCCTAAAACCATGTATACAGTATATGTTGAGAATCACACAAAATTTATCATTGCAACACTGGCTATGTTTCCATGCACTCCAAGATCTGATCATCTGACTGTTGGACCTTAAAGGAGCACTGTGTAACTTTTCTGGTGAAGGGTCCACCATCCGCTTGTCTCCATAGAGATGTTGTTGCTTTGTCTGGAATGTCCCAGTATGGCATTAAACGTGTGAGTGGGCTCACATCTCCACAGATTTGACTTCTAACTTGGCCCTAAGGCGTCACCTGCAGATAAATAAGTGTAAGGCCATGCTGTGGAAACATTCCAGGCAACATCTCCACGAAGTGAAAGTGGTGACGGATCCTCCACCAGAAAAGTTAGGGGTCATGAAATCTGATTATTTTTGTATTTGTCTTTTTTTTTTCCTTTTAATGTAATTTTATATAATGTCTTATAACTACAAAAATCGTAATAATCATATTTTGAGTGTGCATGTAACCAGCCAGTGTAACTAGCAACGCATGACGAGTTAGGGTAAAGTACAATAAAGTCTGTCATAATATCATCTTCAATTATATTATTTAAGATTATCTGTAACAAATATGAAGTATGAACTAGGATTACTAAAATGAGCTCAAAAGCAGAATAAAAACAAACAAACAGTCATAATGATCAAATAACAATATGAAATGTGATGGGTTCCCACTTCAGGGTCTACCACTGTCTTATTTTTGGAGGAGAGCTGCCTTCAGGTGCTTTTGGGAACTTTTTATTTTTCTAATGTTTTAATCTTTCTTTGAGTAATAAATTAGTTGTTCCTTTGGAGTGTATATAGAATTTGCACTTCATTAGATCCAGACAAAGATAACACAATGCAGTTTGAAGACATTTTGATAAAGTACACAACAAATCAAAAAGTTTCGTAAAAAATGTTGACTTTACACATTCCCCGTGTTATTTTGATGTAATTATTGTTTTTGTGTGAGCCATACATCCTTTTCTCTCATAGAGTGATTCTGTGTGATCCAGGTACTATCGCTAAAGATTATTTAAATACATTATTAGTTGTGATTAATTGGTGAGCTTGTTTCAACCCTATGAAACCTTTGAGATAATTCAAATGATTATTTATTATTATTTATTTATAAAATAGAGGATGTATAGTCTTTTGTCCATAGCCATGTGTGAATCAGAGCGGAGGCTGGCGTCACACTTGTACAGTTCTTTCTGTGGACTTTGATGTTACATGTTTAAAAGGTCCAGGTCTCACTGTTCATCAGAGGCTGAAATGTGTGGATGTAAAGAGATGACACACACTTTATAGAGGAGAACGATTTGTTTTATGAACTGAGAGTCTCTAAAAAGGATAGTCTGATATAATATTGTTACAGTCAGCCTAAAGTTGCCTAAAGCCTGAAAAACTGCAGCAGGTCTTACACGGGTAGTTTATTAAAAATAAATAAATAAATAAATAATAACTTTTTCTCACTTTTCTCACTCTCAAATTCAGTAGACTGCCATTGGATGTTTTTTAAACCTAGAAAGCTGAACCTGTCATCATATTTCAAACATGAAACTAATAATTATGAATTGTATATTATAGTATATAATAATACAAGTAATATTAATTATTGCTAGTCTGATAATGTGCTAAATAAGTATTATGTAAAAAGTAAAGATGTTTTGATGAACACAACACACAATATACAGAGTTACTGGGTTTTCTTTAAGAAAGAGGAAAGCGTAGCACGAGTGTTTTCCTTCCTGACCACACAGTGTGTTCTAAAACCATGAAGTTATTTTTACAGAGCTGCAGATCAAATGAGTCATTTGTGGGAATTTGTGGTTGGCACAAAACAGAAGATGATATAACCACTTCTATAGTCACAGTATCTGTACCTACAGGAGAAACTCGTGTCTCAAGTGGTGGTTTAGTGCTTGGACTAATGAGCTCTTTACTGTGCTCATAGAAAAGGCTCAGTGGTTAGAAAATTTATCCACCAAAGGACTCCGGTGCAAACCCCATGCTGACCACTGCTGTGTCCTTCGGCAACACACTTCACCCATCCTGTATTTGAATGCATGAGTGATAGGTGACGATGCAAAGTGGCAGCCTCTGTTGATTCCATCAGTGTAGAAAACATACTTTAATACTGCAGGTTTTTGTAGCCTGGTCACACCAAACACAAGTGGTCTGAAAGTGGGCACAAGTGAAAATACTGTGCCCTGTACTCACAGTGGCACAGTAGGCATTATTTCCATGCATTATATATTCAGTCATTATGTTAAAGACATTTTATTGAAGAAATGACTCAGGCCTGTATTTACCACGGGACCTTATTAATCCTGACTGAGAAACAGTGGAGGATCACCTCACTTGACAGTACTATACTTTGACTTTGGAGCTCTGGGACTATTAGATATTTACATATGAAAGCACTGGTCAGTGATAACTGGGTATAATTCTCAGATTAAAGGTGGTGACCAATGAAGAGGAATTCTCTTTGAAATATATTTTAAACAAAACAGCTGTTGGCCCTGTACACAACTATTTCTCCTATATGAACTCTTTGGTGTGTGAAATATATGGCATTAAGATCAATTAGTAAACTGAGGTCCACTTTATTCTTACACATAACCACCCACACACAGGGGAGAAACACAGAGAGGCCCACCACCAAACCCACCACCGTGCTGCCAAGACCTGGAAATGGGTCCCCACTGCTCCTGACAGTCCAAGCAACACTCAAGGATGGGTCAAATGCAGAGAACACATTTCCCTACAGGGACCTTAACTTTAATTCATGTTATAAATGAGGGCTTTAAATAGTTGTGCCTGTTTTTGAGTGTTCAATAAAATGTGGAAATATAAATATGTGCTATTGTGAATATCCTTGTGCACAAGTGTAATAGAGCATAAAAGCTACAGGAGCAAGAATCCATGGGCCCAAAGAAGACACCAAACCCCCGCTTCAATAGTTATAACAAAAATAAAAGAACAATTTAGTTTTATTGAATTCATCTGATCAATTAAATCAGAAAACAATCGATAAACCCATTTGACTGATTGGTAAATTGAAGACTATTGTCATTTTCTAAATATTCACATGTCATTTACAGTCAGTCAAACTAGCATTATAATCTTGTCAGCTGTTCAGATGATGTTTTAGTCACAACTTGGCTTGACCCAAAATAATAATAATAAAAAAACAAGATTCATATTTTAATCAGAAGAGCAGGACAGCAGCTCCAGATTCCACACACAATCACTAGTAAGTTTCTCTGGGAATAGTATTTATATAACACGGAAATACAGAAATACAGATATAGTCATTAACCAGATTCGGTTCTCAGTATGTTATCATTGCCAACATTGTCACAATATTGGGAGAATAGAAATTGTGGCTTTCATTTCAATATATTCATAGATCCATTTGTATATACTGTGCGTATTTAACTATTTATATATATTAGAGTTTGTAGTGGTTCAATGTCCAAAGTCCCACTTTGAGGAAAAAGCAAGGAAGGATCCAAGCAGCAGCAGGATAGGAGACACATGAGGAGTCTGAGGAGGCACAGGCGCACATGGAGGTCAGGGCTACAGTGAGGGAAAGCTGGTTTGAACTGACATAGTCCAAGAGAGGAAAACCACAGGAAAGCAGAAAGGCATGAGAAAATGACTGAACAAAAATATTATGAATTTATGGCACAACGGTGGACAATGTGAAGTTTGCACACATGCTAAGATTACAGATAAGACTGAGAGAGTATAGCAAAAAAGTCACTGAGGACTGCAGCAAAATATTTCCAAGTCAGTTCTGACTTTTGGAAGAATTCTCTTCATAAGCATGTACAGCAGCTGTACCAGCAAACTAGACCTATAGTGCAGAGCAAGGAGGCCCATGCTCCCGTACACTATGGGGGAGGTGGCCAATGCAAACCAATGGTGTTTATATTAGGTTGTCTTTTTATGAAAGTTCACACTGTGAAACAAACAATTAAGAGTGTGACAGCCTAATGACAAAACTTAGGAGCAAGTCACATGTGCCCTTTGAGAGGAACAGGGACTCTATCTGCCATTGGAGGGCAGGGCTTTCAGACTAACATCCTGTATAGAATGTACAGAGGACACAGGTTATTGTTGTTATGATTTGATAAAATACAAGGGAGGACATAAAAATAGATGTCCTGCTAAAGTAATCTGCTCAAGTCTAGAGATGAACTGGCTGTTCCCTGGTGGTCCAGAGTTTCTACATCATAAAACTTCTGAAATGGTGAAACCTTTGATAATAGGCTATAAACAACACATCAGGAGAAAGTGCACGTTTTTATATCTGTGAGGAGGGCTCCCTCATAAAACGTGTTTTGGCTTCAGAGAACAAACTGATTAAAAAATCAGTGCAAGTCAATCAAACATTTGAAAAGCTCACTGTACACTTGAATGTATGAGTGGATTATAGAGGTGAGGCAATGGGAACACTCAGGCTTTTGATCACTCCTAGAAATGATTAATTGCGCTTTTCAGTGGAGAATAAAAAAAGGTTTATTCTGTCCAAAGCTGCAGTAGGCACACAGAAACAGTGGGTGGAGCAAATGGATGAGAGGATGGATCGTAGAGGAAGAGAGGTGAAGAAGCTGGCTGCCAATGTATGGCCTTCCTAATCTCTCTGAGTCATGCTCTTGGATCTATTTTTGCATTTAAATATCTCTCCTCCGGCCTCCCCCTCTTCAGCAGTGCTCCAAAAAGTCTATGACGTTCCTCTTCTTCCCAGAGTCTACTCTTCTTCAGTATTTGTCCTGTCTCCAGCCGTTTCTTCTGTCCACCTCCCCTCAGCTCCTCTGCCTCGCACACGCCCTCTACATGGGGAACACCAGAAAACCCGAGAAGGTGGAGTACTTCCATCCGCCCATCAGGTTGCCTCGCTCCAGTTTGAGGTAGGCACGGTCGCCCTTCTCCATCTGGATCAGAACGCCATTACTGGCCGCTTCACGTGTCACATCCTGGTCTCCGGCGAAAGCTGAGATGACTGGCCAGCCGTTGTGCATCAGACTCACCTACAGACAAGAGAGACAAATAAGAAACTCTACAGTGTCTGATTCCACACAGCGCACATACTTCCTAGTTTAAAGGGAGCTCAATACGCTCTGTCCACAACAGCACCTGGCAACCAAACTGTTAGCGTCACTAATTCCTGTCCAGTTGTATATCTATGATTTTTTTTGCTGAGTCTTGCTAAAATGAATAAATATTTAAATATAAGGCAGTGTATAGGGAGCTGTGGGTGGATGTCACTGACAACATGTTAAACACTACACAATGGCTTTCGTCCCCTTCACTTTCCTCATCCTCTCATTGTCCCCTTCACTCTCCTCATCCTTTCCTCATCCTCTCATCATCCCATTCACTCTCCTCATCCTCTCATTGTCCCCTTCACTCTCCTCATCCTCTCCTCATCCCCTTCACTCTCCTCATCCTCTTATTGTCCCCTTCACTCTCCTCATCCTCTCATCTTCCTCTTCACTCTCCTCATTATCTCATTGCCCCCTTCACTCTCCTCATCCTTTCATCGCCCCCTTCACCTCCAATGTCCAGGCTCCAGGGGGAAGACATCTCCTAAACACCATCTAACTGGCCACGCCCTTCATCGTCATGTCTTCTGAGAGCCAATACTAACTCACTCAGTAAAGCTATGAATACTTTCTCCTTGTATTTGTCTGAGTCTCTCCAAGTTGAATTTATGTTTGACAAAAATATAAAGTTTGTATCTAACTTGGTTTGTTGATCAGTGGCAGGTTTACTCCACCAAAGACTATAATCGCTGAACAATTGCATTTTCATTGGACTCAGATTTTTTCTTTTACATTCTCGGCCCTTGCTTCCAGTTACTGCAGTAGGCTGTATCAGAGAAGTGTGAAAAAGATTCTATCTCCATCCACAGGGGATTCACTTGTTTGTTTTTTTGTGGTTTTATGGGACAAATTTGTTTCAATCACTGTGAAACTTAGTGCGTCTAGTTAGCTCTGTGGGAATTTTACTGTGCCCACATTATAGCAAAATGAAACATAAGTCACCTAAACAAAATTCTCCTGTTGGCTTAAAATAACATGGTTCCAGCTCCTGTTAAGATAGCAATATTAGAGTGAGCCATCTAATATGCGCCATAACTTAGATACACATAACTGCAACTGTGCAAATATGCTTGCCTGACCAGCCAGTCCCTTCTACATTCTGTTCAAATTCAGAAGGGACTGGAACCGAACAATAGGATGTGAAAAACCTCAGTCCTAATTTGACGATTCAACCACAGCCGCTCGTATCATGTGTTTTTCAAATGCAGAAGACAGTTCCTCTCAAAAACTCTCCTAACATTCAGAACAAAGTATATAACTTCTTTAAAATAATAAATAGTAGTTTGGTGCTTCGATTGTTGATTATGCCCTTTTTTATGTTTTTATGTGTAAGCAGCCATGTTTGTTTTTGATGCAAATGGAGCATGCGTCTCTCTGATTGGTTAATCCGCCTGTCAGGATACGGCTCCATATCCACTCATTTTTGTAAAGGTTTGTCAGAGTGTGTGGTTCTGGCTGGTCAGTAACAAATATGTCCCAAAATACACTCACTGACTTCCTTCAGCTTGTCTGTCGGGCCGGAGCTCACCACTGTTCATCATATGTATTATTAACCACATATGGCCAGAGGGGAGGGAACAAGTTATCCCTCAAATAATGTGTTGGACCCAGAATCCAGCACAAAAGGCTTATGGATCATCAGACATGTTTATACTGCTACGTCCATGTTTTTGTATGGGATAGTGACAATTCTGGTGCCCCTGAGCTTCACCAATTAAAGTACCATTAACTTAATCTTTCAGTTTGCATGCTACATTTCCTGAATCAACTTCTACCTCTATTTTTTGGGTCAGAGCAACTGAAAATGTTTGTGGGTGAATTAAGATAAACAGGGGGGAAAAAATCTGGTAGGAAAGTGTAACTACCATAAACTGGCACTTGATGCACATGATTCAACATTTGTTCCTATGCATAAAATATGGCTATAAAAATGTCATATTCAAAAGTAACTAACTTCTTAAAGGACTATTTCATAAGTACAACAGATTGGACAGTATTGGGACCACAAACACTCTTTCAGGAAGGAAAATTGGAGTGAATATTTTTAAGCTTAAAACACAAGTTTATAAGAATGTGATTTTTCTTGCTTCTTATTTTTTCATCTCTAAAGGGGCATCCATCATGCATATATAGAAGAGGGTAAAAATGTTGTTAAAAATTGATTTTCAAAAAAATTATTATCACAAAACATCATCATCTCTTAGTCATAGGTGTTTTATAGAAAATCGAGGAAAGCTACAACAGAGTGTGAATTGTTTTGTACACATTGTTAATTAATGGAGCTTAAATCACATGATCTTGAATTAAAAATGTTTCTCAACACTCTACAATATGGAGATCTATAAATGTACATATTTCTCCCTCTGTTGGACTACAGTGACAAACAGTCCATAATTATACACTCTGGTGAGAGAGTGAATGAGTGTGTGTGGGGGCTGCAGATGGAGAGCCTGTCACAGTCAAGAGCCCTCTTGGCCCGGTCCTTCTCTTAATAGCAAACTGAACACAGCAGCGCCTCAGACTGCCAACGTGAAGAGAGCCTCTGCCGCTGCGTGAATGTGATGAAAACACTCAGACAACACTTAAATCATTTTTGAAATTATCAGGACCAAAACACTGCACAGGTCACACTCAAATGTCATTTCCCACCAGTGACTGTTTTGGCTCCCGAGGCCGTCTGCTTCATCTAAATCACCATCATATAGCCATGTGCTGAGTGGCCAATTATAAAGGCTTTAATAGCTTCAGAGCGGCGCATTCTCCAGGCTGCCCACCGGAGACACCACAGGAAGTAACTTTTATACTTTCTATTTTTTCTATTTTTTTTTTTTTTCTATTTTTTCATACACTGTCTATCTATAAGTTTCATAATGATGAAAAATGAGGACTATTACCATAGCAATTAACAATTTTAAACTATAGATTATATATTTTGAATGGTGAAAAGTCCTCAAAATGTTACAGGAATCTACTTTTTTCATATACTGTTTATCCATAAGCTTCTCTGTGATGAAAAATGAGATAATTTTAAACAATAGATTACAGTATATGTTTTCAAAATGTAACAGGAATCTGGAAGCCATGAATGTGCTTTTCTGTATACGTGGTTGTATAAAAAATATGTTTAGTTACATCACTACTTCTAGAGAGAGGTATATCCAAATCTGCACTGACTCTCCAACAAATTAAGAAGTTGTGTGAATCACTTCTATGTAGGCCTGTCATGATAATTACTATATTGAATTATCGTTCAATATATGATAGATAGAACAATCATTTTTGGCGGTCAATATTTATCGTGTGTACTTTTGTTTCTATTCTAAGAAAAGATTGCTGGATTGGAGATAATCCTGCTTTAGGCTTATTGTGTCATGGCATAAATGATGTTTATGTTTATTTATTAAATCAGTAATTAACATGTGTTATTGGCATGCAAATGTGCCATGCATGAGTTAGCCATGCAAGCTCATTTTCACTCTCCCACTGGCAGTTTGATGACAACACAGAAAAAAGGACGTAACAGGCACAAATCATTCAGTCCATACATATGACAAAGACATTAGTTTCAATTAGAGGTGCGCGATATATCGATTAAATCGATTAATTCGAATTTACAGTTCAGAACGATGTGTTTTTATGAAAATCGATTTTTTTTATTATTAGTATTATTTTTTACACGCGAGCGTCGAAAGCGGAACTAATGCGCTTGCAGCGCTCTACACGGGTAAGTTAGCGGGGCGCAGAGCGGAGGAGGTGTCGTATTTTTCTGCTACGACTGACCTGTGGTCCAGCCGAACGATGCAGCCCTACTTGAGTTTAACGATACATTTTGTTAATAGTATCTGGCCGATGCGTTTGTCTGCAAACAGTGTATTTTCCCGAGGATCACAAGGGGGGATTAATCGCGCAAGGATTGAAAGATGCTTTCACTTCGTGGAAACTTGCAGAAGACCGACTCATCTGCATGACAACAGACAGCGGCAGCAATATGATCAAAACTTTCTAAAAGTGTTTACAATGGCCTGGTCTGCCATTTCACTTACAAGTATGTTTTTTGCTTGTCAGATTGCACTTTAATCCTAAATTTAAAAAAAGAATAAAGTTAAAACTTGTTTTGAGCCATTTATTTGTCATCTGTTATTTGTTTTTGAGTAGGGCAGAGAAAAATCGATTAAAATCGGAAATCGGATTTTTTGTAAAAAAAATCTGAGATTTTATTTTTAGGCCATATCGCCCAGCTCTAGTTTCAATATTATGGTTCATAGACTATATTTTATTCAGTAATATATTGTACTTCAAAATTTGTTTTCGTGACAGGCCTACTTCTATGACAAGAATGATCAGGTTAAGTGCATTTTTACTTTTAAATGCTTCTGCTTTTATTCTTAAACATTCCATAAATAAGAATATAATATATAATGAACTATCTGATGTCCTGTAGGGACAAAGTTGCAGCTCCTGTAACTCCAGAAGAGTAGGAGAAAAAGTTGCAATTGACAACATTTACAACTTTTCTAAAATTAATAATAATTACATTTAAATATTAGAGAAAACTTACTTCACTGGAGGCCATAGTATAAGAGGAGGATTTCAGCTACAGCAATAACGCCAATAACAGTTTTTACACATATTTGTCAAACAGAGGTTCCATTTGAGACTAATTAGCTGTGGGCTTCAAGGAGAGACAAGTCTAAACATCTTCATTAAAATGCAAAGAAAATTTTAAGGACACTACAAAGACTACAAATAAGACAACATGTATCCCTCTACTAATAAAAACAAAACAGGTATCAGAATAGTGAAAATATGCAAAGTAATGTTAATAGATACAAGAATCTCAATGTTTAAATCTGAAACATATTTTTACCATTCACAGTCTCTGTTTCAATACTATTACACAGCCAGTTTTGGTGTTGCTGACCTGGAATCATTGAATACAAAGGACAGAGTTTTAACTTATGTGAACCTTCTTTTCTGTGTAATTCAATATAATTTATCCATTTTAAGGTCTTATACTATGCAAAATTGACTCTTGTGAGCTTTAAGCCATGTTTGAATGTTGTTATTGTATCAAAAACATACCCAGACTTATGTTTTGTTTCATTCACACATGTTTGAGTAATCCGTCATAGTCAGTCTGTCTCCCTCCGCAAAACTCAAAATGCTCTGTTCCACCTTGTGTTCCAAAGGATTCTAGCGAAGATTTTGGGTTTTTATGTTGTAACAGAAAGACTTCGTAAAGATAACCCATACACGTCTCTCCACTTCTCCCTCTTTCTTACACTGGGGTCCCTGTGGAAGTAGACACTCAGGTTGGGTCAGCGTGTGATGTATCGTTCTAATAAAGTTGTGCCACTGGTTTTAGAAGAATGAGACTATCCAGCACACAAACGCACATCTCTGAGCAAGTGTCCACATAGCTACGGACATAACCATAAAAGCATTAGAATGGCTTTCAGTGTACACCTATATTACACATGTGTACCGATTATCTGGAAGAGGGAGAAGAGAGATGACACTGATACTTTGCAGTGACATCATGCTGGGGGGTGATCTATAATGCATTTCTACTGGAAGAATGTTCAGCAGTTTCCATGGTGACACAATGCACACATTAGCAAACACAGACAAAAAAAAAGTTTTAATATTGTATGAAAACTTAAGAAAAAAATATAAAATGGATTTAAACAGCAAATTTGCCGGAGCCTGTGATCAATACGAGTGTTCAAGGTCCTGTTTAGGTGTTTGATTTTCAACAAAAAAGGTGAAAGTGACTAAGTGAAAAACTGTTAGCGCTACCTAGCTTGTGACTGTAATTTTTTGCTTGAGAGACTTGTTTAACAGCACAAATCATCTCACCTGCTGTTGTTTCAATCAAATCAGCTCTTTCTGGTCAGACTGCATTAAAATAAAGCTCATATTAAAGTCTAAACTTAAGTAACAGAGCTTCAGACATAGAAGTGCTATCAGTTAGCTTCACACCCCCATGGAATGTTGATGCAAAGTATAAATAGACCAGTGTTGGACAAAAAGAGAAGGGCGTTGTACATAGAACTTTACTGGAGTCTTTTTTTTTTTTTCCAAGCGCTCATGCCAGCCCCCACGAAATGCAGCCCTGGGAGTTGTTTCCAGTCAGCTGTTGTGACAGGGCCTATGCGGTTCCACTGTGCCCTCTGCATCTTTTATAACCTCGAACTCATGAATTGGTCCTGATCCTTGTTGTTATGACGACGTGTGCTCAGGTTGGTCTAGATATGGAAAACCAACATAATGCATAGATGTAATTAGGCATTAAAGGTGCACTGCGCTTGCCTGGAAATCCAGAAGGATATCTCTCTGTAGTCTTTGTTATACAGATCCATACAGATCTGCTGGTACAGCAATGAGTCTGGATTTTTCCAGGCAAGCACTGCGCAACCTTTCTGGTGGAGGGTCAGTCAAGTGCTTTTCTCCATTCAGATGTTATTGGTTTGTCTGGAATGTTTCACAGTATGGCATTAAACCTTTCTATCTTCATGGCAACCAAACCAGACCAAGTTACAGGTCAGATCTGTGGAGAGGCAACCCCGCTCACAGTCAGAATGCCTGTTTTTCTAGGTATTTTTGAGTTATAAAACCAAATGAAAGGTAGATTTGTTTAATGTCATATTGTGGAACATTCTAAGTAGAGCCATAGAAACAAGAAGGTGACGGACCCTCAGCCAAAAGGTTACACAGTGCACCTTTAAAGGTGTTAATTTAAAGGTGCTCGATGTAACTTTTCTGGTGGAGGGTCTGTCTGTCACAATAATTATTATATTGACTTATCGTTCAATATATGAAAGCTGAGACAATATATTTTGGAGCTCAATATTTATTGTGTGTACAATTTATTTACAAAAAATTGGGAAATTTGGGGTATTTGTATTTTGTAATACAAATAGATTTGAGCTGTAGAAAGTTGAATATGTTACTTCTATGGCTAATTATTGCTTAATCCTGTTATTTATCTCTCTTTAGCAATATATTACTTCAATACTTCAAAATGTGTTATCTTGTTATCTTGACAAACCTAGGTCTGTCACTTGCTTGTTTCCATGAATATTACTTTGCTTAGAATGTTCCACAGTATAGCATTAAACTTGTCTAGCTCCATGGAGACGAGCAGCTGATGCAAAGATGCCAGATCTGAGGAGAGGCAGGCAGAAGGTAAGTTTAATGCTGTACATTTCAGGCAAAGGTATAACAACCACCAGAAAAGTTTCATAGTACATCCTTACTGAAATGTTTGCCTTCAAATGTTAAAATACCATGTTGTTTTATGGGTAATGTTAATGTTAATAAAGTTGAAAACAGCAGATGAAATGGTTGCATATTTATTTTAGGGTGACCTTTTTGCGCAGTGTTATAGTCGTTGTCTTATGTGTAACAGAGCAGCAATTCAAATGACCTCATACTGACTCTCAGTTAAATTGAAATAGACCTTGTATTCACAGCAGTCTATTACAATAAGTGCTCTTATGGAGTCAGTAGCACCGTATTGTGGTGGTGGGTCCGCATACCTAAAATAGTCTAAAAACTGTAAAATTGGATTATAATTTTGGTGATGCAGGACTGAAAAGAATCACAATTGGAAGCAGTTCAAGATAGGAGACAATAGAAAGTGAATGTAAATGCTCTCAGCGGAGTGGCCTGTTTCCTGTGTGACTAACAGGTCTGTGCTCTTCAGTGTGTGGGAGCCACTCTGGAGCAACATATGGTCCAAACAATTAGTGGCTCCTGACTGTTGCCAGTAATGTAAAAATCACTGCAGACAAAGAAAGGGTTAAGAAATGAGCACTTTCTATAAATACTGCTTATCTTGAGAGTTCATTACATTTAAACATAGAAATAACACTGGAATTTTGTACTTTGTATATACTTACAACCTCTTGTATACATATTATATACTTGTGCCTTATTTGACACCAGTCTCTTGTTATTTTTGCTACTTATTTTGAATTTATTATTGCCATTTATATTTTTGTACTCTTTGTTATTATATTGTGATGTGTGAACTACTGTGTCCAAATAATTTCCCTTGTGGATCAGTAAGGTTTGTCTATAAAATATTGGAAACACAGTTAAAGGCATTGTGTAACGTCTCATCAAACACTTTTCTCCATGGAAATGTTATTGCTTTGTCTGAAATGTTTTACAGTATGGCATCAAATCTTTCTATCATCATGGAGACCAATGTTGGTCAAGTTACTGGTCAGACCTGTGGAGAGGCACAGTCAGAATGCCTGTTTTTCTAGGTATTGTTGAGCTATAAAACCACCTGTAATTGAATAAATGCAACATAATCTGTTTAATGTCATACTGTGGAACATTTGAAGCAGAACAGTGACATATCCATAGGAACAAAATGATGACGGACTCCCAACCTAGAAGTTATACGGTGCACTTTTAACAGCCCCCCTCCTCTCCTCTTGTCTGTATATGTGTTTTATATACACTTACACTAGTGCTATAGTTTAATTAACAGTAAATCTCATTAGATTATAAATACATGCAAATTGGATTTAGGAATTGGAATAAAATCGCACAATTCCCCCTTGAACATGGCAAACAGGCACTGGCACAGCTCACAGTACAGAACAGTAAATGATGCAAAGATGGAAAAATCATATTAGTTTGGTATCTTCTATTAAAGGTACAGTGCTGGTGGAGGGTCCGCTACCTACTTGTCTCTATGGAGATCTTATTGCTTTACCTGGTATGTTCCATGATATAACATTAAACATTTCCATCTAGCATGTATTCATTATGAGAGTTTCTATTGCTCAAAAATTCAATAATTCCTTCTGTGAATAGTGGCGACTCTCCACAGATCTGAATTGTAATGTAGCGTAGTGCTATAACCTGCCTCATGATAGATAGGTTTAATCTATACTGTGGAACATTCTAGACAAAGCAATGACATTTCCATGGAGACAAGCAGGTGGTGGACCCTCCACTAACGTTACACAGTGCACCTTTAAAGAAAATTAAAAACAGCCAAACAAATGGTCAGAAAACAAAGCTCAAATAAAATAAAATATATCAGGGTGATATCTTTATTTTTTGTGTGTTAAACCCTTTTTCCATCCAGAAACGAGAGAAGACAATGAGCCAGTCAGGACAGCCGGTTGGCACGTGTGGTCAACTGAATATTTTCCTGACAAGACAAAACAGGAAATAGCTTCACACCACACAAGCAATCAGTTTTCATAAGAACACGTTAATCTTCACACAATATGTTAGCAAGGAGGCTAATTATGTAACCTACTAATACTAATATACTAATATACCTATTAATCTGACTTGAGCCACTCTGGTTTGTGTCTGCCCAATGCCTGGATAAATGAATACACCAGAAAAGTGCTCAAAGTAATCTAAGTTTGATCAATATAAATAAACCTCACTGCACTTAAAACACAGTCTGCTTTGGTAACCCATAGGGAAAAGGAATACGGTACATTTTTCCAGGATATTGCTGTAGCCGCCTCATAAGAATGCACTGCCAGCTCTTCCATGACAACTCTGAGAATATATGTCTCCTGTGCTGAGCCTCAGACAAATTAAGTCCATAACTATTATTTACTCTTTTATTGTTTCTAAGTGACAGCACAGTGCAGATAAGACTTTATTTATGGCTCTGACTCGTCCTTTGTCTTGTGTATATCGAAAACATTGCCTGGGCTCAGTGTGTAGCTTTCGTAGGGAATCCACACCTCCTTATTTGTAATTAGAGTAACTGATATATAACATTTAAAAAGCATTTCTCTTCTGGGCTACATTTATCTAAGCCTTCATTTCCATGTGAGTGGCAGAATCTTAAAACTGAAGTACAGCTGATCAAGATGACTTAATTGGGCATTTCTGTTTAATTTAATCATGTTACAAGTGAAACATCACTCACCCAAACCCTGTAGTAGTGCTCAGAGGAGGCACTGAGCACTACTATGAGCCGCTGCTTTTACTTCATAATGACTTCCACTGAGATCTGTGTTTAAATATCAAAATACTTACATCAGTGCAAAGTTTAATGTGTTTGCATTCAATTCAGGATGCCATGGGTTTTTGTATTTCCTGGATTAGCAATTACTGATAATAATAAGGTAACAGATACTAGAAAATAAAATTTGTAGTTTCTCAGTTTTGACAATAAAGATTCATTAAATTTATTTAAATGGCCACACATGTGTTGGTGGTATATATGTATATGTTTTTTTTTGTTTTTTTTTTTTTATGTCCGATGTGATTCCTTTTGCTACACTATAACTGTAGTGTCTTGCATAAAGATTCAACAATAACAAGCATCTTCCAATTGCAATTATTATTATTATTCTAACCTAAATTATCTTAATCTTGTTTTTCTTGCTATATAGTGTGTATTGTGTATAGGGGTTTGTGTTGCATTTTTTTAAAATATGCTATACAAATATATTTGACTTGACATCACTTAAAATAACAAATGTTTCATCTGGACTCTAACCAAATACCAGTCACATGATTAAAATTACAAACAGCAGATTGTAATTGTCAAAACTAAATAAAAGCAGTAGTTTTGACAATAGTTTGTTTTAGCATTGATTTGTATATGGATACCGTCAGCCCTTCCAGTTCCTCACACTACAGCCTCCTCAGTTTCAGCAGTGGAACGTAACAAAATCAGAGTAGTAAAGTACTGTACTGAAATATACATTTTAGGCATCTGTATTTTACTTAAGTAGATTTTAAAGTAGATACTTTTTACATTCACTTACTTTACTACATTTGAGAGTAGATATGTGTACTTTCTACTCCACTACATTTTTGAACAGGACTGTAAAGTAAAAGGATTTTTTTTATTATTGTGTGAGACACATTTGTAGTTTGAGCAAACAAAAATATACAAATAAAAATAGCTAGGAAAAAACAAAAAACAATTCAACTGTTTCTGTTGAACAAAATAAGAAAACAGTTCATTTGAAGCTTTATTAGATCTCAAAATCTGCAAAAATACTTTTACTTTTTACTTTTAAAGTACATTTTTAAACAGGTACATTAACAGATTTTTTTTCATGTGATACTTTTACTTTTACAAAATTCAGTCCTTCTTCCACCACTGCTCAGTTTAATTTCCTATAAATAACACAGATAATGACTAACTGGTTACAGCTACGGATGCACTTTCCCTTCATTTTATCGTGTGTTGATTTTGTGTTTAGTAACAGAGCTGAGCCCACGCCGCACAAGCTATAGCACAGAAGAGTTGTGCGTACATGCTGGAGTATTAAATTGGACAACAGTGAGCCGACCAGAGTTCAAAGGCTTCCGTGTGGACAGATGCGGAGCTTTCTCACAAAAATCCAGTTACATAACACCACAGTGAATGGAGAAAAGCCAGATCTCAATGTTACGTGTTATCACTAAGGCCTGGAGGTTCTCAGCTCTCAACTGGAACCAGAAGTAACATTGCCTGACTCTTTCCCAAAGTCCATTGTATTTGTCATAGTCCCTGTTACTGCTGTCTGCCCCGGGCAACACAACAAACCCAAGTGTAAGCGTAGTCTGATTTAAACTGGTCTGTCTACTACTGCAATGAAAACTGACCTTATAGAAGACATGCTTTTTTTGGTAAACAATAACATATGTCTAAAAGAGCTTAAACACACACATACACAACAATTTACTTCAGGTTCAGATTTTCAATTACTTATTACTGATATTACTTAATTTCATTGCTGACATTTCTGAGTTCACAATGCAGTTACCTGACCAGCCAAAACCACACACTTTAACAAAACTTTACAAAGACGAATGGATCTGGAGCTGTATCCTGTCTCCCTGACGGCAAAGGGCGTGATTGACAGGCAGATTAATTAATCAGAGAGACGCATGCTTCGTTTGCCTCAAAAACAAACATCTACATAAAGGACAGAGAGACAGCATGGATTTTTACACAATCACCAGAAAACACCAGACTATTACTTATTCCAGGTAAAAAGAATTATATAGTATAGGTTCCAGTCCCGTATGGATTCAAACAGGATGTAGAAGGAACTGGCAGGTCAGGCAGCAAATGCAGGGCAAGACAAGATTATGCAAACATATATGAATCAATCAAAATAAAACTAAGTACGTTAATGAGGGAATGATTTTGCATAATATGTCCTCTTTAATAAAAGTAGTAGATGTTATAGTAAAGTGGATATATTTGTTGTAGTATCAAACAAGATGGTGTGTGTGACACAACAGAAGGTAAGATAATCTCTGTTATGCGTGTCTACATTTTCAGAGCGGAGTTTGAGTATCCGTCCTACACCTCATCTGTTTGTATTTATAATCTGTGAACTGCATGTTCCAAGTGTGGGCACGCACTGTTCACTATGTTTTTGGAACTAAAGCATATAAAGAATGCCTCTAAATTGCAAACATATGATCATGTTCAAATTCACAATTGTAACACTCAAAAAGGTTTACAGACACGACCAACACAGTCATATCTTTATCTATATAAGCTAATGAGATCGTATGTAGGTTTAGTGTGAGATGCTCCGACATGCAGAGTCCTTTTAGCGCACAGTGACAGCTGGTGACAAACATCTTATTTTACTCTGCCACAATATTTAGCTCTACCAGCCTCAGTACGGCAAACACAGTAGTAGTAAAAATGGCTTCTACTAAAGAACTGATACAAGATTATACCTTTAAAGTGGCACTGTGTAACTTCATCTGGTGGAGTGTTCCAAAGTATGGCATTAAACTCATAAATCATTAGTCAATTATAGCTATTTTTATTGCTCACAAACACCTTGCAAATACTGTGAGTGGGGTCACCTCTCCACAGATCTAACCTGCAAGTTGGCCTGGTCACCAGTTTGTCTCCAAGGAGATAGATGAGTTTAATGGCATCATGTGAAACATTCCAGGCAAAGCAATAACATCTCCATAAGAGTAATGAATAATGACAAAAACAGGTGACGGACCCTCCACCAGAAACGGTACACAGTTCACCTTTAAGTGAGTATTGCAGCAAAACTAATTAATAATAATAAAGCACTGGATTTATATAGCACTTTTCAGAGTACGTGAAGCTCTTAACATTGCAGTATTCATTCACTGAAGACACAATAGCGGTAAGCGTGTACACACACACATACACACACATACACACACATGCAGACACGCACACGCTCATACATAGACATAGATATTACTGTGATGGCATTTTAATTTTTATCTAAAAATGGGGAACAGCGAGTCTATCAAACAGCAGATGTGTGCAAAAATAAATTATTCTGATTTTGAAAAGTGTAATTACTGTACACAGGGTGATTTTGTTTTAGTACTAGTCTATGTTTGCATGCTATTTGTCATTGTTCTCCTTGCTCCAGCATAAACAAAATCTTTTACACTTCTGATTAGATTATAACTCTATAATCGTCATTATAAACTACTGCATAAGGGCCAGAGTACACCTAATAAAATGATCCTTGTGTTGCATATTTTTAAGTATAGTTTGACCTACCTTTGCCCTTGCCTGCTTTCTTCTCTCCTCTCCCTCTCCTTCTCTGCTCCCTACTCCTCACTATAGGCCCTCTGACCTGCTCCCAGTCACTGCCTGGGCTCCTGTGTCTCCGGTGCTCCACAGTGGCTCCACAGTGGCTCCACAGTGGCTCCACAGTGGCTCCATATTGGCTGCCCGTGAACCCATCAAACAGTGGGAGTTTTCCACACAGCAGATGTTGTGGATGGATGGAAGGGGGTGGACAGAAGCACTCAGACTTCAGCTGTACCATAGGGCGGCCTGCACCTGTCTCTTCCACATCAAACCATTAACAATATTCTGGGATGCTTTCTAATCGGCTTTGGCAGGTGTTACATATATGCACATTTTTACTGCTTCATTTGCATATTATTATTCATATTTACTGTTTTTTAAAATTATTTCTAGGACTAGGAATTAGTTTGTTGCATCATATTTTGGGGTGTATTCATGTAAAATATAGTCTCAGTTATAAATTACATACAAATTACAATAAATCTTGCTTTATGAATGCTAAGATACTTTTCTTGCAATTGTTTTATTAAAAAACTACCTTAAAATGCCTTTACTGTATTGAATCTATAAATCAAAATTATGGACGCACACCAAAAAATATTAATTCACCAGTGTTTAAACTTTAGCGTTAAATATTCCTGAAAATCTGGTTGTAATTACAAAATAAGTAATACGTATTTATATCAGGAATGAAGGATTACATTGTCAAGCCTCTTAATATCATCTTTTACACTTGAATGAATTTTCTACACAGAAAAGTAGCTCTGATAACTGTCTGCGTCAATGTTATGCCTTAATGACAAGCTTAACTGTCTTTGTCATAAGTCAGAAGCATGTACTTTTTTGCTTTACTACATACAACTACGATAAACTAATCCAGGTACTTTTTAAAAATTTACTTATCAGTACAGCTTGTTTACGTTACTGTCACGTTAATTAATTCACACCGCCAATGATAAAGGATAAGTAGCAAAACATAACGGCAACACCCTGGGGAGCTAGCAGCATAATTACACAATAGTTTAATTTGCAGACGACACATAATAATTAACACTGCGCAATCATGTGCATAAAGACTTGAGGGGACTCTTCCAAACAGTTGACACATCAAACGAATGTAAAAGCGCGTCTAAGACTTGAGAAAATATAGATGTTGAGAGGATGAAAGAAAGGCGCACTGCAGGCAACGTGAGTGAATGAGAAAGCACAACAACTCTCATTAAGAACTCATAGTATAGGAATATATAAATGTATAAATACTGGGTAAAACAAAAAGAGTATAGGGAATAGTGGAGGAGCTGCCCATGGTACTGAAAATGCAACGCTATAGGAGCTGTCCGTGGTGCTGAAAATAAACCCACTGCATCTGGCGCCCTCTGCACACGGTCCTCATGCAGGTATTGATTAATTATGATTGGCTGGAGGGAGATGGCGACTTGGGTTCCTCTCTTACTCTTCATGGAGCTATACCTACCAACTCCCTGCACTGCACTACATTTAGAAACAAGTGAAATATGAGTTCAAATAGATAGTAAAGCAAGGAGGGCTACCTGTATGGTTTGGCGGTTGTAGACCTTGACGACGTGGAAGTTAAAACTGTAAATCCCTTTGCGTGGTGCGATGAAATTACTTCTTTCTTCATCAAAGTTTTTGCCGACGTTTACGAGGACCTGCAGGAGAGACACGAGACAAGAAGCGAGAAGGTGGCATTCGTAAAAACTGCGTTTTCATAAATAAAAATAAATAAATAAATAAATTTTAAAAACATTTAAATATTTGATATCACTGTGATCATGAGTAAAGAAAAGTGTGTAAATATATTTAACTTACAAATATTGCTTTGACTAAATAAAAGACTTAATAAAAGAATTAATAAAACATAGTGCGCCCCTCCCACGCCGCATTGTTACATATTAATGTGGAGGAATAGTTTCATGGCCAGTCAGATGCCCGCGCACCTTCCCCTGTAAGGCACTGGTCCCGCAGTGCACGCTCTGATTTACTGGTGTGCAACAATAACCGCTGCCTTTATCTGTCTTTTCTCCTGTCACATGCGCCAAACTTTAGGCGGAGTCACAGATAACTTAATCAGCCTTTAATGTGGAATTTTCCATCATGCCTCGCACCGGTTAAATATCTGCTTTATGGACCCGAGCACACCGGAGCGTAATTGAACGGCAGTTAGAGAGAGAATTAACCTTTACCGGCGCGCGGATTGGCGCTCACCCTCGCGACCTATACTCACTCAATTATGCTGTCGTTCAGTCCCTTTACCCCGCTACCCTCTCATAACGCCCTTTTTTTCTTAATCTTTATTACAAAGAGCACACCGCCTCCTTTTGGAATGTCTTAAGGCGCGCGAGTGCTGTAGGCCTAATTGTATTGTGAGGAGAGAAATTAAATTATAGTCTGATATGTACGGGGATAAAAGGTTTCGATCGCTAATATGCTCACTGCACTCGCCAACTTTTAAGGTACACCGCAGCACAGAAAGTTTTGTGCAGAATAGAACGGGCAGAAAGTTAAAGACACGACTGGCAAACAGTGATACCGATTAAACACAGAGAATAGAAAAGTTGCCTACCCGGTCAAAATAGATGACCATAGTGCGGTTGCTCATCTCGGAGGGTTCGTGGTTGGTGTTGCGCACCGCAGAGAAGGCCACTTTGGCACTGCCCGAGCGCACGGAGATGCCCAGCGCCGTGCCCGTGGGGTCGGAGGTGGGGTTGGAGTCGCACACCACGAGGCATTTCCCCTCCAGGACTATGGGCTCTGTGTCGTTCTGCGCACAGGTCGGACTGGCCGCGAGCCATACGGCACCAAGCAGGCATAGCACCAACATGCTGGAGGACACACTTCACCGGGCTCACGTGAACAGCGCTCCACTCTCTCTGAACAGCAGCAAGACTTTCCCGCGCTCCTCGCTCTGCCGCAAACTTGCTTGAAGTAGTCGCTTACCGTCAACTCTTTCTCCCTCACGGACTCTGACAAAAGCTCCGAGCACAGCTTTGTTGTTGTCTTTTTTCCCGCTTATGACAAAAATCAGCTGCTCGCCCGGATCTGTCTCGTGTGGCAGGTTTTCACTTCTCACCAGCGTCTGTGTGACTTGGAGACACGAGGAGCGGCAGTAGCGCGCGGTGGCGGTGTGACGCGGCAGCACAAGTCATAGCGCGCGCCGGGAGCTCCGTCTGCTCTCTCTCGCGCGCTTCAATTATTCATATGTGAGAGATGAGGCTCTGAACACAAAGGGCCGGGCGCGTGCCCCTCGTGTGTGTGTTTTCTCCACCTCCAGCCCCTCCCTCCCGGTAACGCAGACCTATCAACGGATTAACGCGGGCGCGGCACCGGTACTTTCCAATCAGTGCGCGGTGTACGCCCTCCCCGCCTCATGGATCACACTCACTAGCTCTCTCCTGAGTGGGTGAAGAAGCACAAAGCAAGAGCTCAAAAGCGGCAAAAGTATATTTTGAATGACATTTTCCTCTCGTTTGTGACTTACTGCAGTATATTTATGGGTGTATGACTTTGCAATCCTTTATGTTCTTTTGTTCTTATGCTGTTTCTTTCAAAGAAAAAGTAAAAAGATCATAGATGAATCAGTTAGGTCTACAGACCTAAAGGTGACAGATGTGAATATTGCATTGACCTCTCCATGTACAATGGCTCTATCAGAATCCTCACTGCTCTATTCAGAGTTGTTAACTTGTGAACTTAACTCTCCTTGAGCTTTGATCTGTGCATCCTGTGAGCAAACCATAGTAAACTTAAATTGTTAGAATCAATTCCTGAAATGTAGTAAAACTGAGAGAACCAAATAAGTATGAATGGGTTACAGTTTGATATTGTCTTTAATGTGGCCAGTGTTTGAAGCAAAAAAAAAAAAAAAGTGTGTTATCATTGAATTTCGTTTAGAACATGTCAGTGTTTCTATAAATGTCCAATTTTATCCAGTTAGAGCTGTGCAAAGGGCACTTTGTTGTAAGAGCTTGCTAAATTGGTGCTGTGTTCTTTTCTACCTCACTTAAAAAGTTCCACGTTCAGTTTGACTCATTGACTACAATATAAGCGGTTGTTTAGTGTTTTCATTGTATCTTTTTGGCTAAATTATAATGTTTTCATGTTTACTGAAACATTAAGTTCAGCCTTTACCTCCAACATGATTCCAGCACTTTCTTTGTCCACAGGTTTTGTACATACAACTGCTGTTACTTTAATCCAGGCACCACATTACAACTCCTATCAACTGAGAAACATACGCTAAATGTGCTAGAATCTGGAAAAAAATCACACTTCTTGATTAGACGGCATGAAAGAGGAACACTTCTGTTAACATATTTGACACATTTTTATGTGATTCATGACTTTTGATAATTTTGAAGATACTAATACCTTAAAATATTACAATTTCTCAATGTCTTACAATTGCTGGCTGAGTGTGATTATGTGATACTAACAGAGGTGAGGGAATAAGCAGATTTCCCTATTGATATCATGGTATTCCCATAAGAAATATCCAAAAGGAAATCCATAACCTGATCTTTTCTGATACTTTGCAGCTGATGTCACATTCCCAAGGTGTGATGCTAACTGTAGGCTCTGCTCTGTCTGAGGCTTTATTAATCTGTGCATTATTTTAACATAATCTGACCATAAAGAACTGACTTAGCTGGAACTACAACAGGTGACATGATTTTTACTCTTAAACAAGTGTCTCACACATAAAATTACTGTCAGTTTTTTAGTTACTCACACTCACCATTTTTGTTGAAAATCAAACAGTTTTCAGGCGATCTTAACTTTTTTTTTTGCTAATGTGTGGATTGTGTCACCATGGCAACTTCTAACCATTCCACCATTAGAGACAGATGTAGAACACCCCCAGCGTGATTTTTTTCACTTTTTTTTTTGCTAAAACTAAATTAAAAAGTAGTCAAAATCACAAAAACATATGTATAACATATATATTTTTGTTGATTTATATACTGATGTTTTTGTCAACTTATGAAAACTAAACATAAATAAATGAAAGGAACAAGTGAACCCAGTTCCACTTTTCAATAACAGGAACAGTAACAACTGATGTATAGAATGATGTCATCTGTGATATCCATTTTGCTGATTAACTGAGCAAAAACTCAGCAATAGAAGAAATAAATGCATAAAAATCATGTCTGGTCCCATCTCTGATAAGAACACAGGTACGATGTAATAAAATATGAACGACGGAGTGTTCATCTGCATGTCCTCCCTGCAGACTCACTTATGTTGATTATTGTTTCTAGCTCTTGGCACCTTTCTCATGTCAGATATTTTATTGGTCCTCTCTCTCTCTCTGTCTCTCTCTCTCCCTCCCTCTTTGCTTTCGTTTGGGCTCATCGCCTCACATGTCTTCTTCTTCTTCTTCTTGCTCTGCTTGTGCTTGTGTCTGTGGGTCCCGGGGGTTTCCTTCAGCGTGTGATCCAGGCTGACTCTGAGTGACGGCCCAAAAGGACTGCTCTTAGATCCAGAGAACAGGCACGAGGCCCACTGCTCTGTCACATGTTACATCCAGGAGAATACACATCCAGGAGAATACACATCCAGGAGAATACACATCCAGGAGAATACACATCCAGAAGAATACACATCCAGAAGAATACACATCTGATTGTTCTCTGCACTAGACTACTGTACCTGAGCATGACTGGATATTTTTGAAATGATAGGACAAAAGCATTTCTCTTGGGGACTTGAAATATCTTCTTCCTTAGCATTTTTACAAACGAAGACTATATTTTAATCAGTGTATAAAATGTGCTGTGTATGAACCATAGACTGTATAAAGAAGTGGACTAAAGGCCGAAAGTGGAGAATTTGGTAGATTTTGGCTGCGATTTGCTTCTCCCTGAGTTCGGGGAGGTGTGACCCGATTTGCTGTGTCTTCGTGTGCGAATTTGAAGCCACTGTGTTCCTCATGTGTGTGGTGTCAGTGTGACTCTGAGCTATTCTGTCAGATCGTAACCACTAAACATCAGCAACACTACGACAAAAGCCAATAAAACAGAGCGTCAGGGGCAGATGGAGTGACGGACACAGAGGTGCAACATACAAACTCGGGATATAGTGAAAATAAGACTTTATTACTCACCTCTCGTAAAGTGATCAATTTAAAGTGCAGCATCTCATTCACATTATCCATAGAAATTCCAAATAATGACATCCAAACCACGCTATTAATCCAGTTTGAGGAGTTCTTTGAAAGTAAAAAGGCGAGAGTAGTTCCTCACGTGTGTCTGTTTACATCCACACAGCGCACGGATCAAGGTGAAGCTGCAGATTAGCAATAGTGACTCGACTTCCTGTGTACTTTATCACCAGTCTTTTATGTTTTAAAAATCATGTATCTGAAGTACTGCACCACATTTCGCAAATCTCACAAGTCTCAAAGCGAGTCGTTTTGCTGTAGACAGGAAACAGCTGACGCGATCACGCTCAAGCCTGTGGTCCGCAGCCATGTCCCGCTGACGTCTTTGTGATCGGAGATTTTAAGTCTCATAAGATTCTCCTCGTGTCTGTGGCGTGCGGTTTTTGTTGCACGTTTAAACATCATTTAAGACCGAAAAATCCTGTAGTGTGTGGCGGCCTTAAAGGCGTGTGACATCACCCATACCATTCCAGTCAAATGAAGCTCACAGAGGCTTGCAGTTATGGGGGCGAATTTAGAGCCATGTCAGGGTCATACTTACAGGTTCTGCATAGGGTTTGCTGTGTACCTTTTAAACCATTTTGGAATCATTTACAGATGTCATTCTATTCTGGGGTCTTGATGTGTCCTCCCTGTGACTCACTTCACCCTCACATGGATTCTGCGCAGTACATTCTTGATATTTCAGGAGTGAGATTATCAAAGTTCATGTGTTTTGAGGTGAAAAAACACACAAAACCATTCATTTGAGAATAGGAGAAAAAACAGCCCAAATGTCAAATGCGGGGAAACTGTTCTAGTCATGTGTTGTATGAGTGGGTACTATCATCACTGATCCTAAATCTGTAATTTGGAAGATAATTGTACTTGAAAGAACAAGAGTGCTTCAAACAAAGGCATATTTCTTGTGTTTTCTTAGAATTCTTTTTTTTCTCTTAACTTGGCAGGGCTGTTTGGACATGTTTTTCCTTTCAAATCTGAAAATAGTATTAGCGCCGTGTAATTGTCAAATTACTTTTGATAGTGTGGTATAATATAGTGTAAAGAATGACCCCAGGAGAGAAAAGTGATTTAAGATTGTGTGTGTGAGGCCTTCTATGGATTACATTAGGTGTCCCCAGGTATGGGTGTTTCAGAGCTCTGCACAATTGACTTAAGGCACAAAGGAGCTCTCCAAACCAAATCACAGAAAGAAACAGTCAGACACAGATCTAAAGGAGGTAGGAGAACTGTTCTGTATTTTTCAACAGGGCAGAGAATAACAGAATAAAGTTTGTGTCCATTGGCTCAGGGGCAGGTTAAAGAATGTGGGTCAGGAAGTTTGTTTATGCACAAATATTGGATCAGCAAAAGAGTGCATTCATTGAGTACATGTATACTATGTGTGCCGTGTTGGGAAGTAACTGAATACATGTACTGAGAATATGTATTCTGAATACTAATTCTGAATAACTGTATTCCAGTACAGTTACTTTTTCATTTTGTGGTACTCAAAATACAGTTACTTTACTAAAATCAAAGGAATACATTGCACTATTTGATTCCACAAATAAGGCTTCAAACTTCTCCATTTAGTGATAAATAAATGCATGACAAATGGTCAAACAAATATAAAGCTAAACACTATAGTTTAAATGCAACTCGATGTAAAAGTATTCCAAGTATACAGAATACAGTACTCTGATTGGACCATGTAACAGAATACATAGAATACATTATAAAATATATTTTAATGCAGGTATTCAGTATTCTGTAACTAAATATTTTAACATTTTCAAAGTATTCTTCCAATCCCTGTGTGTGTGTGTATGTGTTATGTATTATGTAAAATCAACAGTTATAGGCTTTTACCATGCTATAACACGGTTCCATGATCATAATCTTATCAGAGTTGCATTTTGATTGATTCATGCATGTTTGAGTGAGTCATTTTTAATCTTTCCTGAATCCCTGCCCACAAATTGCATGAGTCCAGGTCAGACATGAAACTTTCAAAAAAGTCAAGTCGCTTTTTCAACAATAAGAACATGTATATAAAATCTGCTGTTTGCTATGGTGAAATGTCATATGAAGAGGTGGGGCCAATCAGTTCTACAGATTTAAACAGTTGATGTTTCTTTATCAGACAAACAAGGGAAATTATTTGAACACAGTAGCTCAAACATCACAATAAATATAGCAACATAAGAGCAAAAAAATAATAAATAAATGGTAATAATACATTTAAAATAAGTAGCAAAAATAGCAAGAGACTGGTATCAAATAAGGCACAATTATATGAATGCATGTGTACAAGTAAAAATAAAATATAGAAATGTAGTAAATACAAATATATCTGAGCTATATGCAAGAGGTTGTATGGATAAACTGTGAAAAACAAAATTGTGATTGACAGGACATAGGGTTATCTATGACATAAGGGTGAGTTGTTGTACAGCTGTATGGAGTATGAATGTAGTCCTGTATCTCTCACTGTTTGAGCGGAGTTTTAGGAGCCTGCAGTAGCTACCGAGCTGTTTTAGATACATGTTAATACACAGACCATGATTTTGTTTGCAAAATAAAAAATACCCCCCAAGACGCACAATATGTCTTCTTTAAGTGAAAATGTGTCACTGTTCTTAATAAAACATATGTGGCCATTTGCTGTTATGAATAAATGAGTAAGATATCACAGAATCTATATTTATTTGGCATTTTCATAATATATAGACACACTACAACTAGATCACACCTCCCACAGTGCACTATAACTGTTTTCAGCTCTCACCACACATTGGAATTTGTATGACAACTTAAAATTTGCAGCTTTGAGGTTGGACTCAAAAACAAAAACAGTTTTCAAATCCAGAGCCAATAAACACGTTCACATGCATCGAGGTTATTCTGGGCACAAACCTGGACCCACAACTTTTTAAGCTTTCAAAAAAAGAGGGCGTGTGACATTTTTCAAACTGGCTAAAAAACATAAACTTCTAATTGAGGAATTCACACATTTCAAACACTGTATGTGCTAAAACTAGACTTAAAGGTGCACTGCGTAGCATTTCTAGTGAAGAGTCTGCAACCTGCTTCTCTTCACGGAAATGTTATTGCCTTGTCTAGAATGTTCCACGGTATAGACTAAACTTATCACAAGGGCAGGTTATAGCATTACATTACAGTTCAGGTCTGTGGAGAGAGGCCCTTTTTCACAGAAGTAATTTTTGTATTTTTGAGCAATAGAAGCATCTGTAATGAATACATGCTAGATGGATATGTTTAATGTCATACCATGGAACATTTCAAAGAAAGTAATAACATCTCCATGGAGACAAGCAGACGAGCGGACCCTCTACCAGAAAAGTTACACAGTGCACCTTTAAAATGGCAGTTCAGACAGAGTATGAAGTGTGTTTGTGAGTTTCCATGTACATGTTCCATTTGTTTCTGTACCACTCAGAGAATCAAACAGCTACAAACACATTGAAAAAATAAACAGGAGAGCTCTACTGGCTAGTACAGCGTGAGCTTTTACCAAACACAAGAGGCTCTCAGGAGACTGGAGTCCAGACACAATTTATTCCCTAAGCCCAAACACACCCTGCTAGAACTGCTACAGAGAGGAGACACTACACGTTTTCAAAAAGGATCTAAATATTTCAGAGTTTTATTCATAGTTTGCATACATGTTACCTCTCTTGTGGTGTGGAGGAGAAGAAACTGCTGGGCACTACAAACTCTTTTAAAGGGCCCATATTAAGCTATTTTCTGATCTATGTTATAAGGTTGTTTCCTCATCAAAAACATGCCTGGAGTTTGTTTCATTCACACATATCTAACACACAAATCCATATTTAGGCTTGTCTCTCAAACAGAAAACACTCTGTTCCATCTTGTGATGTCATGTGTTAAACATGAAGTGCTCCACTGTGTTTTTAAACTCGAGACGCCTTCACTAGAATAATTTTGATCTTTTCAGCCTGTAATTTCTAGTCTCTACTGAACTATAGGTTCCTCCATTCCTCAATTTCATTTAGAGTTTCATTTTCGTTTGACACCACCTTCACCTTGACTAACAAATTTTCTGCGGGAGGCACAGAGTTACTATGGTGACACAATGCCCACATTAGCAAACACAGGCAAAAAAGTCTGAAAACTTGGTTAATGCTAGCTAGCTTGTGACTGTAATGTTATTTGAGAGACTTGTTTAACAGTAAAAATCATCTCACCTGTTGTAGTTCCAACTAAGTCAGTTCTTTACTAACCTCGGGAATGTTGATAACAAATGCAAAGAATCAATAGTTTTGAATTATTAATTGCTATGACAACAGGAACCTTTCATCATTCAAAAACTCATGTATAAACTAATCCACTAATTCCCTTGATTACAGGTGTTTTTGTTATATAAACATTGGTTTGCTGGAGTCATGAGTCACTTGTCTCTATGGAAATTATCAACTTTTATGCAATTTTGTGGACCAACATCTCCATGGAGAATAAAATATTTCAGACTCTCAGTTTAAACACTTACATAATGCCCATTAATAAAATGCTGCTAAAACTAGTCATGTTTGTAGTTGTCCCTGGTCCTACTGAGCTCAGATTTGAATAAAAGTATAGCTTGTACCACTACTCCACCTTCCCCAAAAGGGGGACACCAGACAGTCAACACCACCATTTTCCTTTGATGTAAAATAAAAAACTGCCAAACATGAATTCATAATTTATTACAATATTTAAAAACAGACACATGTAGTTTGCACATGTGACCAGACAATAGAAGCTCCAGTGATGCACACACAAACAAATGCAATTTAGTGTCTGATTTACGCCGTCCATATTTGCTTTCCGAATGGTCCACCAGCGCTGACACCTTTTCACCTTTGATCCATCAGCAGCCTGTCCTGACCTGACAGTTCAAATCCAATCATCAGAATTTACAGTGGTAGACGCATGGCATTAATTAACATATGTGCTGGCTATATATAGGGCTTTTTTGAACCGTGGCCTCCATTAAGTGAATTATTGTCTGTCAGCAGCACCAGCACTTGTGCACTTCTAATTCAATCAGATATGGAGAGTGTGGCTATAATGTGATTGTGTAAAGTGGATTAGGAGATGTTGACGGGACATTGCAGCGTGTAAAGGTTGCATGGTGTGACAGTCACTACCACAAGGTTGTCACGTCCTCAAACAGGTCCTCCATGATATGTGCTGAGTCACTGTAACAACGCAGGACCAGAGGGGACAATGTGGACAGCCCCATGACCAGGGCCTTTGTCATTTCTTTCATTACGCTATTTTCTGATCTATTTTGTAATGTTGTTTACTCATCAAAAACATAGAGAGAGTTGTGTTTTGTTTCATTCACACATGTTTAACACACAAATCCAACATATTTAGGCTGAGTTCTTCTCTCAAACGGAAAACACTCTGTTCTACTTTGTACTTATAATGCAAGTACACATATTTGGTAATACAGGAAGTGATTCTAAACTCCATACAACTTCACAAGAAGCATTTGGATAATTTGCCATGGAATTGCCAATCTCTACTGAACTGAAGGTAAAAGGTAGCTGTTAACTTGAAATCTGCTGCTTCATGACATCACAATGTGGAACAGAGCATTTTGAGCTTTGGAGATGTAGACAGACTAATAATAAAGGATTACTCAGACATGTGTGAATGAAACAAAACACTACTCCAGGTATGTTTCTGAGGAGGTAAGAACATTACAACGTGGTTTAAATATCACAAGAATCAAGTTTGTGTAATATAAGAGCTTTAAAAACATAGCAGCAGTGTCTTCAGCTTCTGAGAAAGACAACTTCTTGAAAGAGATTCAAAATACACAATGTAGAATAGAAATACATTTTAAAAAAACAGTTCTTCATTGTATTTCTAATCCATGACCAGTTTTCCAAGAGCAGACCCTCACACTACTCTATTCATAGGTTGCTGTGTGTTGAAGATTTCGTACTGTTGCCATAGCAATTAACAATTCAAACCAAGTTATTTCTTTTGAATGGACAAAAATTCTTGAAATATCACTTAAAAACAGTATGCTGAAACGCAAGAATATATGGGGTTGCCATACTTTTCAGACTGGAAATAACCATGCAACTGATCCAAGACCCCCAATGCAAAATTAAAATGCAGTAATTTCTAAAACATCTAAAATCAGATGTCACTGGGGCTGTTCTTTGTGTAGTTACCGTGGAACACAATGCACACATAAACAATCGCTGCCAAAAAAAAGTTTTAAGAAGTCTAAAAACTCAAGAAAAAATACAAAATGGAAATGAAAAACTATGGCTAGCTCGCTTGTGACTGTAATTTTATGTGTGTATTAAGTTGCAAAGTATCAATTGTGTTGTTTGACCTAATTTAAGTACATTATACTATTTCCAATTTAAAATTATATGACAGTGCCATCTTCCAAGTCATCTTGCAACCCTCAGATCAGAGCCCAATTCGGGAACCTGCTCTATATGATAATAGTGCAGAGAAAAAAACTGCAGCCCCAAGAGGAAACCGACCTATGCATACACAAGGAGCACATGCTAACTCCTCACAGAAAGAATTACACAGATAAGACAGATCATTTGTTACTTTTTCTCTTGCTCCAAAACAAATTCTTCTGTGTTTTATTACTTAGATTTTTTTTTTTATGTTGTGTTTTTTGTGTTAGTCTCCATCCTCTTTTACCACAGCGAGAGCACTCAGCACAAACAAGCACTAAACTCTAAGGATATCTACCATCAATATTACATGATATCCATCTACTATCAGGCCCACTAGAGCCATTCTGCAGCCCCAGACGCACACTGAGTGCATAGGTTTCTGCTATGTTTAGACCAGAAAAGCCCAGCAGGAGTTAACTTTGATCCAAGCTATAGCATCAGATAATAGCAAATTGGTTTTAAGTGTAGATTAGCACAAGTACAAATCAAGAAAAGAAACTGCAGCTATGGCTCTTCTATTACCCCTGTGTTATTATTTATCACAGAGGCACAGATGTAAAACTACAACTTATTACTAGGATGACATACTGATACTTAACTTCTGCTACTTTGCTACTGCTCCCTTTTTCATCTGAGATCGCCACAGAAAATCCACATTTCATAGAGTGACTATAGCAGGTGTAGGGTTACCCAGGGACACAACAATAGCATGCACCTTTCCTGACCAGCCAGCCCATTCTACATTCTGTTAGAATTCAGAAGAGACTGGAATCAGACCATAGAGTGTGAAAAACCTTCACCCAAACTTGAGATGCATGTAGAATCCCTCAGTCGTCCAGGTAGAATCCATAGCAAAAGGAGAAATTTAATTTGTCAACTGGACAGAGTTTATTTGGTCGAATACGTTTCGCAGCTCATCCAAGCTGCTTCCTCAGTTCTGGTCAGATGCTGGTGGACACTGCTTTATATCTGCTTGAAGGGAGGAGCTTAATTACAATGAAAATTACTCTGAGACAACACATATTTGTTTACAGTTTTTGTTAGTCAGGTGAGTCTATTCAATATGGAGTTGTTTACAGTTTCTGTTAGTTAGGTGGGTCTATTCAATATGGAGTGGGAGTGGGGGAGTAGTTAGCATATCCATTCAGGGCCATGATGGGTGTTTTCACACCTCTGGACCTGACCTGGCTAGTCCCATTGTTGAGAAACAGCCGCTAACTTGGATCATGTGTCTCTCAAATACAGAAGACATTACCTCTTGGAAATTCTTGTATCGTTCATAACAAAACTTCTTTTACTTGAGATAAATAAGAGTTTGGTCGCACTACTTCACAGTCATCTGTGTTATTTTTTGCTTTTTGTAACATAAACCACCATATTTGTTTTTACCTTAAAGGTGCATTGTAGAGGATATGGTACATTTTTTTCTTTAGGGGAATGTTATTACTTTGGCTGGTATGTTCCACAGTATGGCATTAAAAGTCCATTCGAGTGGGCCCGCCTCTCCATCGAACCAATCTGTAAGTTTAATGCTTTACTGTGAAACATAACATTCCAGGCTGAATGGTTAAGTACATGTACATGGAGACTAGCATGTGGCATACCCCTCACAGTGCAGCTTTAACAGAGCATACATTTCTCTGAAATCAGGGAAACAGTACACAGTTCCAGATCCACTCGTCTTTGCAGAGTTTTGTCAAAGCGTGTGGTTCTGGCTGACCACGTAAAATGTATGCAAGTGAGAATCAAACTGACGACTCACTGTCAAACTGTAACAAAATGTTACAAAAACCTGCAGAAAAGTGACAGCAGAGACGTGTCATATCGACCTTTCTCTTATTCACACCTACACTCACAAAAACTCAATTTCCCAAAATCCCCCTGGTGCAAGAGCTCTGTGAGTGACGCTAATAGGTGACATTAACCTTATAGTAGTGTCAGACTATTAGCCAAACTGTTCACCTTCAGTCTCGTCTCTCACACATATTTGATTATCTGACATCACCTCCCTGTCTTCATGCGATTCTCACGCTCTACGTCCTTCTCATATTATATTATTATACATTCTAGCTTAAATTCTATAGTCTTGGATAGTATGGAATTTTAAAATACAATGCGTAATTATGTTTATGATTTAAAGGTGCACTGTGCAACTTTTCTGGTTAAGAGTCCGCTAGCTGCTTGTCTCCTTGGAGATGTTATTGCTTTCCCTGGAATGTTCCATGGTGTGACATTAAACATTTCCATTTAGCATTTATTCATTCCGGCTGTTTGTATTGTTCAAAAATACATTCATTCCTTCTGTGAATAGGGATGACTCCACAGATCTGAATTGTAATGTAGTGTAGTGGTGTTACCTGCTTGTTTAATCTATACTGTGGAACATTCTAGACAAAGCAATAATATTTCCAAGGAGACAAGCAGGTTGCGGACCCTCCACTAGAAATGTTACTCAGTGCACCTTTAACCTCAGCACATATAGCAAAGAAAAAATATGGGCAGAATAGACAGAAAACAATTTCAAAGCAGAACTCACAATAAAGCCACTCTTGAAAAAGGCAAGCTATGTGAGTGGGTTAACAAATATTATCAGTTAGAGAAGAGAATGAATAACTTGAATAATAATGGGACATGCTCAGTAGAAATCTATGTGGGCTTTTTATTTTTATGGTTTGATAAGCACACAGGGCTCTCCGGTTCAGCGTGTGCGTTCATATTACATACTCCTGTAATCAATAATAAAACCACTACTGAGATATTAAACCCTTTTCAAATACAGCCTTAAAACACATTCTGATACATGTGGCGTTCACTGGTACGATGGGCTGTTCATGTCATTGCAGTTGCAGACAATTACACAAAATTATATTATATTATATTATATAATTATATTTTATTATATATATTATATTATTATTATATTTTATTTTATTTTATTAGTAGGATAGCCCCTTTAGATGTGTCATCTCGTTTGCGAGGGGGTCCTGATTATATATTATATTAGTTATTCATTTGTCTATATCTCCAAAGTTATGAAGTGGTATTTTTCAAGTTAACAAATACCTTTTGTTTAGTAGAGATTGGTAACTCAAAGGCTGAAATGATCTTACTGAGTCTAGTGAAGGTGTATGGAGTTTAAAAACACAGTGGAGTACTTCCTGTATTACCACATGACATCACAAGGTGGAAAAGGAGTGTTTTCCGTTTGAGAGAAGAACACAGCCTAAATATGCAGGGTTTGTGTGTCAAACATGTGTGAATGAAACAAAACACAACTCCAGGTATTTTTTGGATGAGGAAACAGCATTATAACAGATCAGAAAATATGTCTTATATATATCTACATTTGGTGGCAAATGAAAATTCACTTCTGTCAAATGGACAAAAGTTCCTCCTCCCTTCAGACAGATAAAAGGCCACTGGCTATAAGAAACCACTTAGAAACGTCTTCATTAGTCGAAAACCTTTGCCAAGCTGACAGAATTTATTTTTCTTCATTTAGATTTGACATTATTTATTACAGACGCAAATAATACTATTGTGGCAAAGCACCTTCAAACCTTTGGCTATTGTGCAATGTTGCTGTTTTAGATGAACAAACATATCAAAATATATTTTATTAGCATTTGTTTATGTCTGTCAAATAAGAGCAACATAAGAAACAAAACAAGAAAAACATGAAATAAACCATATCTATCTTCATGAAACATGTTCCAAAGTATAATATAATAATTCATAATAATTCATAATTAATAATTTTCCACTACCAGTTAACTGTGGAACATTCTAAACAAATCAATGACATTTCCGTGGTGCTCAAGGCCTGCTCCTGTGCAGCCAGGATGAGGGCCTCCATGCTGTCCTTCAGACCAGCCCTCTCCAGCCATTGGTAGGATTTCTTGATATCAGCCACTTCAGTTATGTTTCGGTGGTATGCCTCATGTAGGGGCTTGTCCTGCCGTGATGGTCCCTCCAGTACCTCTTCCTCTGAGCTCCACTGTCTGAGACATTCCCTGAGCACATCATCTGTCAGGGCTTTGTCCTTGATGTACTTATGGGTTTTGGATGTTTCACCCTGGACAGTGGTTCCCACCCTCACTAGTCCTCGGCCTCCTTCCTTCTCGCCTACAGTCTCCGGGTGCTGGATTTGGGATGCAACCCTCCATGCATGGCCAGGAGCTTTTGTGTCTTAACGTCTGTGGTCTGTATCTCCTCCTTTGGCCAGCTTATGATTCTATGCAGTGGGGGACAGTGCATCTCCTTGGTATATGCCACATTTGATGGACACTTGTGCAATGGCTTGCCATTTATTTCAAGGGTGGTTGTCCACAACCGCATCAAGTTTGCAATGAAGGCCCTTAGAGTCCTATTGATATTGTATAGCACTTAGCACTCAGTGATCCATGTGTGTGACATCGAGTCATAGGCTTTCTTGTAATCAATCCAGGCAGTGCACAGGTTTGTCTGACAGGTTCTGCAGTCACGGGCAACTGTTTGGTCAACCAGGAGTTGGTGTTTGGCTCTTCTGGTGTTTTTGCCGATGCCCTTCTGTGCTGTGCTCATGTATTGATCCATGTGCCCGCTTATCTTAGCCGCGATGATGCCTGACATGAACTTTCATGTTGTGGAGAGACAGGTTATTGGCTGATAATTGGATGGGACTGTACCCTTTGAGGGATCCTTCAGGATCAGGATCGTACGCCCTTGGGTTAGCGATTCAGGGTGAGTCCCATCCCTTAGCCGCTGGTTCATTTGAGCTGCCAGGCGCTTGTAGAGTGCAGTGAGCTTCTTTAGCCAGTATGTGTGAATCATGTCAGGGCTTGGTGCTGTCCAGTTTTTCATGCCTGAGCCTCTTTCCTGAATGTCTGCCACTGTGATGGTGATTGTGCATCGGTGTTATGTGATGCCTCCCTCTCCCATATGCCTTTCCAGTACCTTTCAGTCTCCAGCCTTGGTGGGTCTGGTCTGATGTTATTACCCTGCCATTACACTTTCGCAGGTTGTGTTGTGAACAGGCGGTTTATTCGTCTGGCTTCATTATCTCGCGTGTACCTCTTTAGCCTGCTGGCTAAGGCTTGTAGCCTTTTCTTGGTAGTTTTGAGTGCTTCAGGTATGGCTGTACCTCCTGGGTACTTGCTTTTTCATTGCACCTTTCTCGGCCTCTGACAATTGGCTCACTTCTCTCCGTGCTTCCTTGATTTTAGCCTCTAACCATCTTTTCCACTGTGGGTATTGGTTCTCATGGCTCCCGTGGTTGCTCTTATAGCCCAGCACCTCTAGGATCACTGCTGCTGAAGTGTACATCAGCTCATTGGTTTCAGTGATGATTGTGGTAGGGATCACTCTCAGTGCTGCATTCACATCTTCTAGGAGACTTTCAGATTTTACTTCACTTAGCCTCTGTAACTGGTGTCGGGGTTGCCTTTTGTTCTTTCGGGCCATGATCTTATCTTTCAGGTCAGACGCTGCCTCGATCAGCGTGAAACCTATTGGGGCTGCGTACCCAATCTCTGGTTGGGGAGTTGGTATTAACTCCCCTGTGACCTGGCGTCCTGGCTCCCCCTTGCGGTAGGATTTGTGTTGTAAATCGTCAATCTCTAGTTGTGATAGCAGTTGCCGTTTGTGGATGTTGGAACACTGAGCTACTAGTTGTTTGGCAGTCAGCTTGGACTGTGGGTATCGAAGTAACCATTTCTCCCACATCCTGTTCATGTAACCCCTTTGACTAGGGTTACTGGAGTAGTAGCATTCCAGCAGAGCCTTGTTCTCACATCTCGCCCATTTACGCCTTGTTCCACTAGCCCATTTTTCATCAAGGTGCTCTGGTTCCCAGCACCTGACGCAGACCTTGTTTGGTGTCTGAGCCGGCATCTCATAAGTTTCATTGTCTCTCATCATTGTATGAGGTGGGCAGTAGACCGAAGGGTCTTGCTCAAGGACCCACACTGGCTTGCTCATTGCCCATATATAACCCATTGCCCATATAACATTGAATGAGACGGTGAGTCCAAGACTTTGACTGATAGTGTATATTTGCATGAAATAAGGTGACCAGTGAGTTTGTTGACTTAAAGGCATTCATTGTAAAGTCATATCCAATCAACATATAGTCTTGTATGTTTCTCTTCTCACAGATCTTTCAGTTCAGTTACTTCAGAGGAGCTGTCCAGTAAAGCTTAGATATCCACCGTGTCTGAGGTGGATGTGATCTAACAGGAGGCGTCAGGAGAGGGGCAGGTGAAAAATAACCTGTCATCACTTCACTTCACACTCCACCCTTCCCTCCCTCCACCCCTCCTCTCTCTGTCTCTCCCTATGTCCTCTGTCTCACCCCCACACTCAGTTCATCTCAGCGGAGTCTTCCTGAAATTACAAGTGACATTAGCCTTATGCAAATGCTACTCTATGGAGAGTTAGATCTGTGTCAAGTCAATAGATAACAGGGATTGAACTATTAATAATTTAAAATAATTTGCAATATCAATATTATGGTTTGTTTATACATACCATTTGCTTACTGTAAATGCGTAACTCATACATTCTCTTGAGCAGTGACAGTTTTTTGTTGCTTTGGACTGTACTGTAGTACGTAAAATAATTTTAAAGGGCCCATATGGCACTATTTTCTGATCTATGTTATAAAGTTGTTTCCTCATCAAAAATCAACATACCTGGAGTTGTGTTTTGTTTCATTCACACATCACACATCGCTCAGATCCTGTATATTTAGACGGAAAACACTCTGTTCCACTGTATGATGTCAGTTGGTAGAATGATTTGGATCATTTCAGCCCTAGAATTGCTAATCTCTACTGAACAAAAAGTAAATGTTGTGGTTAATAAAGGGTTACTCAAACATGTGTGAATGAAACAGAACACAACTCCAGGTATGTTTTTGAGGAGGTAATAGCATTCTAACATGGCGTAAAGCTCACAATAGTCGATTTTGCGTAATATAGGACCTTGAAACATTTTACTCTTGTTGCATCTGATACCAGAACTGTTCGAGACATGGACACTACAGTGGAATCTTTTGATCAAAACCTGGTTCCATTAGAAGTCTTTAACATTTTGGTTTCTAGTACTTGAAATGTCTTCATATTTATGTTGTGTTTTTCTCCTCCATTTTTGGTCAATGGATTTGATAGAAGTGCAGTCTTTAGGTGGGAAGACTGGAGTCCGAAGAAAAAGTGTTACAGTTACAATCTGTGTTTAAAGACTAAATCATTGTTAAAGACTGCAGAAAGTGTGACGTGTTAAGACTTGAAAATGGAGATGAGTTTGTGCCAATATGAGTTGAGTGTTTGCTCCCTGACTGCTAAGTTTTAGAATTTAAAGATATATTTTAAAGACTATTGTGCTTGTGGTTGCTATATAGTTATAATCTATCACACCCATGGATCATTGTGTTATAATTTGGACATTTAAAATTGCAATATTGATCTAAAACAATTTAATAAAAGAAACAAGTACACTGACTTAGAAAATTGCAGTGCCCAGTGGGAGCAGATGTCGCCATAAATGTCATCACAACAAAGAGTTGTGAAGTTGTCAGCACCTCCTAGTTGCCGACAATGCTAGCGGGCTGTGGATTTTTTTTTTCATTCTTCATAAATGACTATGCAATTGTCGAAACCTATGTGTATCACGGATAAATTGGAGAATGAAGTAAGTAGAGAGCAGTGGGTGTATGCCGGTGGCGGTGAAAATGGGCATTGATTAACAAAATGGCATCTTGAAAATAAGGTATTAAAAATTGCTCAAACATACACAAATCACTCCAAATACAACTTTGAGATAGTAAATGGTGAGGAGAAACAACTGTAACATGGTTAAAAGGTCTGAAAAGTCTATTTTGCATAATAGCTTTAAAGTGCACAGAGATGGACAGAAATAACATAAGTTTGTGTTAGTTTTTGTAAAAAATAAACTATAATGTGAAACAACAGAACATTACACAAGCCCACAGGTGAAAAGGTGGAGGTGGGAGCAGGTCTTTTAGCGTGACAGCTGGGCCCTGGGCACAGACAGAGAATGCCGAGATGAGTGTGAAGTTCGAGTGAGGCTGCTAAATTGAAAGAATAACCGTAGGAGAGGTGTGAATTACCCAGTCATGGTCTTCTATATATGACTGTTATAAGACTGTAAGGCAGGTGCCAGTGTGATAGAGCCATCCCAACAGGAGACACAGGAACGCTTTCTGATTCTTATATATGAACAGAGAGACCCCTGACTCTGGGTAATGAATGAGCTGATTTATTCTTTCATTCACGATAGACTGGATGGAAGGCCTGCTTCTAAAAATGGCTGTAAACTTCTCAAGTTCTATAATTCTATTTAACAGTTACTCACAGTTTGTTATAAATGGTTGCATTTTTAAATTGATTTGGGTGAACATTATTGCAATTATAAACTAGATAGAGTCCAACTGTGAGTGACTGTGCATAGTGACAATTTAAAGTGCCTAAATCAGGACTTAAACTTGAACTCCTCTAGAGGATTACAGATGACTATAGGATTCAAAGCTGCGGTGTATTCATAATACCACTGACACACGGGCCAAGGGTTTCAGGAGATCAGTTAAACTCGTGTCATGTTGGGGAAAAAAATGTTCCAAAGTTGAATGTTGTGAAAAGTTGTAGTAGTAAAACATTTGAAAGGTATGAAATATTGCCAAACTTTAACAAAGGTTAAAGAAGTTATAGATTAAAAAATGTTTATATTTTAAAGAGTAAATATGAGTTAAAAAAAAAAATTTGTGAAATTCCAAAGAGTAGGAGACTCCTTGGTATCAACTCTTGGCTATTGTGTATAATATAATAATAATGTGTCCTATAGGAGAAGCTATTTCATTGAAGTCTATGGCCAAACAATTCATTCATTTTAATGCATAGTTTAACTAAGTTGAGGGTGTTAAGTAATAGTAAAGGACATAATCAATCCAAATGTGAAAGAGGTTGAACAGTAATTTCGAAGTTTTAAAGTGAGGTGATAATACAAGAGCAACTAACTGGCTGCATAATCACTCAGTAATAATCTAACGAAAAGAGAACTTTGCCTTTGTCTTCTTTACTGTCTCCTAATGTCAGGAGGCCGTATCGTTACATCTTTCCTAACAATGGCACACATAAAAACGCATTGGTGCACAATGATGGTTTAAAGTGGATTGTTATGTGGGCATGCTCTAACTACAACAAAATTATCCAGACTTGTTATTCACCATAAGCTGCAAACGAATGATGGAAATAGACTTTGAAAAGGAGGTGTAAAGTGGGCCGAGGGTGCAAAGAGTGTTGAGGAAGCCAGACATGTTGGAGAACATTTGGTATGCAGCACACCCCGAGGAGCCTCAGCCAACGCAGAGTAGTGAATGCTCATTTCATGTGTGCCGGCGTGCCCTCGAGCAGCAGGTGATGCCTCCAATCCTAACCAGGGTGCTCTGTTTAGCATGGCTGAACCGAGGAGGAGAGTGTGTCAGGTCAGTGGTGCGGTGTCAGTGGTGGATCTTCTATCAGTGCGTTTCTCTGTGTTTGTCTGTGGAGCTGTGTAAATACCAGCACAGCCATGTTGACTCTGGAGATCGATGCTTGATCTCAGAGGAAGATGAAAAGGCCAGGCTCCTATACTGTAATGTAACAAGCAGCACTGCACCCACAGGTGGGGTTTACATATGCATAGGCTGGAGCAAGTGAAAGCAAGTGAACGGGTACAAGTGAAACAGTGAATGGGTACAGTAGAATTTTCTGTTCAAACTACTTTTTATTATTTACCACTTCAAAGGAGCTACATTTTTCACATGCATTGATTTGTTGTTCATCGAAATGTCATCTAGATAATGAAATTGTTTGAAGATTTTGTGTGCTTGAAAGATACTAGATATAAGAGGTCAGGAAAAGAGTCAATACTGTAATACTTTTCTTCTGACATAAGATATAATGGCCTTTTGGTTCCTGGAAATTGTGAGCTGTGTATACACAGCAGGAACTGCCAGGCTAACAAGTCTTTAAAGGTGCACAGTGTAACTTTTTGGTTGGCCCATCACCTGCTTGTTTCTATGGATATGTCATTGCTCTGCCTGGAATGTTCCAGAGTATGACATTAAACAGCTCCACTTTACGTTTATTCAATTACAGGTGGTTTTATTGCTCAAAAGTACCTCGAAAAACAGATATTCTGACTGGGAGCAGAGTTGCCTCTCCACAGATCTGACCTGTAACTTGGCCTGGTTTGGTCTCCATGAAGATAGAAGGGTTTAATGCCATACTGTGAAACATTCCAGACAAAGCAATAACATCTCTGTGAAGTAAAGCATTTGATGGACCATCCACCAGAATAGTTACACAATGCACCTTTATCTCTTCATTTTGAGATGTTTGAATTTACTATTTATGGCCACATTCGCATTCAAAAGCAGTTTGAGTTTCTTATATTTCAATATCTGGTTCTACATCCAGTTAATGTCCACAAGTCCACATCTCACCAAACAAAAAGCCTTGTAGAAGAACTGGAATTGGTGGTTTTCAGATACTAGAATGTGATGATGTCATACTCCCAGATGGGGGCAGGAGGCAGTTTTCCCTGTTAATAACGTTGTACTTTGCCATGAAATATCTAAAACGTAAATGCACAAATGATGAACCTGAACATTTCTATCAGTGTCTAGACATAAGAATTCACTCTATGGCAACAAAATTCTGCATTATAACAATATTAATTTTAGCTGCCCCCATCTGTATTAAATAACATTGGGCTATAGAATGTGTTGTGATGTTGTGATGTCACCTGAAACCCACCAATAAACAGGACTTTGATGTGGGGGAGGAGAGCCAGTACGTTTTCAATCATCTTTGTATGTGCTGAGCTGGGGCCTCTCCTTCACCTGGTCTGACTCTGATGCATTATGCAACTGTCAAGGACAAACAGAAATACATTTTCAAAAAGCAAATCAAAACCAGTCATGAATACATTCATCTGACCAATGTTTTTCAAGCATAAATCATTTACTTGAACAAGCATTGGAGATGGTGCTTGTGGTCGTCATGGATATGAACTTACTTTAAAATGTACAGGATACCAAGGATATGTGAAAGAACATATGGGGAGGTCTGAAGTTGAGGGAATAAAGTACCTATTCACTTCTGTTGCCATGGAGCTTGAGCGCATAAGCTTTTCTATACATTGGTCTTACATATCTTTCATAACATTTCCAAGCATTCAAAAGGCTTCTATTATACAGTATATGTATAAGTATGTGTAGACAAATGGAGACAAACAGTATTTAATATTATAAGATTTAATTAACCTGCGTTTAATACATACCCTTATGTTTTTTATGAATCATAGTTTATATTGACTGTTATTATTCATCTTTTTATGTTTTACCAGAACACCAAAGCAAGTTCCTAGTTTGTGAATTTTGTTCACTCACAGTGACAATAAAGGGACCGATACCTTTTTCATATTGACTTTCGGGTTGATCTGAGTATGCACCGATACTTTGCAGTTCTGAAATCACCACTGAAGCATTCACTTTTCACTGCATTTATTTGTTTTTATTTAACTTCCAGACACTACAGAACAGTTACCAGTATCAGAATCAGTTCATGCCTATAAAAATTACAAATAAAATCAACTGTATTTCTTGATTTAAAAAAATATATTATCAAATCAAATCAAAATTTTAAAAATTACTCTCTAAAAGCGCAGCCTTAAAAGTGCAGTCATTTACATTTCTTAGACCACCTTATCGGTGTGAATACCCAGAAATTGAGAGATATTTAAATATAAAATCATATGTTCTTTTTGGCCATATATGAACAGAACTCCTCCACATAAATGACCACACTAGCCTCTGCATGTAGTAAATGCACCTAATTGCTTTATGAAGATAAAAAAAAAAAATCTTTAGACTTCTAATTATTGTTAAATATATGCAGTGGACTGGTCCTTACACAATCTACAAAGACACAGGGAAATGTTGTGGAAGAAAAGGAAAAATATCCATCCAGGTGAGATTCAAATGTGGTAAAGAGCAAAATGTTCACACTTTATTCACTTATTATAGAGTATATTCACAACAATGCTTATGTTCTGAATGAACCTAATTTCTTTTTTTTAATATTATTATTCTGAATAATACACACATTTGAACATTTGTTTATTAGACTAATAATATTAAAAAGTTTAAGCCCTTAAGTCCATTTTCCCCCTTTTTTATTCATAGTCTCAGTGATAAACCAATCTGCATTATTCGATACAGACAACAACAAAACAAATTAAAATAATTAACAATAATATAAACAATAATAATATAATAATTTAAAAAAAACTATCCTTTTGAAAGATACTCAAAGAGTCTTTAGCGAGTTGTTCTGTACATTTATATAATTATCCCTTATTGACACCAGTCTCTTGTTATTTCTGCTACTTATTTTGAATTTATAATTACCATTTATACTTTTGCTCATGGTTATTATAATATATTGTGATTTGTGAGCTACTGTGTCCAAATAATTTCTGTTATGGATCAATAAAGTTTGTCTGAATCTAAGTCCTGACACACTTTAAAATAGCATGTTAGAATCATATTTTCACTGTGTTTTTTCCTCCTTTGTGTGTTCAATTTCAACAGACTTTTGGTAGAGTCCAACTCTTGTATTGTTGTGTAACAGCAGCAGAGCATCAATTATTCATGGTGCAGTTGCCGCCACTCGTCTCATGTCTGTGTGAAACATGCATGCTCAGGACATGGGAGGTCTGCACCAGATAAACCGGGAACAAGGAAATCCAGGAATATACCAGTAAATGGGTCCGGGGGGAGTTGCTATGGGGAGGGGCCAAGAGCTCAGAAAAGTCCGAAAAAGCCTTACTATTTAAAACACAGTGGAGAGGGGACAGGCCCGCTGCACTTACAGGTCACACTCTGTTAATGGAAAAGATGGAGTGATGGACAGATGTGTAGAAGCAAGGTCAAAGGTTAAGAGATGAAGAGATGCCTCGCAAAATCTCAACAAGAATTACCTGTGTGAGAGTGAGGGGTCAATAGGTTTGAGAGAGTATGGCGAAAACTCTGCATGTATGACCATGACTTTTTCTTTAAAAAATGCAAAAACAGAGCTGTGGGCAGAGATAGGGGTTAGGTGAAAACAGACACAAGCATGAAACAATCTAAACAGAGGGATTGTCAGACTACGTCACTTCGAGCTCTACTGCGCATGTCTCCTGCATAAAGAGCCTGGGATCATGTCAGTGTCTTGTTGGCTTTCAGCAGATTTCAAGCTCTCCCCTCAGGTATGAGTGGACGTCCGGCTACTGAAATTTGAGACATTTCTTCTTGTCATTTACGCACTCACCTGCATTTAACGCATACGGGTCATTAACTCGTATCCCACTCACTGATGTTAGTTTAGCATCATAACTTATAATAAAGCACTGACAACAGCACTAGTGCTAGTGTTGCAACTTCATGTTAACCGCACAGACAGCGGCACTTTCTGCACTCAAGTTGCGCGCGCATCTGCTGTGGTGATAAACAAATCATCAGTGTATACAGATTAAGGAAAAGCTTTGTAATATGGTTAAAGGTCCATAAACGTGGATTTAGCATAATGTCTCCTCAAAGGACCCATATTATTCTATTTTCTTTCTTTATGTTACAATGTTGTTTCCTCATCACAAATATACCTGGAATTGTTTTTTTTTTTTTTTTTTTTTGTTTTCATTGACAAATGTTTAACACACAAAACCTGCATATTTAGGGTGAGTTCTTCTCTCAAATGGAAAACATTCTGTTCCAACTTGTGATATCACGCAGTAATACAGGAAGTGCTCTACTGTGTTTTTAAACTCACCTTCACAAGAATCATTTGGATAATTTCAGACCTGGAATTGCCAGTATCTTCTGATCACAGCAAAGGTAGCTGTTGAACTTGAAAACTACCACCTCACGACATCACAAGGTGGAATAGAGTATTTTGATCTTTGGAAATGTAGAAAGAGTAGTAATAAAGGGTTATTCAGACATGTGTGAATGAAACAAAACACAACTCCAGGTATATTTTTGAGGTAACATCATTATAAAATGGCTTAAAGCTCACAAGAGTCAGTTTTGTGTAATATAGGACCTTTAACCTAAAACTGCCATTCCAGTTGTAGCTTAATTTATAATTACTTTCTGTAGTCTATTGTCCAGACAACATATTTCAAAGTGTAACTCTTTCCTTCCCTTTACAAGACTCATCCTCACACTACGCTCCACCTACACACCACATGTCAGAATGAAACAGGTTCACAGCCAGAACGCTCTATGTTCAACACCAAAAACAGTCCAAATTAGCAGTACACTTACACTACAGAGTTAGCATCATAACTTATAATAAAGCACTTCACCTGTCCACTAGTTTGGTAGTACAGTAGGTGTGATAGAGGAAAGACAGTGCATTTATATGAATGGCCTAAGATGTAATTGATTGAGAAGCAAAGAAACAACACCGTGACTGACTGACTGCACTGAGAGACAAAAGGTAGGGACAAGGTAAAAAAAAAAAAAAAAGTTTTCTTGGTTAAAAATAAAGAAACTACTAAATCTCATCAAACCTATGGTCATGAGCTTTGGGTAATGACCGAAAGGACAGGAGCGCAGATGAGATGGATAAATCTCATCATTCTAGTTAAGGTTGTCAAAAGTATCGAAAATCAGATACTAATTGATATGAAAACTAGTACTGAAACTAGATACTCATTTGAGCAGGTATCAATACTAAAAAAGTCACATCTACTGGAAAGAAATGAACCTTTCCTGAAAAGCTTTAGAATGATGTTGAGCTGTATTAGAACAAGTGTAAGAGCACATAGACCAGTATACACCCATGGACCACTATGGAACCTACCTGGACCTACCTGGAGGGAGTACACAGATATAAGGCCACATGAAAGAAAGTGCTACGATTTAATGTTGAAAATCCCATTCTATTGTCTAAATAAAATGGTCACATTTTCATAGAGCGCTTTTACAATTGCAAGGACCTCAAAGCACTAAACAACAAGGAACCACTCACCCATTCATACACACAAGTGTCTTGCCCAAGGACACAAGCAGTCATCTGCGGGAGCTGGAATCACGCAGTCAGTGGATCTGACTGCTCAACTAATGATGTTTATGTCGAGAGCGGGATTCCAAACTCCAACCTTTGGATCACTGGACAAACGTTCTACCCCAGAGATACTGTTGCCCTCTGAGAGGGTGTTTATCCTTGTGATATTGGAATCAGCACTGAGTAGGAAGTCTATTCCTTAGTATCGAGTTTGAAATTTTGTATTGTGACAACACTTGTTACTCTTGAACTTGTTTTGTGAGTCAGCAGATAAGTCCATTCTCACAGAGCCTCATGCCTGGGCCAGGGCGTCTGTTGCAGTTGGTGATAGAACTCTGAGGAGATGGAGCAGGACAGATGACAGCTGTGGACACACGCACATCCTCACACCTGTCTCATCTCATTATAAACAACATTATTATTTACACATCAACATCCGGACCACTGTAGACAGCTCCACTACACTTAGAATTAGACAAACTTTATTGATCCACAAGGGAAATTATTTGGAGCAGCATGTTCACACATCACAATATATTATAATAACAAAGAGAAAAAAATAAATGGTGATTAAAAAAAAATTCTAAATAAGTAGCAAAAATAGTAAGAGACTGGTGTCAAATAAGGTATAATTATATAAATGTATATGTACAAGTAAAAATAAAAAATATAGAAATATAGTAATACAAATGTATGTATCAGCTATATACAAGAGATCGTAAGAAAAAAACAGTGCAACCACGATATCATGGCATTGAATACCCAGCAGTTTTATTTTATTTTCTTTAATTTTTTTTTGTTATTATTATGTATTTATGTATACATATTTTATGTATTTTATAAATTATTATTATTATTATTATTATTATTATTATTATTATTATTATTATTATTATTATTATTATTGTCACCTTTTTTACTTTTTACTTTACTTTACTTTACTACAGAAAGTAAACTAAATTAAATATTGTGTCTACTGTATTGTCAACCAAGAATACATATATTTCTTGTGAAACTTTGACACAATAAAGTATCAAAATATCATGGCGTTTGAAATATGTGGCTAATAAAACTATCTTATAGTCCCACATCTGGTCTCACTTCAGGGGAGCCTGGACAATAGTAAAAGTATTTCTGATGTAGAGAAAAGAGGATATGGAATGAGTGAAGTCTTTATTGTGCAGAGAAGCTAAAGGTCATTTTTGGGGTTTATTTGGACAGAAATCAATACGTTGTCTGCGGCTCCTTTAACTCTTCTCCTTCATAGACTTTCCCTTTATGAATCCACAAACTGTTTTTCTCTTGAGAGGTCACACACTCAGCAGCTTTGCCAAATGAAAACTTAAAAGTATGTGTGCATTTGTAAATAAAATGTAAAATATAAATGTATTGTAAAAATACATATATTTTTGCTAGTTAGTGTGTCAAGTTCATGTTTAAAGGGCCCATATTACACTATTTTCTGATCTATGTTATAATGTTGTTTCTTCATCACAAACATACCTGGAGTTGTGTTGTTTTATTAACATGTTTTACACACAAACCCTGGATATTTAGGCTGTTTTCTTTTCTCAAACAGATCTGATCATACACCTTCACTAGAATAATTTGCATGATTTTAGCCCAGGAAATTTCCCATCTCTAATAAACAAAAGGTTAACCTAAAAACTACCACTACATGAGATCATAAGGTGGAGCAAACCATTTTGAGCTTTGGTGATGGAGACAGATTAATAAGAAAGAGTTACGCAAACATGTGTGAATAAAACAAAACAAAACTCCAGGTATGTTTTTGAGTAGGCAACAACATTATAACATGACATAAAGCTCACAAGAGTCAATTTGGTATAATACAGGACCTTTAAATAAATATGTGATGTGGCGAAAACAGCAGTAAAAATTCACATATTAACATTATTGCAGGTATTTTTAGTGGGTGAATTCTATATAAAGAAAGATGACCAGTATCTGAATGTAGAGCGTGAGGTTTCGGACACTGCTGTGGTGTGTGCTTGTTGTTTTCGGTGGAGGGAGGGGTTGTTGGGGTGGGCAGGTAAAGGTCAAAGCTGACAGTCTTTTAGTGATGCTGCCAATGGGTTGCACAAAAACACACAGACACAGTGCTGTATAGAGGAGGAGGGGTCCGTATAGAGGAGGGAGTGTATAGAGAGGAGGGGGAGTGCATAAATGTATCATATGAATTAAAGGGTCCATATTACGCTATTTTTGGATCTATGTTATAATGTTGTTATCTCATCAAATACATGCACGGAGTTGTATTTTGTTTCATTCACACATTTTAACACACAAACCCTCCATATTTGGAGTTCTTCTCTCAAACTGAAAACACACTCTGTTGCACATGTGATGTCATGTGCTCCTCTGTGTTTTTAAACTCCATACAATCATTTGGATAATTTCACCCCCTGGAATTTCCTTCCTCTACTGAACAAAAGGTAACAGGTAGCTGTCGCCAGATATGTTTTTGAGGAGGTAACAACATTCTAACATGACCTTTCTATGGGCCCTTTAAATAATATTTATCTAGAAATTATTCATTTAGCCAGATGTTAAAGTAGATGCATTTTGAACCGAACACAGCACACAGTGAGGGATACGTGGTGAGAGGTCGTTTATTCTATTTCGACAAATAGAAAAAAAAAATAAAAATTGACTCTTTGTGATCACAGTTCACACAGACTGAATCAGACTTTAGACAGTAGCTCAGAGATTATTGAGGAACATCATCCTAAAGATGACAGTGAGACAGAAAGACAAGAACAAAGAAACTCTGAAATTCCTGAATTACATTTTTGTCGCATTTTCCATAGTTTTGCTTAGGAAAAGAATTTGGCATATTCATCAATTTCATAACAAAATCAACATCTACAGTATGTTTCGTTGCTGAGAAAATAAGAAAGACACAGCAATATTAAAAAACATGTACCAAGTTACATGCTCTGCTGGTTTTAGTGACTGACAGCTAACTCACTCACAGCTGTTTGACCACTGACTGAAGGAGGTAGATGAAAGCACAACAAGACTTCAGGCTGTAAGAGCTAAACCCTCACCCAGAGTAAAGAGCCCAGGGATGCTACTCTCTCAGGGGTTTCTCCCAAATATCGCTCTTTTGATCCATTAACTCTTTTTCACAGCTCTGGCTCCCAAAGGTGCGCAGTATTTTGCAGACAGCCCCTCCTGTTTGCGCAGTCTAAATATAACTCATGAGGATACAGGAGGGCTAAAGTGCTCCCACAGCAGAGCTCCTCCACGGAGAGCTCAAACACTATATAGGTCCTATATTATGCAAAATGTACTCTTGTGAGCTTTAAGACGTGTTAAAATTATGTTACCTCATCAAAAACATACCTGGAGTTGTGTTTTGTTTCATTCACACATGTCAAGTAATCCTTTATTATTAGTCTGTCTACATTGCCAAAGCTCAAAATGCTCTGTGCCTTATTTAAACCTCTTGCCTCCCATTGTTGCTGTCAGTCAACGCATCAAAATGCACTCACATTTATTGCTTATTTACTGTTTATTTTGATGACAAACTTTTATGTATGTTTTTAGTCTGAAATGTTGTTTAATTTAGTCAAAATCCAGCCCAATAATATAGTAATATAGTTTAGTCTTATTCTGAACATTTACTCTCAATTACTTTGCAGATGTCTGTACACCTGCCAAAATGAAGCGCTCTATTTTATTTGTTCATATAACTCATATTTGTCTCTCTTGGTTGAAATATTCTGTCAGAACTTTTATTTTTACATCTGTCGGGATATTTTAGTGAAAGGCTCCACTGCTGCTGTGTTTGTCACTATGTTATCTTGAAAACTAGAAATATGTGCTTTTGGATATGATGACATTCTCGAGAAAGGTCAGCAATACTATTACCAACCTTTTCTCTGCTGCAAGGGGTCTGTAAAGTAAAACATAATTTGGAATAATTGTTAAAAAAAAAAAAAACAACAAAAAAAACAACAACTTGTGGATGAAGAGCAGATCCCTAACAGGAATTTACAATCATATTTTAGTAATGACTCTTCAAAGATGGAGATGCTTTGTTTCTTGCTGTTTTGTGGCACCTAAATATTACCTGACCAGCCAGAACCACACGCTCTGAGAAAACTTTACGAGTGGATCTAGAGCTGTGTCCTGCCTCCCTGATTTCAGAGGGCATGACTGACAGGTGAATTAACCAATCAGAAAGACGCATGATCCGACTGAGTCAAAAACAAACATGGCGGCTTACAGGTAAAAAAGGAGAAAAAACAACATAAAGAACTGACAGACAGCATGGATTTACAGAATCAACAATCAATGCACCAAACTATTACTTATCTCAGGTTAAAGAAGTGATATTATCTGAATGATACACCGAGGAGATGTCTTTCTCATTTGAGGGACACATGCTACAAATTAGCAGTTGTGGTTGGACCTTCTCAAGTTTGGACGCAGATTTTTCACCCTCTATGGTCCGATTCCAGTCTCTTATGGATTCAAATAGAATGTAGAAGGGACTGGCTGGTCGGGTAAACCTAAATAGTTTCTGAATCTAATTTGTAGCAACTCACAATCTAGTGGCCAGGCTGTATCAGACCACAAAAGAAACAAGCCCACAGTGGACAAAAATAACCCAAACCCTGTTGTACCTTTTGTCATGACTATTTTATAACGCTAAATAAACAATGAAAACAAACTATTAGCTCACAGGAATTTACACAGACAACAGAGTGCATGACTTAAGCAGACTATGGCACTTTTTCTGGTAGCCCTCCCCATCGGGGTGGCTTTTAACTAGTGCTCATTTGTTTTGCCAGGGTAGAGGCTGCAGCAGGGACACAAGTGAACCGCATCCACAAATGGATCCCTGGGGAAGGAGGAGGAGAGAGAGGCGGGCACCAAAACAGAAAATATGGATGAAACAGACAAATCAGGATTTATGAACAGGTGAAAGCTGAGGTGGAAGTGTGTGGGTGGTAAGACTGAGAAGGAATAGGAAGGACTGAGAACAAATAAAAAAGAGGATATAAAAAACAGCTAAATCTTGTACTGAAATGTAAAAACAGTGAGACGCAGGCCCACTACTATTAGAGGATCTGTTACAATACTGTAGTGTATAAGCAGGAATGCACCGGTCTATCTTTTTCAGTACCGATACTGAGTTCAATACTGCAGCTTTAAGTATTTGCAGACACCCCATATTAACCGATACCAGTGCACAAACTGAAAACCGCATTAATTTCCTTTAAAATAAGACAAAACTGATCCCAATGTGTTATGTAGCTGTTATTTATCTTTAAGTAACTACAGAACTGTAAAATGAAAATGAAAACAATTATGAGACTTTCTGGGCCAACTATTACCAGTAAATAGTCTCATTACATCAATGTATACGTTCACCCAGGATATCGACTGAACCGATATCTGGAAGTCGATATCCGATCCGGCAAATTTTTCAGTATCGGCGCTGATATTCAATACTAGTATCAGATAGGTGCACCCATAATAATAAGTCTGCTCCATTAACTGTTTTGGTCCGTTCTGGGGTTGGTTCAATGTGGATTTTTTCAAGCAGATACCGATATCTGATATTTGGCTTGCAGCTGTCAACGATAACTGATATTTGTAGATTCCGATATTTAGCTTTTAGGTCCCCAGATGATAGATAGATACTTTACTGATCCTGAGGGAAATTCAAGTTTTGCTGCAGTAACATTTACACTGCGATTCTCAGTTGCCTTTTTGTCTCAGTCAAAGGTCTTGAAGTAAAGATCACAAACAAATGTTTCACTTTTGTAAAATTAATAACAAAATGTATTTATCTGGGACATAAAATAATTTGTGTAAAGATATGGTCATATTTTTGGATTAATAATAACTTTTTACATTTTTACTCAATAGCAAATTTGATACACTGAGGGGTGTGAATAACGGGAACACAGAGACTGGGGGATGACAAATATTGGCAGATTTTTTTCGATACCAATACGTACGAAAACCCTCAGATATTGTCCGGTACGGATGTTGGAACCAATATAACACTGTATATTTGCTAATTAAGTACTGCTCTGGGCATTAGCTAGTTAGAGCAAGTTCAAGAACAGAAAATATAGACTTTTGTGCCATACTTTAAAAAATGTAAGTGTTGTAACATATGTGTATGTGTGCTGTGTATAGAACGATATTTTCTTTTCAGCATTTATAGACATACAGAGAAAAATAGTTAAGCTACATCAGGGATTTCAGGTGCACAGAGATCAGTGTTAGTTCAGGTAAAAAATCAACCATGATAAAAGAAACTACTATGAATGTAATCTTTTGAACTACACACGCTCATACTCATTCAGCGGGGGTTATTTCGAGTAATTTTCTTCTACAACCCACACCTACTTTGATAAGAAAGGCACTCTGCCATTGTGAAATATACAAAGAACATTTTCCGTTCACTAATGTCATGACATTAAGATCATTACATTACTATTGTGTATGTATGAGGTACAATGGTGCATGTGAACTTTCTGAGCCTTCAGTCCGATCAGCCATGGTGCATTGCTAACACAGATCCTGCATAATGAGAAACACACATAAGTATTCACAGGGTTTGGGAACATCTGATCAATAGACCTCATCAAATACGTCCATCTCATTCCAAATCGAAAGCCATTGAATTTTGTATTTAATAGGGAATACTAGGATTATGGCGATTAACTGGAATAATTGTGATTATTTACTATTCAAATAATCATAATTCAAATTGTGTTTTGATAATATTTGCAAAAACAGATAAGTGTCATTTGAAAAAACATCAGAGACTTGTTTGACAGTTTACTCTTAGTATAGTAATAGTGTAGTAATATTTCCAAAAGTTAAATTTCTGCTTCAGAGTCCGCCACCTGCTTGTCTCCATATAGATGTTACTGCTTTGCCTGGAATGTTGCAGTATGGCTTAAACGTTAAACCTGTCTAAATACTACAATATGTATTTATGTATAATGTTTGTTTTTCAAGGAATTTCTTGTAATAAAAAGACTTATTGAATAAATGATAGGTAGATGAATTTAATGCTGTATTGTGGACCATCCCAGGTAAAACAACAATATCTCCATGGAGACAAGCAGTTAACAGACCAACCAGAAAAGTTACATAGTGCATCTTTAAATCAAAATGGCAAATATAATAACTGGTGTGTTACTTTCATTAATAATATGCTTTGTAAACATTCTCTAGACACTTTCAGTCACCATATTTCAATCTTTATTTGGTTAAAAAAAAACAGACCAGCATACTGTCGCATAATGTTGATAGCTATAGCTAAGCTGAAGAATATGTCACAAAAAAGGTAACATGATTAACGCATAGACCCTGTTTACCCAGTCCACACTGCAGTCTTCTAATCCTCCACCCACCACCAGCTCCCTCCATACAGACAGACAGCAGCAGTCTGTGATAAGGCACCCTCAGAGAACTGCATTGCACTGTGGATTATTAAAATGGTTACACAGGACTGAACAAATATTGATAACTGTACCGAAAGTGTGTTGAAAGAGTGTGATTAATTACATGAGATACAATTAAAGCTACGTGATTTTGGAAACGCGAGTTTTCTGACAAATACTGAAATTACATTTGTGATTATAAAAAGTAGGATTTTGTTTGAGTGGACATTTTAAACAGCATCAGGAGCATTAACATTGGAGAGAAAACTGAAATATGCACTGATAAACCAATACAAGAATCCCATTGATTTCAGAACATATTTGTAGAGGTCTAAACTACAGCTACAAGATTTTTCTATTAAAATGCAGAATATTATGTTCTTTGCAGAGGACATTCTGTTATCGCAATAATTGCAATCTTTGTGATTTGATAATTAAGCCAAGTCAAACTGATTCAATTTCGATTCATTTGTGTGATAAATGGTAAATGGACACATTTTATATAGCACTTATCCACTGTCAAGGCTCTCAAAGGTTTCTTGGAACTGGAATCACATAACCTTCAGATCAGTGGACATACACAATATTATCTAAGCTACTGCTACTGTATTGCAGCATTAAAGGTCCTACATTACGCATAATAGACTCTTGTGGGCTTTAAGCTACATTTGAATGCTGTTACCTCAACAAATACTTACCTGGAGTTGTGTTTTCATTTCATTCACACATGTTTAGTAACCCTTTATTATTAGTCTGTCTATATCTCCACAGCTCACAATACTCTGTTCCACTTTGTGATGTCACATAGTTGTAGTTTTTAAGTTAACAGCTACCTTTTACCTTTAGTTCAGCAGAGATTGGCAATTCCAGGTCCGAAGTTATGCAAATGATTCTAGTAAAGGTGTAAGGGGTTTAAAAACACAGTGGAGCACTTCCTGTATTACCTCATGACATCACAGAGTGTTTTTAGTTTGAGAACTCAGCCTAAATATGCAGGGTTTGTGTGCTAAACGTGTGAATGAAACAAAACAACTCCAGGTATGTTTGTGATGAGAAAACAACATTATAACATATATAGCGTATTTTCGTTGGTTACAAAGATTACAAATTAGGGCCCTTTAATTTGTAATCTTTGTAACCAACGAAAATCTAACTAAAATAACGAACATGACAAAAGCAAAAAAAACAAACAGCACCAATCAGAAAGCACCTTAGACCCACATATGCTTAGCTCTACCACTGAGCCACTGCTATATTACAAAATATAGACCCACACCCAGTAGTCCTTTGATCAGTTATAGAGCTTCCTGACAGCTACCATGACAGCCAGTCACATGATCAGAACCTACTACATGTGTGTAGTGTGCGGCCCAAACCCCAGTTGTGACCTCGTACAAGAGCGCTGCCCCCCGGTGTACAAGAGGAGCTATGTCACTGTCACTGCACCTCACAGGAAAACACACACAGGTGAACAGACCCCCGAGAGCACAGGATCCATGCTGATGTGATTAGTAAAGAGCGGCCAGACAATTAAAATCCTTCAGATGGAGACAGCTATTGTCACACCAAAGACTTTCCTTCACTCAAACTACACAAGAGTGACAACAGACGATCTGAAGGCAAATACTACCACAATACAAGACAAATACTAGATCAATGACTGGCAGAAAATTAGTCTGACGCAATGGTTAAACGTCCTATATTATGCAAAACTGACTCTTGTGAGCTTTTAGCCATGTTGTTACCTCATCAAAAACATACCTGGAGTTGTGCTTTGTTTCATTCACACATGTTTAATAGACAAACCCTGCAAATTAAGGCTGTGTTCTTCTTTCAAACAGAAAACCATTTGGAACTGCCAGTCGCTACTGAACAAAAAGTAAAAGGTAGCTGTTAACTTGAAAACTAGCCCTTCATGATGTCACAAGGTGGAACAGAACATTTTAAGCTTTAGAGATGTAGACAGACTAATAATAAATGGTCAAATAGGTGGGAATGTAACAAAACACAACTTCAGGCATGTTTTTGATGAGATAACAACATTCTAACATGGCTTAAAGCTTACAAGAGTCAATTTTGCGTTATATAGGATCTTTAGTATTGTCATGTTAAATTGCCACAATGGGACAAATTCAGGATTCAGGATTCCCGGCCGTGGAACACTGGACCAGCTCTATACTTTCCATTGGGTGCTCGAGGTTTCATGGGAGTTTGCCCAACCAACACATGTGCTTTGTGGATCTGGAGAAGGCATTCGACTGTGTCCCTCGTGGGGTCCTGTGGGGAGTGCTCTGGGAGTATGGGGTCCAGGGCTCTTTGCTAAGGGCTGTCCGGTCCCTGTATGACCGGAGCAGGAGCTGTGTTTGCATTGACGGCAGTAAGTCGGACCTGTTTCCGGTGCATGTTGGACTCCGCCAGGGCTGCCCTTTGTCACCGGTTCTGTTCATTGTATTTATGGACAGAATTTCTAGGCGCAGTCAGGGGCCGGAGGGGGCCCAATCTGGGGAACACAGGATCTCATCTCTGCTGTTTGCAGATGATGTTGTCCTGATGGCTTCATCAGACCAGAACCTCCAACGTGCACTGGGGCGGTTTGCAGCTGAGTGTGAAGCAAGCGGCTGGGATGAGGATCAGCTCCTCCAAATCCGAGGCCATGGTTCTTGTCCGGAAAAAGGTGGCTTGCCCTCTTCAGGTGGGTGGAGAGTCCTTGTCTCAAGTGGAAGAGTTCAAGTATCTCGGGGTCTTGTTCACAAGTGAGGGGAGGCTGGAGCATGAAATTGACAGGCGGATCGGTGCAGCGTCGGCAGTGATGTGGTCGCTGTATCGGACCGTTGTGGTGAAGAGGGAGCTGAGCCGAAAGGCAGAGCTCTTGATTTCAAATCTACGTTCCTACCCTCACCTATGGTCATGAGCTTTGGGTAATGACCGAAAGGACAAGATCGCGGATACAAGTGGCCGAAATGAGTCTCCTCTGCAGAGTGGCTGGGCACTTCCTTAGAGATAGAGTGAGGAGTTCAGTCACACAGGAGGCACTCGGAGTAGAGCTGCTGCTCCTCCACGTCAAGAGGAGCCAGCTGAGATGGCTCGGGCATCTGTTCCGGATGACTCCTGGACGCCTCCCTCAGGAGGTGTTCTGGGCATGTCCCACCGTGAGAAGGCCCCGGGGAAGACCCAAGACACGCTGGACTATGTCTCTCGGCTGGCCTGGGAATGCCTTGGGGTCCCCCCGGAGGAGCTGGAGGAAGTGTCCGGGGTGAATGAAGTCTGGGAGTCCCTGCATAGACTGTTGCCCCTGCGACCCCGCCCGGATAAGCGGAAGAAAATGGGATGGGACAAATTTATTGATTGATTTAAAGGAAGAGAGATTGCCTTAGAATAGCTTTGGATGAGAGAGGTAGATGACACCACACTCCATTGACACATAATGCATTATATATTTTATAATTATATTTTTTATTTTGTTTTATATTTTTGTAGCAATGTCTTAAACACAATGAACAAAACTCCTGGGCACGACCTCTTTTAGCCCCAGATAGTGCCGAGCCTTTGAATGTCCTCGTCTCATTGATGAAATTGACTGCTATGAGTGTGCTGCAGTTGGAGATGGACAGCTCTGTTTTGACTGTGGTTCAGCTCTGCTCTTGGGCAGTCCTCTCTACTTTTCCTGCATCTCTCCAGCTCAGCGCCCGTTATTAGGTGGCAATCAATCAAAGCTTCTCCTCCTCAGATCCTCTCCGTACACAGACACATCCACAGGCAGCTACAGGACAAGCCGAGGAGAGAGAGTCAGAGAGAGTCTGGCCCCTGTGTTTGCTGTGGCATTGATCTCCTGCTCACCTCCGCACTAAGGTCAGGATGCACATACAGGCGTGTTTGTAGAGGCCCCTGACTTCGACGCTGTGACTGGTCAAATTAAACCTAGGCCACTGCGGGCCCCAGGGACACAGCGCTCACAACAGGGGAGGCTGTCACTGTACACGAGTTTTATAGGAGGATTGTAAAAATGGCAAAGGTTAGGAAAAGTTGTGTCTGATGTAAAGAACATAGAGGTATTGTACTTGATTTTTACTGTCTTAAAATTGAAAAACAGAAGTTGTTCCTCATTTATCTTATGCATTCGAAGCATCCTAATTACTCATAGTAATTTGTTTATATATGTGATTTTCACATATAAAGCTGCAGTAGACTTATTTGAACCCAAGAGCTGCTTATACAGTATTTCTGTACAGGGACAGCACTATTTCAGTATCTTATTTCCATAGCAGTTGCTAGTTCAGGAGTGACTTGGGTTTTAGGGAGGAGACACACTGGACAGGAGTTAGCTTGTTACAACACTTTCTCTCTCACATTCATTCATCCAATGTTTAGAAGGCGGTTGTGCTCAGTACAGATAATAAAAATGTCATTGCTTTTACACAATACATTTTCAACACAAACTAACTGCAGTTCCTATATGTCATGTTATACTACTACTGCTATACACATGAACTATTCAGGAAATATCCATCTTATTTCATTTTATTTTTTTCAGTATTGATACCGGTCTTAGGTATTGATTTTCTTGACAATCCTTACTATCTATAATCTGGTTTGAAAGTCTTTTTTTTTTTTTTTTTTTTTTTTTTTGCCATTTCTACATATGAAGACAACTGCAAAAATCTGAGCACTGTCGTATAAATGCACTTTTAACCAGTACTGAAGACATGCTGCTACACACTGGCACAGATTCCACACTGTCCTGTTTACTGTACGGATGATGACTGGAGGCTGTGTGTGTACATGTGTGTGTGTGTGTGTGTGTGTGTACATGTGTGTGTGTGTGTGTGTGTGTGTGTGCATGTGTGTGTGTGTGTGCGTGCATGTGTAGAAAACTGTGTGTATCCAAAAGTGTATGTGCTTGTGTGTCTGCATGTATATGTGTGTGTGTGTCTGCATGTATATGTGTGTGTGTGTGTGTGTGTGTGTGTGTGTGTGTCTGCATGTATATGTGTGTGTGTCTGCATGTATGTGTGTGTGTGTGTGTGTGTCTGCATGTATATGTGTGTGTGTGTGTGTGTGTGTGTGTCTGCATGTATATGTGTGTGTGTCTGCATGTGTGTGTGTGTGTGTGTGTGTGTGTGTGTGTGTGTGTGTGTGTGTGTGTGTGTGTGTGTGTGTAACACTGTGTGTATCCAAAAGTGTGTGTGCCTGTGTGTGGGATTGAGCCCATGTGTGTCTCAGTTGTGCTGTGTCAGCGGCTCAGACAGACAGCCCTGTTGTTGTGTTCCCACAGAGGAAATAAAACGGCAGCCCACATCTTCTCAACCCAGAGACAGCTCCCTCTCTGCTCTCCTCCTTTTCTTTCATCCTTCTACACTTCTTTAACCTCTCGTATTCATTTCATTTCAACACATTTTATTTTTCTGCCTCCTCATGGGTACTTTTTTCCTAAATATTTTTTACACCAACCAGGCATCAAATTATGACAGGTATTCACTTTGAATATGTAGTTATTGGAAACAACATTTTCCTCTGAAAATATTTCAAAAGTTGATGCGTTAAAAGTCAGAAGAATGCATCAAGATTAGACTGAGTTTCCATGTGTGACTGGCAACCGGTCACAAATCCTGTAAATTTAGCCTGTGTTCTTCTCTCAAACAGAAAACACACTGCTCCACCTTGTAATGCCGTGGTGATACAGGAAGTGCTCCACTCTGTTTATATACTCCATACACTTAACTAGAATCATTTGGTTAATTCCAAAGCCGGAATTTGAAATCTCTACTGAAATAAAGTTAGAAGATAGCTGTTAACACAAAAACTACCACTTCATGACATCACAAGGCTGAGCAGAGCATTTTGAACTTTGGAGATGTAGACATCTTAATAATGTAGGATTACTCAAACATGCGTGAATAAAAAAAATCTAATTCCAGGTATGTTTTTGATGAAGCAACAACAGTATAACATGGCTAAAAGCTCACAAGAGTTAATATGACGTACTATAGGATAGAGGATAATATTTTAGCTCCTTATTCTTTGTATCTTGTTTATTTCACAGTGTCATATGTCGTCCGTAATGATTGTCTGTTGTTGGTATATGGGGCTGTTTTTAATTTCTCATGGTGCACTTCAAGTGTTTTGCACATGTTTTTCCTATGTGTTTTTTTGTTTTTTTTTTTGGTTTTGTTTTTTTTTACTACAAATGGCAAATAAAACTAACTTAACCTAATGCAGTATTTAACAATAAACCTCAGAATCCCACAATAACAGGTAGTCATATGTTATTATTGACCATGGTGTAGTACTGCAGAATAGCACGTAATGTAAAGTAAGTATAATGGCTAAATTGGTGGACTTTTATATCAGATTATGAGCATTGGGAACAGTCTAGATGTTGGGGGTGGGTCCATGCAGATGAATGATAAACGACTCTGGACTGTAGCGACAGATGGGCAGGTGCCAGTGGGGGGTCAATAATGGACACTACCATGATCCGGCAACGTTTAACTACAATTATTAAGGCCAAGCTATAAGCATATGACATTTACAAGGATCATTCTAAATAAGCACATTAAAATACAAAGATAATGCATTTGTATTGATTTTCTGTTGTCCACTCCATCCCATATGCGAGTTTTCCACCCACAGAGTAATAGGCTACTTTTTCACTTACGGAGTCATGCAATCTCGATCTAAAAGTGCAATGCTGCCATCTGCTGGTAAATTGTAGACATAGCAACACTGTTTTGTATGTCAAATTCAACCATATATAGGTAAATATAAAGAAATGCAATAACCGTCTATTACTTTTTGTACAAATTATTATTGTCCTGTCTTGCTGTATACACATTTGTATTCAGTACTGCTTTCTCATTTAAAAGCGTCTGAACGCATGATGCTCAAGGACAAACTTCTAGCTCCAGTTGCCATAGTTACTTTATTGGCTCAAGTCACAGGATTATCTTTATAATGACTTAAAGCTTCATATCCACTTGATTAACTTATCTCTTTTGGTTTATGCATTTATGATTTTTATTTTATTTATGGTTTGTGTCACATTATGCGGGCAATGTGACACAAAATGTTAGGTTATGATTGAAGTTTCAGTAATAATCTTTCGGTTTGATTATAATTATAGCCAGTTTATCTTAAGTTGTCTGAAAATGAGAGGAAAGGTTATGGTTAAAGTGTGGTAATGTTTTTGTGATTGAAAGGTCTCTATTCTGCACTCTTCTCTCTTCTCTTTTGATGTTCATTTCATGATAATTATTTATGTTTTGATTTGTTTGTATTGTGATTGTAACGTCTTTCTCATTCTGTAAACTTTGTGGATTACTTTGTGTACGAATTACATGTGATTCTGTGGATTGAAAGTGTACCCCTGCTGGCATGCAGATCAGTGGAAGTCATTAGCAATTAAGAGTTCAATACAATGCAAAATTGGTTGAATATATAATTTAAAACAAAATATTTTCTAGTGTGATCCAAAATGTCACCGCCATGCAAAAATGGTTGAAATGTAGGTTGGTTGAATATAGAATGTGTACTGCTGCTTCATAATATCCATGGGTTTCACAATGATGGGGAAACTAGGACCACTGCCTTAGCAAATAACAATTTAAAACAAAATATTTTATCTTTTAAATGTGAAAAAGTCCTCAAAATGTTGCATCTACCAGGATGAAACCAGAAACCCTATGAAAAACATTTTATATAGCGCTTTTCCACCTTGAAAGCACTTAATGCAATTTCCCCATTGTGGGACAAATAAAGGATAAAGGAAAGGATTATCTCAAAGCACTTTACATCAAGGAACCACTCACCCATTACCACACACATTCACACACCAATGCCCAAGGACACAACGACAGCATTCATCTGAGGGAGATGGAATAGCACCACCAACCTGACCGCTCTACCGATGATGTTGAGGTTGAGAGTGTGTCATGATCCTCCAGTCTCTCCCTTTCCTGCTCCCTTCTGTGTTTGTCTGTGTCACCTGCCCTGGGAGGAGTCGCCTTTCACCAACTGCAGCCTCCTTGTCATCACACACCTGAGATCCATCCCCAGGCTCATCCTGCCCATATCAGCCCGGTTCTTCCTCCTCTCCCAGCCAGTTCGTCAGTTTACCACACCGGTAACTAGCTCGTGGCTCGCGCTGGTTTGGATCTTATTTTTGAAACCGTTTTATGGTTGTTCCCGGACCTTTTGTAATTTTTTTGTTTCTGCTCCCAGTGCTCCCTGGATCTCCCCTCTCGGCTCCCCTGTTCTTCTCGTGGCTCGTGTTCCTCCGGACCCCCCCTGGTCTGCTTTTGGGTCCTACATCTGTGTCTTATAACAGAGTGAGATTCGAACTGCTAACCTTGGGATCAGTGGGAAAACACCAACTACCAACTGAGCATCTGTCGCCCTTAAATAAACAGATGACCTGAAGACGAGACAGGCGAACAGTTTTCACTGTTCGGTGCCATGACTTCTTCTGAGAGCCCTGAATTATAGTGACACAGGCCTATAAACACAAAAACATCACCTTTCCTTAATACTATCAGCTCTTTCACAAGAACCACACTTCTAACTTGTGATGATGCTTCCACACAATATGAACATGCCTAATTAGCATTCCCAGAGCATGGAAGAGGGGAGTGGGATGACAGTTTGACAGAGCCATGTCCCTGTGGTCTTATGTCAGCTATTCATCAGCAGCTCCCAAAGCACCCAACGACACTGCTACAGCACCCCCCACCCTGTCCCCAGCATCCACTACCTATCTGCATGCAACACTCATTTAACATATGAACCATTGCTGCTGTTTATATATATGTACATTATAGGCATACAATGGATCATGCATGACTCTGTTGAATTTGCAGAAAATGTGAAAAGAAAATATTCACGAAACGAATAATTAACATTAATTTTTTTATTCACTTGTGTGCCGTTCAGTTCTGAATATAAAAAGACTTTCATTTTGTTTCTATTATGAACTGTTATGAAACATTTTAGCCAGTAGGTGGTGCTGGGCAGCTCTATAACAGCAGATACAATTACAGCACACAGTACCCTAATGTCAAACTGAGCTGAAACATTTTATCACAATTAAACATGCAGAAAATGTTCATGCCGAGACTATTATATTTCTATTGGGAGGTGGTTTATGTTGCACGTTGTCTGTGTATATGTCCCATATCACGGACTTGATTTTCTCTGAATGTTTTTGCTTCACCTCTGGCATAATTGGCTTTCTCACCTGAGCGAGTGCCTGCAGATGAGTCTGCACACAGACTACATGTTCATGTTGGAAACAGTCGCGATGCAGTGCTCTGGTCGCAGAAGGCGTGAACACACCTCTGGATGACACCGCTCTGCCTCCTTCACAGAGCGAAGCGGAGCGCGTACTGCTGCCGCATCCACCCCAGAGACCGCACCGGAAGATGAAACCAAAGTTACAACTTTAATTAGATTTGCACCAGTTTCTCTGTCACTGTTAACTATTTGGAATTTATGAACACGTTCATGTGATTTTTGCAAAAGCTCCAAAGCGTAAAAACAACAGCTAAAATGTTGATAATTAAATGTTATCTATTCTTGCAATTAGACTTAGTCACATTGACAATTTGATGCTATTTAGGTATTAGGTATCTTATGATGATTTTTATCTTTACTTTTACTGATGAATGCAATATTATAATTCATTTGTCTGAAGTAGCCTACAGCCCTGCTCTACAGTTTCATTAAACATCCACACACTGTCATTCTTGGTAGTGGTAAGCTACTTCTACAGCCACACCTGCCCTGACTGACGGAAGTGAGTCTGCGCCACTGGTCCATTCAGTGCCACCTTATACCGCTCAGGTTTATGTAGCCTAAAAAAACTGCATCTGCATAAGGGTCAGATTTTTATTTCTGTGCAAAACCACTCAAACTTTTTTCTTTTTTCTTTTTTTTTTTTTTTGCCTCAGTAAAGTTCTAAGGTCCAACTGAAGGTCATGTGGGCCTGATTTGGCACCGGTCACTGCATCAGAATCATTCCTAAACATAAATTCGTTTCAAAGTCCCCTTGAATGAATGGAGGTAATTCTGACCCGAATTCTGTACACCCATAAGAAGAACGGCCCATCTAATCTTGGCCCAGGGAAACAGTTGACTGTCCTGGTCAATGTAGCCATTAGGAGAAGGAAAATCTAAACTGATCTTTCTCCCCTTTTCCTGGTCTTATTTTGCACATTTTGACAATCCAAAAAACTTTTCTTGCGGCACAAACTCGAGCTAAGTGCTGCACGCTGTTGGCTACTGAATCTCGCCGCCCAAAGTGTTGCCATCAAGCCCTGTGTTCTCAGTGTATCTGTTAGAAACTTTAATAGCTAACAGCATGGAGCGCCGATCAGCCAAGCACATCAGCATAGTGCGATCCAATATGTCACCGCCACGCAGAGACTGGAGGGGTGTGTGGCGTCTTGTTAGCGCGGGCTTTAACAGTCAACGTGATGGCAGTAATGTGGGAAAGACAAAAGAGCTCCAGCAGTGAGCTATATGAAGACGTGAGATCAGCGAGCATTCGGCAACACGACACCCCCTCACAGTGTGGAGGTGTGCGCGCGATTGTCGCTCCTCTGACGGACTACAGGCTCCGGCGCACGAGGGCTGCGCGTCTCCTGAGAAGTGACAGTCAAATGAAAGGGGAAAGAATTGTCACTTTGTTATTGTGGTTTTCAAAAGAATGTGTTTGGCTGTGTGTCAGACTGTAACTAAATGTGAAATGAGATTTGTCAGTTACTGTAAAGCCAGTGAGAATAGGCCTACCTGAAGTGTTGTAGTTTTTCACAGTAGCTGAAGGTCAAAGGAGGGGTGACCAATCGGTGACTGTTCCCCAATTAAAGTGCAAAGACAACTAAAGCCAGGGTGCAAAAAGAATGGTTGAATAAAAGTTTGAACATTAATATCTTTTCTGAAAGCAGTGGTCAGTTTTTTTAATAAACTAACTGAATTTCAATTTTGTTAGTGAAATGCCTCTTTTTAGTCCAAATAAAAACTAAATTTACGCCACTAGAGGGCGACGTTGCTTCAGCAGTATGAAAAAGTGTTGCATTCAAGACTTTGCTCTGGCTTCTTTTAACGTTATTTATGTTGTGATTTTAAGTTGCAATATACTTTTGCATTTACTGTTTCTCGCAATATAAGGTTTTGTGTTATAACAACACAAAATTATGCGCTCCTCTCTTCATCTGACTGCCCGCTAACCAGAAAATAATATTTTTGTTTTGAGGAGAAGCAGAGTGCTGTGGTGGGCCCTGGCCTTATGTTTTCCATCTCCCTGGATGAGAGGATGAGACCTGCTTCTGCAAAGATTGAGGACAAACTGTGTGACTATGAGGTATTTCCACTTTTCACTGATGACGGGCTGTATCTGTATGTAAGTTTATTCATTATTTACAAGTTTATTTATTATGCTCTGTGTACTCTATGGATGTCAACAGCCCATAACACTGACTCACTGACTCATTTGTCCCCACACTGATTATCCAGAACAGATGCTATTATACTTCAGATTCATCTCAATCTCATTGATTTTGTGACACAAATGTCATTAGATATATCTAATTCACTTTTGTATTGATGTGTTTAATTGCATTGTCATGTTTTTGTATGTGCTTTTTCAAAACTGTATTTAACCAAAATCTGACACTTAAAATGTGTTTTAATGCAAATAAAATGTACTGTAATGATAAAAAATATATATGTTTTTACGTATTTGTTTGAACACAATATCATTTAGTTTATCTAAGTAACTGTCAATAATGAAGTTGTAGTTTATCAACACAATTCTATGAAGAATTTTTGTAACCCTGTTATTTTGCTTTTAGCAAAGGCAAATTAAATGCTTTGAAAGTACATAAAATATGGGGGAAAAATGGGACAATGAAATCACTTTTTTGTCAAGATGGATATTTTGTTGTTTATAGGTTTCATTTGAAAAAATTAAATGGTGTATTTCAGAATCAGAATTACTTTTATTCATTCCAAAGTGGAAATTCTCTTTTTTACAGACATGTAACTGACCAGCAAAAGAAAAAAAAAGTTTAGCAACAATAAAGCCAAGAAAATTAAAATGGTAAAATTAAAATTAAAAATTAAATGAACAAAAACTAAGAGCGGGCACTCCTCACAGTGCTGACAATGAACAGTCGACATCTCAGTTAATAAACCTTTATTTAAATCAAAGAGCAGATAAAAACATTAAGGCAGACAAGCAGCGCGCGAACAGCTGCTGAACGGAACATTAGAATTGTAACTCTACAAGGCTTAAGTTTGTCCATAAAAATAGAAAATTATAAAGCTAGAAACAACAGAACCAAGTGGCAGAGCAGAGCAAGAAGACATGATTTCAATGAGCTTCAGTAACTACGCAGGTGGAACAGGCTGCTATTGTACAACCTTAATAACAAAAGAGAAGGGCATTGAGTCAAGTGTAATTACAAGCTAAATTAAATGATAGGTCTGCATGAATTATGTTACTGTAAATGTGTGAAAATGAATACTGAATTAGCACGATAAAAGCAACAAAGTGAGTTTTACTTTGTGTAAAAGTTTTAAGAGATGGCACTATCATTATATCTAAAAGGTTCCAGTTTAAATATTTTTATGTGAGCAAAATAAAGTTTTAAAAATGCAAACCATTGTATTGATTTGTATTCACATTTGCACAATGCCCAAACTTTTTGTTGTTTTTAAGCGTAGAAGTATAACAGATGTAACAGAGAATATGTTGTCAAAATAAAGTGCTATTGTAATTGACCTTTGTGAGTTTTATCTAAAGATGAAAACAAATCACACAGCTCTCCCTCCTCACACAGCCTCATCAGCAGTGAACACCAGTCAGTGGAGTGTGATCAATGCGTTTTACCTTTGTGTCGCCTCAAACTGAGAGAACAATTGGGTTTACAGAATTGTGACACATTTTTACAGTTTCTGCACAGTGTGGCGTTCAGTGGCACTAATTAGCGCCGTACACAACTGTTTTCACTGTCTTCTCGGTGTGAGAGCATGGAATGTTGTACAGCAATGAGCCCCCATTTCAATCCTCTTCGTAATTACATTTTATTAGTGCTGAACAAATGCTGTTAAGTGTCTGAGGTGGAGAAAAAGCCAAGTGATGCTAAACTGCAAACTCAATCATAAGTCAATGGACAGCAAGAACTTGAGCCACTGGTCTGGTCTGCCTATGAACACATGGCGTAGAAACCACTCAATGGCTGTCTCCTCAAAAAGTGCAAAAAACGAAATGTTTATTTACCAGCCAGTTCTATCCTATCACATGATGGACTTGACTTCTCCACACAAAATACTTCTCATAAAGACCTTTAAGAAACATAACCTTATATGTTACACCAACAACACACGTGTATTTTTGAATAACTTTTCATTGTATCTGTAAGTATTTTTAAATGTTGTTCATAATGCTAATTATGAAGAAGTGTGGCCTGTTTGGAAAAATGTGGTAGAGCGTGTTTTAGTTAATAAAAGACAAGAACTCCAATTAAAACTCCACCTTTGGTCCATCCCCAGTGCATATAAATGACTGAATATCCATAACATTAGATAACAATGGGAGATAATGCACTCCACTGTACTCACTCTAGCCCTAAAGGAGACAACATTTTAATTTGGGGTGGGGCGATAATTGAGTAATTGAGTCAAATAAGTTAATTGAATAATGTAGAGGTTGCCTTAAACATAGCATGTTAAAGGACTTTTATCAACATGTTTATACATCCTTACAGAATCAAATGTTATCCTAACAGCAATATTTTTCACACACCAAATATGCCATTTTCCTATCTTACACTATAAATATTTCTTAAAGGTGCATTGTGTAACTTGTCTAGTGTGTAACCTGTCACCTGCTTGTCTCCGTGGAGATGTGCCTAGAATGTTCCACAGTATGGCCATAAATTTATGAATCTATGAATGAAGACTTGGAAACCAAATTACCTCACTCACAGTAAGAACTAATGTTTTTTTTTTTTTTTAAGATATTTTTGAGCACTTAAACAGTAGTAGTTGAAAAAATGCAAGACAGATTAGCTGAATGCCATATTCTGTATAATTTAAACCAAAGCATTAACATCTCCATGGAGACAAACAGGTTGTGGACCCTCCACCAGGAAAGTGGCACAATACACCTTTAAGTTCTTAATAAGTTCTTAGCATGGGCAAATATGTGAAAATGTTTTTAAACAAACAAATCAGAAATTACAGTGAACAAGCGTGACCCTATGTGTCTGAAGAATGTACCAATGACAGGCAACATGGCGTCAGTCCTGGAGAGCCCAACCTCCGAGAACATCACGCTCCCACATATCAAGCACAAACTGGTGAAACACAGCTAAACCAACCAGCCCAATGGCCACTGAAGAACACAACCCAAGTCACGGCAACCACCTTGGATTTTTTGCAAAAAGCCAGAAGCATAAAGAAATGAGAAGTATGTGTTAAGTTTGTTGTCAGTGGGTTTTCTTTGCCCAGGCCATGTCGTCTGATCGAGGTTTCAGTCCCGTCAAGTGTTCGATGGTGCGCTCCATCCACCTCCAGAAGCCCAGCTGGTCCAGAGGGTAGTTACACCAACCTTTAACACATGTGAGGGGGTATGGAGAGGGTGACGGGGCATGGAGAGGGTGACAGGGGTGGGGCATGGCGAGGGTGACAGGGACAGGGAGTGGAGGTGGAGAGGAGTTTTATGGAAAAGGGAAGAAAAAAATTAAGAACAAATTTATCATAACTTATGTCTTTGATTTGTCGAGTTAAAAATGAAAGCAAAAAAAAATAAATAAAATAATCATGATCCTGTCTAAGCATTACTTGAGGTTGTCTTTGTATTTATGAACACTTTAAATCTGTTGTTATAAATTCCTCTTCAGTGTAGAATACAACATCTACAATTATAACTCCTTATGGAAGTTTGGAAGTATAGAATTTTCTTTCTCTTTGTTTGCCTTTTCACTGGTGTATTAGCTTCTCATTTGACTACATGCGCTCAGCCTCTCACATCTGTCTCCTGTTAACCCCCATCTCTGGTGCTTTATATCCAATCATATGCACACACTGCGTCTCTAACAGTGTCACTGTGACACCAGTCTCCTGAGACACCCTTAGTCCTTATGCAAACCCAGGATTACATTGTACGTGACTTTAAATATGTCAGAGGTAAACATGTTCAATGCATGGCCTCAGGCAAACACACAGATTATATGGAAGAAAAGCTTATTAAGATTTCATACTGACAGTTCACTCAAATGGTACACAGCTCCATGCTTAAGTAAAAGATTATAGTATATGCTTTTGCATATTAGCGGTCTTAAAATAGCAATAGACAAAACTTATAAAAAGTACAACGTGTTTTCTCTGCTGTGTAAATACTGTTTGAACAGCTCTAATCCATGTTTTAACAAAGTGTTTCCTACTTTCCTTACACTGTGGTCCATATTAGGTCAAAACATTCAAAAAATGAATTATCATTTAAAAATGTTAGTTACACTGGATGCATTTGTGAAATAATTATATTGATATTTGTACTGTACAGCACATATATACAAATTTTCAGCCTGCAGCTTCTGTTCTCTCCTCCAAGCAAAGCAATAACATCTCCATGGAAACAAGCAGATGGCAGACTCTCCAGCAGAAAAGTTACACAGTGCACATTTAACTAAAATGAGTTTCAGCCAGACACAGACTTGCTAATACTAAACTAACTTGCTAATACTAGACTAAACTAATGCTAAAGCCTTATTAAGAAGACTAAGACCACAAGCACAATCACATGACAAAAAATATTAATTTCTCTTTGGGCCAATTACAATTCAACCTTGGACGTGAGAAAATTATCAAATATGTAAAGTAAAAATGGGAACCAGAGAGAGAATGCTACAGGGGCTGTGCTTAATTATGATGTGGAGTCGTTAGCACAATACATATTAGCTTAGCAGTCTTAGCTTCAATGTACACAAGCAGGAATAATAGCGTGTTAGCATAAAGTGGGTGCTATGGCTGTGGGACATAGTTGGCTGTCCTGTTTGCGACCCCCTTGCTATTCTCGATTCTTTCTTTCACTTGTTTTCCCCCTCCAAATCCCTGTACCCCCCCGTCCTCTTGCCTGTGAAGTCCTATTTGTTAGAACAGACAGCAGGTTAGCATTAAATATACATGGGGATTGTCAGCCAGTGGCGAACACAAAGGCAGCCAGGCGAGCCCCAGTGGAATGGTTGCTCGGCCCAGGCATAGAGGCTGAGGGAGGGAGCGTTGGTGGGCCAGCCGTCCCCTGTGGGTGCCCCCCCCCCCCCTCCACCACACAACCACCTCCCACCCACACACACAGGTTAGGAAGCAATGAGGAGGTCAAAGAGGCTCTACACAGATGCTGGAGTATGCAGAGGAGCGCACACATCTGTCGTCCACTGGGGCTCTGGGTGACGTACTGGCCTGGGCCCCCCTGAGTCTCCTCTCCTCCACTCCCCCCTCACGCCCCCCTCACCCAGATGCACACAGAATACAGGATATGGATCTATTACACAGGACGCCAGTCTCTGAAGACATGCACGCACATGCCAACACAAACGCTTCTCTTAGTTATTTATAAGATGCCCGCAGATAGACCTACATACAGACACAGCGGCCATTTTGTCAGATTTGTTGGACATTAAGTCATCAGCTGATTACAGCAAGAGAAGATGGCCACTTGGACAAAACATATTCAGTGAGAATCTTGGGTAGCTTTTGCCAGTATGCGAGGCAAACTATACAAAACAGAGCTATGCTTTTGTCTGGTATATAGTTATAATTTGTCCATTTTATATCACAAAATTGATTTAAAATTTAAGAAACAAGTCAGCTAACTTTTGGTTCATAACTACAGGGGTGATGGATAGCTGCAGATCACAGTAGGGTTGCTGAATCCTACATTTATCTAGCCTGGGATCTCACTTCTTCAGTACTTTCCGAAAATGTGAGTTTGGTCACTGATGAATCTCCACAAGTTCAGATTGGCATGACTGACAGGTGGATTGGCCAGTTAGCCAACAGGGGACTGAAAAACACTGCAGATTTCTGGAGAATCAGTGAGTGAAGCACTAAACTCTGAGGTGAGGGAAATGTGATTTTGTTTGTAAATGATAGGTGACCAATGAGTTCCTTCGTTTCACATGCATCACAAATCTGATTGCACAATCACATTTGACCGGGTTTGAGGCGCAACGAAGGGCATGGAGACCAGACTATATGAAAATGCAGAGATATTCTGGATTTTCAAACATGCAAACAGTGGCCATATGTATAGGAAGAATATAGAGGAAAGTCAAGGGGAGCAATGACATTGTGAAAGCAGTAGAATAAAGATTACTCTAAATAACATAAATGAGGGTAAATGAGAAGGGAAAACAATTATGACCTGGTTAAAAGCTCTAAATAGTTGATTTTGCATAATATGTCCTCTTTACCATGCAAACTAAACAGAGGAATTTTACACTTGTTTGGCTGTTACTCTTGATGCCTGCTCACTTCCCCTTTACTCACCTGTAGTGATGCAGTAGTAGGTCTCATGTGGGGAGACGTGGTGGATGCGATGGTGCTTTCGGGGCAGGACCAGGTGACAGTCTTGGAGCAGCCGGACCCAGCGTGGGAGCCCAAAGTACGAGTGGCTCCATTTGTGGATCTGATTGGTCAGAGTTACGAAGACCGCCAGAGCAAAGACATAGCAGTCCCACGGATAAGATGTAGCCAAGGCCTCTGTGACGGAGGAAATTGTACAAAACATACCACTGATTACTCATTCTAGTCAAGATCATTTTGTCTCTTTAAAGGGCCTACATTTCACCATTTTCTGGTCTGTGTTTGTTGTTGTTTCCTAATCAAAAACATACCCAAAGTTGTGCTTTGTTTCATTCACACAAACCCTGCATATTTAGGCTGCGGTCTTTCAAACAGGAATGTGTTCCAATTTCTGATGTAATGTGGAAATACTGGAAGTCCTTCACTGTGTTTTTAAACTCCATACACTGTGACTATTTGGATAATTTCGATAATTTCAGCTCTGGAATTGCCATTTTCTGCTCAACTAAACGTAAAAGGGGCTTAACTCGAAAATTACTGCTTTATGACATCACAAGGTGGAACAGAGCATTTTCAGCTTTGGAGATGTAGACAGTAATATTACTCACTTCAAAAGTAGTTTAGGCTACTGCAAATCCTAGCCTAGCAAAATTGGCATCTTAAGTTTACTTGTCTCTGTTTCCATATTAATAAACATCGGCTAACTATATGCCAAGACACAAGGGAGAGTGAAGCTGTAGGCTACTAGAGGGCTATTATATTACACAAAATTGACTCTTGTGAGCTTTTAGCCATGTTATAATGTTTTTACCTCATCATCAAAAACATATCTGGAGTTGTGTTTTGTTTCATTCACACATGTTTATTATTAGTCTGTCTACATATCCAAAGCATGAAGTGATGTCATGAAGGTGTAGTTTAAGTTAACAGCGACATTTTACCTTTAGTTCAGATTGGCACTTCCACTGCTGAGATTATCCAAATGATTCTAGTGAAGGTGTACAGAGTTTAAAAACACAGTGGGGCACTTCCTGTATACCACATAACATCAGAATGTGTTTTCTGTCTGAGAAAAGAACTCATCTTAAATATGCAGGGTTAATATGAGTAAATGGAACAAAACACAACTCTAGGTATGTTTTTGATGAGGAAACATTATTAAATAGATCAGAAAATAGTGTAATATGGGCTCTTTAAAGTGTGCAAGTAGAAATATTTAACACATGACCCCCAAACAAGAGAAGACTTTATGAATAAAAAACATTCAAAGATCTAACCACAAATCACCATAAATCATCACCAGCACCCTTAAATTAAAACAACTACTGCAAATGCCCTCCCCCCTTTCAAAAAGAACAACACATTATTCCTTTAGTGGCTCCCCAGGGTCTACAGTCAAATGTGGCCTGATTTTATTGGAGGTAGGTGCAGCTGGAGCTCAGGTAGAGACTGGGGAATAGAAAACAGCGGTGGGATGTGGATGTCCTCTTGAAACACCGATTTAATTAAAATTTCATCCTCAGAAAAGACAGAAACAGAACGGTCATGAGGCTGCAGGCATTTTAGTACTGATGTCAGCGCTATGATTTAGAATTAATGCTGCATTCAGGCCGCATGGGATTTTTCCACTTTCAAAGTCAATAAGTCATTTTTCATATTTGTGTTAATTTGAATGCAACTTGGGTTATAATTTACGCATTACTTACTTACTTATAAGAATAATAAATGCACATAGAATATAACAAATATTACCACCTTTGAAAGGAGGCATGTGCATTTTTCTTTTGAGTATTTCATTTAAATTACTAACTATACATAGATCAATATTTAACATTTTGGTGGTGGTTGATGGTGGTGGGGGTAATAAAAACTGTCAACTGTCAAAAAAAGAAAAGTATGCAAGAAGCACATAACGCTTTCCATCTAAGGGGTCTATTATATATATGTGAAAATGACATTAATGGATACACTACCCAGAAGTTCTCTATGGTATCCAATTAGCACTAATTTAGAGCGGGATTATGCTGCCTGTCGACAAGCGAGCTGTCCTGCTGATTAATATGTGTACATTATAAAGCATTATTATCATCACCACAGTTATTTACACATTTAAAGGTGAGTGCTCTATAAAGACTCAAACATTAAATTAACATTAGGGATGGTCATGGTAATTACATCCTGAATACATACAATTACGCTTGTGTCAACACTAAATTTAGGGCCAGGCCCGTCATGATAATTACTATATAGACTTGCCATTCAATATATCATAGACAGATTTTTTCAGGCTAAATAATATCATGCGGATCTTTTCTTTGTATTAGTAGGGCATTTTTCTTATTTTTTGTAGTATTAAGCCTATTTAATAATGTTTGAGCTGTAGTTGGTTGGATAATAAACACGAATTACACAAATTATAGATACTAGAATTAACTACTAAAAAGGTAACTCAATTATTTTTCTCTTCTTCTTATTAATTAACACACACACGCACGCACGCACACACAAAAACTTCCATATAAGAACAGAAGCTATTCTTATTGTCTCACCCTCTTCAAACCTTGATGTTTGCACTCCCTATTCCCTCAAGTCAAAATGTCTTTTATTGTTTGTGTTGTCTCTAATATCACAATACAAAAATAAATACAACAAATAACTAACTAACTAACTAACTAACTAAATAAATAAATAAATAAATAAAATGATTAATTCACTAATACAAATTTTGGTTGACTAAGACCCCATCCACTGATTAACTATATAACTATGTGACTAAAGGCCTACAGCCTTAATACAGTTTACTGGGGATTTTGTGCCTGACTAAAGCTGTCCTCTGTGGTCCATCTCAATCCTTGTCTCCTTTGCTTTTAACAGTGCCCCTTTGACCCCAGCTCCACCGTGACATCACAGCTGGAGATGTCACCTCTCAGCTTTTCTTCTTCCTGTGCCGTGATGTCGCCGTCTTTCTCTGTGACCGTTGGAAACAGTTAGACGCTTGACTTGACAGGCTCCCATGTCATTGTACCGCCCCCATGTGTGGTCTGAGCCGTGGCCTCTTCAGGTGTGCCCATGCGTGTGTGCGTGCATGTGCCCATAGTATGTGTGTGTGTGTGTGCGCGTGTGCGTGTGCGTGCGTGTGTGTGTGTGTGTGTGTGTGTGTGGGTGTGTGGCCACTGACCCCTCCACTGCTCACAGCCTGTGGAGTGTCAGCTGTGAATGTCACGTCTCAGTGTTTAAGTTTAATCTGTGCTGCCTCTGCCCCCTGTTTCACTGGCCCCTACTTCAGAAACACATTTGACCTGAAACTTTTCCCATCAACACACTTTTCAATGACTTCAAGGATTTGGGGTCAGATATGCCCAGCAATATATAATGTCCTAAAGCAGTGGTTCTCAACCTTCTTTTTTCTTGAAGCCCCCCTTGCCTGTGTCCAAGACAAGCCAGGCCCCCCCAACCCCAAATCCTACCCACATATACCCACTAAAAGAAAAAAGTGACTAATTACAAACATTTATTTGCAAAAATTCTTCCTTAAATGTTATCAGGTGTATCTAACACACACACATACACACACACACACAGAGTTTAATTTTTGACAGCCAAACAGAATAGGTATACCCCATTACAACAGAAAAATAATGTCTATATGGCTTTCTTTTCTTCTGTGTGTCACCAGGTGTATAAATGTTCAGAAATATTAACTGCAAGGACATTTAACTATGAATTACCTAGACTGAATTACCTAGCCCGCTAGCTGACCTGAGGGTTGAGTTCAGGTCAGAGGTAATAAATACCATAATGATTTTAAACGTGGACCAAAAATATGTTTTAATTTGAATTACACAGAATTTTGATTATCCTATTGGGTGTGTTGTTGGGATTCTATAATTTTTATGTGCACAAATATAATTTTGGTAAAGTCACAACCTCAATGCAGACGAAATTGTGTGCACCCCCTGCGATCTCTAGCGCCCCCCTAGGAGAACCACTGTCCTAAAATATGTCTATTCAAGGAAAATAGCATCAATAACTCATTAGTATGATCAAATACAGCAAATACATTTGTCGATTACAAGCTTGTCCACAGAACTGGGCATTATGAAGGATTCACTAGAAACATAAATAGAATAAATTGTCTATTGTGATAAAGCCAACACAAAGGTGAAGCTGTGCTGATAAAACTGTATGTGAGCAGGTGTAAATCGTGGCAGGGCATATGACACCTGCTCAATAAGAGGGTTTTCTGTGCCACAGTGATGCCCTCTGCTCTAAGGTCACCAGTGGTCACCAAGGGCGACCGCGGGCACTGCCCTGTGCTCTGCAGTAATGGCCCTCACTGTGGGAGCTCGACTCCCTGCTCTCCTGTAACACATGTCTCTGATGTCCAAGGCCTCAGACGACCTTCCCCACACTTTACACTCCACTCACAAAGTGTGGCTGCAAATGACGTGTGGTAAAGAAGTCAAAGACTGTGTAAATAACTATCACAGACATTAAAAACCTCACAGTAAGTTTGGGCAGATCCTAAATGCTTTTGTACCTGGTGAGTAAGTGAGGAACTTGTAGGTCATGTAGGCCAGCGGGAGGATGGGGATCATACAGTTGTCGCCATTTATTTCAATAAAGTCGTGGCGAGTGATGGCAGTGGGGTCGATGTGGTGCTCCCTGAATGGCCGGATGAAAGCCTGCAGAGAGAAAGACAGAAAACGTCAATCAGTAATTAAACAATCAGCTTATTTCATATTAGTATTGTTAAATCAGGACCCATTTAGTCATATAATTTCATTGCAAAAATGTAACAAAATGCAAATGGATAGTAGCAAATGAAAACTGAGTGAAATAATGGTGTTTATGCAAAAGAAAGTCATCCACGCTGGTACACTGAGGTGCCTGGTGTTGTGTGCCCCCCAAAGCTCATATCCAGCATCCTAATAACCCACTGAACAGCAGTGGCCTCCCACCACACACTCGTACAAACAAATGGCCCATAGACAAATGTGAGGCACAAACGCACACACACCGCTCCTGCATTGTGCAGAGGCAGACACCTGTCTGAGAGAGCACGGGGGTCTCAAATGAAAGACCAAATCTGAATCTCACAAGCACAAAAGAGACAAAAACTACAGGATAAAGATAATTTATGTCTCTCAATGGAAAAGGCAAAAAGGAACGTTTGCATAAGTGTCCAAGCGTGTGAGTGTGCCGCTGTGGCAGCAGCAGCATGAAAACTCATTATTGCAGCCGTTCAAAACCAATAGCGTGCTCCTATCTGGTGTTTATGGCTGGTAGGTGTCACTGAAAACATATCTGTGGATATCGGCACAATTATGTGGCCATTCCCTTTTGGTGTGACTGTTCTGCTGGATGCCCCGCAGACCCCCGCCTCTGGCCCAAACCCTCAGTCAGATGAAAGGGCCTGAGCGGCAGAGGTCGTGCCGAGTCAGGGCCAAATCAGTGCTCCCAGTTAAAGGCGGGCCAGTGCGGGCCACGTGTCTAATCCCACATGGTTTATGGACACCTCGCACGATGTCCACTAATCATCAGCTCACATCGGATACTGCCGCTGTCCCACTGCTGCACAGGCACGCCCCTCCACCCCCTTCTCTCTGTGACCCCGGGCCTGTACTGCTTTTTAGTCTCACTCTTTTTGTTCACTCTTTAGTTTGAGCTTCAATATGTGCTTGTTTATACTGTCAGTCTCTAAATTAACTTATTATTCTCTGTCATCATTTGACTCATAAATCAGCATAATTATAGTATAATTATAGAGACATGGTAACTGGACTAAACAAGAAAAAGAAAAACATACATGTGGATACAAATGAATCATTACAATAAAAAGAGAACCCAAACTAAAGACATAGTATATATCCCCAAACTACAAGCACATCTGGCAAATTTCACTGTGAATCGAGCATCATTGGAAGCTAATGAGCATGACTAGGTCCTCAAAGCAGAGCCATTAGAGGCTGCTAAATCCTTGTTGAGTCAATTAAAGTACAACGACATGGTGACGACAGGAGAACCGCACAACCCAGAGATTCACCAAGAACAAGCACTACTAGGAAAACGCAGAAAAAAAACCCATATAATTTAGTTTTTGAGTATTTTGAGAAAAGTCTGTAGATACCTCTTAAAACCATGTTTGCAGTCATTTTGAAGGGATAATGCAGTCTTTTATCTACAGTCACTACCTACCCAACTCAAAAGTATAGACAGGCTCCACTTTACCAGACTTGTACTGGAATTTGATACCCTAGTACAGGGGTCATCATTCACTGACCCACACAACTCTGACAGGTCTCAGAATATTATACAAAAACTTAAAGCATTAATCCATAAACTCAAACTGGCAGAGTTTCACCGTGGCCCATTGCTGTGTGTACCAGGAATGGACCATGCACTGGATCTCTGATTGGTTAATGTCCCTGCCAATCACACCTTCATCAGTGTGAACTATAACATATGGCACAAATATATCAAAAGAATTAAAGTAAATAAATGACAAGCAAATGTAGACTGATGTCTATGAACACAACTTAAATCAGAAGAAAAGCAGCATCTTTTCTGAAAGCAGCTTCAATCAGCCTGAGGCGTTCTCTTTTGAACCTGCCACACATTCAAACCTTAACCAGGAGCTTAATAACAATAACACAGTTTATTAAAATACGTTTCAGTGTGATGTGTGGAGATGACAGTATGTCTACCTCCTGGACTTAAACCAAAAATCTAGTTCAAGGATAAAATGTGTGACACAAATAAGCTGTAGCTGTAAGACACTGTAGTGATAAAATAAAGTGTTGTTACATAAAAAAAATCTAACTTGGTTTATTGTTGTTTCATTGCATGTGTTCACTCAAATTTGTTTTGTTTCCTTCCATTGATAAAGGCAAATTGCAATGTGTTTTTAGAAGGACCACCTATAGTTATCTGCAGTTAAAGCAGTTAGAGTTGGCATGAGGAGGTTGATTTGTTCAAAATGAACTACCAAACACAAGACAAAGCCAAATCAATATGAAAACAGATTAAAACTGTGTTGTTGGCTGAAAATGTTACATGTTATTTTAAGAAAAGCAATTGTCCGGAACAAGATTAGTCCAAATAAAATGCAGTTGCCACATGTGTCTTTATCACCAGGACTTCCAATATTTTTTTTTCAATTAGATTCAATGAATATTTCATAAAATAAAACTATGAAACACCAGTCCCATTAATCACAACAAAGTTGTCTGTACCAATCTGAGCCAATCTACTCGCTGCACCTGATCACACATGTTTTAATTGGCTGAAATAAGAATAACCTTTTCTCTAATTGGCTGTGGGAAAGGTGGTCAAATACATGGGTGCATTAATGTGGGCGATTTGTTTTAATGTCATCTCGTTAAATGTGCCTCCATCTTTAAGCACACTTGCATATGCACTGTACATACATAATACATGTGTGATGACAGCTTGTGGGAGTTCACCATGAGGCCATTTCCACTGGGCGTGTTGTGCCAGTGAGTGGGAGAAACAGTGGACATCGCTGTCCACTGGGAGCGCCCCATGTGAGGACTGACATTTCGTTTCCAGATCACTATGGCAGTCATGAGGCTCAGGGGACTAAGGTGCAACCACTATGCTGCCATGGTTACACAATCCCAACAGAGAGGGGACACTCGAGACTTTAGTAAGACATACTAAGGAAATTGTATGCTAATTTACATTGTTTAAAATCACAATTAGAGACGGTGTCATCACAAGTTAATGGACTCCTTTATAAATGTATGCAAGTGGTTTATTTAAATACGTATTTGTGTAAGAATTTACTTTTTTATAACATAAGAAAAAGCCACTATGTTGTTTTCGTATCAGTACTACTCAATTTTAAAGAAACAGGTTTAAAAATGAAGTACTGCATCTAGGATAAGCAGGGGTTGAACCAGTGAGCACCAAAATGACTATTAAACAGAATAATAACTGACCGTCACCTCTTTGTAGAAGGAACAACAAAGATTATCTGTAGATTATTTGACTGTACCAGACATGTTTAATTGTATCTGCTTACCTTGCCAATTATAGGAATATCCACAGATCCCCAAGTGTCTGCTCCCCAATGTACCATCCCCGATGCAAAGTCCGCTGTCACTATTCCTAGGACTGGGAGACAAGGAATGGGAATACAAGTCACATGATTAAAGAGCAATTCTGGTTTGTGTAATGTAATAATAAAAAAATACATAATTTCATAAGCATGTTTTTTATCATGTACTGCAATAAACAAAGTTCTGAAGGCAATCTTACCAATGCCTAGGATGATCTTGAAGATGTGAACAGTGGAGAAATGGAGGACGAGGAAGGAGAAATTGATGATGAAAAGAAAGAGGCACAGAACGACACATATCCACTCCTGGAGCCGTTTACCTGGAAACACAACAGAAAGACATATTTATACACATGTGGCTTCTGAATATTGTGTGTAAAGCTTACATGTGCAAACCTCAAGAGAATTTCACAAAGTTTCTGAGCATCTAGATAACACAAATCTTTGTATCCCAAGTATAGTAATGTTCACTAGTTCACTATTTAAACTCAAAATAAAAAGAAAGAGTTCAACTAAGAATTATGTCCTATAAATTATGTTTTCAACTAAATGTGAGTTATTTTAAAAATGTAATTTATATGAAGTGCTCCTTCCTGTACCCACAGCTACAGCTTTCAATCACCAGTTAACTGTTAGACTACTCCTTTTTCTTTTCTTTTCTCTTTTCTTACTGTCCATTTAATCGTAATTTTCAGAATATTTTGTTAGCTGTCATTAAATAATACTTTGGCTTTATAAGGAAGTCAGTTTTATTTAATCTGTTACATTACTAAAGCCTCAGACAGAAAACATTTTATATTCTGTATGATTTGTATTTCACTTTATTTTAGAAAATGCTGAAAACATGTTTTGTCTGCAGCCATCTGTTTGTTTTACAGTGTCTTATAAGCTCACGGGGACGGGCATGTACAGGACACTGATAATAAAAATGAAAACTCAGTCTGTCCTTGTTATTTACATGTATCTTGTTCAAACTCAAGTTCACTCTATTACTATTTTTTCCATAAGCAGTAAAAAATATTTAAGAGAATTAGAATAATTTTAATCTATCAAATATTAAAGAGATGGGTGAGGTTCGAGCCACATTAGGGAGAACTAGACCTTCTAAATTCCGGGTCAAAGGACCATCCAAGCACAGTGTCTGTGTGTGTGGTGTTAATATGTAATCAGTCAGATGAAGACAGGTGTAGTCAGGCTCTGGGGTCATGACCTCTGCTCTGTGGAGCAGTGGAGCTGACACAGCAGTGGGCCTACAGAGGCTGCTGCAGGTGGGAGCCAGGGCCAACACTCAGGTCAGCACTATCAAGTAGAGGACACAAGAGGAGGGACCCCTTTTACCAGGAGCTGTATTAGACCAGGGTCAAACTACAAAAAGAGAAGATTAGGAAGTCTGAATTATTGAAAACATACTACATCTGATCCAAGATGGTGAAACACGATTGATCAATACTTTGTACTGTAACTTCCAAGTATGACAGTGCAAGTAGAAAACATGATATCTGATGTTTTACCCCAAATGAAAAAAGGTCTCACCAGGATTCACCAGTGTTCTGCATATAACTCGTTACTTGCAATACCTCTTTCTTAGCAGTCTAATGGGTTGGTGAAACTTTAATGTGTTCAGAACCTGATGTATCGCACAGCATTAGCAGCCTATGAGATATTCATGACAGTTTTTTATCCTGAGAGTGCGAGCCTATAGACTAGTGTGACAATGAATATGCAGCGAGTCTCACCTCAGGTGATTATGGATATTTTACCACTCATCAAATCTGACCTTTCACCTTTTTAAAATAGATGAATAAAAATAATATACAACTTGCAAAAGGAAAATTGTTATCCTAAACACATACTTTAACTTGCTCTTGGGTCAACTAAAAAAAAAGCTCCTTAAACGCACCTTTAACCCACTTTGTCCTCACAGATATTTTATAAATAAAATATTTTTAAAATACAGTATAAAACACAAACACATGGTAGAACTACAGGCAGCAGGAACAGCCATACCAAAGTAAATGAGTAAGTCTCATGTACATCAGGTCATGTGATTCAGGCACTGTTAAACTGTTTAACCGCTTTACTTGAGTCCATGAGGTTTCAGAAGAACTCAGACCATAGACTCCACTGTAGCCTAGCGCACACGCACACGCACACGCACACGCACACGCACACGCACACGCACACGCACACGCACACACACACACACACACACACACAAACACACACACACACAGAGCCCTGGGATCAGAACACTAAACTCACTGGGTTCAACTGTGCCACTGTATTAAGACTGAGGCCTGCACAGAGGCCTGACGGACACTCTGATGGATCTGCTAACACGCTCTCACATCTCTCACACAGAGCAGGGCCGTGGAGCAGTGGGGCGACTGTCAGGTGATGTGCGTCACTCCTTGGATCCTCTGGTTCCCTGGTGAGGCAAAGGAAACTAGGACAGGCCTCGGCAGAGCCAGCATACACACTACACAGTACACACACTACACACTGCAGAGTACACAGTACACACACTACACAGTACACACACACACACACACACACTCATAAGTCCCTGTCCCTTAGGCCGTGGCATTGCTGGATATCACGCACAGCTACAGACGAACACACAAACACACGATATATGTTTAAATGCACATATGCTGTAGACAGATTCACAAATGTGCACAAGTCCACTCGTTCAGCAACACTGGGGGAATTTTAGCATTCACCAAAATGAAAGAGGCACACTTAAGGCTGGTGTAAATACACAGGGCTCAGGAGCAGCACTCATTAATATCGCTCTGACAACAACTGGCTCCCTGGCAACCTCTGTGCCATCGCTCACCCAGCAGTGCCCCCGCCTGAGCACGTGCACGCGCCTCTGCACAGGGATTTAACCTGGGCGGAGTCGGGGGAGGGGAACCAGGGGTGCTAATAGGCTGAAATTAATCAACGCCGGCTGATTCGCTATCTAGGGAATGAGTGGCGGGCAGCAACACTGCAACACATCCTGAATACTAATGGCCTAATGGAGAGGGAAGATACAGAGTACACCTACAGCTCACACTGCTGTTTGCCAGGTAACAACTACGTGCTCATCTCTGTCAGGTAGTCACATTAGAGCTACTTGGACCCCAGGATCTTTTTCACTTTGACAACTATAAATCTACTTTCTGCCATTAACTAAATCCCAGCTACAGTTAAGAAAATGTTCATTACATGGGCTTAATGGTAAGCAGAGCCCAAAGTTGAATTGATATTAGCAATAGTGACTGTTTGTATCTTCGTAAATAAAACTTAGAAGGCAGGATAGTGATGTGAGGGCTGGAGTTGGTGAAATGTATGGGACACATGTAGCTTTAGTTACACAGTGCAAATGGGTTTTAACTATTAATGAAGAGCCATTTGTTCACTCCCAATCATTTTGAAGTATTGAACAATCTGAACTCTCAAAACATCTCCTCACACCTCCTGTTTTGCTTTCCCCCTCACTTGGCCCATGTCTTTGAGATAACCTCCATTTACAAATACTTATTCATAGTGATGGAACAACTACTGAAACATTAGGAAGCAAATCGCAGGGGGCCATGCTTTCTGAAACGGGCAGGAGGCGGCTGCGCCTCTTTATTCTCCATCTCGGTCTGTGGGTCCCCTGGCTGGCTCTCCGCAGACCGTCTTCAGATGGGACCTGGGGATCGGGGGGAGAGAAGGAGAGGTGGGTGGTAAAAGTGGGTCACATGCTCTGTGAGGATGCCGAGTGTGACAGAAACAGGGAGTTATGGGATATGAGAGTGAGAGACAAGAGGGGGAGGTGGTGGGGGAGAGGGAGGTCCAATTCCCCTGTTTGGAGAGGATCAGTCACAGGATGCTTTCCTTTCATCTGATCTCAGAGGGCCACTGAACCTGGGACACACACATGCACGCTAACACACACACATTCATTAATACGTACACATGCTAACAAACACACATGCCAACAAACACACATGCCAACGCAAACTCACACACACCAAAATAAGCAAACACACACTTCATGTATGTCGTTCTGAACACGCACAGCGCTGCCAGACTAACTTAATAAACCCATTACCCTGTAGATTCAACTGCAACAAAGAGCACAATGTGGCAATGTGCATTCAGTAACTGAGAACCAACACAAAGGCAATTTGAGCCATACATTCAATGTAACATGATTAAACAGACGCATGTGCAATGTAAGTCAGCTAGATAAAACTATAGTTGTGTAGCTATAAAAGCAAAAGATCCCCTATATAACTTTTCTGAAGCAGAGTCTGCCACCTGCTGGTCTCCATGGGAATGCTATTGCTTTGTCTGAAATGTTCCACAGTATAGCATTTAATTAGGATACTAACTGATCATGTGGCATTTGAAGATTCAAGTCCAATTCAAAAAGACAGTGGGGAGATGGAGAACTTGACAACATCTGGCTGACATCCAGACCAAAACATAAAGAATCCAATAGAAGCATTTATTCCTATGGACTTTGTTGCAGTGGGGCAAGATAGCTAACCTTTTTTACCCATTTGAGTTATCTTAGCAACATAAGATTTTTTAAAACCCGTTTGTTAGATTTAATCTGAATATGAAGGAAGTTTCATTAGATTTCAGAGCCCTAGAATCGGCGCACAATAGGACACAGAGGAGTAGCAGGATTGGGCCCTCAGTGGACAGACACACAGACGTCACATGTGTGCTTCTTTGTGTGTGTGCTTTGCCATGTAACTCTCTCCTGGGCTTTGGGCTACTGCCATATTCATCTGCGGTCCTCATAAGGATAATTAAACACGCACAGACTCGTGCCATGGTCAAGGTCAATAGACAAATCCTGCCTAAAGGGCTCGCCTACAGCCATAGATGCACCCACAGTGTACAGCGTAGCATTGTGAGAAAGTGTGTGGACATTGCCTGCAGTGTGTGTATGTGGGCACTCTTTGTAAAACAGGGAGTCAATCTTTTATTTAGTAGAAACATTTTGGAGGAAAAATGAATATCCATATTAGCATAACACTGGTAATAAAGTCCCAGCCGTGAATACTTACAAAATGGAACCCCTTATGGTTTAATTCAACCAATGTTTATTGTTCGCTTGTGCCAATTAAACTGCATAATTACAAATGTGTAACAAAGGTGCCAGGTTTAAAAGCACCAGGCAGCAGAAAGAAAGTCATTTTGGCTGGCCAGGCTAGGGCAATGAGAATAAAAATCAAAATGATATGGTATTTTGGAGAAATCATTATGACAGATATATTTAACCAATCACAGTGAAGATGATTACATAGACACACAGACTGTATGGACATAGCTAACTCGCTAACCGTCACGTTCCAAATAGGAAGTGAGCATGAGGGCACTCCCGGCTCCATCGACTCTGGCTCCATTTGACTTTACACCCCCCTCTCTGTAACTGCTGCAGTGAGCCTCTTCATTTTGGTCTAAAAATATTCGTATTAACCCGTTCTACATGATCCTGATGTTTTTATTTCACTATTTTATCGGTAAATAAATTCCTAATGATAATATGGAACTCTGCTCTAAATTTGCTGCCATAACTATTAGCCTCAGTGAGCTTCATTTGACTGGAGCCCAATGCTATGGGCACACTTCATTAGTCCACTTCTTTATATTGTCAATGTGTACACATGAATCAAAATAAGATTGAAATTGTGATCTCAATAAAATTGTGACACATTTTTGGCATAGGGCTAATGCAGGTAAGAGTGAACGGGAGAGGGAGTTTTCATTAACAACATGAGTGCACTGGTGCTTTTTAATGTCTGTTTTACTAAGACAACAGTGACTGTACTGTACTCTATCACAAGTGACATATAGTGACATTATAGTTAGACAGTATGCAGAGCGCAGAGGGGTGCCCCAGTGCCCTGTGCCTCTGGTGTTTAATGTGAAAGGTGCTGCTGACAGGTGCTACTGACAGGTGAAGATCACTATCTGCCTTTAGATGGCTCACAGCTGACAACAGATCCTTCTCTCCCAACACCTGATACCTCTCATATCCTCGCAAATTCATTCTTCTACACACAGGAGAAAGATACAGCTCTGGCTAAACAGGACACTGTTTGCACATAAGGAACAATGTGAGATGTAACAAGAGGAAGCTGCACAAAAACAATAGTCATTTGTTAAAAAACACACACATACAAGTACCCAATACTTTTTTTGTTATCACACAAATTACACAAATTAAAACCAACCAAAATATAACCTGCGACAGTGGTTCAGTGGGTAGACCAGTAGTCCCCAATCTGCAGGTCGGAGAATCAATTCCTGCTCAGACCAAGTTCTGTTATTGTGCATGAACGATTGGTGGTGGCCGGATGGCGCAGATTGGCAGCGTCACTTCTGTCAGTCTGCCCCTGGGCAGCTGTGTCTACAATAGTGTCTTACTGCCATCAAGTGTGGAGTGAATGAATAATGACTACAGAATATTGAGTTGCAAAGCTTCGACAAGCCTGTAAAACGCATTTTATTTTTATTATCATCACTTAAAATATTCAAGCTAAAGACAAAAGAAAAAAAAGTTTGATTCTGTTGCATACTGCTTTACCCGAGTGACCAAGCAAGTAAGAATTTCATTGCCCAGTTTTCACTCTGTGACAATACATTCTTTCAATCAGTCTAAAATAGCCATGCAACACATAAAGAATAAGTTCAGGAAACAACAAGCTTAGCATGAGAACAACAAAACCCACCATTATAACGGTTTTGTTTGTCGATTTTATCAGGCCAGAGCCAGAAGAATACTTAAGAGTTGAGCACTTAATCAGAATGGTGGCTCTATACATAGGGGCTGACTGAGCACCCTGTGAAGACTAAATGTGTGTTAATGTTGTTTTAAGACTGCAGATGTCCAAAAGGATTGTAAATGAATGTGAGCTGAGGAGGGGGCCGTCAGCCAACCATGGCACTTCAGACATATGGGCGTCCACAGAGAGGCGAGGGGTGTGCAGAGACATGTCCAGCTGTTTGTCCATCCTCTCTCTGCCCTAATGAGCCCATGTTTGGCCTATGGAGCATCGCCAACGCCTCATCTAACTTCTCCAAACTCTAACAAGCCAAACGGCTATTTAGATTTACCTCCCGTCGCCAAAGAACCAGACCCAAACAACTAAGCACATAACAGCATGCCGCTCCCTTAAATGGACACTTTGACATTTGGATTTTTTTCCTGTTTATTTTTCCTGAACAGACACTTGTCAGCATGTGGGGGGAACATTTCTGTTTTTAAGTTTCTATAAAATGGTGCGGCTACATTGTTAGTGTTGTTGAGCATGTCTTGCACTTGCGGCCTGCTGTGCCCTTTGGCTGAAATGAGAGAAAGCTTCTGTGAAAGTCATTTGGAGATTTACCTGGAGACAGTCACGACCACATGTGACGCTGTCTCCATGATTACAGCCATAAGACCCGCACCCTCACTGTGAGCCTGGTGCTTCCACAACACACAGGGAGGGGGCGCTCTGCTTTGTGTCATGTGACTGTAACTGACCACTGCCTTGGTCTATTGTCAGCAGGTTATCAGCAGGATGTCCTGTTTCATGACGATGGTTTAAGACCAGACAAATGGCTCATATTCACTGACAGATGATTTTTGATTTTTTATCAAAAAGTTCTAAAGTCTGTGTAATCCCTCAGTCGTCCAGGTAGGATCCATGTCAAAAGAAAATTCAATTCAGTCAACTGAATGAAACTGTAAAGAAAAAAGGGTGTTAGTTCCAGTGTAGCTAGCTCCTCCCTTCAGACACATATAAGGCAGATAGAAGGCAGGGTCCAGTAACCTGACCAGAACTGAAGAAGCCGCTTGGATGAGTGGCGAAACATCTTCACTTTTATCCACTTGACAGAATTGAATTTTCTTTTGATATTAAAGCTCTAAAATAAATATAAAGAATGGATAATTTCATTGCATTCACTGTAGCAATTGCATTGTAATGTGTCTTTGTGAGATTTTTAATGCCAACATCTCATGTAGTTGTCTGTGTAATCAATCAGTCATTCTGGTAAGATCCACAGCAAAAGAAAAATTTACTTCTGTCAACTGGACAAAAGTTTTTTAAATGAAGACATTTCGAAGCTCATCCAAGCAGCTTCATCAGTTCTGGTCAGATTGCTGATGGACACTGCCTTATAACTGCCTGAAGGGAGGAGGTACTGAAACAAAAATTAACAGACACTTGTTTGAACTACACACAATTAGTGTAGTTCAATAGACCTAGTCAACAAACACTAAGTGTGAACTGTGCCTGAGTCATATTAGCATAATTAGTAAACTTTGGTTCAGTTGACAAAATTCAATTTTTCTTTTGCTAAACATCATGTAGGTTCAGGACAGGAGGAGTATGATTTTATTTTCAATAATCACAAGTAATTACAGAGCTATCGGTGGGGATAGTGGGTAGGTGTAAGAATGATATTTTCTGAGCCCTCAAGCCTTATTGCAGGAAAATACAGGCTCACACAAACATGCATGAATCAGTTAATACAACTTTGCGTAAGCTAATGATGAGGCAACACAAGTGTAAATATAAAATTTGACATCTTTTTTTATTTTTTAATTCTATTTTTTTTCACTGGTTGCTACAAATATGAGATAGTTTAAAGTGCATTAGTTAATCTGACCTATGTCTCCTTCAATTTGATAATTTTCTATCAAGCCACAAATACTTTTTTGTATTATGTTTGTTGGTAAAAGGCAAAACACCAATGCCAAATACAAAAAGCACAAATGACTGTATATACAAATAAACAAAAAACAAAAAATCTAGTACATATGGTTAACCCAAGCCCATTTCAGTATCAGTTTTGTCAGAGTTGCAGAGGGAGGCTGCTCTGTTGAACTGAGCCCTGTGGACTCTCAGAGACACAGGATAAAGAACCAAATACATGTGATCCTCTTATCCATCAGTCATCACAACAGCAGCAATCTGACACTTAGTGACAGAGCTTAGGCTGTCTGTGCGGCTCTCAAACACTTAACGCTTGTGATTTAGATATTTGTTTATTTATTTATTTCTTGGTCTCTCTGGTCTTCCTCTGTCAGACCAGAGCTGGTACACTATCAGACAGCAGTAACACAAATAGCATTTAGTGGTGTTGTGAGAATAGAACAGGGTCAGGTTGGTCTTCAACCAGTTCCGCTCATAGACTTTCATTCACAACTTGTTAAAAGCCAAACAAGGTCTAAAACATGTCTGTGTTAGTGTGTATGTGTGTGCTTGTGTGTATGTGTGCGTGTGCTGAAACAAGAGTGTTAAACAGAATTTTAAACACAGATAGAAGCAGAGCTTTCCTCTAATGTGATGGCACTGAATAATAACAACATCCCAATTACATTAATGGTGAAGGTGACACCTTCTCTTAGTCTAAAAATAAACACCAGAGGGTTTGTTAGCAGTCACACTTCCAGACAGTTCAGAGATGTCGCTATACAGGTAAAGACAACAACAACGACCAATCATAACTTATTTGGACCATCTTTCCTATTTTTCTATGTAAAAAGCCACAACATGTGGGTCCAGAGGCAATTAAGATGTTCAGTGAAGTGCAAAGGAGGGCAGATGGTGAGGATACACAGTCCACACACAACTGGCCACATAGACAGGTTTAGACCAAAAGTCCAGTTTAAGTCTGTGTCTCCAGTGACTCACCAAACCTTCAAAAGACGATTAACTAAAAAGAAACTGTGAACAAGTCTCATGTAAAGGTCCAGTGCAGCGCAAGGCCTTGGGTTTACAGAACAGAAAAGAAAAAAAAACACACACACAGTTTTATTTTTGAAACTAAGATGTACAATACAGGAAGGAGATCTTCAAACTTCACTCCATGCTTATTCTGTATCAAATACAAAAACTTAAATTTGCCTAGTCAAATTGCGGTGAAGCACGTTCACTTCTCTGTTACTGTACTTACTGGAAGAATGAAGTGAATATAAAAAATATCCATTGTTAAAACTGAACAAACCAGAAGGCTGACATTTGAACATCATGAATTTGGATAGCAACATGTTCCATTTAGCCTACTTGATCAAACAAAAACAAATGTTGAATGGTACTGTGGTATATGGAAATAATACAGGGACTGACTTATGGAACTGGAACTTAAATAAACAGGCTATAAACCTGACCAGAACCCTATCTCAGAGGGCTTAAAGAGAACAGCCTAAAACCTAAAAGAGAGCCAGGCTTTGACATAACAATTATACAACTTACATGAGCAGCCTAAGGCCAGCCTGTAGCCTGCCCTCCTCAACACAGTGAAATATTGCAGTAATAGTCCGGCACAGTTGACTTTTTGCCTTGATGTGTAATGATTATGCTCTATGGAAAGGACAATGTTGCTACCTAACCCGGCAGGTTAAACTGTAGCCTGTGTAGTGAACATAATGAGCAGTGGGCAGCAGCATGATGCTAGCGCCATCCTTCACCTTGGAGCATCCCTGAACATCCCGCACTGGAGCCCCGCGCACGGCGCCAGCGCCTCCTCCGCACTCGTTAAACACAAGCGCGTCGACACGGTGGTTTACACGGTTGTTTACACGGTTGTTTACACGGTGCTTACCAGGCGAGTACAGCGTCGCTAGCTGTCGGGCCCCGGCGTGCTGAGGACCCCATCGAGGTGCCGCGCTGCGTGCAGCCGCCCCATGCTCGTTGCCGTTCGGATCCTCCTCCGCCATAGACCGGTGCCTGATGTCGGTCTCGGAGAGAAGCGACGCCGCCATGACTCGTTCCGCTGGCCGCCCTGCTGCGCCCGCTTTGGCTTTCAGCTGGTAGACATTAATTATACATGGAGCCGGTGCTGAAATGCAGGGCTCGGTGCGTGTCCTGGCCTGTGGAGGACGTGTGATCAGTGGACAGAGAAAGCCCGAGGAGCAGATGATGCTAGCTAGGATGCACCCGGAAATCCATGCAAAGCGCTGCTGACACACAGACCTATTTACTGGTTAAAGCAACACTGCACCTGCTGCACCCGCTATTACACAATTATCATGGAGTCGTCTTACGTATTTGACAAGAGAAGTCAAACTTAAGGTTGAATCATACAGTCTATGGGTTGAGTTGTCATTTTGTCCAGTCTGCGGGTTTGAAGTTGGATGACAACATAGCTTAAGAAACATTCATCATTAAGACGGTATGAGTGTAAGCAAATGACCTTGAGGGAGAAGAATGAAACCACATCCACAGTCTTCTTAAATAAAACTAAATTAATGCCATGTAAAACCTGCACAACAGCATACTTGTAATTAAAAAAAAAGTAATAGATGCACTATCAATAGCTTAGCTAACTGGGTATTCTTCCTATGAATAAAACCATCAGGCTGTGGCTACACTCTACAAATAAACTTGAAACATGACCCTTTTGGATTGGTTCACCGTATTGTTTAAGGGTTAAATAAATCAATAAAATAAATGCACACTGACACTGTTGATCTTGCACTGTAGATAGTGTTAAACTCTCAAAGGCCTCGTTGCTCCTCCATCTGGCACCCACCCTGCTCCTTCTCTGTGTCCAAAGCCCCTCTCAGCACCTCCTGCTAAAGTCCTCTCTGCTCCTCTTTAAGCTCCTTTCTGCTCCTCTTATTAAAGCCCTTCTATGGAAGACCTCCTACATTGTCCCAGTGCACAGAACCCTATCCCATCTGGACTTAATGACTTCAGACCAGTTGCTTTGATGTCTCATGTCATGAAAGTGTTTGAGAGACTTGTTCTGGCTCAGCTCAGACCCCTGGTGGCACCATCCCTGGATCCTCTACAATTTGCCTATCAGGCCCACATTAGTGTGGATGATGCTGTAATCTACCATTTGCAGCGGGCTCACTTTCACCTGGATAGTGTTGGGGGCTCTGTGAGGATATTGTTCTTCGATTTCTCCAGTGCCTTTAACACAATCCAGCCCTTTCTGATGAGTGAGAAGCTGCTCAGGATGGGTGTCAGCTCCTCCATTGTCTCCTGGATTAATGACTACCTGTCAGGCAGGCCTCAGTATGTGTGACTGGGAACCACCCTATCTGACACTGTGGTCAGTAATGTAGGAGTCCCCCAGGGTACAGTTCTGTCGCCGTTCCTGTTCACTCTGTACACCTCTGATTTCCAGTACAGCTCTGGGTCCTGCCATCTGCAGAAGTTCTCTGATGACTCTGCAGTGGTCGGGTGTATCAGGGATGGACAGGAGCTGGAGTACAGGACACTGATTGCAAATTTTGTGAAGTGGTCCCAGTCAAACCATCTGCTCCTGAATGTGAACAAGACCAAGGAACTGGTGATTGACTTCAGGAGGAAGAGGACACCAGTGGAGCCCGTAACCATCCAGTGGACTGTTACAAGTACCTTGGCGTCCATGTGAACAACAGGCTGGACAACAGTAATGCTGTGTACAAGAAGGGCATGAGTAGACTCTACTTCCTGAGAAAGCTCAGGTCTTTCAATGTGTGCAGCAAGTTACTGGAGATCTTCTACCAGTCTGTGGTGGCCAGTGCCCTGTACTTCGCTGTGGTCTGCTGGGGGAGCGGCTCCAGGAAAAGGGACATTGGGCGGATTAACAAACTGAGCCATAAAGCTCGTCACGTGATCGGCTGTGAGCTGGAGACATTTGTCACAGTGAGGGACAGGAGGACACTGGACAAACTGCTCTCCATCATGGACACTCCTGCTCACCCACTGCACCAGACTATAGAGGGACAGAGGAGATAATACTCCCTACAACTGTACAACTCACCTTTATGTAACAGATAACCTTATGTCCTGTCAGTCATCATATCATTGTTGCACTGTCTTTCTTGTCTCTTGTATATAGCTGTGATTTTATATTTTTATTACTTATTTTTTTGACTTGTGCATATACACTTATATAATTATGCCTTATTTGACACCTGTCTCTTGCTATCTTTTTTGCTTATTTACAATTTATTATTACCATTTATTTTTTACTCTTTGTTATTATATTATATTGTGATGTGTGAGCTACTGTGTGGATCAATAAAGTTTAAAGTCTCTCAGCACCTCCTGCTTAACTCCTCTCTGCTCCTCTTATTAAAGCATCTCTCTGCTCCTCCTGCTAAGCTCCTGTCTGAAAAAAGAAGATAGACGTTAAAAGGGTATTAAAGTTTTACTATGTGTAGTTTTATGTATTTTAGCGTGTGTGTGTGTGTGTGTGTGTGTGTGTGTGTGTGTGTGTTACTGGGTTGTTCGGTTGTGTGGGGTCAGGCAGCTGTGGGGGCTGGTTGGGTGTGTTGGAAATGTGGGATTGTTTTTATGCATATGGAACACATACAAAGTTTCTCATTCTTAGTAAATGGACAGGCAATGTTTCATGTGAGCTGCAGAGGCTGCATTAGCACTGATTAATGCTTGGCTGTAGGTGCTGGGGTTTAAATAGTGACCATTCAGATCTGAGAGTCATTTTCGGTTTAAACCAGCAGGATTTATAGGTAACCCAAACTCATGTGAGGCTTATTCTGCTTTCTGATTGGATAATCATCTTGAGAACCAGTCAAATATAACATAACAAATTCATATGGATGTATTTTTGTTCCAAAATGGTCTTTTCTCATCAGACTAGATGTGCTGGCTTACACTCATTTATTATATACGTGGAGAATCAAATTGTCTTGCCTTGGTTTTAATGTAAAATAGACTTGCTCATAATTTGGGTTGATTTTTTTAGCTAATCTATTCTCCTCAGATCAGGCTGACCTAACCCCGACCTTTCAGTTAGAAACACCAACATGCCTGGTGTCAGAAGCGTGCAGCATGTCAGAGACACACACTTGTGCACACCATATCAAAATTGGATGGGGATCTTCTTATTTCCATAGACTGTATAAAGAAGATATATATACAGTTTATGGTTATTTCTCAAAAAAAGTTTCATAAACTTGCACTTGTGTGAATAGCGTTCTTATACAACCTGTAGTGTAGTATAGACCTATAATGTATGTTAAATGCCATGTTAAGAAGCTTATTTAAATAACATGGTTCATATAACCTCCTATTATGATAGCAATACCCGAAAAAGCCATAATATAAATGGCAAATGGTCACATTTATATATAGCGCTTTTCCACCCTCAAGGCACTCAAAATGTGTTACATCAAGGAACCACTCACACACACACATACACACCAATGTACGCAGACACTAGAGGCAAGGTGGGTTAAGTGTCTTGACCAAGGACACAACAACAACATTCATCTGTGGGAGCTGGAAATGCACCGTCAACATGTGGGTCAGTAGATCTTATTAGTCTCCCAATGATGTCCATGTAGAGAGCAGGATTCAAACCACCAACCTTCAGATCAGTGTACAAACTACCAACTGAGCTGTAGTTGCCCCTAAATAAAGTGTCAAAATAAAAGGGCCATCAATAGAAAAGTATTTTAATCTTTCAAATAAATGCACTGCACACCAAAGCTGTTGTTATGTCAAGTATTTATTTGTTTTATCTTTCGTCTGTACTAGATTATTGCAATCTGGTTAATTCACATTTAAAAAGCAGTCATTGACCAGACGCATTGAAAACTGAAGATACTCATTTTTACAATAATCCGTATAGGCCCCATAGAGACTGGAAAACCCAATCCAAAAATGAAACATCTGTATGATTTTCTGCTCTTTATTTTGATTTCTTTTTCATAGTAATTACAAAAAGGAAAAATATATATAGTAATCATAAAAAGGAGTTTCAGGGAAAAAGAACTGAAGAATACAAGTGGCAAACGATCACAACACAGCACAAGTACCTACTTACAAAGAAATGAATGGTATCAAATTTAAACAAAAGATAAACTGGAGAAAAGAAAGTCTATGAGGCTGAATACAAGAAGCAACAGAGAGACAGAAAGTGAAGCCTCTACAATATAAAACCAATTCTCAAAAAAAGACTTCTCTTGCTTTTTTCATTTTACATTTGATAACAAAATAAAACAGATAACCTGGGAGAGGAGAGAGGGTGATGGTAGGGGGCAAGGCGGTGGGACAATAAAAAATACTGCACGTACAATACCTTTTTAACTCCTTTCTCTCTCTTTCATCTGGCTTGCACTGGTTTGCTCACCCACTTTTGCTTTTTCTTTATTTAATAGCATATCCCATTAATATTCCTTTCCCCGCTGCTCCTAATAGCCGCACCCAGTGGTGCGATCGTTACAGTTTTACATGTGAGTAGCAAATGACACTTTGATTGGCTGTGATGTGGAGATGGGGGTCCCCTGCCGGCCGCGGGTCGGGGGCCCTGGGCTGAGCCGAGAGATCCTGCCAGGCCCCGGTCTCACTGCGCGTGCTGACTCAGCGTGTGGTTCTGCAGGAGACAGACAGGGAGAACACATGAGGAGAGCAATAATGGGCTTTCCACTCGCCCCCCACCCAATAATAGAACAGAACACAAGTGAAACACAACTGCCTCCCACAGAAGCACCAGGCCCGTGCACTTTACACACAACACACTGACGAAGAACAGAAGAAGAGGAGGCACAGATACCACACAGATGAACACATACTTAACACACAACACACTGATGAAGAACAGAGGAAGAGGAGGCACAGACACCAAACAGATGAACGCACACTAAGCTCCATGTCATGTTAAATGTGCCTGTGTTGTAAAGCAGAAGGTGCACTTGAAAATGTAGAAAAGGTAGAAGATGAATCAGGGATGACAATGGACTAGGAAGTTATCAGGCTCTGAGCTCCATGTCACTACAATGACAACAAGTTTCAACATCTGACTGTAGTCATCTCATAGTATTTATTCATAGTGGAGAAGCCTTTTTGTTTATCCAGACGTGTGAAAGCCCGGTGTCTTTTGATACTGCGATTAATATTTTACAGACACCGTCTCCATACCTCAGAGACGCATACACTCATGCTCTCTGAAGGCATCAATGCACTTCACATCAATGCATAATCACAATGCAAAAACACCTTTTTTTTATAAATTAACATTCAAAACAGCAGTAGTATGGAGCTCAAAGGGAGAATGGTATTGCAATCTCTCTAGGTATGAACTAAAGTAACATTAGTATGCAGGAATAAAGAAGCAGACAGACTTCAGTATCCAGTGTGTTTAACTCTCGGCTCATGCTATCGCGACATCTACATGGTTTCAAGGAGGAGTGCAATCTTCAGATGTTTCAGTGACCTACAGTACAGAAGATTCATTCATACAATGCTTTTTATAGCATTCATTACTTTTCAACTAGAGTTTTAAAAATAAAAAAGAATATTTGCATGAAAATCATTGCAATCTACGCATTTGGTAGTAGTAATCTGAATAGTCTGTTTCAGATGATGTGTAAGATTAGGAATATACCAGAGTGGGAATGCGGTTTCCCTATAGACAAGCTTTTGGCCACAATGCCCCCTGTGCCCCTCACCGCCACTGAAAGCAGCTTTCTCCGATTAATCACCCACTCTCTCTCAGATAGGCCCCAGTATGGAATATGGAGGGGAAAAAATGGGACAAAAAAGAACAGTGGATGGTGAAATAAAAAAGAAGGGGATGGGGGATGAATGGAGAGCAGGGAGGGGATTATACGTGCTTTGGGCTTGATAAATACTTATTTGTCATTCTGTGGGCTTATCTTGCGGTCCATGTTTGGTTGATCCGGTCTGAGAGTGTGGGTTTGTCACTTGGATTCACAGGGCCAGTGAGTCCAGGGAAAAGACAGAGGACTCAACACCAAACAGGGCTAAACCAATACAAGAGAGCATGGCCACAAGAACAAGTGTGTGAGTGTGTGTATGCGCTTGTGTGTGTGTGTGTGTGTGTCTGTGTGCGCGCGTGTGTGTCTGTGAGCCTCCAGAGTGGAAGGACAGTAGTCGTTAGGGAGTGCTGACCCCATTATAACAGAGAACCGTTCATTCTTTCACCACTGCTGCTTCTCACATGTCTAGCAGACAGTAAAAAGTGATCTCAAAGTGTAACATATAAAATGACAGTTTTTAAAGGGCCCATATTACGCTATTTTGTGATCTGTGTAATAATGTTGCATCCTCATCACAAACATACTGTGAGTTGTGTTTTGTTTAATTCACACAGACCCTGGCTGAGGTCTTCTCTCAAACGGAAAACCCTTCCACCTTTTGATGTTATGTAGCAATACAGGAAGTGTTCCACTGTGTTTTTAAATGCCAAACACCTTCAGTAGAATCATTTGGATATTTTCAGCTCCGAAATTGCCAGTCTCTACTGAGCAAAAGGTGAAAGGTAGTTGTTAAGTTGAAAACTACTGCTTCATGACATCACAAGGTGAAACACAACATTTTGAGCTTTGGAGTTGTAGACAGACTAATAATAAAGAATTAAATATGGCTTAAAGATCACAAGAGTCAATTGTGCGTAATATAGGACCTTTAAACATATAAAAGATTTTATTTAGTGATCAGTAAATAAGTTTGTTCTCCAAGGAGTACATGTAAGTCAATTTAATGTCGCCCAAAACATTGAAATCCAACATTAATGTGTGTGTGGGTGTGTGTGTGTGTTCTCCAATTATAACTCATATTTAAATATTTTCATTGGCTCAGCATCAGCGTCACTATGACTCAGATGCCCATTCATCTTTGCATACATCAAACTGCACTTGACTTGAGCACCAGCAGAGGGCAGCCTCACTCCTCTTTAGACACTTGTGAACGGAGCAGCTCCTGCTCATACATGTCCACTCGCACAGGTCTGGCCCTCGTCATTACTCCCTCGTGCTCCTGTGTGATCTTTGGTGCTGGGGTCACATGTCAGCGTTTAGAAATGTCAGTGGAGGGAAACTCGCACTTCCTGCTATAACAAAAGACCTGGAAGTAACAGAGGAAGAGAGTGTGTGCGCTTTTGCCTTTGGTTCATAGGGTCCTACTGCTGCTGTATTGATTTGTGGACAGAGAGAGAGAGATGGGAGGAGCAATGAAGGGAGGCCATGGACGGTCCCCTGAGGAACTCCTGGCACTGCAGTGAAAATGGCCTAGAGGAAAGAGAGGGAGCGCTAGGACAGGGAGACGGAGACACACACGCACACGCACACACACACACACACACACACACACACACAATGACATCTCCTGCGTACTTGTCTTCATTTCCATTGTTTTTTGGGAGCGTGCTATTGATTATGCAGTGGAGCGATCGATCCCAAGTGTGTGTCTCAGTATGACAAGACTCTACAAAGAAGTAATTGATATATTCTACAGAATTAAGGGCTGACAGAGGGGGTAGGGGACGAGGCTGTGGACATTTAATACATGTAATATTCTAGTCCAGTGAGAGCTCTCTCTACTAAATAAAGAGGTGGCTAATGAATCAGCTGCAGATGTTTCACAATAAACGCCTTGCAGCAAAGTGAAGGTGTTCATTTCCAGGAATCAGACCTTAATGTGGAACAGATGAGGACGGCTCTGGCTCACACATGAAATAAACAGGTTTGATATGAAGGACAGAGAGATACAAAGGGTTAAATCTTTCACTTCATCATTTAAACTTAATAAAATCATCTAAAATAGTAATAGAACCCGACTTGTCAAACCCTTTTTCAATGGCCATTTCTGTATGCATCTACATCCTCTCTCTTGGTCAGCTTTCATATGGCTATAGCATTCAGACTATACAGCATGTTTTCTATGACAGCTTATGTTATATGGATGAAAATGCATGCCTCCATATGACAGACACCTACATACACACGTCTGCGTTTTAGCCAATTGTATGCGCTACCCCACCAGGCCCTGAACTGCTGGTCAAAGCTATGTTCTGCTGTCCATTTAAATGACACAGTGTGTATTTGTATATGCAGAGGCTGAAAGGGACCATCTTGGAGAGCAGACCGGTCGATACAGGGTCCTGTCATTGTTTTTTCCTAAACTGCTTAGAGAGAGCGCAGCTAAAGCCTGCAGAGCCCCAGACCCCAGGGAAATATGGCCCTGTCGCATAACCCACGGCTTGCACTGCCCCCTCTCAAGCACACACCAGAATGCATCCAACTCCCAGCTCACAGCATATGCATACACACGCCAAATGCCAAGAAAAATGCAAGAATCCAATACACAACAGTCCAATGGAATACACAGAGTCTCCTGGGACAGAGAGACGGGTGAAGGCATCAGGAGAAAGAGATAAGAACAAATCTGATTCTGGCTCAAAGTGTGAAGGGCAAAGGAACACCTGCCTCACATATAACATTTATGTCTTTCCATAAATGTATAGACTTTGTAGAGTGATATGATAATAACAATATACAAATATTTGTATTGTAATTCAACAAACACGACAAGTCTCGGAAAGTGCTACAATTGAGTCCTTATTCAACACTCATTGCTCAGGTACTTCTGTGGCCACAGCCCAGCTGACCTGGGGCAGACTGACAGATGCAAACCCACTGTCTGTGCCAGTGGGCCCTCCGACCATCACTGATCACTCACTCAACACATCCGCACAAAAGCAAGGTGGCGAAGTGTTTTGCTATAACTGCATGCAGTGGTCAGTTCATACTGGGATTGTACCAACAACCTGCATGTTGGCGGATGAACAATGAGGACCTATACCCTGTTTACTGTTATTGCGGATGATACTAGACTTTATTTATAAAAAGAAGCTAAACTAAACTGAGAACGACAGACCGATTTTAAACTGTATGAAACTGATTCAGTGCCAGTTCTCTTGGATGTTAGCTGGTGAATTTTGCACACACTTACATTCTAGGACAGTGATATGTATGATGTCATAACTGACCCAGGATCCGGATGCCTTGGCTCTCTGTCAGACTGTTTGGTGTTAGCTACTGTCTTCTCCAGGAACCTGCACGCATCTGTCAGTTAAGTAATGTGTGTGAAGTATGTGGAGTGTGTGGGGCCACTGGATATAGTCCAAGCCCATAGTGTGTTTGTGAGGCCTCTCCACGGCTGTTTTTAACTCCAAATGAAAAATCACCTTTGTCGCCTTGTGCTCTTCTTTGACTTGAGAGTATTTATAGCTCGGGGCTGACACTCTTCCAACACGGGGAGCACATCTTGGTTCATACGCGCGTGTGTGTGTGTGTGTACATATGTGTGTGTGCGTGCGCCTGCGTGTGTGTCTGTGGGCCCGGAGCAGATGGGCTGTCTTAGCACCTCTTCCTCTGCTCCCTGGCCTGTCTTTAGCCCCTCCCACCCCGGACAGGAAGCTGCCTCAGGAGATGGTTGAAAATAAACGCACCCACCTCTCCACATATGCCTGGTTCCCACTTTGTTCATTTATTGGTTGGTCTCATATCAGTTTTCAAGCTTGTTTTCTCTTTATGCATTATGCTCACTCAAAATCATTTTCATTAGAGTATAAGTATTTATTCTGCAAAATACAACTACAAGAATTGAGAAATTTAGGAATATCAGTCTTTGCAAAGAGACAGATATAGGTTGATGTTATTTTTTGTGCGCTCTAGTTAATATTCTCCAAACCTGTTCTTTAGTTAGAGGTATTTTTATGACTTTATTTCAACTTTGTAAAGGAAAAAAAAAATCAGTCTATGAATCAGCAATGTGAGAGAGCTGGACCTGATTATAGAGCATTATGAATACAGAAGTTTGGCCTAAACGTTGATTAAACATTTTGTGTGTGATAAAAATAACAACACATAAATATTAATCTCTTCTTAATGTCTCTGATATATGTGTATGTAAATGTGAATGTAAGTGAGTGTCCAGAGTCCTCTTGGAGCAGATCCTGTTTGGAGCTCTCCTGTGGGGACTTCCCCTCTCCTGTCGTTCTGGCCCAAACAGTAAACAGGCCTGAACACACTCTCAGCATGAAGGACACACAGGTCACCACCAGCACCACTCTGCACACACACTTTACCATGAGGCCTGCTGGACACTGTTCCACATAGGCCTGTCACAATAATTACTATACCAATTTATCGTTCAATTTATGAAAGCTGGAACAAAACATTTTTTGGCTCAATATTTATTGCGGGTACAATTTTTTTGCAACAGTGGGTACATTTTTGTTATTTTTATTGTAATACAATCAAATTTGAGCTGTAGAGGGTGGAATAAATCACTTTAATGGCTAATTATCGGTTCATTCTGCTATTTATTTGTTGCAGCTCAGTTTTATTAATGACACTGTCTAATTAAAAAGGGTGCACTGGGATTATCTTGCTTTATTTTAATCTTAATCAGTGGCATTAAGTAGTTTCAATATTATTTGAAATATTATTTTTTGCAATATTTGTAGCAAAATATTGTGCTTCAAAAATTTTTATCGTAACAGGCCTAGTTCTACAAAATTAAGTACATTCAAATCATTGTAAATCACTGTATTAAATAAAAGACTATTACAATATTACAATATGAACATAAGCTTCTGTATTCAAAACTACTGTGACCTGCATCCATATTTTCCCATATTTCCGCTCATGTTTCTTCCAGCATTTGAGTACGATAATCCTACACTCTAAACCACACCTCGCACAGCCAGTTTAGGGTGCATAAGTATTAAAAAAGAGCAGGCTCCCCGGGGACCAGCGGGGTTTGGGTGTGTGTGATAATATGACAGTGACACGGAAAGGCAGCACGCTCGGTTAGACTGTATGACTGGATGGATCGTGTCTCTGAATGTTTTTGTATGTGACTAAAGCCTGGCTGTTTGTTCATGTTTGTGAGCCTGTTTTTACTGTCACGGAGCATTAGCCCTTTCACCATGTGTGTATATTTAGTGCATGTGCTTACCTAACTTTCAGTCAGTGCAGTGTGATTTATACCATTGGTAGAAGTGTAATACATAACAAAACAAAGATGGGATGTCAATATGAAAGAATACAGAAAGAAAAAGAAGAAAAAAAAATTAAATTTAAAATATACAACCAAGAAGTCAACTTAAATGTAAAGTGCATATTTATTTCATTTCATAACGCTAGTCATGAACTAGAGAAGTGGTCATCAATTAGACACTGTTAATGAATGAAAATTAGTTTTTTTTTATCATGGGGTCAATCATCATAAATAATTATAAAACTGTCATGTATTTTCTCATACTAATCATAACAATAAAATTTGATACTACTACACAGATGTTGGCATAATGGCCATCATTTTTGAATGTGCTGCCTTTTTGACTACCGCTTTGATATCGAAGAGAAAAACACAATACAAACTCCAAGACCAAAACTATGTCTCTTTGAATGTGTCTCTGTTTGTGCATCAAACCCAAATCTAACTTATTTAAAACTTGTCTTTTTGGTCCGTGCCGAGCCTCAGCGTGTGTCTTTTTGCTAAGGTTTTCTCAAAGCGCTGAGGCAAATACACTCAGGTGAAAACAACATTACAAATGGAATATTTTCAGATGATTAGCTGATCCATATTGAGATTTTCTTTCTTCTATTTAAACCCCACATGAACATAATGTGCTTTGCATTCGCAGTGTGACACACCAAAGACCGCACAAATCCCAACCGTGTTAAGAGCCACAGATGCAATTTGTATGCAATTTTTCCTCAGGTGGTCAGATAAAAACATCTGCCAAGACTTAGGACAGTACTGGCAATGACACTACCATTCACATGCTACCATCCACATCCTCCCTTCTGCTCAGTTATTAGAATACACCTAATCAATATTTAGTGGAGAAGCCTTACTTACAAAACAACATAGACTAATATTGCAGGTGAAAGTAAAGTACATTAGGACAGATATACAAATATTTTTGCCAGTTTATGTTTATAATTTGTGAACATTATAAATTGAAGCTTTATTATTCTATGTCCTATCAACAAGTTTGACGTCCTGCACTAAAAATAAGAGATGAATTTAAAACACTTTTTAGGTAAATGATCGGGAGAAGCACCACCAATAAGGGAAGCTGGTAAGTGTATGATGTAGGTTAAACTCAAATAATAATTAGCCCAGTTACATAACAAAATATTGTATCATTTGGTCAGAAAGAAAGCAGAAACCCATAATTATGGTCCTGCTGGTGCCCAGAGTCAGGACTAAACATGGGGAATCAGTGTTTCAGTTTTATGTAGCTAAAACCTGTGTAGTCTTCCAGAACATGTGAGAAAGGCCTCTTCTTTGACTATGTTTAAACCCAGGCTCAAAACAGTTCTGTTTAGCTGTGCATATGACTGAAAGGTTCTTTGCTTTTAATGTTAATTTTATGATGATTATTTATGTTTTGATTTGTTTGTATTGTGATTTTAATGTCTTTCTTATTCTGTAAAACACTTTGAATTACTTTGTATATGACCTGTGCTGTACAAATAAACTTGCCTTGCCATGGTAACCACACAACATCCTTCAATCAGCCACAAGTACAACCCAAGTACTGACTTTGTTCTGTATAAAATCATTGCTTATCTTCCTGCTAAATTGGCACAAACAGCCGAGTGATACAAAAGCGCTACTGCTAATAGCATTAGACTAGCTTGCACTGTGTCCCCACCTCTTCTTTGTTATGAATCTTCTGCCTCTCTCTGTCCCCTGTTGCACATGCCTTCAAGTCCGGGGATTTAGAAGCCCAAATGTGTGTGAGCGCATCCTAGGTCCCCATTCTAATAACACTGAAACTCCCACCGTGCATTGGGGCGGCCGTGCATGCTCCCCCAGAACGCCACAGGGATCTACGGATCAAATTCTCACCTAATCAGGGGATATGTGCTTTAGATTGAGCCGCTGAAACTTGACAAAAAGACTGGCGTGCACACAAACACATAAAATACAGCTATCAGCAGTCTGGCCACATCCACACTTTTCTATAATTCATTCAGAGGGATATAGATTCAGACAAAGACAAAGGCAACATTATTCAAAGACGAACTAGCAACACTGACCAGACCAAACACAGCTCCTGTCCCAAAAAGTATCCTATATTTGTCAAAACTGCTTTTTAAAATATTGTTGGTGATGTCATTTAGTTTGCAAATTGTTCGGAAAAGAATGAGAAGACACCAGTTATACACCAAGTAGGGCTGGGAGATATGAACAAAAAAATAATTCCTGATTTTTTCTCATACTGATGCATTTTTTTTTTTTCAATTTGCGCTTTCAAAAGTATCAAAAATCAGACACTAATCAATACTAAAATTAGTGTTGAAACTAGATATTCATTTGAGCAAGTACTGATAGTAAAAAAAATCATGGTTACAGGACAGAAATGAACCTTTCCTGAATAGCTTTTGAATGATCTTGAGCTGTAGACCACATAGACTAGTATACATCCATTGACCACTACGGAACATACCTGAACAAAGTACAAATCTAAATATAGAGTGTTTTTAGTATCACTGTGGTATCGATAACGTTATTGAGTATCAAGTTGATTCCTTAGTATCAGAATTGAATACAAAACATAGTATTGTGATAACACCACTACCAATATTAATTTTTTGAACATAAACACTATAGACTTTTATTCATTGCTATTAAACACAAAATGGTCAAATTACTTTGTCAAAAGTCCAAACCACAAGCATTGACGGTGTGAAGCTAACGGTAGGCTCTGCTCTGTCTGAAACTCTGTTACTCAAGTTAGACTTTAATCTGTTAAAGAATCTCACAATCAAAACTAGTCACAAGGTATCTAGCATTAGCCAACAATTTTTGAGTCACCTGCTTTTTTTTTGAAAATCAAACTCCTAAACAGGACCATGAATGCTCGTATTGATCACAGGCTGGTGAACATTCCACCATAGAGATACATAGAACACCCCCAGCGTTATGTCACTGCAAAGTATCAATTAGGAATGACCAACTCTAGATCTCAATTCAAGTCAAAATATTCCAACTTGATTAATATCAAACTCAAAGAACGTAGTTTGATTTTGTCATGTCTTATTCTTGGTCCAACCCTCTTCCTTCTACCATCACTTCATACGTCCGTGTTCTCGAAACCATGTACTTGGCATTGTGATTGCGTTGGCGTGCACTCTCTCAAATATTCAACACCGCAGAGATGAGTAGAGAGGGTGCAATCCCAGGAACGACAAACAAACATCTCCTCCGCCATTCTATCTATCCATCCATCGGACCAACTATCCACGCTTCCAGTGCTCTTTAAATATTAACTTGTGCTAAAGAAAATGGTGTAGCTATAAGGGAGGGCGAGTCAGAGAAAAGAGGGAGATTCAGGAGAGGAGAAGAAGAGAGGAGGGAGAGAAGTGTAACGCTCAGGAGGGATGGAAAAAGGATATCAACATAAAGAAATGCTACGGATGAGTCAATCTCTGTAGCCAGTGTGAGATGTCCATTTCAAATTGATCAGAAAAGGGAAGATAGATTTTGGAGTCTCTTGGCTGGTTATATGCTAGCAGATTTACACTACGAGTCAAAAGTTTTCATACAATCTCTTTTTGTTAACTACTTTCTATATTTTATATACATACAAAAGACATCAAATATATGAAATAAGATATACTGAATTTTATAGCAATGAAACAAGGTAAAGAACTCTACTAAATATATTTTTTATACATTATATTCAAATCCTCAAAGTAGCCTTTTACTTTGCTGAAAAATATTTAGTAGTTGTTTTTTTTTCGTCACTACATAATTTCATATACTTGATGTCTTCTGTAAGTATCTAAAATGTAGAAAGTAGTGAAAATCAAAGAAAAAAAAACAAAACACTGAATAAGACGGTGTGTCCAAACTTTTGGCTGGTAGTGTATATTATTATATTACATGCTTATTAGATATACTAGAGTCCTCTGTTTTGGTTATAATCGAAGTGGACAAGGCAAGGGACCATAGTGAAATTTTGTGTCTCGATTATCATTGTCAAAATAATTACGATTAACAATAACAATAATATTACATAACAACAATATTATTAAAAATGCAAATGATCTAAATATGTTATGGAACTATATTGAAATTACCATATAATAAATGGTACTTTATTGTAAGTGTTATAAAAGTGAAAAGTATATGATGCAAAACTCTGTCTCAATTATACAAAAAGTACCAAAAATTATTATCATCTACCCTTTTTAATCACAATTTTGGACACAATTGAAACTCAAATGTCAAATGATTAAAAGGGTTAGGGTTAAAAAATACATTTTAATAGATTTTGTCCTGTAAAATCAGTCAAATGAAACAGAGAGAATGTGAAAAGTGGTGTATGAAGTCTGGGAGACAGAGATCCAGAAGGATGGCACTGATCAGGGCCACAGCATCTCTTATTCACACACTCACACACTCACACACACACACAGCAAAACATGTCTTATTTACCAGCTTACGTCTGCACTATTTATGGTACACTGGGGAGAGGCACGGAGAGAGGAAGAGAGGAGAGGGGCTTAAATATGCATAGGGGCTGCTTCTTCTGGGACAGACGGGAGGGGGGTCTGAGGGAGAAGGGAGGAGTCTGGGGGAGACGGTGAGGGGGGAGACACAAGCACAGAAAACACAGCCCATATCAACGCACAAGACTCACAGGTTTCAAGGAATAGGGTTTAAAAATGTCCAAGAGTAGAAGCAGAAATTGATGACCATAAAAGGTGTTTCCTCCTTTAGTAACTAAGGAGTCCTTGCTAGGCTTGTCAAGACTTATTGTTCAATATATGAAAGATGGAACAATATTTTTTGGAGTCAGTATTTATCGTGTGTACATTTTCTTAGCACTACTGGGAAATTTTTTGTTCTTTTTTGGCTATATGATCAGATTAAAGCTTAAAGATAACTTCTGTGACTCATTACAGATGCAAATTACGGTAAGTACAAAAGTGTTTCATTCTGCTGTTAATTTTTTGCAGCTCATGTTTTTTGTGACAATATTTTTGTGGTTTAAATCTGATATATATATACATATACATACACACTTCAAAATTTGTTCACGTGACGGGTCTAGTCCTTGCATACTATTGGGGTGTTATAAGCTTTAATCTATACCTTGGAACAGTGGAACATTCTAGACAAAGCAATAACATTTCCATGGAGATAAGCTGATGGCGGACCTTCTACTAACAATGTTTCACAGTGCACCTTTAAATACCAACTTCTCCCTTTCACAGTGTAAAGCAGTATTCTTGTGTTAGTTAGACCAGACCTGTACAAAGGTAGAGCAGTCGACCAGGCCTTTTGGGGGGAGCGGATGATGCAGCGATGTGTCCGCGTGGAGCTGGCCCTTGGGTGCATGAGTGAGTGAGCAGGACATCATAGGCCCTCTGAGGAGCTCAAAGGGGCCAGAGCCTTTTCTAACTGGCCAAAGCGCCTTCTTCATCCATCCGTACCTCATTAAATCGCACACACACAAATTAGCCTATTCCACTTTCTCTGGCACATCGGCGGAGGCACACATACACACGCTAACAGCTAGCAGTGGCATTAACCTCTGTGCTTGTAGCTCTCCATCTACCCCAGTCAGCCTTTCTGTCTAGCCCACTTAGAGAGCACTCCCCCGGGGCAAAGGAGCTGTGGCAGGTCAGAAACAGCATGCGAGTTTTCACACACACACACACACACACACACACAAACACACAGTCGGGCCACAAACCAAAAAGCTACAAGATGGATATAGGCACAGCACAGCAGCCAGAAGGAGCAGTACAAGGAGCTAAGGGAGGGAGTAGTTGAACAGGGCTCAACTTAGCTGGAACGAAAACAACTGAATTATACTTATCTGACCCAATGAGAGCACAGCTTTTCAGTTCAGCTGGATAAAGCCAAGAAAACCTTAGTGCACTCTTGCCGCAAAGTCAAAAAGTCAGCTTGTTTTGTTGGTTTCGTGTTTTCTGGAACAACTTGGTGCAGCATTTGTTATCAAAGTTTTCTATTAACAAGATGATGATATGGTTTTAACAAGAAATTATTTTGGAGGAGATAATTGCAAGTAGCCTATCACAAAACATCAGTACAGTCTAGGATTTCAATAGTAAAGCCTTTACCTTGACAGTCTATCATATATATTGTAGTGTTGTCACAATACAAAAATTTACAAGAAATAAATTCAACACTCAGTACCGATTCCGATACCACAATTATAATAAAAAGACGTCTTTATTTAGACAGTAGAATGTGATTTTCAACATTAAATAATTGCACATTCTTTAATATTACCATGTGGCCTTATATTTGTGTAATCCCTCAGTCGTCCAGGTAGGTTCCATAGTGGTCCATGGGTGTATAGTTTCATTTCTATCCTATGAACGTGACTTTTTAGTATCGATACTTTTTCAAATGAGTATGTAGTTTCGATACTAATTTAAGTATCTGATTTTCGATACTTCTGACAACACTATTTTATTTGATTGTCTCTTAATGAAATGTGCCGTATGAATAGATTACATAGAGTTTGTAACAGCCTCTCCTCTTCTCTCAGTTTCAGAATGTGACTTTTTTGGTATTGATGCTTGTTCAAATGAGTATATAGTTTTAGTATCAATTAGTGTCTGATTTTGATACTAATACTACAAATTTATTTATCATGAGTGTATCATGAGTGGTAACAAGAAAAGAAGCATTCCCACCACTATCTGCCTGGAAGTAGAGCCATGATATTTTGCCAGAGACCTGTGCCTTGATGAGTACAATGTGAGCGGGCCAGAGACAGTGGAGCTGCAGTCAAATGGAGGTAAGTGTGTATGCAGAGGGGCAGAGGCCGAGGGCAGCCTGTGTGTGTGTTTGTGTGTGGACATTAACCGACAGGGTCCAGCGCCCGCCCTGCTGCTAAATGGACTGACCGGCCATATGCCCAGCACCGCCAGCCACACATCACTGCCACTTTGTGAGAGTGGACCCTGCACGAGAGGGCCCCTCCAAATCATCACCACTATCACTCATCTGGGTTTTACGGTTGGAGCTTCACGCTGTTTCTCGGTACCAGTTTTGCCAAATTTCTCCATAACTAAATGATTTGGAAAGTTTGTCTATCCTCAGTCTTTAATCATAAACTTTAACATGACGAGCAACAGCACAATGAAGTTTTGATGCTTCTTTAAAGGGCCCATATTACGCTATTTTCTCATCTGTGTTATAATGTTGTTTTCTCATCACAAACATACCTGGAGTGGTGTTTTGTTTCATTTACACATGTTTAACACACAAACCCTGCATATTTAAGCTTAGTTCTTCTCTCAAACTGAAAACCTTGTGATGCCATGTGGTAATACAGGAAGTGCTTCACTGTATTTTTAAAACTATATACATCTACAGTATGTATGTAATTTCAGCCCTGAAATTGCCAATCTCTTCTGAACTAAAGGTAAAAGGAAGCTGTTAACTTGAAAACTACCACTACATGACATCACAAAGTAAAAAGAGCATTTTGAGCTTTGGTGAAGTAGTCAGACTAATAATAAAGGGCTACTCAAACATGTATGAATGAAACAAAACACAACTCCTTTTTTGAACTTCAGTCTGCCTACTGAACTAAAATGTGTTGGATTTGCATTTTGAGATCATTATAATATTTTTTTCATGTCATTATTACTGCTTCATATTTGCTTAGTCCTACTAGATGACAATACAACTTTTATTAAAATGATGCTCCATAGTTTCTAGTGTGAGCAGAATGGCAGGTAGCAGAGGGCAGGGGCACAGACCTGACCACAGCTGGCTCACGACCCACTCTGGGGTGACTTATACCCTCTCTCCTACACACAAATGTGTCTGCGCCGTAATGACACGACGGCTGCCAGGACCCTACCAGGACCTCATGAGGAGAGATGGAAGGATGCAAACAGAGCGGTGAAGAGAGGAAAACACACTTCTACAGGAGTTTCAAAGACAGAGACAAGAGAACAAAACAACACACACACAAACACACACACAAATGAATATGGCGACATAAAGGCATGTTCTGGGCCAGCTTTTCTTGGCTTGTGTGACAGTGACCAGTGATGGTACTGTACTAAACTACAAATTTTCTTAAGTACATTAAGTGGATACTTTTTACTTTTACTTCACTACATTTGAGAGAAGGTGTCTGTTACTACTCCAGTACAATTTTACTAGACCGAAAAGTAAAAGTATGTTTTATTACCGTTTGAGACCTGCTGAGGGTTTATTTTTAACACTTTTGTAGTTTGAGCAAAGAAAAATATAAAAAAAAAAAAACAGCCAGAAAAAAGATAGATTTAATTGTTTCTGTTGAACAAATCTTTTTCAAAATCACTGCATTTGAAGCTTTATTAAATTTGAAGCTTTATTAAAAATATGTGCAAAATACTTTTACTTTTAATTCTTCAAGTACATTTTACTTTTACTAAAACAGATTTTTTCATGTGATACTTTTACTTTTAATTGAGTTTTTTTTTTTTTTTTTTGCCCTGGTATATGTACTTTTACTTAACAAAATTGAGTACTTCTTCCACCACTGACAGTGACCCACCATTGTAACACATATGTCCTGATCAAACACACATCATAGCATTGAAGGACAGAGGTTGAAGGACAGAGGTTGAAGGACAACAGAGGTAGAGTGGGAGCGTACCTGTAGCTCTGTCTGAAAGAAGAACTTCTGTGGACACTGTGCACAGTCGTAGATCTTGTCTTCCTGACCGTGGACTGCAAAGATGTGCTGCTGGAGCTTGTTGGCTTGTACAAATACTGAAACACACAATTAAAAACATGGTAAATATTCTTTTCACGATAAATCAAATCATAAGGTTATTACAGATGTTTGCTTAATACAGATGACTTGTTATCTACCACTAAGAGACTATTTAAAGTGTATTGAAATAATTATTTTATGTTTTGGCACTGCAATGTTTACAGTGTTGCATATATTGTTAAATGTTATATGTTTTGTCTTTATAATTTAGTTTTTTGTTTGGTTCAAAATGTGTCCCTTTTTCATCTGTATATGTGAAGAAATCAGGGCCTTTCTTAATATAATGCGATATCCTAACATACACCACCAGTCAAAAGTTTGGACACACCATCTCATTCAATGTTTTTTTTTCTTTACTTTTATTTCTTCCTGCATTTTAGATGCATAAGAAAGACTTCAAATATATGAAGCAAGATATATGTAGTAAAGGAAAAAGTGAAAGAATTCTAAATATTTTTAAGTAAAAGGTGGCTACTTTGAGGATTTGAATATACATCTATATATCTATATCTATATATATCTATATATATATATCTATATATATCTATCTATCTATCTATCTATCTATCTATCTATCTATCTATCTATCTATCTATCTATCTATCTATATATATATATATATATATATATATATATATATATATATATATATATATATATATATATATATATATATATATTCACCTGCCTTGACTCGCATATGAATTTAAGTGACATCACATTCTTAATCCATAGGGTTTAATATGACGTCGGTCCACCCTTTGTAGCTATAAGAGCTTCAACTCTTCTGGGAAGGCTGTCCACAAGGTTTAGGAGTGTGCTGATGGGAATTTTTGACCACTCTTCCAGAAGTGCGTTTGTGAGGTCACACACTGATGTTGGACGAGAAGGCCTGGCTCTCAGTCTCTGCTCTAATTCATCCCAAAGGTGTTCTATCGGGTTGAGGTCAGAACTCTGTGCAGGCCAGTCAAGTTCATCCACATCAAACTCTCTAATCCATGTCTTTATGGACCTTGCTTTGTGCTCTGGTGCACAGTCATGTTGGAAGACCAAGGGGCCATCTCCAAACTGTTCCCACAAAGTTGGGAGCATGGCATTGTCCAAAAGAGATTTTGGTATGATGAATCATTCAGAGCTCCTTTCACTGGAACTAAGGGGCCAAGTCTAGCTCTTGAAAACCAACCCCACACCATAATCGCCCCTCCACCAAACTTTACCCTTGTCTGACTGCACAGTGCAGTCAGACAAGTATGGTTCTCCTGGCAACTGCCAGACTCGTCCATCAGATTGCCAGATGGAGAAGCGCAATTCGTCACTCCAGAGAACGTGTCTCCACTGCTCTAGAGTCCAGTGGCCGTGTGCTTTGCATTGCACTTGATGTATGGCTTGGATGCAACTGCTCGGCCATGGAAACCCATTCTATTCTCTACGCACTGTTCTTGAAGGCCACATCAAGTTTGATTTTATATACCTGTGGCCATGGAAGTGATTGGAACACCTGATTTTGATTATTTGGATGGGTGAATGAATACTTCTGGCAATATAGTGTACCTTACTTTATATATTGGATGTCTTCTGTATGTATATAAAATGCAGAAAGTATTAAAAAAAAAAAAAAAAAACACTGAATGAGATGGTGTATCCAAATGTTTGACTGACAGTGTAAATCATATCTATCCCTAAGAAAATCTTACGTGTATATGGACTACAAATAGATATTAGATCTAAGTAATCAGCTTTAAGTTATTGTGCAGTTGGATAGTTAGACAGATGATCTAATAAGTATGTACATAGCCCAAAACAAGAAGAAAACACTGTACTTTATTCCCCTGAAAGGTTGTGATATTTATCAATAAATTATCTAGTTTTTACCTCCATGTTGTGTCTACACTACACCACACCTTCACTCTCCTTTTGTTTCAGTAAACTTTGGGGTTTCTTTGCTGTGTGTATGTGTTGAATTATTAAGCTTCCCCATAGGAGCAGTGCCCATCTTACTAATTCATAAGCCACTAAGGAATAGAGTTAAAGTTTAAAGTGCTGGCTGTGTACCTGGGGGTAAGCAGACACACAAGACATACCCCGATTCAGTGAAGGGGTGACAGGCAAAGAGAGGAGGCAGGATGGAGCTGGAGAGAGGTGGAGACTCTGTGTGGCACTATACAAGTCTAAATGCTACAGGCCTAATGTGCTCATCCAACATTTTCAATAGCGTCTCCGGTGAGTTTTCAAAGTATAAACCACTACAAACTGGTGTTACACTGCAGTCTACAGTGGCATCCTGCTGATATTGTTTACCCACTCTGTAGAACAATCAAACTTTTACCGGAACTTTTTAAGAGCGTTCTGAGAATCAGCTGGCCCACACTCTTCTGATAACATCAATAATATGTGGTACATAACACTGTAAATCCATTACTATATTACTTTGGTTTGTCATTGAGTGGGCAAGTCATGTGCACTCTAAAATCTGAGCATTATCAGATTTTTGATGTTTTCAGATCTTTTAATGTGATCTGGACTGATCTGAGCATGAGAAATCTGATTTACACTATAGGTTTCTCCATAATTCTTTTTCTCTATAACACTTTTTAACTAAGTGCATAGAACAGGTTAGGTTAGGTTAGGTTAGGTTAGACTGCCCATTTGACTAAAATGTGCAAATACTCATCACAAACATACTTGGAGTTGTGTGCTGTTTCATTCACTCATGTTTAACACAGACATCCTACATATTTAGACTGAGTTCTTCTCTCAAACTGAAAAGACTCCACCTTATGATGTCATGTGCTAATACAGGAAGTGCTCCACTGTGTTTTAAACTCCATACATGTTCACTAGAATCATTTGGATAATTTCAGCCCTGGAATTGCTAATCTCTACTGAAAAAAGGTAAAACTACCACTACATGACATCATAAGCTTCGGAGATATACACAAACTAATAATAAAGGATTCCTCAAACATGTGTGAATGAAACAAAACACAATTCCGGGTGTGGTTTTGATGAGGTAACAACATTATAACATGACTTAAACCTTGCAATAATCTAGTTTAAGATTTAGCACACAAATAGAAGATGTAAACTGAAACACAAGCAAGATAAGCTAATGTCAAATATGGGCCAGGAGCGTGGTGGTCTGTCCTTGAGGAAGTGGCTCACCTGTGAAGCAGACGGGACACTTGAAGGTACCTCCCATGCCTTCGAAGCTGTGCTCTATCAGGTGGCACAGTAACTTGGCAGGTGAGTCAAACATCTGGTTACACAGCTTGCACTCGTGATTGATGCCCTCCTCTGCAAATAAGAGACAGACACGTGTGAGGGTGTTACATCACCAAACAAGTAACATACATTAAAGGTGCACTGTGTAACTTTTCTGGAGGGGGTCCGCAACCGGTTTGTCTCCATGGAGATGTGAATGCTTTGGTTTAAAGGTGCACTGTGTAACATTTCTGGTGGAAGGTCCGCCATCTGCTTGTTTCTATGGATACATCATTGCTCTGCCTGGAATGTTCCACAGTATGACATTAAACAGCTCTACCTTACATTTATTCATTTATATATTATACAGCTCAAAAATACCTAGAAAAATAGGCATTCTGACTGTGAGCGGGGTTGCCTCTCCACAGATCTGACTTGTAACTTGGTCTGGTTTGGTCTCCATGAAATTAGAAAGGTTTAATATCATACTGTGAAACATTCCAGATAAGGCAATAACATCTCTATGGAGAAAAGCATTTGACGGATCCTCCACCAGAAAAGTTACACAAGTTGCACCTTTAAATTCAAATTTATTCAACTACAGGTGTTATTTATTGCTCAAAAACATTCCTACTGTGAGTGGGGTTGCCTCTCCACAAGTCTAACCTGTAATTTGGTTGCAAGCCTCTAGAGACATTCATAAGTTTATGGCCACAGTGTGAAACATTCTAGGCCCATCTCCATGGAGACGGACCCTCCAGCAGACAAGTTAAACACCTTTAACCAAATAAATGTCATAGGCAACAGTTATACCAGGCAATGTGGTCTTGGTACTAACATGGGCAGGGCATGCTAATACTATACATCTTGCTTCATACATTTCATATCTCCAGAATGTATCCAAAATGTAGAAAGTGTTGGGAAAGTGGATTTGATAGCCTGCTCTATTACTGATAGATAATACAATGTGTAAAATGCCAAGTTTTCCACTGTACAGTTAAAGAAAAAGACAAAAAAAGGCAAAAAAATAAAAAAATAAAAAACTGTACACTAGGGTATATATAAAAATACTATATTCGATTATAGAAATTAATCATATGAGAGAAACTGATTAATGTTGAATAGTACCACCAGCTTGCATAATTTACAGCATATTGTTTTATTTTATTTATTTCTTCCCACAGAATAAAAAGGCAATATTAATATGTATGGAAAAGGACTCTTCCAACAGAAGCCCTCTGGAGGCATACCAGGTTGGCTAAGAAGACAATTGCAATACATTTTGTATAATTAAAATTAAAAATAAGATTTCTCATTTCCATGTACAGGTTGCATCAGATGTTAACTTATGGTACACTCCTAACACCCCTGAGTGGCTGTCTGTCCCGCCTGGTAATTGCCTGTCCTCCCCACCGGGGCGGCAATGATTTAGACTTCCTATAGCCACCTTCAGCCCCCCTCTGTCCTCGTTATCTGCCCTCCCCACTGCACTAACTCCTCCATTCTTCACATCAGGCACTGCTACATTACATATACATTAATAGCCAGACCTGTACAGCTGCAATGTATCTTTGAGAACAGCATTTTTAAAGTTTAATATTCACACTTTCTTAAGTAAGAGGAGAAAGAAGCAAATAACATCCAGATAGTTGGAAAGACAAAAATAAAATCATAACAGAATAGTAGACTACCTAAACATAGTTTAGGTATTTGTATTGCGGTACAGGGACAGCCTTTTACGCTATTATATTTATTTTTCACTTTTTCACTATTATTTACAACGAAAATGTCCTCATTATCTTCTTTTCTCATCAATCTTATGTGTTTGAGCATATGTATCTATTTTGAGGAGGTGCGGGTGACATCAGTGCCCCCCAGTGATCCACCAGATGAAAGGTGGGCGTTAAAAACTCACATCATGTGGCGATCAGGCCCCAGCCATTTGTCCTTATCACTACTGCACCATACATGACCAACGCCCCCAGTGCCCCCTCGCTCCACAGGGGGCAGCACACACTGGAACTGCCCGGGGACATCAGATGGTGTCATCTGTGGGCCAATCCGGGCCCCAGTGTGGAGATGCAAAAAACACTCAAAAAACAACTACAACAAACCTGTTTTTAGGCCACACAAGCCAGTGACTCAAATGTATGCTTTTATTTTTAGACTGAATGGTTGAGGCCTAGATAGAGGCCCTGTGATGGGACCAGCCTGGTTGTATTGTCACTTATCTGTGGCAGGAGATGTTGAGCTCAGAGCTCAAAACTGCAGAGCGGCAGGGTGGTGTGGGTTAATAATGTCTTCAATCATACATCTATGACACAAACTCACTAATACACACACAGATCACAATCGCGCTCTTCAAAGGGTGACACAAGGGTGCCCTAATCCCAGCTCCGCAGCCATGGGGGAGGGTGCCAGGAGATGTCCCTGTGCCCAAATAGAGGCTGTCCATGAACACACACGATGCTCAAAGGCTGTGTGTGGCGGGGCGCCAGTGTGTCCACTGCACACTGGGAGAGATAGAGCTTCATTATCATTGGGCAGGAGATTGAAACAGCCGGGGAGACTCCTGCACACTCTGACCTGTGGAGAGACTGTGGGGACTGCAGCTTTCTGTAACTTCTGAATTTAATGTAAATCAGCCTTACCTGAAGACAAACACTTTCAATCAGCTCTGCATTGTACAAAAATGTGCCGCTTTGATGGATCAAAATGAAACAGGGAATAATAACTCAAGTCGAAAGGGAGTCAAAGTAGCGCCTACGCTTGAGTGATCTCTGTATGTGAGAGTGTGCTGGCGGTCTGTGGTCCCTTAGTAGGACAAACACAGGCTTTAGAAGTCCTCATGTCCTCCTCCCACACAAACACCTTCACACACCTCTGCATGGACAATACAAGGCCCATTATAACTGTGCACAAGATACAGTATATTGCCAAAAGTATTCGCTCACCTGCCTTGACTCACATATGAACTTAAGTGACATCACATTCTTAATCCATAGGGTTTAATATGCCATCGGTCCACCCTTTGCAGCTATAACAGCTTCAACTCTTCTGGGAAGGTTGTCCACAAGGTTTAGGAGTGTGTTGATGGGAATTTTTGACGAGAATTTTTGACCACTCTTCCAGAAGCGCATTTGTGACATCACACACAGATGCTGGATGAGAAGGCCTGGCTCTCAGTCTCCACTCTAATTTATCCCAAAGGTGTTCTATCGGGTTGAGGTCAGGACTCTGTGCAGGCCAGTCAAGTTCATCCACATCAAACTCTCTCATCCATGTCTTTATGGACCTTGCTTTGTGCTCTGGTGCACAGTCATGTTGGAAAAGGAAGGGGCCATCTTCAAATTGTTCCCACAAAGTTGGGAGCATGGAATTGTCCAAAATCTCTTGGTATGCTGAAGCATTCAGAGTTCCTTTCACTGGAACTAAGGGGCCAAGCCAAGCTCCTAAAAAACAACCCCACACCATAATCCCCCCTCCACCAAACTTTACACTTGGCACAATGCAGTCAGACAAGTGCAGTTCTCCTGGCAACCGCCAAACCCAGACTCGTCCATCAGATTGCCAGATGGAGTCCAGTGGCGGTGTGCTTTGCATAGCACTTGGTGATGTATGGCTTGGATGCAGCTGCTCAGCCATGGAAACCCGATCCATGAAGCTCTCTACGCACTGTTCTTGAGCTAATCTGAAGGCCACATGAAGTTTGGAGGTCTGTAGCGACTGACTCTGCAGAAAGTTGGCGACCTCTGCACACTATGCGCCTCAGCATCCGCTGATCCCGCCCTGTCAGTTTACATGGCCTACCACTTTGTGGCTGAGTTGCCGTTGTTCCCAATCACTTCCACTTTGTTATAATACCACGGACAGTTGACTGTAGAATATTTAGGAGAGAGGAAATCTTATGACTGGACTTGTTGCACAGGTAACATCCTATCACAGTACCACGCTGGAATTCACTGAGCTCCTGAGAGTGACCCATTCTTTCACAAATGTTTGTAGAAACAGTCTGCAGGCCGAGGTGCTTGATTTTATACACCTGTGGCCATGGAAATGATTGGAACATCTGATTTTGATTATTTGGATGGGTGTGTGAATACTTTTGGCAATATAGTATATGTGCAGTAACAAGGGCATCATTCAAATTGTATTTAAATTTTACATGTTGGCGCCATACTTTCCATGTATGCACACAATGCATGTATTGCTACTAAACTGTCTGCATTTCTTATTTGGCCACTAAAATAGAACTCTTAATGGCAAAGGATTAGAGGTCTCTGTCAAGAGTCACTGAAAAGGGTGTTACACATTATGGTATACAGAATCTATGGTTACTGAGAGGCTAATTACTGACCCATAGACTGCCTCTCACTATGGCCATAGACACATATTTAGAGTGGTGTAGCAGGAGAGTGCAGGTCCACAGAGGAGCTAAAGGGACACAGTGAGGTGCAAAGAGATAATTGGGCTGTCCGGAACAAGGCCATGGAGAGAGGCCTCCTCGCCTGTGTCCCATGAAAGACTTCTCTTTTCTGACAAATACATTGTTTTGATCTGTGTATGTGGGGACTGGAGTCTCTGTGTGCTGTCCCCCTCTGAGACCCTGTGCATGTGTGAGCGTGCATGAGTGTGAGCGTGCACGTCTGTAAGTGTGCACGTTTGTGAGCGACCCATAGTGAGATGACAGAGCCGCCAAGCGTCCTGCCGCTGTGCTTTGTCTCACAGAGTGCATTTGATCCAGCAGCACACACACATGCACACCAATGTGCACACACACGTGCACACCAACGTGCACACAGCCCTGGGAGGCCGGAGCTGGGACACAGAACACAGGGGAGAGAGGGATGAGAGAAAGTCACAGAGCCAGAGGAGGGGTGAAGGTTAGGACTCCAACTTTGTGACCGCACTACAAAAATCACTTACTGAATTTATCTACCTTTAATATTCTAATACTTGGTGGCAACATTCATTTCCCAATGAAGTTTCACTACACAAATGTCAACATAGACACAGAAACAAGTAGTAGGCCTACTACATGATGATATATATACATATATGAATTACATTTATTAAATGTTCCAATAAAGACAGTATATGGTTAATACATAAGCACTATAGAGTCACATAATTGAAGTCGCTGTTTCTGTGCAACACCTCTGATCCACTCAAACTGAATGGTAAGAACTAAAGACCGCATACAGTATGAGTATTTTTACCAACCTGATTAGTCAAAGGCCTGATCCAGCTGTGCTTACAATTGACTAGTTGCCATGCCAACTGTTGGCAAAGAGGAACCCAATGGTCATGTGTGGAAAGTACATTACTAAAGCTGCATTTTAGGCCTGAGGCCAAGCTCACGAAGGACTGAACCAGGGCTCCTCTAGATCCAGGGATTAAGCTCTGTCTATCCCCTGAAGTGGACATAGAATAATGTTACACTAAACAAATATAATGTTGTTTACAAGTCAACAGATGACAATTATGGTTCACCATAATGTAGCATTATGTATAACTGGACATGTGCAGACTAACAGAATTACCAGAGTTACCAGTCCTCTCACCCTGCCCTAGTCTCTGTTTCTGTGCCACCTCTGTGCTAATTGGCTGAAGGAGAGGACCAGGTGGCACTAGCAGCACACACACAAACCTCATCACAAAGTGGAGCGGGGTTCAGAGAAACAGTAAAACAGTAAAACACTCTTCGCTTTCAGTCGCACTGCCTATTATTATATACAATCTTTAACCACTTCCTGTCCTGACTGTGGGATCCTTTGGGTGCAACCCAGCCCCCACTCCTCCATCTGTTTGTGTGCTCCCCGAGGTGCCCATGCAGGCAAACTGAGCCAGGCGATTGATGGCCGGGACAGCGAGGGACCCACGGAGAGCAGGGGAGGCGAAAAAGCATGCGGCGCTGGGGGGTGTTTGGGATGGACAGAGCAACAGAGGCCGAGAAAGGAGGCGGATGGAGAGAGAGGAGTGTGTGTGCGCGCGAGTCTCTCTGGGGGGCTCGCTCAAGGTGTGTTTCCATGGCAACCAGAGGTGGTGGGGGGTGAGCTTGACCCGCTGGTAGTGAGGGGGCTTCAGAGTACACACACACAGTACACAGACAGGCTGGTGCAGTGCTGGAGGGGTCCCAGGAGTGGCCCCACCTCTCCTCACCCTCACAGGCTGAAGAATGCTGCAGTGCTGGGGTCCCGTGGGTACCCAAACACCCACCCACACACACACTAGCCCTCCCCTCTCCCAGCCTTCATTTTCCCTCCGTTTCCATCACTGGCTCAGAGGTAATTGTTCACATTTCTCTCATTTGTTTAGTCCACATCTCACTGTGTGCTGGTACATTTAGGCGACTTGACTAGACCACTTTTACTGAACAAAAGCCTTATCCTTTTGTGTTAAAGAAACATCGGGCAACTATTGGCAAATTGCAATATAAAAAATTAGCATGACAGGAAATATTTTGTATTGTACAAGCCTGCCTGCTGTGTTAAACCAAACCGAGAATGGTTAGGTCATGTTAAGTAAGTGCGCTTAAAGCCAACATTATTATAACACATTTCTAAAATTGTTCTGAAATATAGAAAATGCCGATCTATAGGTACAAAATATTCCAACAAAATGTCCTATAGTACGCAAAATTGACTTATGAGCTTTAAGTCATGTTAGAATGTTGTTACCTCATCAAAAACATACCCGGAGTTGTGTTTTGCTTCATTAATCTTTTACCATTAGTCTGTCTCAATCTCCAAAGCTCAAAATACTCTGTTCCACCTTGTGATGTCATGAAGTGATAGTTTTAAAGTTAACAGCTACCTTTTGTTTAGAAGAGATTGGAAATTCCAGAGCTGAAATTATCCAAATGATTCTAGTGAAGGTGTAAGAAGTTTAAAAACACAGTGGAGCACTTCCTGTATTATCACATGAGATCATAAGTTAGAACAGACTTTTTTCAGTTTAGAGAAAAACGCTCTAAATATGCAGGGTTTGTGTGTTAAACGTGTGAATGAAGCAAAAGTCAACTTCAGGTATGTTTTTGATGAGTAAACAACATTATGACATAGATTAGCGTAATACGGGCCCTTTAACAGTATTGGCAAATATATCTTTCTTACATTTACTTTACACATATAAACTCAATCTCTCAATCAAGACTCATTGTTCTCCGATTGCCTCACTTCTCTGCAATTGGCTGATTTCCTTGTGCAACATGATCTTTTAATAAATGCTTCCAGTGTAACTCCTGCACACACACACACATACATACACACAGACACACACACAGACACACACACAGTGTTGGCAGGGCTGGACGGCATATGGTGATAAGCAGTTTGTGTTGGTGCCTATAATGACAGGAAGCACAAATTGAGCATATTGGTGTTGTGGATGTGTGTTTTGGATAGGGCCTGTCTGAATGTGGCTCAAGCAGCTTGGATTTTCCCGATCAGATTACATAACAGTAGGAAGCTGGAGCACTCCGGCCGGTGGAAGCCAAAAGCCCCCTCACTTCCACGTACAAACGCCTCACACATCATTAGAGTCTCCACCACAGAGTTTAGGAGGATTCACTGTGTCACACTGCAATTCTCTGAGTACAATACAGCATTATGGGTTTCATTTAAAATCCTACATGATCAAGAGCTATTCAGTTTCACCTACATTATCATATTAGTTTAATGCATTACAATCATAAACTGTATAAAGAAGTGGACTAAGGGAGTGTGATGTCACCCATAGCATTAGGCTCCAGTCAAATGATGCTCACAATGCTAGCATTTACAAAGGCAAATTGGAGCCAAGCGCCATATTAGAAATAGGAATTTATTAATGGACAATATAGTAAAATAAAAACACAAATGACGAGGCCCACTGAGAGGGGCAACAATATTCCAATGTAAGTCAATTGGAGCCAGGGTCAGAAGGAGTCGGAAGTGCCTTTATGTTCACTTCCTATTTAGAAAGTTCCGGCTTTCTAAGACATTGTTTTTTTTTTTTGTCCTTGTATTTTTCAAGTGTAAATTATTGGCCAATATTATGAAATTGTTCCAAGACCCAGGCTTGCTCTCCAGTAATTACAAGTTAATTATAAAAAAAGCAGTAATGACAAAGCAATCAAAAGTAATTTGAGAGAAGAAAACATACAGACAATTGAATGTTGAGTAACACAAACCCATGCTGTCAAACCACACACAGTCCCTCAGACCAGGTGTGTTCAGAGTTATCTGGAGAGCACTTGACCATAAAACAATGAGCAGCTGACATGTACCTCTTGTAATACAATACATAATGAGATTTTAATTAATATTCAAACAGCAGAGGTGCGCATGTCTCTGCTCCGGATTTTCAGGGCAAAATTGGGAGTCTCAGTTTCCTCATATAAGAAACAGTGAGGAGGAGGCACACACACACACACACACACACACACACGAACATACCTCTTTTTAGCTCGTTAGCAGGGATGAGTGTAATGAATGCAGGCTATATTTGTGTTTAGAATCTTAATTGAAAGCTTGAAAGTGGCCAAGGGGGAATAAGACTAATCACTGTGTGTGAATAAACCATCAAAACACACGAGCGCTCACACACAAGGATAGCATTAAAACTCAAGAGTGGTCCATGCCCCCCCTAACCCTGTACCTCTCCTCTCGCACATCTGTGTACATATGTAAAACAGTGCTACAGCCCCCCCGACGCACATCAACGCTTCGCCAATGTCTGTTAATCTCGCTGCTCGCCGCCTCAAACTATAGCAGACGACAACGCGGAGTTATAAAAAGCCTTTTATAGTGGGTAAGGGCCAAGGTCTAATTAATTACAGCACAGGGACCCCGCATTTTATTACAGGTGGTTTTGAATCAGATTTATAGCGATGTTACGTGCAAATTAGTTCTTTTGGACGATTAAGTCAAGTATGCATGCTAGCCTTTGATTAACAATAAAATGTAATGTGCTTGAATGATTTTTAATCCAAGTATGATTTAAAGCTACAATTTATATGGTAGGCGGGAGCGTAACACAATTCACTTTTTTTATTTTCAGTAATATAAAGTGGCAAAATTAATAAACAGATATTATTTTAAAAGGTGCGCTGTCTAACTTTTCTGGAGAGGGTAATCAACCTGTTTGTCTCCATGGATATGTTAATGCTTTAGTTTAAACTGTTCACAGTAAGGTATTAAACTAATCTGTGTTGTATTTATTCAAATATCCATTCTTACTGTCAGTGGGGTGGCCTCTCCACAAATCTAACCTGTAATTTGGCTTGCATCTCCATGGAGATTCTTAAGTTTAGGGCCATACTGTGGAACATTCTAGACACATCTCCATGGAGACGAGGAGGTGTTGGACCCTCAACCGAACAAGTTACACAGAGCTTGCACAGAGATTTGATATTACCTTGAAAAACAGTATTTTATAGTAGTTTTATTGTGAGTGAAAGTATAAAACCATTTAATTTTAACATCCATGCAGAGTGACCAAATTCTCATGCCTCGTGCTTCGCTGTGAGAAGAATGGTACCAAACACACACACTTTATGCAGCTACACCCACCAAATAAAACAATCAGCGGCCAATCCAGGTTAGTGGCAGGTCTGTATCCAGGGCTAATCACCACAGCAACCGCAATCAAGGCTCTGATCTAGTTGTCAAGGTGATGGAGTGCAGGTCACCCCTGACTGCTCCTCCCTCCATCTATGAACTCTGCACTGGCACCTGCCTTTCCCACTGTCAACTGTTCAATTTATTTCATATATTCATTGATGCAAATGTACACAAAATCACTCAAATCCTTAACGTAAAGAGTGGTTCACTGAATACAGCATCAATGAAAGAAAAAATACAAAAAAGTGTCAGAATTTTTTCAAAAAATGCATATTATTACCACTATCAATACATTCATATGACCTTGAGAGTCTGCTATGTTGCCATTTCAAATATTTCTGACACATTCCAACACATATTCACCAACCAAAACACCACTATCAATCAACACCAGACCAGAGTCATATTAGTGCTATTTAGGACCATTTTAGAAAGTGCATTCTTCCACCTCTAATCCAAAAGCTGTTTACTGGTTTTTGTGTGCAGAGCGCGTACGTGTGTGTGTTTCTTTAATCTGCAGTCCCAGGGGAAGCCAGGGGGAGCTAGGCAGGCTTATCCCTGCTGCATCTCCCAAATACCACTAAAAAGCCAATCTCCATTCCACAACAACAATATTAATTCACACATACACACACAAACCAGAGTGCCTGCCCTCCGAGACGTGTTTAATTTTCTTGGCCTAATCCCACCTTCAAAACCTGTAAAAACAAATGTGCTGCTCACCGATCAATAATTATCTACAAGTGGCTTAAATACTTTGATATGCAAGTCTTTGGTTGTCTACTGTATAATTTGTGAAGGTATATGTGAAGCTGACAGAGGATGAAGAGGGAAGAAGGGATGAGGAAGGAGGAGAGGAGCAGAGCCAATAAGAGCTCACAGCAGGATGCTAATAATGCAGCTCCAGCTGTTCCGGTTAACCTGCAAACTGCCCATCTGGACCCAGAGAGACGGGAGATATATGAGAGGCAGAGGCAGCCCTGTGCCAGGGGTGAGTGCACGGCATTCTTCAGAACAGGGCAGCATTTGGGAAGGAAATTAAGATATTACAAGTTGAGTTGTAGCAGTCTGGTTGTAGCTGTCTGGTAGTAGTTACATCACAGAGATATAAAATTGTAAATGTAATGTACAGAACCACCACCTTTCTACCAGACATTTTAGTTTACACTGACACAAAGTTTAAAGGACCTATACTGTTTTCTGACCGATGTTCCATCATCACATCAGATCATTGTGCCTTTTCCTCATCACAAAAATACCTGGAGTGTTTTGCTTCATTCACACATGTTTAATACAAAAACTCTGCATATTTAGGCATATATAGAGTTCTTCTCTCAAACAGAAAACACTCTGTCATGTAGTAATACTGGAAGCTCCACTGTGTTTTTAAACTCCAAACACCTTCACTAGAATCATTTGGATGATCTCTACTGAACTAAAGGCAAAAGGAGCCTGAAAACTACCTCTTCATGACATCACAAGGTGGAGTAGAGCAGATGTTGACAGATCAATAACAAAGGATTACTCAAACATGTTTGAAATGAAACATGAAACAAATAACAACTCCAGGTATGTTTTTGATGACGTAACAACATTATAACATAGCTTTAAGCGTGCGAGAGGATGTTTCAATATCCTACAGCCAATTCTGAGACAGAACTTATTTTGACCCATTTTAACATGTCTGTAATTACCCCTGCACATGTGTTAAAAGATCCTGCGCTGCCCTGGACAGTGGACACGCACATATATAGATGTCTCTGCATTCTCGCCATAGGAGTGACCTTGGTCCAGCCCATCTGTCCTCGCCCCCTGCCCTCCGCCTCCCTCCCCCACAGAGAGACCCGCCTGATCCCCCACTCACACGTACCCATTCGTGCCAAGCAGACCCACGCTGTGCCCGCATAAACAATACAGCAAACACACCATCATAGCAGGGTGTTAACAGAAAAAAATGAGCTGCAATTTAATTTCTTTACTGATTTACTGAAAAACTTAAAAAAAAAAATTCAACTTTTTTAACACAAAAGATGTGCAGCGGCCAAGTCTTAGTCTCCCTGAAGCACATGTGGATCGCCCCCACACACACTGAACACAGAGAGTGGTAGCATGCTAATGAAGACAGTAAATCACCACTAGGTCATGTGTGTAAAAGTCTGCCAGATACCTGCACCATGGCTAGAGACCTCCCTCGGCCTCGCGCTGGGTATGAATGTGCGCGAGTGTGTGTGTCTCAGTCTGTGTGTGTGTGTCAGCATATGTGTGTGTGTGGGAGGGGGATGCCTGTTGGCTGAATGCTATGAGAAAATAATAGTAGCTACAGACAAGAGTAAAAAGGGCTGAACAAACTGGATCTGTGGCGAAAGCAAGACAAGAGGAAAAAATACATGTCTGAATGATTACAGTCAGTGTGAATACTGTTGCCGTGTCCTTGGGCAGCACACTTTTCCTTCCATGCATTGGTGTATAGTATACATTTATGTGAGTGGGTGACTGGTTGATGTAAAGAGTTATGAGTGCCCAACAGAGGTAGAAAAGAATGTTATATTATGCAAAACTGACTCTTGTGAGCCATGTTATAATGCTGTTATCGCATCAAAAACATAGCTGGAATTAGGTTTTGTTTCATTCACACATGTTTGAGTAATCCTTTATTATTAGTCTGTCCATATCTCCAAAGCTCAAAATGCACCGTTCCATCTTGTGGTGACACGAAGCACTAGTTTTCAAGTTAGCAGCTACCTTTAACCGTTAGTTCTGTGAATATTGGCAGATTTGAAATTATCAAAATGATTCACAGTGGAGCATTTCCTGTATTACCACATAACACACAGATGGAACAGTATTTTCCATTTGAGAGAAGAACTCATTCTAAATATGCAGAATGTGTGTGTCAAACGTGTGAATGAAACAAAATTTAACTCCAGGTATGTTTTGATGAGGAAATAACATTATAACATAGGTTAGACAGCGCAATATGGGCCCTTTAATGCAACCAATTTTAAATTACAAAAAAATAAGTTAACTCATAGCTTAACGAATGTGTTTGATTACTTTGTGCATTTGATGAATGTTGCCGGAGTAGAGTTGCGAAACTCAGTAGGTCTCTGAGGTGGAGTGTTTGAGCATTGGGCAGTGACTCAGGTCAGTGTGGCTCTGAGTGATCTGGGAGCAGCTAATCAAGGCTACATTTGAGTGAAAAGACCTGTCCAGCTGAGAGAGGCCAGGTGAGACTGGAGCAGCACAATCACCTCTGAATCACAGCACAGGTGAGGTCCACAGCCCAAACCCTGTGTGCCGCTGTGTCAAAGTTCTACCTGCAAAATCAACATCACATGGCATCTAGGTGGTCTGAAACTTCCAACGCTTAAGAATTTACTCTGCATCGTGTAATTCACTCATCTGATTTCTCAAACACATCTAATCAACAACTGTGTACCTCATAAAACAATAATATATCAAACAGACAGACAGATACATCAATACATTTTTCAAGCAGCACAATGATCATCAACATCAACATCAGTAATTCAGTATATTGCAGGGATTGGCAAGATGATGTTATTATCCTTAAGATTATATTGTGCATTGATGGTCTAAAAATAGAATTATTTCAATGATAAAGCATAATCTTACTCTCACACTCACTGAGAGACACAAACACACTGCCAGCCTCAAATACAAACAAATAAATAAATGAACACAGTGTTATTAATGATTCTGAGGCAGAATCAAATATACATGTGTGGAGAGTTGGAGCGCACGTGTGTGCGTGTTTGTGTGTGTGTGTGTCAACGTATAAAGAGAATCCCAAAAGATACACAGGAAGACAGACAGAGAGGGGAATACACACTCAAAACAATGTGGAAATGTGTCCACAGTCTGCAGCGGCTCTAACACAGCTCCTTTGACAAAATACAAGCCATGTAAAGTGGACCAGAGGGCAGTCATTACATTTGTTCATTGATAATATGCTTCACAGACCTCTATGACTGATATGATTTGAGATGGTTGTACTAAAGACAGTGACAGGTATCAGGATATCAGGAACTCAATTTTCTTGCAGTTATAAGTCATAAACGATTGACTGTTTCTTAACAAGTGTAAAGTGTCTAAAAAAAAAAAAACTACTGCACACATAAATACAAATACAGGCCTTTCATAGGAGAGGTCTATTTAAAGGTGTCCGATGTATGTTTTCTGTTGGGAGGTCTGCCACCTGCTTGTTTCCATGGAAATGTTATTACTTTGTTTGAACTGCTTCACAGTATAGCATGTGTATATTTTTCATTTATCCAGTTACAGGTGTGTTTGCATGCATTCTTAATGCGAGCGTTTAACAGTTATGATGGGTGAATTGACCTTGTGGTACCATCCCATTCCCCATGGAGATATGTTTAATGCCATAGTGTGGAACATTCCAGGCACAGCAATAACAGCTCCATGGAGACAAGCAGGTGGTGGACTGTCCAATAGAAAAGTTTCACAGAATTCAAGCACCAAACAGTATATAAAACAAATGTGTCTGCTAGGGTCATATTACACAGTCTCTTGCGTGTCAAACAAGTATGAGGAGGCTAATAGGAGGGACATGACAGCAGTGTCAGGATTAGAGCTCCGTCTTGCCGAGCGCTCTCTGTGCACGTCCCCACACACGCATAGACAAGTGTGCATCTGAAAAGTCCTCCAGTTCTACTTAAGAGTTCACATGCAGAGCAGAGGCACTACTGGGATTCACAGTTTAGCCCTCTTCTTTCACTCGTCAACTTCACACAAACACACACACACACACACACGCAAACACACACATACAACTAGAAACACTGCTATGCTGTCTCTCTGTCAAAGCTTTAGGTTATACCATTAATTACATATGACACCACTTCTCATGCGTGTGTGAGCCGTCTCCAATCCATCCCCGGGGGCTGGAGAAGGGAAAGTGAGGTTCAAAGACCCCCTGCCAGAATGCTAAATCAATATTAATACATGCTTACACACTGCTACACACAGATATGTCAGTGCGCTGGTTAGAAGGCATTGTTTCATTGTCTCCATGGTGCCGTCCTTCCTCCATCAGACTCTTCGCTTGTCTTCATTGGATCTGCCTCACTGTCTCACTCACTCCCTTGAAATCCACACTTCTCAACCAACTCTGAGCCCCACAACAAATCATGTGAGGATTCATGCTTTGAATTTATGAAGCAAAACTGAGCAGACTGCTTTAATAGCACAGCTGTAGTAGCACAGTAAATTTGATTTTAACTGATAAAAAGCAAAATAACCACTAAAACCTTTAAAACCATAATACCAAAAAGTAGGATATAATCAAGCCTCCTTTTTTAGTTAAATAAAACTACTAGGAATCACATGTTTAAAACCATGTTCAAATATATCATACAATATGAAATCATACTATTATTGGCTGAATGATTGATTAGAAATTCACATGTAATCCACAGGACTAGACAAAAATAACTAGAGATAGACAGATATATTGGGCCAATATTTGCACTTTTCAGCACATCAGCTATAGGTCTTAAATCTCCAGAACAGGCCGATATTTAGTTTTAGCCATCCAGCTGCATAAAGAGCGCACACAGGCTTTTATTTTAACGCATGAATGTGAAGAGATAACTGCACAAAATGTGACTACACAGCTCCCTGAAATGTTTGTGGTAAAAAAAAGGACTGTAGATGAGTTTGCAGTAAGATGAAATTGCGTAATTCAGAGAAAATAATCAAAATCAGCCCCACATATCGGCAGAGCTTATTGGCCATTGATACTAAATCAGCATTGACATTGGGCATGAAAAACCAATCTCTCTAAAAATAACACAAAGTTAAATCACAATTTTCAACTACACACCTCTAAATCCCAGAATCCTGACAAAACATGCTATCAATTAGGCCATAAACTCATACAATACAATACAATACAATACAATGTACAATACACAGAGCTTTTAAAATGTGCAGTATATAGTTAGAGGATGTCAGGTCCATACATGGATTCATAGACTCTCTATAAGTCGGTTATTAAACAAATCTCTGCTGCCACAGTGCACTTCAGCCTTTGTTCATTCAACAGTGTGTTGTCAGTTAGGCCCAGTGCGTCATGTGACCTATGCATTAACACTGGTCCACATTAACTGGAGCACATAGAGACAAGTATAATGGACTCATTTGTAGGTTCACAGCAGCTGCAGTCACAGACATGTCTAATGCACATATATGCTGCTAATTGCCTCTGCAGTAGACCATGCCTGACCAAACATCTCGTCATGGCTCACTTCATAGCCCAGAGTCCACCGTTGCACCTCTCATGTAGTACACACTATTGTTTTGTGTTCAAGGCTGATCAACATCAAAATAACATCTGTCAAGTCCTGTTCAGATTCACCTGACAGCCACAGCTGATGTCTGGACACTCAAAAACGCTCCACCTATCACACCAAAAACACTGGAGAAGGGTTTGGCACACCGGAGCACATCTGGACATGGAGGGCTCTACTCGCCACACGTGTGAGTTTGTAAAAATAGACAAATAAGCACACCTGGATACTGCACTAAAAAAACAACTAAAATAAACAATTTATCTGTGAAACCAAGCACTATATTTCTCAGCTGTCCAATTACAAGCAATGTAGGATTTTCATTTGGGATTTTGATTTATTGATATAACTGATATAACTAACTGAGTAGCAGGAAATAAAAACATTAACATACATAAAACACAAGACACTAATAGAACAGGGCTATGGAACAAAAATATGTTGGTAGAAATAGAAGCTGTATTTTTACCCACATGTTTTACCCACATGTTTACACTGTATTTATTAAAAACAGCTTGCGGGTTTTCTTGGCTTAAATAACTCCAGAGAAACTTCCGCTCGTTTCATCACATTTCCAGCACTCACTCACACAGTGGCAGGAGGGGTGGGGGCACTACCTGCACGGCCCCAGGAAACTGAGATGAGGACCCTCCTAATGACTTAATTGAGCTAATTAACAATGATAAGACGTCCAATCAGCACGCTTGCTTCCTGAAGGCTCTTGTTAGGGGCTAATTAAAGAGCCAATCACAGCAGGAGAGGTGATGGCGCTGCGTCACAGTAACGGGCCGCAGTGCAGTACATTGATTGAAGGAGAACTCAAAAGGAGCAATTAGAAATCGGCGATAATTCAAGTCAACTTCACTGTATGGCTCATTGTACAGCAGCACAGTATCACATGTTTATGTTGAGACAAATGTATGGTTTGGTGCAGTTTTAGTCATACACACACACACACACTTGCTTGAGCCTTCTATGTGGTTATAATCTACGACACCCATGGATCATTTGCACAGTTTAAATCTCAATATTCATCTAAAAGAAACAAGTGTACTGACTTCCGTGTTAGAAAACTGTGGTTCCCAATCAGAGCAGATGTCGTAGTAAACGTCATCACAACAAAGACTTGGCAACTCTAATGGAGCGGTACACCACACTAGCAAGTAGCAGATTCTTTTGTTCATTTGTACCAAAATGATTACGCGATGCTGCTGAATCCTACGTGTATCACTGATTAAGACAATAGCACTGGAGAACAAAGTAAGTACAGAGCAGTGGGCGTATGGTGGTGGGTAGCGGTGGGTTTATTGGCAAAATGGCATCTTGAAAATATGTAAATAAAAATTACTCAAATCACTCCAAATATAACTTTCAGAGGGTAAATGAGAAGGGTCTGAAAAGTAAATTTTGTATAATAGGTCTGCTTTTAAAACAATCAATTAATGACCTAAATACTGAATCACACCTCCACCTATTCATTCATGCTCTCCCATCACAACTAGTACAGGTCTACTACAATTAAGGCAAGGCAAGTTTATTTGTATAGCACAATTTGTACACTAAGTAATTCAAGTTATTACAAAAACTGACTTCTTTGACTGTGCAACAAACAAATAATGCTCAGAGGTAGAAAAAAAGACAGATGATATGAACTTCTAATCTGCTAATAAAAAGTAATTGTATTTATCTAATATCTAGATTATGACTTCAGTACAACCATAATGATGTATTCCTATGCTTATTGCTGATATATTTTCACAGAGAGGCATATTCCTAACTGACAGAACAACACAGACAACTTCCATGGCCTGGAGAAAAACACCAATCAAACTATCAAACCATTGCTGTTATTTACACTGCGAGCTCATCCATCATCACACATTGATATGTTTACAGCCACTATATTTGATGTCACACTGGAGCTACTGCCCTATAGTCTGGTCCCATTTTCTCCATCATTACCTCTATCATCACAGCTTTTCACTGGTGCCCTCCCCTGCACCCCTCCCCCGCCCACTCCTTCCCTCTTCCCCACATGCTTGTCTTCCAGGGGTAGTGTACATGCAGCGCAGACTCCTCTCTCCCCCCCTCGCCCTGTCTCTCTATCAAGGCTCCACGCTGTGCAGGTTTAATTGCAACAGCACCCTCGTGAGCTGCTTGGACACTGTATGTGTGCAGAGAGGGGGGAGTGGGGGAGTGGGGAGGGTAGGGGGAGGCGCTCCTCAGAGTGTTCAAGGATACGCAGCAGGACGGCGGGCCACCTTCCTCTCTCCTCTTCCACCTTGTTTTACATTTCAGCTCAGAGTGCACCGTTACTCGAAGTTCACAAGCATGACATCAACCATCACTGCATTCCTGCCACATACGAGAGGATTCAACAGACAAATACACCACCAGAGTGTAGCCAATAAGCATACTGACTAGGAGTGCGCAAAAATATCAATGTGCCAATATATTGTGATTAGTGTTTTAAATTTCAAATTTAGTGTCACATTTAGGGGTGTGCAAAAATATCAAAATATTCATATATCGCGATAATAAATTTGCTGATACAGTATTGTTATCGTGGGCTGCTGTATTGATATATCGCCAAGAGTATTTTTTGGTATCTTTAAGCTATTTTTTGTGTGACCGCACTACAATTCTGTTGCTTATTTAGTGACAGGAAACTTGTTTATGGAATACACTTGACATATTCACTGTTTTGATAATTAAAATCAAAACCTCAGGGAGTAGTTTAACAAAGAAATATATCATGTGCATATCAATTATAACAATACTGTATCGTGTATCATGTATTGTATTGAATCATGAGGGACCCTGTGATTCCCAGCTCTAATACTCACATATTTTGACAAACGCTGTATATAGTATTGGCTCACTCATTTGAATATAAGTCAAAAGCACCCTTATTTCAGACATGTGGTTGCATAAACTTGGTGAGCTAAATTATCAGACTTATTTTGTCACTTAACCCATAATATTTGTACAAATACAATACAACGAAACAAAACAAAACATAAAAAACAGATTTAAGTGTAGGGTAGTAGCACAGTACACCTCATGTTTTCACTCTGCTCCCCGCCTGTTCTCATTGGCCCTCATGGACAGCACAGCCTGCGTCTCCTGGTCAGACCTCCCATGATGCCCATGGAGAGCTCCTGTCAGCTCCTCAGTCCTCTCCTTAATCAGCTGTCACATATCACACAGTCCGCCTCCTCCCTGAGCCCTGCCCCGTGGGCTAGTGTGTGCTCCAACATGCATGTCACTGACCACACAAGCACACTAACACAGCCATACATACAAACTGCTCCATTTTATCATACCACTTTTTACTCCTTTAAAATATTAGAATATAGCGCTACAAGAAGTATTACTATTGAATTTGAATAGCAAATCGCAAGGACTGCAATAACTTTGAACATCAATTTCCTATGCAAATAAAAAAAAAAACATATACCATGTCCTTTTACGTATAAACCGCTAATCCTGCAGTTTAGACCTCTAGAAACATGTTCTGAATAGGGGATTTAAAATTTTACAGGTCAATGTTGACCCAAACACCATATATATTATTGAATTTGTATTTTTTCAAAGCTGTTCTGTAGTTACTTTAAATGATAAATAACTGTTACAAAACACTTTTGGGTAATATTTAACTATTTGCCATTTGTTTTTAAAGGAAATAAATAATATTTTCAATCCCTGCCCTTGTATCGGTTGATATCAACCGATACAATAAATATCATAAATAAACTAAATAAATTTAAAAAAAAAACGCATGGGAATTTTATATTAGTTTAGCAGTTCAGATTTCAGTCTCAAATGTTAATACTCGTGGACGTGTTTAAAATATGGACTTTGAACGGAATCCTTCTATCAAAACCAAATCTCAAACCAAATCATAATTGTGACTACATATTTTCCCCAAATTGTTCAGCTCTGTTTGAATAAGTTTGTAAGATTTAGAGATACTTGGGAAGTTAGCATTTCTCCTCATTTATTAATTAAATACACGAATCCTAACTTGATTCTATACCTCGCTCGCCACAGGAGTTCACTCTCCCACTCACTTGCTTTAGTAAACAAGACTGCAGCATCTATAGAGGCAGCCAGCATCTCCACATCAGCGTCCATAAATCAGGCCCAGTTCATGATGATGGAGCGCTGGTGTTCCCCTCTTAATGACAGCAAAACACTTGGCCACTCTGTCTCTCTGTCAACACCGCTGTGTGCATGTGTGTGCGCGCGTGCTTTATTAATTCATTTATCTGCTAATGTTGTGCAGCTGGGGAGAGCCAGATAGTAGGATGCAGGGGGGCTTGGATGAGAGGCGAAAAGCAAAATAATGACGGGTCTGGACTGAAGAAAGTGTGCGATTGTTTAATCACCTCCGCGGCTGCAGCTCCATCCACACGCACACGCACTTGTCTAAAAGATTAGTGATTAGCCCATGAACCCACTGGCAGACATGACAGGCCACAATGCATCTCGCGAAGCCATCAAAACAAACAATGACCAAACTGTGATTTAGAATCTCTCTCATCTTGGACAGAAGACAGCAGGTGAAGTGAGCAGCAGCACCTCGGTAAAGTTTTTAGCCCGGGAACCCTGTAGATAGACAGTAGACAGGGAACTTTCTCCATTGTATCAGCCTAGAGTTTTTTTTGCACTCCCCAGCTGGTGCCAGGGAGTCTGATAAACAATAGATGAGGAGCAGGATTATTTGGGATGTCCAACTTGGCAGGAGAGACACTTCTACTTCTGCCACAACTGGAAAAGAATTTCTGCTGAGGCTTAAGTGGGTTTGGCTGCAGAAATGTGAGGAAAGAGATGTCAAAATGATGCTAACAATTAATATACAATGTAATAAAACCATTAACTATACATGTATTTGTACACTACTACGTAAACATCTTAGATATTCTTCAATCTTCATTATTGTTTGGATCACCTGTCATTTATGTTCTCCAGCCTTTTGAATTGTAGTCTTGGTGCAAATGTTGTACTAATTTGAATTAAGAATAAAAAGTTTTTAGAGAAAATTTCTTGACTATGATTGATTGGTTTTTCACTGAGCTAACCCAGCCATATGTTTCCTCTATGTTTATGATTTGTGAAGATAATAAAGCCTGCTGCTTTAGGCTGTTTAGACATCCCTCATGTTCCATTGTCCTGTCTAAGCAGACAGGGTTTCCAGTCCAACAGAGCAGGGGCCTGGTCCCAGAGGCCTAGCCCCACAGCGCTGCAGCAGCGCTAACACACTTACACTCACTCACACAGTGTATAATGTGGAGGGAGCACCCAGGAGCCCACATCCTGCAGCGAGACAGGAGGAGCGGCTAACGGGAGGCTGGCAGCATGATCTAAGACCACAGCTGCTCTGATGTGATGGAATAATGTACTGTAATTAACAAACACACACACACATGCACTTTGTATGTGCTGGCTTTTGAGAAAAACAACAAGATTAAAATATCTCAAGCTACAACAAGCTTGGTTCAGAAGACAAAAGAATGCCCTACCACTGGTGCAGCAAGTATCAAGTTAAAACAAGTGTCACACTCATCAGTGGCTGAAGGCCTAATGTGAAGGGACTTGTGAAGACTTACTACACTACAATGCTCATACAGAGACAGCCTCAGCCTTCTGACATCTCCATACATGACTTAAATCAAGAGTTGAAAATGTAAGGGGCAGATGAAACAGGAAGCAGTCTCAGCAGGAAAGAGGAAGAGGAGGGTGTGAGACAATGACTGGGCCTCTGGGGCCTCTCTGTTCCAAACATAGGAGGGTGCAGTCTTGCATCTCTCCTCTGTCTGCCTCTAGCCTTTAACTGCTCAGTCACACCTCTCACAGCGGGAGCACAGGGCCAATAAATTGGGGAATGTGGGTTTATATGAGGCGTCCAGCTCACATGTTGGACTCAGTGTCATGTGGGTTGCAGGTGAGCGCTGTGACTGCCGTTGGAGGAGAATAGTTCTTTCATGTGCTCACCCGGCCCGTGCCCTTTGTATGTACAGTGCCACGTGTGGGTGTGTTCTCCAGGCAGGAGACACAAAGTCTGTTTAATCCACAGCAGCCCTGGACACACAGCACAGCAGGCCAACACAAGCACAGCTCACACAGAAACACGCTGATGCCGGCTCTGCAAGGCTGGGAGCCTGCTCCTCACCACACATGGGTAATCCATCCAGCACTCTCTCAGAGGGGAGCAGAGCCTCAGACAAGGCTCCAAATATGGAGACACGTTACATGCTCACAGGCATACCACAGGAACATTCAAAAACAGACTCAAGGTACTTTAATGCTCAACATGCTGCAGCCCATATGCACAGTATACACTGTGATGGCACCTTAGCAACTGTAAACTGTATCTGAAGCTGAATCTGTCAGAAGCTGTCAGCATACTGAGCATTCAAGAAAAACATCCATGAAAACTTAAGTTGAAAGTGGGTGCCAGATAAATGACTAAATGTGATAAAAATTTGATAATTTATTTCCAAGTGAGTAAAAAAATATGGCAGGACCACTGATTCAAGTAGCATTGATGTGTATGGAAATATTTAAATACAAATGTTGTACCATTCTGCTTAGTACTTACTCCATTATTGAAAGTAATTGCTGTAATAGCAGTATTTGAACAGCAGGAGAGCAAACATTATTTAAACTGCTACTGCAACTACAGTAAACGGTAAATTAGAGCAGAACTCCCCTGAACACCTCCTGAGCTTTGTGAATGACAACACATTATAGCACGTTCTTGTGCGTAATCAAAGTCAACACACGCCATTTACTCTAAACTATAGATCCTCCCACTATGGAGCATCTTCGCACATTTCCACAATGACAGTCCGGAGCTGTAACAGATACACCAAGCACAAAGACATGAAAGGCGGTAGGTCGGGAGCCACATTTAAACTTGTAATGGTGCGCGCCCACAGTGTACCACGGGACTCCCCCAGGACCTCCTCTGCACGCCCGTTCTCCTGATCTCTCACTCCCCCTCCTTCCCTCCGACAGGTCCATCAGAGGAGGGGAGGGGGCGGAGGCAGGTAGAGGGAGCAGAGAAAAGAGGAAAGTGAAAAGAGAGCTAATGATTGGCCGACCCCCCGCTCCCGCAAAAACAAAAAAGTCAAACCGCAAAAGGAAAGGATGTGGGCAGAGGTGCAGCGGTGAGGCCACAGCCACAAAGAAACGTGTGGCTTCATCTACATTAACAGGGGAAGACAAAAGAGGACGAGGCGCGTTTGATGCCAGGCACACTCATTTCAGAACACATATTAGTAGGATTCCTTTATTTATTTATTTATTTTATAGAATGCATGAGGGTTATAATGTAATGTAGAGCTAGCTAATCTGGCAAAAATATAAAATCAAATTGGATGCAGTACAATTTTAATCTGCAAGGAGTTTTGTAATTCATAAATATGATCACAAATAAGTAATTTGTTTCCCACATTGATTAAAGCTGCACAACATTTCTGGTGGAGGGTTCGCTATCTGCTTGTGTGCATAGAGATGTTACTGCTTTGCCTGGAATGTTCCATGGTATGACATTAAACATATCCATCTAGTAGTTATTCATTACAGGTATTTCTACTGCTCAATAATACATTAATTCCTTCTGTGAATATGGGCGACTCTCCACAGACCTGAATTGTAATGTAGCATAGTGCTGTAACCTGCTTGTCTCCCTCGTGATAGATAGGTTTAATCTATACTGCGGAACGCTCTAGACAAAGCAATAACATTTCAATGGAGACAAGCAGGTGGCGGACCCTCCACTAGAAATGTTACGTAGTGCACATTTAAAATGAGCAGTTCTCGACACAATCCTAAGACAAAAATTCCTTACTTTTCAAGGAATCATAACTGTCCATAACTAACTGCTTGTATATAGTAGTTTTAATAAGCCAACCTGAATTAACTACACAACTGCAACTAATATTTTACTTAGTTCTTATATTTGTATTAAATACCATGTCAATTCTTAGCAAAAAAAAAAAAAAAAATAATAATAATAAAAACAGTATCATCTGATCTATACTGCAATATTCCCCCTTTCACAAGAGGCGCCATCTCAGCGCCATGTTTTCCAGAACTTAAGGACAGCCTGTTAATGTCTCGCCTCTTGTTCATTCATCAAGTTGGTAGCTTGTTGGGCAGGTGATACAAGATGTGGAGATTACGTTGGCAAGTCATGCCAGATAAGAACATCTGCTCATTGGAAACATTTAAATGTAAATGGGAAAAGACTGGAGGAGGCAGAGGCATAATTTAGCGTCAGAAAAGGCGAAGGTGGGACGAAGGACTGGAGGGAGGACTGGAGGGGGCCTGATGAAGGGAGCGTGTGGGGGGCCCAGATCTGAGCCGGAGCACTCCTACCTCGGAAAAGAGGGATTTGCTCTCAGTGGGAGGGATGGAGAGACGAGGAGAGGCAGGAGGACCACGGAGAGCACAGAGGGGGTGAGCGAGCGAGGGAGGGGGGAGGAGGTGAAGCAGATCAAGAGAAAACAGGGATTTATCATACAAATCAGAAAATGTGCTGTTAGCAAGGTGGTCCAGCTCACACAATGCAACATAATGCATGTAAAAAAAATACTGTACTACAGCTTCAGTCATACAGCCAGCGTTTGGTTGTCATGGCAACAGTGACCACAAGTAAAGTTGTCAAATGAAAGCTTTACAAATAGTTGCATACAATAGGTCCTTTTCACAATAGTGTTCAGCTAGTTCCAGTTGACTAAAAATTGCAAACCTTCACTTAAAGTCCCGTATATTCCTATGGAGAATAAAATATGGAGAATAAAATAAAACAATAGTTATTTAAAGATCACGTGATGGACAGAAAATTACTGACTGCATGTTAAAAAAAAATGTACAATGTAAAAACTGCACTGGAGGATGCTTGTGTTTATGGAAAAAAACATCTTTGTCTCAGTTTGTCAAAATTAAATGTAATGCTAATATACATTTAATTTAGGTTAGGTTAGCTTCAAGACACAAAGATCCACTTTTTAACATGTATCCTGAAGTGATGTGTTTACAGCATACATAGCATACATCAGTAATTTGTTTGCATCTTAATCTTTAAATATGATGATGATTTATGGATTTATTTTAGCAAGACTCAGCGAATCCTCCATAGGAATAAAATGAGACCATCAGCACTAGTTGTAAAAATTATTTCATTAAAATTTTCATTAATAGGAAGTTTTCTAAATAATGAAGATATTAAGACTAGTTACGATTTGTCATTTAAGAACCAGAGTTAAAAAAAAAAAAAAAAATGTATTTGTGTAGAACGCCACTTTCACTTTTGCACAACTGTGACACATACCCACACACACCCATACCCAACAAATATATTTACAATCACCATACCCACATTATTTCTGTAGACACAACCATGAATCTTTTAGTTTTAGGCATCCAAGTAGAGCTCCATGTTGACGACCATCTTTGACCTTTGAAGGACCCATGTTGGTGCCTCTTGTGATTAATGGGAAAACAGAGAGAGAGACAGCTGCTTCTGACAGGAGAGACCCTCACTGTCCCGGGCCCACGCTGCTACTTTTACCACCAGACCATTTTCTTTGACTCCTCTGTACATTTCTTCTGTCTCTTCCAGAAGTTGAATAGCACTGACTCCACTGTTTCCAGACCGCGCCGACATACATCACATCCTACTCGCCACATTAGGAAGGTCACAGGGGCCAACTTCATCTCCCACTCTCAATTTATTCATGCTAATTGTCTTTGATAAAAAGAAGAGCTGCTTAAAACTTGCTTACACTGACCAAAGCTAATTGAAAAATGTGTTGGGACAAGGAGGCACACTTTTATGTCTTGTCCCTTGTTCTGTGATTCTTAAACTCAATTAGGAAATTAGATAGAGCTTTCTGGGCGATAAACAGTGGCCTGGGAGTGCATAAACACACCACCTTGTGATGTAATTACGGGAAGTGCTCCACTGTGTTTTTAAACTACATCTTCACTAGAATCATTTGGATAATTTGAGCCCCTGAATTTCCAGTCTCTATTGAACAAAAGGTAAAAGGTAGCTGTTGAACTTGAAAATTACCACTTGATAGAGACATTTTGAACATTTTGAGCTTTGGAGATGTAGACAGACTAATAATAAAGAATAATTCAAAAATGTGTGAATGAAACAAAGCACAACTGCAGGTATATTTTTCATGTGGTCTAATATGTCTAATATGACTTAAAGCTCACAAGAGTCAAGTTTGCGTAACATATTACCTTTAAATGATATTGGACTATTGGACAGGATCACATTATTTTCTCACAAGTTCAAGTACTATGACATCCTGCGAAAGAGCATCAAGTGTGCGTAGCCCCTCCCACAGTGGAGAGAGCAGCGAGCGCAAACAGCAGCAGGGTAGAACAGGCTGAGCTGTGGACCAGACTCTTTGATGCTCTTTAAAAATAAAAGCACACACTCTCAGCTGCTCGGTGGTGGATTCTTACACTGTGATGACCGTGGGTAAAGCACTTAAGCTGCTGTAATTAGCCTGATCGCCGTGGTGACTGAAGATGCTTCCTTTCATGCGCTCACATCACAGACGAACAGCGCACACAGATAAGGAGAGACGGCTACACACAAGACTCATAGTAAAGGGCTGTTAAGTAAGATTATAGTATGTGGAGATTTAAGTACAGTGAGACAAAAAGCAGCTAGAGCAAGACAGCCATGGTATTTCAAATTTAATAGTTTCTTTTTCAGAATTTTGATCATGTATTGACATAGGACAAGATACAATTTCCACAAGACGCAAGATTGGGTCCACGAGAACAAGGCAAGACAAGATTTTGACTTGTGCAATTGTGCAATTGAGTTCATAATTTTGGCCTCACATTTTTATTTACTTTATTTAATATTTTAGCTGTCATTCCAGCAGTGCTTTTTGGAACTACAGGTTCGCAAAATGTTTAACTCGCCACCCCGTTTTTGTCCAATCTAAATCGTGGCATGAGATCTTGTCCCATCCCTAGTATTGACGATATCACAAGTAACAACTACAGTGAAAAGCTAGAAAACTATGTAAAATGTTCTTTAGTGCAGCATCACCACTTTGAACAACTCTGAAAGTATTGCAAATTCTTACATGATTTGATTTCTACTTGTTGGACCCGTGTGACTTTATTTGGAAATTTGCAGATAGATATTCATAATAGCTTTTATCAACGCTGTTTGTTTTCCACTTCAGCCCACAATATTCCTACAGCGGGTAAAATCTTTGTAAAATGACTTGAACAAAAACGGCACTGAACGTGTATAATAAAAAAATGACAGAAAAATGGAGCGAGTGTGAAAGAAATCAAAAATGGGAGGAGGAGGAGGAGGTGTGGAGCAGTGGAGCTGAGCCAGAGCTAAACAAAGAACTACAGTAACAGTCCACTGGCCACACAGCTGCTCTCTCTGACTGTGAGGGTCCCCATAGGTGTCCACCCATTCAGAGCAAGGCCTGCCAACTCATAAACCCCCAACCTCCACCTCCAGCAAGGACTGCACCGTGGAGCGCCACCAAAATTATTATGCTTTTGTACAGAAAATATAGTCATTTGGAAACTTGTTTAACAATTCTTTTTTATCCGTCTTCTCCTCCTTACCTGTGTTTAGCAGCGGAATTAAAAGCAATGTATATTTATTCTTTTATTATACAAAAATAAAACTAAAAACACATTTACTATTATTTGGTTAAAATTAAGAGAACTGTATTTGAAAAAAATTTGATACCAACATTACAAGAAATTACCAGATGATTTCATTATTTGACATTAAGTGTGACCTACGACAGCTCTCACAAGAGGAGGAACCCTGCTGTTGTAATTAAAGGTGTCCTTGACAATGGGACGAGCCACTTTCACACTCCTCTGAAACTCAGCTCTGAAACCAAGAAACAGCTTCGGAAATCTCTGTGCATAAATTAGCAAACACAATTCCTGGATTTATAACACAAATATAGCAGTATAACAAATGAGTCTTTCTGATTTTCCTTTTTTATCCTTTCTTTGGGCTTTTTCCTTCTTGCTTTAGATGTAGTTTACATGTTGACAGGCAGTTTAATCAGGACTAGTGCTTTACCAGTGAGCAATTTAATGTGATATTGTACATTTGCTTATAGGCTCATATTTAGAGTGTACCACTATTTATAACTCAGGCCAAACAGGCTGTATATATGTGATTTGTCATTATTTAAACCAATAAGGCAGTACAGATCTGTATGCATGGTCTGACGATGCCGGAGTGGCCACAAAGCCGAGGTGAGCGGTAAAGATTGAGAAGGAGAGGCAGAGCGGTGTCTGGAGTCTGCATCTGCATGTTTGTGTGTGGACGGGCCAGGTGCTGGGACCAGAGCATGTCCCAGGGCAGGGACTGCAGGGGTCCCATGTCTCCCCTCTGCTTCCTGCTAACGAGACACACACGTGCATGCACACACAAACGCACACATACACACATACAGCGGGCGCATCCATCAGGGCAAGGCTGAGGGTCGCACTGCGCCCCGTTAGCCCACCACTGAGGACCCAGAGCCCGGGGGCACGCTCAGCCTCCGCCTAAAACACACACAAACATACACGTGTGGACATGCAAACAGGGCAGCTCATCAGGATTCAGCCCTGAGTGAGAGATTATGCTGCTCACATACTGAAGAGGCTAAAGCTCAACACTGACCGCCAACAGTTACGTACCATAGCAACAAGTCATACACACTATGCCATAGTAATGTATGATGGGACGAGTATCAGAGCAACAAAAAACATACACTGAAGAAGTTTTAATACATGCAAAAACTCTGCATAGAAAGAACCCACCACATTCCTGAATCAAAGCAGGGACCTACTCATTGACAGCCGTGAGTCACAGCACTGCCCTCAAAGCCATAAAAAAATAACACTTGAATGAAAACAAGAAAAAGTAAGACTGTTTGGTTGAGAAGGTTGCTTAGTTGTGACTCTCTAGACCTCAGTAGAGCTCAGTAGAGATTAATTTGATTTTACATTTGAACAGTGATGGCCCTATATAAATCCATCTCTCTTTTGTGGCTAAAATGTGTGTCTTCTCTATCTTCAGAGGGGTGTCCTTTGTCTTGTATAAGGCGAGCTGCTGACTCTGGTCCGCTGGGGTTGATCCTTAGAGGTTGCTTCATCCTCCAGTATGCTACAAGTCGGTGCGTTCCTCACTACACTGGGCTGCATGTACTCATGTGGATAGGGGATTGTGTCTTTCGGGCAGACATGGTTCTGTCAAAGAGCTGCAGGATAGCATCATTATTCCATGGTAGAAAATACTGAAGTAAGAGCAAAGGTGTAGGCTGCCTTACATAACATTTAAGGTGATGTGTAATTAAGACAGAATGGTATACATTTTCTCCCGCAGATGTGATTAGACCACAGGGACAGCCCACACATTCAAACACACCATGCACAAGCAGGGCCATTACAGAGCATTACCAGACACATTAAGTGGCAGCTACAACAACACGCGGCTGTTAAACTTTATGATCGTCAGTGTACGAGCTGCATTCAGAGAGTCACTGAGGTACAGGGCTTAGAGGTATCTCACTCAAACCAAAGTAAATCACTGAAAAACCAGGGAACTGCAAATTTTAGTTTAGTTTCTGGAATTCAATATTTCAGTCTTCTAAGGTCTAAACTAATATAACAATAGAGTCTGAGAAGTGAATGAATTAACAACATGGTCTCATTGAAATGTAGAAAACATAATGGGCCAAAAGCAGTACAAATTGTTGACCTATTCTTCAGGTGAGCCATTATCGCTAATAGTGTCTGGGTCAGGAGTCTATGTTGTAATCTGAGAAAGTCATTAAGAAGAAATGTGGCTTTACAAAGCGTGGTCTCATCTAAGGGATATTATTAGAAGCTGAAATAAAAGACACAGCAGAAAAAGTGCTGAGGGATGCAACAATATATGAGTAAGCATCCGGGCCACTTTTACAGGTTTAAACAGAATACACAGGAACAGGTCTGCGAAAGCCCAGGGCTAAAGTGCACCAGGAAAGAGATGTAGAGAGAGAGAGGGGGAGAGAAAGTGAAAGAGAGAGAGAGATACTAAGGAGGGGCCAGAGGCATGGACAGAGGCAGCCACAGGCCAGCTCCTGCTCTGATGCACAGTTCTCTGTGTGTCTGTGTGTATAGTGTGCGTGTGTGTGTGCGTGTGTGTGTGGGCGAGAGGCCTGTTTGTGTGGATGAATTATTCAGGTCCGTGGAGAGGGCAGCCTGCTGCGGTAATGAGGAGGACATGCATTGATACCAAATATTGCTGGTGGGAAGCTATCGATTGAACAACCATTTGTCCAAACTTTAGTGTGCGATCCAGGGCAGTCTGCAGCCCTTTACAGAGAGTTACAGACAGCTGGACAGACGAAGAGACTAAACTACTGCATAATGTGCTGGCTTACAATAGGAATACTCAATATGATGGCAGCGCGCTAATGAAGAGGGGGAAATTGTGTGTTTTACTACTGCTACAAACTTTGCTAAGGAGAAAGTTCAGTACTCTGCCATATCAGACATCATGCCTCAAGAGTATAGTATATCCATATATCTATATCTATATATCTAGATATATAGATAGATAGCTAGATAGAAATATATAGAAGTGTATTTTGGTTTATCAAAAAGTATATTGGGAAGAACATAAGGAGTAAATGGCATTTTAACACCACAATATTCATGAATGTGTATTCACTACATACAAATATATTTTCACTATATAACACAGTGTGTCTCTAAAAGAGCCCTGATTTCACAGAACCATATTGACTGTAAAAGTTACCATCACATATTCCCCTTCTTTGTGGTGTCACAATGTCAGATATTCCAGGTTAGGGAGAACACAAGGGAAATTACGCTTCAGCCCGAGCCCCTAGCATTGTGTAGCATTGTGTAGCTGTGTGTGTAGCTGTGTGTGTGTGTGTGCGCGTGTGTGTGTGTGTGTGTGTGTGTGTGTGTGTGGGTCTCGGGGGTGAGTGTGTTACCATAGGGGAAGTGGACACACAATGAAAAGCCGGAGACAGCGTTGGAGGGTGCAGGGGAGAAGGAGGCTGCGTGATGGAGAGTGGGACAGAGCAGAGGGATTAACACCAGGAAGTCTGAAGGCAACTACAGGAGCCCCATCAACCGGTCCCAGCGCTTCTCATTACACAGGCAGGACTTAACATATTCTGCACTCAGATGGATGGCTATTTTAACCTGCATCTGCTGCGCTCTATCACTGTGGCTCCGATCAAACTCTGCTCAAATAACTTTAGGATGTTTGTAAAACAGTTTTTGTATTCTATATAGTATTATAGAGTTGAAAGTATTTAAAAGGAGTTTTTCCAAACAACTAGGGCAAGGACGGGGCTATTTTCATAAAGGACGATAAAAGACACGTTCACTCTCACATTCACTTGTAACAATACAAGGTAATTTTGTGTCTGTGAGGTAAGTCCAACATTTTAGTTTCAGTGTTTAGTCAAAACTTTTCGTTGTTTTAAAAGTTGAAACTAAATAGATATACCACTAAGACTTCAGCAAAAACATCTCAAAGCCTGGCCAGAGTTCAATGTAGTAACTCAATATTAACCAACGGTATCCAAGTCAGTCAAATAGTACTGAATAAATGTTATGGCCAGGACAATTCTTTATGAATAGTTTTAAATCTATTTAACAGGTCAAAAGTAGCTGGTGCCGCAGGTCTGCAATCAGGAGCTAACGTGCTTATTGCTTTGGTGACATACAGACAGTCAAAGCTTGTCAGCTGATTGGTCTTTAGTGCCCATCCAGGTGACTGATGCCGGTGCTTTATTCTGCCTTTCCTGTGGCACTAAAAGCCCAGATTGAAAATAGAATGGTGGGAGGCGTTTCCACAGCCCCTTTCAAAAAGCTCAATTGCTTTTGGCGCGGCGGTAAGTCTGACACAAAGTGGCGCTGGGAATCAAACCCGCAGCAGCCCTCCGAGCTGCCGCAGCGGGCACAGTGAAGTTACACTCGCACACACACGCACACCCACGCCAATCATACTCCGAATACACATGCACACAATTAGAGTACACACAATTACTGCCAATCACACAGGGCGCCCCATTCTCTGCTCTATTCTTTGTGTCACAGCGGCTCTCACTTAGCCCCCCGCCCACCAGGACACCCCAGGCAGCGGCACTCCGACCTCAGCCTCTCCTTCACCTGTGCAGGCCCGTAATTACTGTGTGTCAAGGGAACAGCTAAAAACAGACCCACAATTACAACTCCACACCCAGCATACTATAAGTGTTAAAGTGAACATTTAACATAGAGACACATATGGTAAGGCCACAAAGTTTGGCATGTGCTGTCACTGAGAAACTGACCTCAAAGCCAAAAACAAACATAGACAGGACGCATCTGAACAGTTGTTTATGATATAGGTCCCTAAATGTACTCTTTGAGAGAAGATCAAAGTCACAACATTAAACTGTAAAAGGACTGAACTAGGGTTGAGAATTAATTGCATTTCTAATTGTCAATGATCATCTTGGTCTACAGCCAATCCTCTGTCAGTAAGAGCATGTGGTCTGGAGCAGAGTTGAAATTTGGAAGAAAAGATTTGACCATTTTTATTATGTTAAATATTTGATGAGTTGATTAAAAGTTTGTGGTGTTTTTGTTCAGTCAGATTAACAGACATTTTTGTTACTAATAAAACAAAATAAAATCTAAGCAAAAATGTTGAAAATATTATTAATTTTTGCGGCCAGTCATAGCTGAAAGAGACCAAACCAAAGATGTTTATGTAATAATTTCAAGTTCATATTTTTGATGATGAAAAAGACAACTCTGTACAAAGTTTAACAGCTTCCAAAACAAAAATGTGTATTTATTATTGCCAGTTATATTATTGCACTTTGTTATTATAATATATTGTGATTTGTGAGCTACTGTATCCAAATAATTTCCCTCTTGTGGATCAATAAAGTTCGTCTAAGTCTAAATCCACATCCATCGCAACATCATTTCTGTCCAATAAGACGTCATCCATTGATTCTCCCATCCTCACATCCTCACACAGAGCATGCAGTTGCCGGCCAGTTGCATCTAGGACACGCCCCGCTCCTCAACTCCAAAGAAAAAACATCTGGATAGCTTCCAAAAGCACCATGCATCACAACACACACATACCCAGAGTCTAATGAAGCCCCGGTAGTGACGGAGGAGCAGCAGGGAGACCGGTCCATGTGTGTGCGTGTGTGCGTGTGTGTGTGTGCGTGTGTGTGTGCGTGTGTGTCTCCGGCGGGATAATTATGGCACTCCTCAGCAGCTGAGCGTGCCAGATGTACAGGGAGAAGGAGGAGAGAGGGAGCATTGCAGCGGAGAGCGTGCACCGCGATACAGGCATACATTACCAACAACAGTGTGTCAGGACTGGCCAGAGGGAACATGGGAGTTTGTGTTCAAAAGTCGTGTCCATGTTAGAAGACATTAAGCAGTGTGAAAAGTCCGAGTGTTTGGCATGAGGGCTTTTGTTTCGTGCCATCCGCCATTATCAGGTTGGCGTGGTCACAAATTGCCAATTCAGATTCCAGGAGACGTACGTTTGTACTGAAAAGGTGTGTGGATATGAGAGGTGAAGGTCAAATAGTTTAGTAGAAGTTAATGTGTAGTTTCAATCTTTGTAAAATGGGTGTTAAAGAAAGATATTCTTAAAATATGGAAGCATTTTTATAGTTATTTTAAAGGTGCACTATGTAACTTTTCTGAAGAGGGTGTGCATGGAGATGTTAATGCTTTGGTTTAAATTGTCCACAGTATGGTATTAAACTAATTTGCCTTCTATTCATTGCTCAAATATCTTAAAAAATATTAAATCTTGTGGGGTCGCCTCTCCACAAATCTAGCCTGTAATTTGGCTTACAGGTCTCCATGGAGATTCTTAAGTTTATGGCCATACTGTGGAACATTCTAAGCACATCTCCATGGAGACGAGCAGCTGACGGACCCTCCACCAGACAAGTTACACAACGCACCTTTAAGTAATTCTAGTATTTTTATTTTATTAAGAAAGTCTCATTTAAATAATTTTGCTTTTAATTTTGACATCTCTTGAGGGAAGGATATTTTTGGCAGTAGGAAGAATTGTAAATAAAGAAAAGGATGAATATTGTGACAAGATTTTTTTTTAGTTGTTTTGTTCTTTTTAAAGTAATCAAATCATTATTAGTAGACACTAGGAGTTTTTTTTTTTTTTTTTTTTTTACTTTTTTACTCAAACAACACAGATTCATTTAACATTTTGTTCCCTCCACAATGTTCATGATTTCGCAGAAGCCCCAGTCTGGTCCAATTATACATTTCTACACTTTCTTTTACTTCCTAAAGAGGAGAATGAAGGCAGAAACGGAAACAAGCAAAACACCTCACCTCAAAAACACAGAGCTCAGAAAGTGAGTGCTCCACAGAAGGCCGTCTTTGTCACCTCTCTCGCTCAGGGGGGGCCAGCCGAGCGTCAAGGGAAATTACAGCAACCAGAAAGCATCGATTTGTCCGCGTCCAATGTGCATGTGTGCATTCCTCTGTCTGTACTAAGGGTCTTTGTAGAGCAATAACGACAACAGCCGAACTACACCTGCTTAGAGACACTACATCCGAATAACAGTGTTACATCGAGAGATGAGGTACACATGGGTTTTTTTTTTATCTTGTTTTTGTTTCTTTCTTTATGTTTGTGTGTAAAATGAATGAATGAAAATTTCGACAATAGTGATTAAATAAAAAATTAAAAAATTTAACATCTTTTGAAATGGAAAAAAAAAAAAAAATCCTCAAAATGTCACATATTCATGGGGTTCAGATTCCTGTTGCGACCTTTTGAGGACATTTTTTCCCCATTAAAAGGTGCAGTATGTAACGTTCTGGTGGAGGGTCTGTCACCAGCATGTTTCCATGGAGATGATATTGCTTTGCCTGGAATGTTCCCCAGTATGGCATTAAACTATATCTTGCATTTAAAATTTGATTGCAAGTGTTTTTATTGATCAGAATTACTTTGCATTCTTACTGTGAGCGGCGTCGCTTCTACCCAGATCTGACTTGTAATTTGGCCTGGCTGCATCACCAGCTAGTCTCCCTGTAGATCGATAAGTTTAATGCCATACTGTGTACATTTCAGGCAAAAGAATCTCCATGGGAACAAGCAGGTAACGGACCCTCCACCAAGGGCACCTTTGTGGATCACTGTGACAACGGTCCTAATTTCTTATCATTCTGAAACAGAAAATATATATATATATGAAAATATATATAAAAAAGATAATATCGCATCTGTTGTTTTGGAGATGCTAAATTTGAATATCAAGTATATTTCCTATAATTAAACAAACGTCACTATGGAAACGGTCCTAGATTCTCATCATACTGAAACCCATTTTAGCACATTCCTGAACCATTGTTAAAATACTGTCTAATATCGTTATTGAGCAAAAAAAGTGAAGATATTAATTTTTGTCACCATCACCCTCCCCTAACATCGAAGCTTGAACCCGTCTCTCCTCTAGCTTAGCATTGAGCCGATTCTCCGCTCATGTGGTGTAATTTAGAGCACGCACAAACGCTCACCCTCTCCCAGCGTGGTTTTGTGTGTCACACCTCACACTGAGCTGCTGCCTGTCTTCAAGCATCTCCTCCTACTTCCTGTTATTCCCAGCAATAGGAGAGTTAACACATACACATGCACAGGAGTTTGACTAAGGGGGAAATATTATGCAGAAACGTATTTTTTAACTTAGGAATAGAATAATAAAAAATAATGTAATAATTATGTCTGTGGTGCTAAAACACTACTGAGATCCAAGTCTTAAAGGAATTCACAATTCACAAAAAAAAACATGTTTGTGAGATAAAAATAAATAAATAAATAAATAAATACATCAATTAATGAATAATAATAATAATAATAATTACTTGATTTATTTAGTAATACTAAGCCTGAATAATTTTAATACACTATCTATTTATAGTTATAATCTATGTTCATTTTAAATCACAATATTCATCTTAAAACATTCATCTAAAACAGCTGTCGGCTCCTCGGATGGGTAGCTGCAGAACACACTAGCATGTAGCAGATTTTATATAATATCACTGATTAAGAAAATAAAATCTGAGAACGAAGTAAGTAGAGAGCAGTGGGTGTATGCCAGTGTCAGTGAAATCAGGGGTTGATTGGCAAAATGGTGGCTTGAAAATAAGCGATTAAAAATTGCTCAAACATGCACACATCAGGGTTAAAACATGGTTAAAAGCTTTAAAAAGTCAATTTTGCAAAATAGTTCGGCTTTAAAGTACCACTGATACTTCAAAGATTCATTCAGATGTATTCAACTACACCAACTCCCATTTGATCTTTATTAAAACCTCTTAAAACCTCTAAGACTTCACAATACAACTGCAAATACTTCTTAAAATGAACTGATTGCAAATCTACTAATGTATTCCTCCAGTTTCCTTCTTATTACTCAAGACAATACGCCGCCGTTTGTCATTCTCGTCCAGCCTAAACTGGCAGAACAAATCCACATATTGCTTTTTGCATTTTTCTGTCCAAATGCTCCTGCTCCTCAGTTTGTCTCTGCCTCTCACTGACATGACAAGCTTCATTAATTAGCCTGCATTTGTAAAAGTGTCTCACTAAATCTGTTTGAACACTAATGGACCGATCGCTGGGAGGGGGTCCAGGTATAGTAGGTATGTATATGTTTGAATGGGGGAAAAAATGCATTGATTCAACTGGGACAATAGAAATCACACAGATACTAAAGGCTTCTTTTTTTTAATCAGTTTGGTCTCTTAGCATACAAGCTTTCATGTGGAAACATTAAAATTATAATATTTAATTTAATCCACTTGCAGCCATAGAGTTATATGAGACATTGTAATTTCTCAAAATGCATTTTCTCCCATTCCAATCCCTTAAAATAGCACCTACATACAGTACACCAAATTTTCCAACAATGTACTTAAAAAGATTTTGACAAAACTTAGAGATTTTTTATATATATATGTATATCTAATTCCAAATCTGATTTTTAGTATCTAATATGACAACAAAAAAGGTTGGTTTTTTTATATATTTATGTGAGTAAACTACAGAAGAAGTTTCAAATTGATATCTCTAAATACACTTTTTTTTTTCTATTCACCTGCGTCCTGCCTCACTTTAAGGTCAGCACCACAATGAACAGAAAACGTGCACTTGCTTCTAGTTAGCCTGTCAATGTTTTTTGACATGATGTCATATCATTACCAGCTTTACCCAAGATGCTTTGCAAGTCAAAACCCTAAAAATAGAGCTGGTAATAATTAGGATAGTCTTCTCTATAATTATAAGATGTATTGGCCTACTTAATGTAGCAACTTGGACCTCAATATTTTAAGTTACGCAGCAGTCTTATTGATTTATTAATACTTGAAAAGACACTTAATAACACATTTTAGGCTAATTTCTTATATTGTTTATGGTATGTTGGCCATCAGGTCTGAGGTGAGTGGCTGTTGTAGAGGTATGGTTGATTAGCTTATGCAGTTATTATCAGTTTGATTGAAAAACTTTTTCTGCAGCTTTACTTTATAGCACAAATCTGAACATATCCTGAATAGTTTTAGAATGGTTTTCTACATCAAAACTAGTAAAAGATCACATGGTTCCACTAGAGAAACTGCCAATATTGGGTTTGTATATCCATAGACTCTGACTCCAACTGACTTTACATTGAAAAATTCTCACCTCTCTAACTGCTACAGTAAGCCTCATCACTCTGGTCTTAAAATGTTCATATTAGCCTGCTTTACATGATCTTGGTGTTTTTATTTTGCCATTTTTGCTAGTATCATGAGATTTATTTGACAGGAGCTGACCGCTATGGATGACGTCACACTCCATTAGTCCACTTCTTTAAACAGTCATATGTGTAAATGTGTGTAAAAATAGGGTTTTAAAATAATATTCATCACGGTATTTGAAATCTTAGTATCATGACAACACTATTGGGTCCACAATGTTCCGTCGTCAGATCCATTCAAACATGTGTGATCTTTACTGAGCGCTCACCTGCCCCGCTAACAGCTGGCCAGCACACATCTGCTCCAAACTACCATGAACTACACTGAAAACTCCCACGGTGAGCTGACATTTGTGTTTCTCTGTCTGTCTGGCCCTCTCTCTCTCTCTCTCTCTCTGTTGGTTCAAACAAGACTAGGAAGGTGACCCTGAATCTGAGCCTGTGTCATGTGTGGATGCGTTTGTGCGTTTGTCCCAGTAATTAACACCAGTCACTAATGAAGTCCAGCTGCTCGGCCAGAGGACTGAGCTCAGGCCAAAAGTGGTCTGTTCCCCTTCTTCTGCCCGTGTGTGTGCGTGTGTGTGTGCATGTGTGTGTGCATGTGTGTGTGTGCGTGCGTGTGTTCATATGACGGTTCTGCTAGTCCACTGATCTACATTCACATATCTCTTCTCTGTGTGTGGCTCTGTTTGGGCTCCTGCTGACAGACATCAGTATGAATCTAACTCACTTCATCTGGAATCACAGTTCCTCCTGACAGCATCCTGCTTTCCTTACATCTTCATTTCTCTCCGCTACCTGCTACACGGAGGGTCATTATGATACACAAGTGAATATCATTGGCTTTATACTGATATCAATCAAAGTACACAATAGTTTTTTAGCATTATCTTTATTCTACCTGCACAGTGTTTTTCGATTTGATGTCTAAGAGTTATTTATCTTGATTTTGCTTCCTTTTCTCCTGCATTTCTTGAACTTTGTATTGCAGCTCTATAATGTCTTCATTGTGTGACAAAGAAAAGCTTGTCTTATCTTATCTTAAATACTCTACTGATTTTACTCTTGTATTCCACCTACTAGGATTACGTTGCATTTCTTCATTTCAAGAATCACTTTGAACAGATGACTTATCAACTGCAAATGGCATTGGTCTTCATTTGATTTTTTTTCAAAAAAGAAAATTGAAAATTAATTTGGTAAGTATTTTTAGAAGATGACAGTTGTCGCAAACTATAATTCAAAACTCAAAACGTATGTATTATTTGAATAAGTTAGGAGAAACATATTGGGAAACAAAATAAAAATAGCTTCTTTACATTGCTCTCCAAAAATTCTGAACCATTTTGTGGAAGCGTCTATTTACTTATGCATAACCTGTGTTTGTTTGATTTACAATTCAACTAAAAACATTAATCGTATAGCAACCAATTACAACTATTTCGTCAGCAAAGGCGATGACAAATCGCCTTTGAAAAAGCAAATGGAGATTGATAAGAGCCACAACACACATTGTAGTTTTAATATCTCATGACTTCTCCTGCACATCTAAAGCTGCCTGTGTGCCAGTCAAACTCTGCCCTGAGCGAGCGCAGATCTAATGATATAATGATGATCGGTTTAGCCCACTTATACATAGAGTCTGATTACATTACTGTACAGCCCTGCTCCTTTCTCACACACACCCTGTCACACCCGCTCCAGCTGTGACAGATGTGCCTGTCACTGGAGAAAATGAATTCAGAATAGTTAGTGAATTAAGCAGGGAGTTAATTGTTGCTTGGCCCCTGTTTATGAAGCGCGTAAAGCCGGAGCGCCTTGTTTGTCTTGTGAAAATTAGCCAGCAGAGATAGAGCGTGCCTGTTCTCTTTAGCAGCTGGTGGAGCTACACCTGGAAGGGTTGAGACAAAAAAAAAAAAAAAAAAAAAAGGAGGGGGATACACAGCGCATATTTGGTCAGCTCTCTCAAACACACACACACACAAAATGCATAGCGCTAACAAAGACATCACTTGACAACTTGTATACTGGAAGCAGCTGATGTAGCATGTTAGCATACTCTCCCAGGCAAACTTCAAACGTGTCACGCACATACACACAGCGTCTTATCCTGGAAGGCTCTCTCCCAGTCTATTCGTCAGAGTGTCCTATTAGGTTTCCAAACAGCTTGTAATGACTGGTAATAAACTGCAGAAGAAGGAGAAGGTAAATCAAGCGCGAAGATGACAAAATGAGCTCTCCAGGGGGCCCGCACGCTCCCAGCATTACAAACACACAAACATCCACTAGGGCTGCAAATATTAAGGCTGAATCCGAGAAAAGGAATTGGCAGGTTACTGACGTTAACTCGGAATAACAGGACTCTGAAAAATGTCTCACAAAATACATGAAAAAATTAAATAAATGCGTGAATGTGCTGACACTGTGGAAGAATGTAGCTTAAAGTTGCCAAAAGATTATTTTTGATTTCTGGATACGAGACCATGGCCCTCCAATTCAACACTGGAATTCTGCCCAGGTGATGGAATATGTTGATTGATTTCATGGACCTATGTTGATTGATTTCATGGTGTTATCAAGATGAAATCTGATAAAACATGTCTAGATCAATAACTCTAGAATAATCACTAAAGTAGGGTTGTGTATTACTGTATATCACAATACAATAGGTATGCCAACAGAAGGGTCCTCGACACAGTATGTCAATCCCAATACATGGATATCCCTAAAAACTGTCTTAAAAGTGGAATAAATTGATACTTTTACTATATAACAAAATTATTGTAATTTCATATTCACAAAGCCCTTAATATCGAAAAATAATGGTCTAATAACTTTTCATCTCAACAGATTCCGAGCATCCTAGGTATTCATCACAATGAGTTTAAGCACTTTTCACAACTTTCAGAGGCAAGAACTGAGATGCTAAGAATGACTAGCATGCAAAGTGTGCACTTCCTGATTCTCTGGCAATAAAACACTTTATAATTAGATGCAGAAAGTATAGAACTAACTTATTTTGACCTCCAGAGCTGCTAATGCAATATACAGTATCTGTACTGGTGCAAGACACATGGAAAAAAGGTCCTTCATTACAGTAGTCAGTGTGCAAGTAAGTTTATAATGCAATTTTTAATTTGCTTATTTAAAAGTGCATTGTGTAACTTTTCAGTTTGTTTATGGTATTAAAATGATATAAAGATGTATTAATTCAATTATGGGTTTTTTTATTGCTCAGAAGTGCCTAGTGGGGTCGTCCCTTTACAGATCTCAACTGTAAATTGGCCTGGTGGCATCTTCTGTTTGTCTCTATAGAGATTAATAAATTTAATGCCATACTTTGGAACAGTGCAGGCAAAGCAATTACATCACCATGGAAGCAAGTAACTGGCAAACCCGCTATGAGAACAGTTACATAGTGCACCTTTAAGATTCTGTACTGATACATGTTTGGCCAAGAACTTCTTCACAATATATAGCCAAATAGATATTTTGAATAAGAATGGTACATTTTATATTTAATTTTTTATCTATCATATAAATGCAGAACTTGTATGTCTTAATTACATAAAGCGGAGTTGAAGAGAAGATTGTTTATGTCTCATCTTTTGCCTTTTATCCTCCCCTTTCTTCTCCTCTCCTTCATCTAGGCCTCTGTGGTGTTCCCTCTCTCCAGTCCCTTGTCCCCTCATCATACCCCCTCCTCCCGTCTCTCTCTCCCCTCCTCGGGTGCCACGGCTCGCTGGCTCCAGGTGGCGAGGGAACAAGGGATAGAGGGTAGGGAAAGAGACAGCGAAGGATGGATGGAAGGATGGATGAGAGACTGGGAACTCCGAAGAGCGGAGGGGGCGGAGAAAGTGGGGGGACGTCCCATCATCTGTTCATATGCTTCCATCATCACACACCCAATTCAGGATTCAGCTCATTAAAGACACACAATCACAATTTGTCATTTCAGTGTTACTCTGTGTCGGTAACTAGTTTTTCCACTACATTTGTGAGCATAAGATTGTCCAAGTGTGTACATATCTTTGTCCCATTTTTTATTTTTTTTTTCAAAGATGCGAGAAGCAATTACATTTAAATATTTGTTTTTAAAAAATTGATTCAGTGTTTACAAGACATGTAGGAAAACTGCAAATGAGAAAAAAACATTGCTTAAAAAGGTGTTGTGCCAGATTTTTTACTGTCTTAAAAACATGAAAAAGCGGATCTAGTTCATTTCAAATGGATTCCAGTGGAAAGTTATTCCTCCTACCTCATGCATTCCGAGCATCCTAATTACTCACTGTGATGAGTTTATAAATGTTTTTCACAGCTCTCAGACCAGTGGGGCGTTTTGCTAACAACTAGGCATGGTAACTCATACTTTGGATGCAGACAACACGCAGAACAATTTTGATCCCAAGAACTGCTTAGACAATATATCTAGCTCAAATAAGCTACACATTTACAGTGTTAAATGTTGATTAATGTCAAATGTCCTTTTTAAAATAAATAAATAAAATATAAATCTGTATTGGGGCAAGACAAATTTTGCTCAAAAAAATAAATAAAAAATTCTTTACAAACAAACAAGAAAAACTGAGGTTGAGTTAAACAAGGATAATTTTTTTAAAGTTAGGGCTTCTTTTCATAGCACATCAATATACCAATTAGTGCTTTGACCCCGGGGGTAAAATAGCCTACAGTGAATGAAAAGCTTTCCTCAGTACAAAGCATATGCACACACCAGCCCTGTAGTTCAGGTGCAGCGGGCCAGAAGGGAACAGCCACTACCATGCTAACTAGCCAGTGGCAAAGGCGCACACATACACACTAACATACACAAGTGAACCCTCAACCACATTATCTACCTCCATTGACTCTAAAAGCTTCTTACTCGGCTCATTAAGTCTTCAGTGACACAAAATAACCGCACCAGGCCCCGGTTACTACCATACACACACATACACACACACACACGCAAGGGGTGAGGTGTGTGCGTGTGCAAAACAGGAAGTATGCTAGAAGGAAGGAAGGGGACGCTCAGAGGCACACAGCCCTGGGGACGCCTGCTTAGACAGTAGACAGACATTACTAGCCAAGCACATCACACATTTGACTGCGGGCTAATAGGCAAGCCTGAGTGAGTGCTCTCGAATGGCACCAACCTCCGGCAACGGAATGAAAACTAAATACATTTTGAGTTAATGCCCTGACAAAAAAGGATAGTTTTGGGAGAAATTTACAGTGTTAATATTGCTGGATAAAATTATTGATTATGGTGTATTTTATGTTAACCATGCAGTCACTATCATAACAGATTTTTTATCATTTTACTCAAATTTGTCATAATTTAATGGATTTACCTGAAATAGCATTGCTGAAATTGGACTTGAACTTGAAAAAACCATGAAGTGGCCTTTCTGATTGGCACATGTGTTTGGATGCTAAAGAGTGGTCTCGATACTATTAGAGAGCACTGATGTAAATAGGTAAGTAAAGCTCATGCTGAGGACACATCATTAGCCAGCGCTCTCCACAGGGAGCACTTAGATCCAGGTGAGTGGCCACTGGATACCTCACAGGCATTTGCTATTGTGTTGCCAGTGTGTTTGTGTGTGTGTGTGTGTGTGTGTGTGTGTGTGTGTGTGTGTGTGTGTGTGTGTGTGTGTGTGTGTGTGTGCGTGTGTTTGTGTGTGTCTGAGCCAGAGTGTGTGTGGAGGGAGGTACAATGAAGCATGCAGCTGGCAGCAGGGACTAGACTAAGGAGTAGACTAAGGACTTAGGTGAGGGGTAATTGTGCAAAGATTTGAAAAAAAAAAAAAAATGAGTCCAATTGAAATGCATTCCTAATGAATAGTGCCATTTCATTTACAATGAGGGAGGTCATATCTGCGGCTCCCATTTTCATGCAAATGTGCGTACTCTTTTCCTGTTTTTTATTTAAAATGAGATGCGAATGAACAAGCAGTGGGACGAGGGGCCTTGCTCAAAGTGTGGGCTAGAGGTACAGAAATGAAACAAACCTTGCCGACAGGTGGGCTCATCTATTGGCCATCCAATAGGCAGGTGGGGATGGGGAAGCAAGAAAATGGGCAGGGTTAGAAAGACTTTCAGTCAGTATGTTTACATGCAGAGCACCAATCCGCTGTGCTCAGAATATGATGGCCATAGCCATAGCCATCAAAGTCATATTTCAACCCAAGTGAGAAGTGAAATGCAACTTCTGTGCTTCCACATAAACATACTGAGTGAACACACAATCTACTGAGGGGAAGGAACACAAACTTAACATTAGATAGAATTTATTTGATTTGTTTGCCTTCCTGAACCACAACTGACAACTTATTTGTAATTTAACAAATGAGAAAAGTGAATTGTGTAGACGCTATTAGCAGTTCTCAAATAAAAGGTAAAGTTGGTGATTGACAAAAATAGCCTGGTCTTATTTTAGTGCAGTGGTATAAAACCTATAGAAGACTTCCTACACACTCTGCAGCCTCACTAAAGCAGCTGTAACAAGCTGACACATATATAATTACACTAAAGACATGTTCTTAATGCTGCGGTGGGAAAGGCTGTGCTGGTGAATGGACAAAACCACTGACCCATCAATTAATGTTGGGATGTTTTAAATTGTATTATATATTGCAAATGAAAGAAATGTGTGCATTTATTGCATGCCAGTGATTATGACTGCACTGGGCTGTTTGCTCAAAGTGTCTGTTGCATCCACCTGTAGTAAAACAATGATAACACAAACATATACAAAAGTATATGACTGCATCTACTGTTATTATATACATTTACTCATGTAATACACTAAATATGATCTGTTTCAAAGAAGAAAAGGTTATAGTCAAGTAAAATGGCTGGAGAATGCCCTCAAAAAGGGAGCATTTTACCAGTGTTGTAAGTGTAAACTCCTGTGTGGTGTTTCCTGTCAGGCAAAGTGCACAGTAGAGTACCCACGCAGAGATAAAAACTTGACTGTCATCGCTCTACTCCAGCGCTGCTGCACCACCCTCCGCTCCAGCGCGCACTACTTTTTCTGTCATGTCTCATCTCCGCGCTAACCCCCTCACATCTCCTCTTTGTGAGAAGTCTCCCCCCAAGTGAGCCCAGCCAAAAACACAAATAAATACTGCCTATATTCTGCCTTCAGATCCACTTCCTCCAGCCTTCAGCGCCTTTCCCACCTGCTCAGCAGTGTTCAACACAGCCAGCTCTGTGATTACACATCCTTGCTCTCAGGTGGGACGCACACACACGCACACGCACACACGCACACGCACACACACGCACACACACATGCGCACACACGCACACATGCTATTTCCTGAAATGCACTGTACACAACAATGAGACAGTGTGGTAGCAGAGAGGTTATTCAGCAGGCAGTGAACACAGCTCTACTATTGGAGTCACTATTAGCATATGTAATCATAATATAAATATAATTAGGAAGTGAACCACACAATTTATTATTAGAAATTATGTCAGAGTCTCGTCCTGTTCTTGTGGACTCAATTTTGATACAATAAATCAAAACCAGTTTCAATATAGCAATAATACACAACACTGAAACATTATCATTGTTGCATTACTGACACCTTGTGGCTATATAGATAGTATCTTTAACTTCTCACTACCCACAGACCAAAACATGATCACAGAATGTGTTAAAAATCTGACAATTACTGGTTAAAATATCTTATATCTTATCTCCTATCTAATTAAAATCCTATCAGAAGCTTGGCAAAAAAGTGTACAGCAAATCCGTCTTTGAGAACACCCTAGTCTTTAGTGCTCATTTGCCCTTTTAACCTCTGTGTGTCTCCTCTGGAGTGCTGGTCTGGCCCTCTCCCTTCAGGCCTCCACAGCAGCCAATGACCACATGAAGCTTTAATTAACTCCTGTGTTGAAGCTGGGGCTGGTAGGAGCCGCTCTGTGAATCACTGTCAGTGCAGGCATTGCTAAAGATGGAAATGTGAAATTGAAGTTTTAATAACTAGGTGAGGTGCATACCCAATAAAAACAGGTAAAAACACTTTGCAGGCAGCAACACAGCTGTACTGGAATAGAATATCCAAACCAATTATGGTTACTTTAATTTGAATGTATTTTGAAAAATGACACATTTCCATATATTTAACTTACTTGACAGCATAATTATCAAATCAAAGCTTAAAATAATTTTATAGACATTTATAGCATGACCTAAATATGCCACAAACGCCCCATTATTTATGTATAGACCAGATTAGGCAATTAATGACAGGGAAATTATCCAAATAGATATTTGCAAATTGTCAACAGTGAACTATGCAGATTCTCTGGTGGAGACACCACCTTCTCACAAACTCGCCTTAACCACATATTTGACATTGTCACCTGTTTGTCACTGTGGAGATAGCTACGTTTAATGTCATACAGGAACATTTTAAGCAAAGCAAAAACATCGTAACAGAGACAAGCAGGAGGCAGACAGCTCCGCAGTGCATAAAATATATTTTTCTCACATTATGCCTTTGCACTATTGGCAAGTTCATTAACCTAAAATGTCTGGTAAAACTAGCTGCACTAGCGTGCAGGTTTATAGACCCGAGCTTGTGAAAGGCACTAGTAGAGTGAGAGTGAGAGTGAGTGTGAGTGTGAGTGTGAGTGTGAGGAGGTGAAGAGGCAGCGTGTCTGTCAGTGCCAGAACAGAGACAGAGAGATGGAGCGACATGATGGAGGATTAGATGGAGTTCAGGGCACCAGCACTGGGAGAATAGGCACACAACACACATAAAAAAGAGAAGCCACTTGTTTATAATGCGGGTGAGAGCGAGGACATAGGGCCAAAAGAAGCAGTATACTAAATAAAAGATGACCACACTATATTTATGGTGTGTTTGTGGACCCTGGGAAGCACAGGAAAAGTTACTCCAGCTGTACTTGTATTCAGAGCTCTCCAGACATTAGCAGTCGACTGAGAGCAGTGTCAGTGCTTACAAACACATACAGCTCATCAGTGTGTCTGGGATCGCCTGTCAGCCTGGGCCCAAGCAGAGCCCTAGGGGTCCCACTCGTTAATCTCCATGACAACAGCAATGCCGGGGCAGCAAATTGGTGGTAAAAAATGTCTGGGGAAGTTCTGATTAAACCGAGCTTTAGGGCGAGTCCTGTGACTAATAACAGAGCTTGCACAAATAATCAGAAGTAATAGTATCAAAATTTCTATTTGAATTGCCATAATGATGAAATTACAATGGCTGAAATTATGTATAAATAATAAGGTAATAATCTGCAGTCTGCAATCAACTAAATATTTTGACTTGATCTGGAAATAACCTGTAGTTTAGACCTCTACAAACATATTTTGAAATCACTGCAACTTGTGAATTAACTTTGTGAATTACTTTTGCAGTTCATATTACAATCTTCACTTGAATCCTGGTTGTGCTTAAAATGTGCACTTTGAGTTGAATCTTAATTTGAAAACAAATGTAGCTAAGAACATAGAAAAAGCCCTAATTAGTACCATGAAAAATTGTAAATATATTTTATAACTTTGTGATCATTTTAACAAAGGAAACATCTAGCTGCAGAATTACAGAAGGCTCACAGGATGCATAATAAAATACAAAATCACAAATAAAGATAAATCCTTCCAATGATAAAAGTAACTCCCAATGCAGAATCATGTAAAAAGCAGCCATACTTTTTTGTTCAAACGAGTGCCACTGAGTAGGCATACAAGACACTTTCTTTACTAATCTTTCTGCCAAAACACAAGGTAGTGCTCCTGGCGTGTAAAATGTGTGTAGTGAATGGCTTTGTGTGAGACAGTTAAAGACAACAGTTAATAAATGACCACTCACCGATCATGTGATTGGCCACGTGAATCTGGATCTCTCTTTCCGTCTCAAACGTCATTTGGCATTTGATGCACTGGTACGTCTTTTTCTGAAAGATAAATATTACATAAAATTCAACATGTAACAATTACTGATGAGTAAATCACTCTCATAGCCCTTTAGGTTCTTGCCCCTAAAAAACTCTCTTTTATTTGCTGTGTGGAATAATTACCCAGTAATATTTGTGTATATGTGGTTTGGATAAAGATGCAACGAACCCCATGTCAAAAGAGTGAAGTGTAGCAGAACAGAGGACAAGAGAGAAGAAAAGGAGGAAGCAAAGCAAATCCACAGAAACAAAATATGAGAGCAGCTCTGCTTATCCATTCATGGCACACTGCGATCACTCATGCACAAATACATACAAAATACACAAAGGCCTCACTTCCTCTGCTCCTGCCTGTTACAGTGGCTACACACTCACACGCTCTCAGATACTCTCACACACACTCACTCAGAGACTCACACACACACAGCCTGTTTTGTGCTGTTAGACTAAGCACAAACAAAGGTGCAGGTAAGACGGAGGGTCCCTGGAAACTGCTCCAACACACACAGGCGCACACGCCTGCCTGACACTCTCTCTCTCCCCCCGACACGCGGCTCGTCCCGGGGAGCCTGACTGTCAATATCAAGTAGAGCGAACAGCTCCCACAATGCCTCAGCACGCCCAGCCGCAGGACCCAGTGGGTTGGCCTTACACACATACACACAGGTATACAAGAATACATATACACGCACAACATAACACATATGCCAACACAACAACATAGACATAGGTTTATAAGGTTCAAACTGATCTGAAAATGTCTCATTTATGATCTTTCCTTCCTCTAACATAACACATATTGGCATCTAATGGCCTCTACAAACACCTCCTCTTCTATTACATCTGTGTGCATTATCATATTGATTAACCCACAGTCACTATCTACTTTCTTGGACTTCACCTTAGGCGCTGGGGAAGCTTCAGCCTTTTTGGCGCTGTTTTCCGGGCTGACCTCAGGGTGGTCTGTCTGGACGTGGCTCTCCAGGTCCTCTAGGCTCTCAAACTTCACCCCACACTCCGGACACCGCAACCCAGCCAAAGGCTTCTCTCCCACCACCTCCCCTGGTGTGGTGGCTCCTCCCTGACTGGGACTTTGGCCGTTGGTTCCTCTGTTTGGTTTAAAAACAGATTTATATTTGACTTGCCACATAGCTGGGTAGTATATGAAGTATAGCCTATCCAAATATAGTATATATACCAGAGGGTTGATATGAAGGTACAAACCTGCTCATGCAGCCTGCGCAGAGGCCATAAGGCAGGCCGTTGACATCCAGCTTTACCAGCTCTCCTTTGTTCTTGAACTCCTTGAGGCAGAAAGCACACTTATACAGCTTGTGTTGCTGTAGCTGCCCGTTGGGAGAGGAGGAGGCAGAGCCATTCCCTCCTCCATTGCCACCTCCGGCCGTGGCTCCTCCCAGGGCCGACCCCGACGAGAGCTTCTGCATGTGGAAGGTGCCGTGGATTTTGAGCTCCAGTGTGGAGGTGACGGTCTGCATGCACACCACACAGCGGAAGCCCGTCAGAGAGTTACGCAGGTCAGGGTGCATCTGACAGTGCTCTATGAACTCCTCCTCACTCTGCAGGGGCATCTTACAGATCCGACAGGTGCCAGTGTCCAGGCTTTTACTGTGGGTCACCTGCACACAACCACACACACATTAACTAAATTGTCAAACAAATTACTTTGTTGAAGACTGCAAGATGAAGCTGGAGTTTATTATATTGATAATGCTCCTTATGTTCAGGTTTGTTAAATATCTCATTACATATAATCAGTGTCTCATTACATATAATCAGTGTATTTCCGCTCCACTGGTATTTTTACTTGCCATTTTGCTGTAATCAATAGAAGAAAATCTTAACAAATTGTAACACTTATTCAAAAAAACTAAATTTCTATGTTTATTACATAAGAACTATATTTTTGCAAAAGGCGTATTATTTGGAAAAGAATAAGAATTCCAAACCAAATCAGAAAATGCTTGCAGCTCCAGCTGTGGCACGGTGTTTATGTAAACATATTTAACACTGTTGGTATAATAGCTCGAGCTGCATTACACAACACATTTTTGAATATGCAAACATTTTCCTGTAGGGTGGTAAAGCACAAATTATCTCTCAGAGGAGAAGAAGAGTTTTCAAGTCACAACTCAAAAGAAGTTGAGGATCAAAACAACCCGACAGGTACACATGAAGTACGTAAGAGGCTTGAACAAACGAACAAACAACTTTGAACACAAGAGAGCAGTGTGTGCTTCTTAAGTTGCTGTTCTTATCCAACAAGGACATTCAATGATTTCATTTGTTCTTTAGTGCAATCTCCAGTAGTACACAGACTGGAGCGGGAGCCTCACCTTGTGTTCTGTGAGAGTTAACAGAGAGGGGAAGCGCTCTCCGCAGATGGGACACATGTAGTGCTTGGCTGGGCCTCGGTGGGTCTGAGCGTGCTCCCGAAGACCATTTTCAGAGAAGAATGTCCTGGAGCACACATTGCACTTGTGGTTGCCTTTGATGAAGTCGGCCTTTTTCTTTCGAGAACCTTTTGAAACAAGCCCAAGTTTTGTTTTGCTAAACACTGATCAAAAGACAAGTATGTGAAGATAACTCTAAGATGAAGAGGCCTTACCTGCATCATCCTCTCCAGGTCGGATGTTGTGATCGCGCAGCCTGTGGTTTTGTAATAGGGACTCCATGGTGTAGGCCGCTCCACAGATATCACAGGCATACATGGGCTCTGAATTGTCCAGCTCCTCCTCACCTCCACTGGCCTCATGGCTATTGGTTGCGTCACCCCCCTGAACTCCTCCCACCACTCCACTTTTGAGCAACATGTTCTGAATTTCAGCTTGCTCCGTAGCTGCCACACTTGCCCTGTCCACTCCTCCTGAATTAGCCCCACTGCCTCCCCTTTTGGAGGGCTGTGCGAGGCCATTGGGGGTCCCGTTCTGGCTGCCACTGCTCCCTGTCCCTCCTCCGTTCCCAGTGATGCTCGCTCCGTCAAAGATGCAGTGCTTCTCTCTCAAGTGTCTCTCGAGCAGTGAAATGGCGTGGAACGCTTTGCCACAGAAGCGACAAGTGAACTTCTTGCTGTGTGTCGTAATGTGGCACTGGAGCTCCACTTCAGTTCCAAATGTCTCTCCACAGAAAATGCACTTTCTCGGCTTTAGGCCTGAAAGGGCCACAACAAGAAAATAAATGTTATTATTAAAGGTATAATACGTGAAATTGACAGGGGAGCTTTTAGTCATGTTAGAATGTTGTTACCTCCTCAAAAACATACCTGTAGTTGTATTTTGTTTCATTCACATATGTTTCCGAGTAATCGTTTATTATTAGTCTGTCTACATGTCTACACGCATCTACATATAGCGCTGCTCCACCTTGTAATGTCATGAAACGGTAGTTAACAGCAACCTTTTAGGTTTTGTTTCATTGAGATTGGCATTTCCAGGGCTGAAATTATCCAAATGATTCTAGTGAAGAAAACAGAGAGGAGCGCTTCTATTATCACATGACCTCACAAGGTGGAATAGTGTGTTTTCAGTTTGAGAAAAGAACTCAGCCTAAATATGCAGGGTTTGTGTGTTAAACATGTGTGAATGAAACATTATAACATATAGATGAGAACATAGCGTAATATGGGCCCTTTAAACTAAGTAAATTATAGAAATGTTTTGTTTATTATAATTACTGGTTTATGAAAATGTTTGTTGCCTGTTTATATACTGAGATAAAATGACATTGAAATATTATCAATAATAAAAACGGCTAATAAAAAAGTATTAGCAAGGCAATATTTTTACTATAAATTTTGCTATAAGTTAAACAGTCTGGAAAGGGAGTAGAATATTAATTGCTTCAGTAACATCAGAGTGTACCTGCTCCGAGCCCCCCTGGCAGGCCTGACCTCTGGCCCAGATGGTTGTGCTTGACGTGGAGCTGGAGGTCTGTCTCTTTTCTGAAGTCCCAGGCACAAGCTGTGCAGCGGAACAGCTTCTTCTCATTGCTATGTTTTACTGCCAAATGCACCTATGTGGGCAGATGTGGAGAAAATCCCAACAAGATTATTACCAATATGTTCATAAAGATACTCCAGATGTCTTTAAAATATAATCATGATCATATTTTTGCATACATCAAAAAGCATCACATACCTGGATGGAGACCTTGGAGTCAAAGACCTCCTGGCAGAGAGTGCAGTGATATAAGACAAACGTATGCATGTCCAGCAGGTGTTTTTGGAGATCGTCCACAGAGGAGAACTGCTTATCACAGCTCTCACACACATACTGGGTGGAGGTGGTGGTGTAATGCACGGTCAGGTGCTGCAGCAAAGCCTCCTGGGATTCGAAGTCCTCCTTGTTGCACTGAGGACAGGACTGGCGCCTCAGCAGCATCTCTAAATGGGACTTGAGATGGGCCTGGAAACCTTCAAAGCTGGAAAACCTCATGTCGCACTGGTTACACGGATAATCCCCGTTACTCCCCACAGAAGGTGTTGAGTCCCCGCCCAGTCTGTGTCGTTTGGGGGAGGAGATTTCCACATCAGAGGAGGCGGGGCTAAGATCTGCCATTTTCGCCTGGCGCTTGTTGTTGGCCAGAGGAATGTTTTTGTGGTTTTCTTTTATGTGCTTGGTGAGCTTGAGGAGTGAGCCAAAGATAGGAGAGTTGGTGCAGTACGGGCAAGAATACACCTGCAGAGCACAAGAATGCACACTAACGCTCTGATCTTTTTAATCAAAAAGAGGAGAAAATAAAGAATATGTTCTGTTACCCCTCTACACTAAAAAATAGCTGATTAAAAGTGATTAAAGGGTATTTAATTTAGGCTTAGATGAGCAGTGTTTCATTACACACTTCATTAGGCTCTGACAAAAAGAGCTGTTTAGTCGGTAACAGCTTACCAATTAATGAGTGAAACCACAGATAACACTAAAACACTGATTGTTTAACCAGCGTGCTCTCAGCTATTTTAAAGTTGAAAATTGGTGTTGCTTTGATTTCAAGCAGATTTCATTTAGAGTCTTACCTCCATAAAAGATTGGGATGCAGCTTGTAGAACGGGAGATTCTAATTTGGTCACACCCCCTCCAGATCCAGACCCTCCCCCTGAAGCAGAGGTACAGTGTGTCTGCTGTATATGTTCTGTCAGCGAAGACTCAGTCAAAAATCCCATAGAGCACTGGTTGCAGAAGAAGGCGTGGTTTCCTTCTACAAGCACAGATATTGTATTATTAGAGTGTATTTCCACAAATACCCAAATGTTTACACTAGGGATGCATCAATCCAGCTTTTTCTGTTCTGACACTGATGTTGATACTTTGGCTTTAAGTATCCACTGGTACCCATTGTCAGCTGTTACTAGGGAAGAGACTAAAAATAAGTAATTTCCTTTAAACACAAACATACACACACACAAAAGTGTATGGTAAAAAAAATGAAGTGTTTTATAACTTATATCATTTAAAGTAGCTACAGAACAACTTTGGAAAAAATATTACAATGTTTTTGGGGGAAACACTGTTCAGTAAATCGCCTTATTACACAAATGTATAGACCAAAATAGGATCGGCTTAACTGATATCTTTGAATCGAATTGGTGCATCCCTAGTCTACACAATGCACCAACCTTTGCTATACAAACCTAGAGTGGTGGATCCTGCCACAATACCCCCGGGCAGACAATGGGACACCCGGATGTGCTCCTGGAGAGTGTTGATGTCTGCGAACATGTCGGGGCAGTAGTTACAGTGGAAGGCGGTGACGTTGGTGAACTGCAGCAGGGGAAAAGAGGCAGCGGCTGCACCCCCACTGGAGCTGGAGCGGTGGGCTTTACGCACATGCTCATTCAGGTTGTAGAGGGTGGGCAGAGTCTCCAGGCACAGCTGACACGTGTGGCTCTGCTGGGGCTTATCTGCATGGATGGTCTTCAGGTGGATCTCTAGCACGGCCAGGCTGTGGAAGTCTCTCTTGGAGCAGTAAGGGCACGAATAGGTGACTTTTGACCAGTTATTTCCACCACCTAAAGAATAAGAAACATATTTAAGATGACAATATATCTGTAGTTAAAGATGTCTTTCACTTAGGGCTGCAACTAACAATTATTTTAGTAGTTGACAAAACAGAGATTGATTTTTCGATTAGTCGACTATTAAAAAATTTTCTACTGTATACCGAGACCGAGAGTTTAAATGCATTATTAACAAATAAAGGGGGAAATATAGAGACTGAAGGCTTCTCAAAATATAATATTTATGCATTTTACTGATGAATATCAGAAATCGCTTATTTTAACTTAATAATGCCATGTATTGTAAAAATGTAAAAATATGGCTGTAATTATTTTTTTACAGTCAACTAGTCACTAGTCGATTAATCGCTGCAGCCCTATTTTCACTATTACGTGCTGCAACAAATCAATCTATTATCAAATATTAAACTGGCCTCCACTTTGATGTCCCAGACTTATCCCCATCTCTTCTGTGGTGTCCGTGCCCCTCCTACGCGCCCGCTCAGTGCCCTGACTGGGCTTTAGGGTGGAGTCTGGTGTGGAGCCCCTCTCCAGGCTGGCACTGGAGTCTGGAGTGGCTGAGCTCATAGAGGCCACACTGCCCAGAGCCGGGTCAGGACTCGCTGCACTGTGATTGGACGAGTCTGGCTGCCGATGGCTGTCTAGGTGGCAATACACATCCTCCACAGAAGGAAATTGTTCAGAGCACACTGGGCATCTAAAAACACAGAAAATTACCAATTAGGGCTCCACACGCTGAATAATTCATAGTATATTGCTAGAAGTTTGTGGTTTTAGAAGTTAGAGAGTAAAAAGCTGTAGTACTTGTGTTTGCGGTTGGCATGCTGGGTTTCAATATGAGTGAGCAGGGAGGCCTCGTCTAGAAAGATCTCAGGACAGTGGATGCATTGCAAGTCAGCGCGGTCGGACAGCTGGGGGTGTCTGGTCAGGACGTGTTTCTCCAGCTCGTCCGTCTGGCTGAACGTCTCCTCACAGTAATCGCACATATACAGGTCCTGCTCCAGTTCGCCCTCTCCCCCTGCACCCCTCTTACCCCCATCCCGGTCGCCCCTCAGGGCCAGGTGCTCCCTGTTCTTACGATGAGCCTGAGACCAACAGAAAGCACGCCTCATGAAATAGCCCAATGTGGTGTTTTATTTATACTGTGGTACGACTTAGGTCACAAGAGCTAACCTTCTGGTTTAACTATACCTGCATGTGGCTCTGCAGTGACGATGTTGAAGAAAAACCTCGCTTACACACACTACACTTAAAGGGTTTGCTTGAACTAAACAAAAACAGAAGAAGAATTTTAGTGTTTGCATCATGGACATTTGATTTGAAAAGATTCTCTTGTTTGGAACAAAGAAGAATATATTAATAGGAAGCATTACCTGTGAGTTTTCAGATGGATTTTTAAATGATCAGATCGAGAGAAAGCAGCTTCACACTCCTGACAACTGTACTTCTTGTCTCCTGTTGAAAATGTAAAATTATGTGACAAATGGCAACAATAAAAAGTAGTTTGCATAGAAGTGTGCCCAAACATATATAGATATACATACGTATAGTACCTGTGTGCAGTTTGACATGGCGGTCTCGACTCCTCTTGTGTTTGAACAGGCGGCTGCAGAAGGTGCACTTGAAAGGCAGTTTGTCGCTATGGATCTGCTCATGGCGTTTCAAGTAGCTCAGACGGCTGTGAGGACAAGGAAAAAAGGCTAAAAAGGTAAGAAAATAACTGGAATTGAAGTTGCAATACTACTTATATATACTATTTAAAATATATCTTTTATCTGCGTTACACCAATATTTAAAAATGTTGAAAACATGAATATCTAATCTTGCGGTCTACTCAAATTACTTGTCATTGTCTAAAAATGACATTCTCACTAATGTCCATAATGCCGTGAGAAGCAGGCTGCTGTGTCTCCAGGGAGCCATGTACCTGAAGGACTTGTCACAGAACTGGCAGGGGTAGGGCAGCCCGGCCCCTCCCTCCTCCTCTCCGCCTGTGGCCATGCCCGGGTCACAGCCGTCGGGCATCTGCGAGGGCGACGCCAAGTCTTTACTGGAGGGCGAGGAAGGCACCCAGGACAGGCCTGCTGGGTCATCATCACCATCTGACAAATCGACACAGGCACAGCATATGTTAATGACAATTACAAAACAAGAAGTCTTTTTTTATTGTCTAAATGTTTGTGAAGAAGAAATATTACATATTTTGATGATCCCCATGTTTAGACTGATTTTTTTTTGTTTTGGATCAGCTGTTAAACGTTGAAAGGTTAAGATACAATGTAATACTTTTCATAGAATATGACAGAATTTTCATAGAATATTCTTTCAATTGTACATTGTTAAAAAGAGTTGACAAGAATCAGACTAATTTTGCAGTTTAATAGTCATTTAAAAAACATGAGAAAGCTCTTGCATTTGCAAATAAAGTTTCAAATAGACTGGATATGTTTCTCTTTTGTCTACAGCCTCTGGATTAAAAAGTGGGGAGCTAAACCATGGAGCATTAGAATGATTATGAAGAAGTTATATCTTTCTTGGAAGGCACAGAAAGCAGCCTAAGGGAGTTTAAAATGAGAGTAAGTGCATCTAAACAAAAAATAAACACATTTATCCTGGTTATACATAAAGGGGGAAAATGAGGATGGCAGAGATAAAGCAGGAGAATATAACAGAAAAGAGACGCACTCCGGCAGCCGCTGCAACATCTAAATAGAAAGCTCCAAGAACTATGTATCCCCGACGGAGCCCGGAAATAAGGACAGAGTGTATTTTCTCTCCCTCATCCTCCCTCTGCTGCCGTGCCTCCCCTCTCTCCCCTCACCCATCCCTCCATCCGTCCCCGAGGAGCCCAGATCCGCCTCATCATATTTTCATTAGGGCCCTGGCAGATTGAAATGTCGGAAAAGCGATTAGGAGATGTGGAGAGCCGAGCGGAAAGATGGTGATATTCTCTTGCCTTTATCTGTCATACATAGCAGATTATGCATAGAGCTCCTTTTCCTTTCTCTTTTGTGGCGTTCCTCTTGTTCAGCGACTGACAAAAAGGCCGCGACTCCTTAAATAGACACTTCAGAAAGGATTCAGGGTGACAAAAGAGGGTCTGAACACTGCTTTATATTCTTCTGTACAGGGAAGAAAGCGTGGATGGGCTGTTTAGCATTTACACAGAGAAAGACACAAGGTGGCGAAATCATTTACAATTGGAAAAAACATATATACATGATTTTGGTACACATGATTTGGGAAAAATATCTCGCGATTTTTCTGACAGGCAATGCCATTGTGATTAGATTTGCGATTTGTGTTTAAGGGTGCATTGTGTAACTTTTCTGGTGGAGGGTGCATCAAATGCTTTTCTCCATGGAGGCGTTATTGCTTTGTATGGAATGTTTCACAGTATGGTATTAAACCTTTCTATCTTCATGGAGACCAAACTAGACCAAGTTACAGGTCAGATCTATGGAGAGGCAACCCCGCTCACTGTCAGAATACCTGTTTTTGTAGGTATTTTTGAGCTATAAAATCATCTATAATTTAATAAATTTAAGGTAGAGCTGTTTGATGTCATACTGTGAAACATTCCAGGCAGAGCAGTGATATAGCCATAGAAACAAGCAGGTACCATCCACTAGAAAAGCTACACAAAGCACCTTTAATCATAGGATTTTCAGAAATTCTCAGGAAGTTCACATTTTAAGAAGAATTGACAAAAAGACTGAAATATGAACTAAATGAAGACACTAATACAAGAGTCACATTTCAGAACATGTTTATATAGATGTAAACCACAGGATTAGCAAGCAGTTTTGATGCTGACTAAGGCAGGATATTTTGGATGCTATGGAGGAAATTATGATACTTCAAGGATTGCCTTTGTGATTTTCCAATTGCGATTTCAGTTTTCGATTTTGATTTCACTTGCAGCCCTAGTATGAAGGGAATAATTAGAAAGGCAGTCTCTCTTACTAGGATTGAAAATGTGGGTGGCAGTTTGTTTATTGTAAATCATATCATGACGAGTGTAAACACTTGAGTTGCTCATGTTTTGGAAATGCAAACAGCCCAACAAATGAACACAGATTGTCAGACAGATCCAGACACCTGTCAACAGCAAATACAACATTTTTTTTTTAATTATATGTGTTTTGAGTCTGTGTGCGAGTCTATAGTGGATTCACCGAGAGGGGATGGAAAACACAATCTTGTGATGTATCGATCTCCAGAAAAATGTAGGCACTGCGATGAGTAAATACAACTCTGCAGGGGGGTCTGGTAAGTAAAAAAAATGTAAAAGGCATGAATTATAAATCTGACTGGAAGCAAGACGGAAAAACGGCTTAGGAAAATATAGGGATAGAGATATCAACACAAGCTTCAGCGGTAAAGCAGGAGGCAGAGCGCTGTGCCTGTAAGTGTTGACAGAGAGAGAAGAGTAAAACAAACACTGTGTTATCATATGTCTGCTCAGTGACAGAGCTGTGCAGGCGACAAACTGGGGACAAGCTACACTTCTCTCACTGTTATGTGTGTTATAATGCAAAATCTCAAAGTGACTGGCTGTATTTTTAAGAATCATAGTGTTATAACTGTAGTCATTATAACTGTAAATGGACAATAAATGGTTTCCTGAGAAATATTAGTAATCAAAGTCGGGATTGTTTTTCTTCAGTGTCAGCTATGTTAAAATGAGCACAGAAGTCATTGCCCAACATGTGTTCTATGTTCAGTTAGCCAATCTGAACATTATTCTGGCTGTATTTGTAAGGATCATAGTGCTGTAACTGTAGTAACTGTAATTTAAATGGAAAAAAGTTTTCCTGAGAAATTTTAGGAATCTAAATCAACATCATCTTTCGTCAGTATCAGTCAGCTATGTAATAATTATTAAAGACAATGACAAAGACAATGTTTCGTCAAACAGCCTGTATTCACAACATTTACTAAATTGTAAACATTAGGCCTCTAGTCCACAAAGGAATTCTTGGTCGATTACAGACCTGCTCTGCGGATCAGTCAATGAACTAAAAGGGGCTGAGGCACAGCACAAAAACTCCAACTAACTGTAATTCCTTATAAAATTGATAATATAAATGTAGTCGGCCATACCATTGACCAATTAAATGCCTAAATGAGTAAAGGACTGCAGCCCCAGTAAACATTGTGGATAATTTTCTTTTCGAAAAGTCAGAGGAAGTAAGATGGAGTGAAATCAAAGACTCACTGGGACGGGACTTGGGGGAGTCATTTTTTGTATGGGGTTGGTTGGGAGGTGGAGGGGTTGTTGAGAAAGAAGGGGAGGAGAGATTAGCGTCATTAAAGAGCCCTAATCCTCTGACTAGCGTGGCTGGCTCTAAAATGGAGGATCACACGGCTTTTTAACGGCGCCTTTGTCAGTGGGCCACGAGGGGACCTGGCAAGACAAGGCCTGATGGCAAAGTGGGAAAAAGCGGAGGGTGGTGGAGGGGGGACTGCAAAAAAATGTCAATGAAAAGTTAAATTAGAAGAGGATTCTCGAGAGGAGCCGAGATGAGGAGAATAGCTGGCCGAGGGAGGTGGAGGGTAAAAAGCGAAAGTGGTTGAAGAGAAAGACAAAACCAGGCAGGAGCATGCAGACGCCGACACACACTGCTCTTCTCTGGTGCCACAAACGAAGCCGAGCAGTACCACAGGGCCCCGCACTCGGCTCGCTTTATCTGTGGCACTGCAGTGTCCTCCTCCCTCCCTCCGCCAGCTTTCATGTTGTTACTCATTATAGCGCTGACACGTCTCCGCCCGTCCCGCCAGCTCTCCCACTGCCTGTCCCCCTACCGCCATTGGCCTTCACCCCTGTGTCTCAGCCTGGACGGGACCGAGGGACAGAGGGAGGGGACGCTCCAGATGGACGGAGCAGAGGAGAAATATGACACAGAATGAGAGGAAGAGAAGACAGAGGAGAGGAAGGAGGCAGGGGGTCCGGGATAAGACATGGAATTCACCCAAAAGCGTTGGACGAGACGGACCGCCTGCGTGCACCTGATAGGACTCCGATTCGTGGAGTGAGCCTCGATAATGGGCCAGACGATGTGAGGCCTTGGTGAAACACTCTAATGAAGGGACACCCACGCTGCTCTCTTCATGTCTCTCTATCTCCCCCGTACAAACCGAGTTACACAGACTTATCAAAGCAGCGGCGCTTTTAAAAGTGATCATAAAACTAAGAAGAATACAATATTTTTCGCAGGCTGCTTTGTAATACGGTCTCAGTGAAGTGATGTTTAGCTCCTGTTGGACAATATGGTAGCCAGACATAAAGTGAAACCAAATGCAAAGCCCAGGGTACTTAGCAGTGGTCTGCAAGTTTTCCTACTGATTCCTTTATGCAAGCTTGTTCGATTGCATACACTTTCAACAGTACAATCTTTTCCTCTGCCTAATGAATGCTGAAAACTTTTTCTACCATTCTTACCATTCACCATTTTCACACACAAAAGGTCCTTTAACTGCATAGAAGTGTGACAAATGTTTTACCACAATCAAACAGAGAAATATATTAGTCCAATAAAGCTGAGCTCTGAAGAACAGAACCGACTAAATGCCTGACATGGAAATAGAAGCCATGGATGTCATTCTCCCTCTTCTCTGGTGCTTTGATGTTCGAATCAAAGGAGCTCAGCTGGTTGCTGCAAAAAGGTTTCTGATCCCCAAGCTGCTTCCACAAGTGCTGAAGCTGCTACAGTTACTCGCACAATGAATGAATGATGCACACTGGAATCCATCCCCAGGTAAATATGCATTAGACTGTTTGTGGATGAAAATCCTTTTCTAACATATTATTGCTGAAAAACTCAATGTAGGTCTATATGTGTTGCACTTGTTTAATTTACACACAAATGCACTGATGTTTATTAGAATCCCTGTACAGTGCTCAAACCCCTCCCACCCCCATCTGACAGTTCCTCCTTCCTGCTTGGCCATTGGCCCAGACCAGCACCTTTCCCAGGGAGACCCCTGCTGACCTCCTCCATCTTTCTACCCCTCTTCTGCTCCATCCCTCCATCCTGCGCTCCCCAGGCCCCCTCGGATGGCCCCAGGCTGCCCCAGGCGTGCACACACTCACAGCCCCGCACTCACCATAGGGGGCAGAAAAACAACTTCCACCCTTGGCTCACTCAGGGCAGCTCAGCACACACTCCTGCTTTCACTCTCACACGCGGCAATACAATTAAGGTACTATTGCATACTCCACAGTCAAGTGTAATGAAAAACAAACCTACAATTTCCAATCTGTGTCGCCACCTGCCAGTTACAATAATAGCTCTTGTTCCCTTTTTGATTCAAGCTGCAACTTGGCCCCAGAGCCGTTCAAGTAAGTTACCCAAATATATTATTTGTTTTTAATGGTTAAAACATCATATTTTCACACAGAGCTTTGTTCCATTATGTGAATAGCAGACAGTGTACCTGTCTTAACAGTGGTGACCAAGTAATGAACCGCTCATTGTCTACGGCGGTGCTACAATCCTCTGAAGCATTTGCAAAATAGTTCACATTGTGCATGGGATACCTAGACAAGAGAAAACAAGAAAGATCCCTACCTAGCTTGGTGATTACCGTCAGAGTTGGCATGGCAACCGATAAGCTCAGCACAGCTTACTGGTTGCCATGCATTATGAGAATTGCACAGTAGGATGATTTATTTGACCAGTCAAATTGTTTGGCTCAAACTACCTGTTGTGTAGTCTATCTGATGCAGCTGTGAGGCAGAGGCTGGAATTCTTTCCCTTAGAAACACACAGGATGTCTTCATATTGTTTGCAAAAGAATAAATATCTCACTCAAGTGACAGGAGCACACACAACACAGAGTCCAGAATACAGTATAGCAGTTGTTGTTAGATTGTGTCTGGAAAGGTACCACTGCTAGATGCCAACCATTTCTTTAGAGGGCCCATATTGCACAGTTTTGTGATCTATGTTATAATGTTGTTCTCTCATCCCAAACATACCTGGAGTTGTTTTGTTTCATTCCTGAAACTGAAAACACTATGTTCCACCTTGTGATGTCATGTGGTAATACAGGAAGTGCTCCACTGTGTTTTTAAACTCCATACACCCTCACTAGAATCATTTGGATTATTTCAGCCCTGGAGTTGCCCATCACCATGAAGTAAAGGTAAAAGGTAGCTGTTAACAAAACAGGTAGTGTTATTTATTATAGCTCAATTTACAGTCTGCTCTCATCTTTGAAAGCTGAAACGTACTTATCAACTCATCACAGGGAATAATTAGGATGATCAAAATGCATATAATAAATCAAGTGTAACTGTGGACCACTGCAAACAGTTTAAAATGAACTAGTTCTGTTTTTCACATTTTTTAAGACTTTAAACAGACATTATTCTAAATCAAAAACACTTGAATTAAATACATCTGCAAAAACTTAATCGGAAGTGTAGAAGTGTAGCAGAGTTAACATATGCCCCGCTCCATGCCCAGATTACTCATGGTCCTCTGCTGCTGTCCTTGCATCTCACATGGGACTCAAACCCAGGCAGGCCAAAGTGAGGAGGATGCAGTGGACTCGCACACAGTATGCCGACCATGGGGACCCTCACCTTCTGCCCTGGGAATGGGTCCGGCTGCTCTTGACGCTTTTGGGCGCCAACTGATCCATATGGGCAGTGTGTGTGTGCGCGTGTTTGTGTGTGTGCGTGTGTGGACGCCGCGGTGAGTCGGAGGGCAGAAGGTTAGGGGCAGGGGGCTGAAGAGGGGGGTGGGTGGACAGTGGGCTGGCAGATGACGAGCTGGGTCCACACCACAGCACTCCAGAAAACTCTATCATGTGTACAATTCAGACACTGCTCAGGCGGTTGGGAGGGGTTGACAAGTATCCAAAACAAATATATTACTTGCCCCCATTCACAATTAAGTTCAAAAGCATTACCAATTTGAGCTCACACTGCAGAATTTTAAAAGGTGGGGTGCCCAACTTTATTCTTGTGAGCAAATTGTGTTTATCTTTCATAGAGTATATGTGTGTAGAATCCCTCAGTCGTCCAGGTAGAATCCATAGCAAAAGGAGAAATTTAATTTGTCAACTGGACAGAGTTTATTTGATCGAAATAAACTCTGTCCAGTTGACAAATTAAATTTCTCCTTTTGCTATTCATAGAGTATAGTGTACTTTGTGACAAGATCAGACCACTGCATACTGTCTGCATGTAATAATTGAGTGGATGATAAAACCAGAAGAGGATTGTTGGTAGGAGTATCGCGCATTGGCAGTTCACCCCTGCTTAACACATAAAAAAAAGCTTTGTGTAAATGTGTGCATGCGAATACTAACAATGTGCCACAGTGTCTTTTTAGAAATATTTTTAGTAGTAATTTTAAATATCTTTTTCTTTTTAATATTTTGCCTTTTGTGGTTTTAAAATTGGGTTGTGCTACTTTACAGTGTCTATCAAAAAAGGAGAATTTGCAAAAACAATAATTTCCAAATAATTTCCTATGCTAATCGTGTGCTTAGAATATATTTTTCTGCAGCTAAGCTTCTACAAATCACCCAAAAACACCAGAAGCAGCACAAAGCGACTCTGCTATGATAAAGCATCCTGTTTAGTGTTCATTATAGCTACAGGTCTCATTTGGACAGAACTTCAACTGGCATTTTTCACCTACGAACGCCAGCACGATCCCTTTCAACACAACCTTTAAAAACACATCTCTCAACAGCCGTGTTAAACAAACACCCTGGAGCTATTCAGAAAAGGCACTTCTCTTAACTAAATTCTCACTTCAACCATTTATCTTCTGTAAATGTCTCTTTGTATATCAGTCAATATCATGACAGCCATAAGTGCCCATGGTTCAATTCACAGAGTAAGATCTTGTCATGCCATCCTATCTCCATTCTGTGTTTGTTTGCACTGAAACAATGAAGCAGCTGTCAACCAGAGTGTTAGACAAACAAAAACACTATGTCAACACACACACACACACACATATTTTATATATATATATATATATATATATATATATATATATATATATTTTATATATATATATATATATATATATATATATATATATATTTTATATATATATATATATATATATATATATATATATATATATATTTTATATATATATATATATATATATATATATATATATATATATATATATATATATATATATATATATATATATATAAATAAAAGGAGGCGAGTATTAAAAGGTTCACAACAGAATGGTGTGGTCCCATTGAGTGTATGCTGGCGGCTACATCTTCTATTTATAAGAATGAGGTTTGGTGGACTGGCCAGGCGTTCGCTAACCCAGAAACACACTCACCTGAGTCACACACAGTAGTACAGTTGTATAGAGCTCAAATAGACATGAGGATGTTTGTTTCAAGAGCGGCACAAGAGCCAGCTCCCACTTATAAATGGAAACAGCTGAGTTTATTCTGCAGCATTACGGCTGTCTAGTGACTCTTAATGGATAATTAGTGCCCAGCAATTCATTATGACATGATCAGCCAAATACACACGCCTTATAGTCATATTTATGTTATCTAATCTAATAGCAGCATGTTTTTTACTTTGACATAAAAAGACCACAACTACGTTTAAAGGCTTTTTACAAGCATTTTCCACCATCTGTACTTAATGCGTTCAGTATAATCCATGCAACTGTGAATCGCAACTAAGACAATCAATGAGTAAAGAAATGACACAAGTTCTTATTAATGAATAGTACTTAAAACTACAACTACAAATTACAACTCCAGTCACAAGAGGTCAGAAAAGGGAGAGAGTTGTAGAATTGCCTTGGCAGAGGTCTGAACTCTCCAACTGTTCCTAGTTTAGAGAGAGCATTCATGCAGTTCATTTGAGTCTGCAGCTCCACGGCCCAACACTGGAGAGAGAAGTCTATCAGCTGCCAACAAACAGAGTGGAGCAGAGACAGAGACAGAGGGAGAGGAGACAGACAGAGGAGCCATGAGGTCCCCCTGTCCCAGGAGGCCCAAGCAGAGGGGGGTCCCTCACCCAGGGGAGCCCGAGGAGCAGGCTGTGAGAGGCGGGTACCTCCTGCCCACCGCTCCACTCACTCATCCCATCCCTTCTGGAGGATAGGACTGTGGACAGCCCCCTGCTCAGAGAGAGGGGGGCAGGCACATCCCAACTGAAGAGGGGTCCCCGAGGGAGGAGCAGAGCTAGCGGAACACCTGGACCTGCCATTACTGCCACACTCAGGGATTACAGGCACAGACGGCAAGAGCCGAGCAGCCACACGGCGCCCAGGGAAACACAGCATAGGCCTGTGCTCTACTGTAATATGCATAAACACACACAAACACTGGCAAACAACCAAAAAGCAGGAGCTACTCGCATGAAAGCAAATGCAAACCAACACTATCTAACAGCATTTCAGTCAGAGCAAAGCTGTTCAATGTATGTCCAACGTGAAGCAGCACCTGGCCTGTGTGCGTGAGGGGCAATAATTACTCAAGTATTAAAGAGGCCTGTCCCAGGAGGTGTGGGGAGGTCAAGGACACAGGGAAAGAAAAAGGAGAAAATTGGTTAAAAAAAAAAAAAACAAATTCTAAAAGGACAGAATGAATAGGATGTATCCATGTGCATATAACTGATACAAAATTTAAATAAGAATAAAAAAAATTGAGTCCACAGACCCTGCTTTTAGATCTTTTTCTGGTTTAAAGAATCAGAAGCCCTCATAAAAGTTATTTGGATTTAGAATTTTAATTTTATCAATCATGAATGTGCCACACATATTTCATTTCTGACACAAGGCTCTTACCACCACACAGGTCTTGCCATCACGTACTACACCCCACAGTCTCCACAGGCAACCACTAAAAAGACCCACACAAAAGCACTAAAATAAGAGCTCCATGCAAATCCTGCTCCAAAATACAAATCCCATGAATAAAAAGTCAATTTATTGTTTTGCCTGGAAACCCACACCCACACTCCCCTGTATCAGTATCAGCGTGCGACACACAGGTGCAGGGGCGCGCTGAGCTTTGGGACGTCCTGTGAGGGATGGGTGCAGATCAGTGAGGACCCCTGGGTGAGGCGGCTGTGTGGTGGAAAAGCCGATTGGTCTCAGAGTCTATTGTACAGTGGCGGTCTGACTTCAAACACAGAGGAGCGGGCGCAGACAGTCTGATAGAGAGGTGGAATGACTGGGCTGCATTGTGCTTTCATGCCTTTAGAGAAGACCCCCACTACTCACAGCAGCAGCATGACCAATCTCTTTCACACCCACGTTTGTGCCCTACCTTTTTCTACCATTATTCTTTAATCAAGGCTATTGTCTCCTGATATATTGTATAACTTCCCTTTGCATTTTCCCTAATACACAATAATTATGAGTTACAATAGACCTAAAATGGGATTCTAAAGTTCAGGGATAAATGCTATAGCCATAATGAAAGATAGCTGTAAGATGTATCTTACAATGGAGGTGAGTAGAAATGACTGTCCTTTGCTGTCCTCTTGTGATTGGATTAAGTATATCTAGTCTAATATCTGAGTCCAGTTAAATGCATGGATCCAGGTGTTTTAAAATATTTAAAAGAAAAAATAAATAATGTGCAAACAGAAAGCTATATATATATATATATATATATATATATATATATATATATATATATATATATATATATATATATATATATATATATATATATATACACACACACACATATATACATATACACACACACACATATATATATACACATATATACATATACACACACACACATATATATACACATATATACATATACACACACACACACACTCTCTCTCTCTCTCTCTCTCTCTCTCTCTCTCTCTCTCTCTCTCTCTCTCTCTCTCTCTCGAGAGAGAGAGAGAGAGAGAGAGAGAGAGAGAGAGAGAGAGAGAGAGAGAGAGAGAGAGATAGATAGATAGATAGATAGACTCTCCCCCCTTCTCAGCTATCAGCCTTAAATCTCCATGGTCGATCTACTGTATAAAAAATACAAACAAAGCTTTATATTAACACTTTAATGAAGAGATAGCTGCGCAAAAAGTGACTACACCAGCCATCATTTGCTCTGGATTCTAAATTGTATCGGCATCAGACATGAAAAAACTCATATTGACCGATCTCTAATAAACACACACCAAAAAGAACTTCACTGACAAAGTTAACCATATTAAAAGGGTCATACATTACTATTACTATGCACTACTTTACTAAAGCTATTACATTACTGATAAACATACAATTTATCTGGTTGTCTCTAACATGTAGCAGACTCTATTACACTAATTCATTTAATTGTGTTTAGTCGCTGTCTCCTACATTTCTGCATAGAAAGCAAAAACACTAGCATGCTCCAAAATTACGTTAAAGGAAATTAATTAAAATCTAAGCCTGATGAGTTTTATTATGTACAAATGTTTGAACCGTGAGCGCGCATTGTATTACTAAAATGTGAATAAGACTGATGGAGCCTTTTATTGTATTAGTAACAATGGAGGAAAATATATTAGATTAACATACATTTGTACATTCAATAAAAAGTAGTTACACCATAATTGTTGTAATAGAATATTGCTCTCTATTCTTTCTCTCTCTCAGTCCTTTTCTCTCATTCTTTCTCTCTCTCTCTCCTCTAAAATGTAGTCCTTCTCTGGAAAGATGAGAAACCTAGGCCAGACAAAAATGGCTACCTCTGCTGGTCTTCAGTTACCAATAATTACAATAGGCCTGGTAATACTTCTAATCTACACTCCCCACTTAAACCCCAAAGACCCGTCTAGCTTTCCTTAAATTCTTTTCCCTCTTGTTTTGGACCATGAGCTTGTACGTGTATGCATTATTAGCCTACTCCTCGTGTCTCTCACTATGAAGCCCTCCCTTATCAGCCAGAGACCAGTCAGGGCCCTCTCCCCCCTGCCCTCCACTGCAGCTGTCACTACCCCCTCATGAGAGCACCAAACATACTATTCTCCAAGGACCATCTCCTCAACACACTGCAAATACTCTCCACCCAAATCTCCACTTCTCCAAGTCACTGAATTTTATCTTGCCGTTCACAGGCCACAGGAGTTGGCAACTGGCACACAGAGAATATTGCCTTGCCTTGTACCACCCAAACTCAACACCCGCCCAGGCCCCCTAAACTCCATACAGGGGGACTTGAGGGACGGGCCGGGCCACACAGCAGAGAGGGGGTCCCTGGGGACTTCATTACTGGAGCATGGTACTTCTGGAGCTGCCGGGACTGTGTGTGAGGTGAGGAAAAAGGACTGCCATCTGTAACAAAGCTCCAGACTCAACCCTAAACTCTACTTGACCCAGTGTCACTACAGCAGGTATGCAGCAGAGGGGAGATTGGGTTTAATGGGTGTTTTGGTTACTTATAAATAAGTAAATACTACTGCACTTTCAGTAGTAGTACTGCAATTGTTATTACTGTGTACGATTTGCCCATGCATTAACCATCCATCAGTGTTACAATTGGACAACAAGTCAGGATTCCTATGCAATTCTTAGAAGCCAGAATACTGCAGTGCCAAGCAGGAAGATGTGTTTAGCGTAATTTAATTTGTGGAGAATTTAGGCAATATTATACTTAAAATCAACTCTTATGAGCTGTTAATCATGTTATAACAGTATTTCCTCATTGTTAGCCTACTCAAAGTTTTGTTACGATTGATTCATGCTTGCTATTATGAAAAGGTTAGGCCTATCTAGTTTTGATTACTAGGCTGTTTAAGATCAATGTTTCAATTGTAGTTACAATAAACACAATAATTATCTACATATTATATGTTATAATTTAATACAAAATACTGTCCAAAAAGCATAATATGTCTCCTTTAAGACCCTATTAATTAATGGTGTCAATCCAATTATCAGCCAATTGTGGTTCAAACTTTATTGCAAATATAAAAGTAAAAATATAGTTGTGACACAGAAGTCCCTTCCTCCTCTCTTCATTGTTGTTGTTTGTGTTGTTTGCTTGTTTATTTGAGTGCCCCATCTCGGCGCTGCCCCAGCAGGCACTCGCTGCTGACTTATTTAGCAGTGTGTTTTCTATCATATTTGAAAAATGAAGAGCAGATTGGTTAATATTTCAAGGCATCCCACTTGCACGAGTGAGAGAGAGGCAGCGAGAGACAAAGAGAGACATGGGGAGTTGTGGGAGACGGAGGAAGGCAGGGAGTAAAGGGAGGAATTCTCTTGATCCTTAACCCCAATTTTAGGATTCATGCTGGGAGCAGAAGCACGCATGAACACACACACAAGAACATGAGTCCCCGAACACACCAGCTACATGTGAGCAGTTCACTGTGCGCACAAAGCAGCCTGCATGCCAGCACACAGCAAACAATCATTACAGAGGCTCGGGCTTTATGAGGCTGGAAGGGTCCTATTGATCAAACCACTGCTAATTTAACAACTCAGATTTAGAGACTGTACATTAAAGGTGCATTATGTTTTTGTGTGTACGTGTTTGTGTGTGTGCACGTGTGTGTGGAGCATTTTCTTCATTATGGGAGATTTTTATGCTTGTCTCCATGGAGAAATGTGTTTAATGACATTTGGTGAAACATTCCAGGCAAAGAAACATCTTCAAGGACACAAGCAAGTGACAGACCCCTTCACCACAAAAAGTTACATAGTTCACTTTTAAACACAGAAATCATAACTACCTCACAAACATACAATAATTTAGATTGAAGCTGCATTTAATTAAAACTATACTTTTAATTATTTACCCAAATTACTTAACAAAGACTCCATTAATCACATTGTTTTTCCATGTCATTTTTAAAACTATATGAACAAATTCGAGTTCACCAGGCCTGCTCAAGAATGATTTATGATTTAAGCATTTCTAAGCTCTACATTTATTATACATTAGCCCCTCCAGAAGTGCACTGTGCAGTACCTATTTGCACAATGAATGCATTTTATTACAGTCAACTGCCCAGACTGCCTCTGACCACAAGATCTCAGTTGAACTTAGTAGGTTTCCCTAACAACAGCTTCAACAATAGCCCTCCATTCGGACACCCCAGGCCACACAAGAGAAAAAATATGCCTGAACTTATGCTCATTTAACACACACGCACGAACACACAAACATACACTTGACAATGGCCCACCCCTGTGACTTCCCTGAGTGCGGTGAATTCCAATCAGGCAGTAAGCAGGACAGCTATTTCCAGGGACAAAGGACACAGAGAGAGCGCTGAGGAGGAGTAGCAGGGGAGAGTAAGAGGAGCGAGGCGGGGGGGAGGGAGACAAAGGGTTCTGGTAGCACCCAAGGGAGATGGCCCGGGAGCAGCTGACGTCAGTGGCTATGCATGGGTGGGGGTGGGTGGGGTGTGAGAGAAGGCCTGGCAGAGTTGGTCCTGTGGTCCCCTGGAGAGCTCTTAAGGCAGGGAGAAAACAGAGCAGCTCCCAGCCCCCCGCACTAACAGACACGGTCTATAGGAACAGCCATCAGGACTATAGAGTTATATAGTGAACCAAGAAGCAGAGTGGCTTATTCTATTTAGTTTTAACATTATCATTAGACTGCCTTTTACATAACAGAATGATCCATAGCCCTGTATATCATCGCTAATACACATTATTGTACAAGTGACTTTGACAGAAAGAAATACCCTGGTCGTGTAAGGAATGCAGGTGAGTTTTATGTTTATTAGAGACCAGCAAAAACCTAACTATAAGTAAGTACACATTTTGCTAACAGATATATTGTATTATTGCAATGAGTCAGTGATTTCAATTTCAAAACAGAAACTATTTTGTACTTTTACACTTGAAGGATTGCCTACATTAAGCAGTCCATTATTTTAATTCCCTATGCATTCTTCTCTTGGTGGGTCTCCTGCAGCCCAGCACTGCACACCATCCTTCCTGTCCACCCTCTCTCCCCTTCCTCTCTCCCTCTCTCTCTGTCTCTCTCTCCCCCTCTCTCTCTGTCTCTCTCTCTGTCTCTCTCTCTCTCCCCAAGTTGTGCTTTTCTCTGACATTTGGCAGGACAAAGGCAAGTCACACCTGAGCGCTGGGTTAAAACTATTATAGGCCTGGTCCCTGTGGTACACTGGCCTTTGCCACCTCTGTCTGTGACTGAAACTGTGTGTGTGTGTGTGTGTGTGTGTGTGTGTGTGTGTGTGTGCGTGTGCGTGTGCGTGTGCGTGTGCGTGTGCGTGTGCGTGTGTGTGTGTGTGTGCGTGTGTGTGAGCCATGAAGTGTGTATGAAGTTGTTATATTTGCAGATTATTTTATACCAGACGGAACAGATCGATTAACATCATAAATCATAACATTGTTCACCTTAAACTTTAATATTAAATTAATGACTTCCTGAACAGCCTTTTTTTGCAGTTTTAAAGTAGTTTATACATTAATTAGGACGCCCCTAAGTATATTAGTAGTTATGGTTCTTTCACCAAGATTCAACTTCACACAAGGTCAGCTTGAACTGCACAGACTTTCTGAAACACTGCAAATATCTAAAGAGAGACAGATGCAGTGTGCATCAAGTGAAGAAATATTTCGACTAATGATAAATGTTTTTATGTTGGCATTTGGACAGCTCTGTGTTCAAATTTGTGTGGTCAAGTTATTCATTAAAGTAACATTTTGATTTTAACCATCATAAACATTCTCTAACTGCGTCCCCAGATACAAGTTCAATAAAATATAGGTTTTACTGGTGACAATTCTAACGCAAAAGCAATGGACATGATGGCCAACTGGTTTATATTATAATTTGATGTTTTTGGATAACACAATTATCCAATTAGAAAGCAGTTACCAGATTCAATGTTGAAATCCAGTTGATTTAAACCTAAAAGGACTCTCTCTGATCTGACCTCACAACCTCAACCCCAGCACCTGCAGCCAATCATTAGCCAGTGCCAGTGCAGCCTCTGCAGCTCAGTGAGAGAATTCTGAAAGTTCTGAGTTCTCACATGAAGCACGGCTTATTCTTATACTGATAAAGAGAAAAACGTGTTTGTATTGTATATTGTATTGTATATACATACTGGCAACCCAGGTTCAGTTATGATTGTAGTTGCCTTTTTAAAACTATAAGGCTGCATACAGTTCCTTTAAAAATTGCCTATACCACGCAAATAATATTTTTTTTAATGTACAATCTATTAAGAAAAACAGACATATGAGGTGTAATCGTTCATAATAATACATCAGTCACTAAAAACTTAAAAAGCTCAACATTGTGACATAACATAAATTAACAGGTAAGCCTACTGTAAACAGAGCCTTTCCCACAATGCAATAACATGGCTCCAGTTCAAACAAAGACTTAAGTGCGTAACCAATGTGAACCATCAAAGAGGGTGTGAGAGACAGAGGTGCAGAGAGAGGGACAGGCAGGATCAACAGTGGGGGGCAGAGCAGCGGGGCCCTGCTTTGGGGCCAGCCACCACGGGGGACAGTACATATATGTGTGTGTGTGTGTGTCTGTGTGTGTGTGTGTGTGAGAGACAGAGAGGGGGGGGGTGGAGGAGGAGGGGGGCACAGTGGGGGGGTCGGGGCACAGAGCAGAGGATCAGAGCTTTGGGGGCCAGCTCCACAGGGAACACGGGAGAAGGGGAGAGAGAATAGAGGGAGAGTGGAGGGCGAGGGGGGGTGTGGGGTGACAGGAAGGGATGTGGTCAGTGTGGAGTTTGAGAACGCAGCGGGACGTGCAGACATTATGGTGCATGTGTGCTCGCTGGAAATAAAGTCAAGACATGGAACTGGTACGGCTCCGAGGTCGATGAGGGCAAAGCAGAAAAAAATCAAGTGCAAATCTTGTCACGCATTAACTGATATTCAAAATGTGAGACGTTTCAAGTTACGTTACTGTTGCAATTCAGTTTTGTTATACTGCCCATATTATGCCATTTTCTAATCTGTGATAATGTTTCTGCATCAAAAATATACGTGGAATTCGCTCTCAAACAGAAAACACTCTGTCAAACCTTATGATGTCATGTGATAATACAGGAAGTCACTGTGTTTTTAAACTCCATACACCTTCACTAGAATCACTGGGATAATTTCAGACCTGGAATTGCCAATCTCTACTGAAGTAAAGGTAAAGGGTAGCTGTTGATTTGAAAACTACCATTATATGACATCACAAGGTGGAACAGAGCATTATGAGCTTTGAAGATGTAGACAGACTAATAATAAAGGGTTACTCAACCATGTGTGAATGAAACAAAACAAAACACCAGGTAAGTTTTTGAGGACGTAACATTATAACAAGGCTTAAAGCTCATAAGAGTCGATTTTGAGTAATAGAGGACCTTTAACAATATTATTGATCCGCCATAAAAGAGCACATTTTATAAAGCAGTAGTATAATAAATTAAGCACAGTCATTTCTTAATCATAAGTCCCTTTTAGTCAAAAATTATCTGTGCTGGAAGATAATTTTGCTTGATATAGTACACGGTTTATAGTAAAGTGATCCAAATCATAAATCAAGTTGATGTCACTGTCTGTCACCTCTCGTCTCTTGTCCCAGGTATGAGAGAATGGACACTTGAGGAGAGAGAAAGAAAGAGCAAAGGCAGGGTGCAGAAGAAAGCGTAAGTGTCCCGTGAGTCAGCAGGAGGCACAGAAGAGAGAAAGGATGGGGCAGAGGGTCTGGGGATCTGGGGTCCCTGTTATTGGCAGGGGGTGCAGGAATCCAAGGGAAGGGCCTGGTCCTCATTATGTTGACCCCCCACCCACCCCCACGGAAGAGGCCCCCATATGGGCCCCATGACAGCTTCATCCTGACCAGTCCACATACACACTCACAAGAACTGCACACACAAGAGAATACAGTGGACTACATATGAAAAATATATACTAAGGAGTACTACAGCTGTTACCAGAGGTACTCCACAACTATACTGATGTAGAACTACTGAGGTGAGGTAGCATCCATCAGCAACGGCATTTTAACATCAAAATGATTCTGTCTTAGAAAAGTGGTACTAATTTAATATTTTCTTTTGTAGTGTTGTCTTATGGTTCCTGGGAGAGCACTAGTGAGTTATTAGTGTGCTTTTTCATTGAATATACACTATATTACACTATATATACAAGTAGTCACACACCCATCCAAATAATCGAAATCAGGGGTTCCAATCATTTCCATGGCCACAGGTGTATAAAATCAAGCTCCTAGGCCTGCAGACTGTTTCTACAAACATTTGTGAAAGAATGGGTCACTCTCAGGAGCTCAGTGAATTCCAGCGTGGTACTGTGATAGGATGCCACCTGTGCAACAAGTCCAGTCGTGAAATTTCTTCGCTCCTAAATATTCCACAGTCAACTGTCAGTGGTATTATAACAAAGTAGAAGCGATTGGGAACGACAGCAACTCAGCCACAAAGTGGTAGGCCATGTAAACTGACAGGGCGGGATCAGCGGATGCTGAGGCGCATAGTGCGCAGAGGTCACCAACTTTCTGCAGAGTCAGTCGCTACAGACCTCCAAACTTCATGTGGCCTTCAGATTAGCTCAAGAACAGTGTGTAAAGAGCTTCATGGAATGGGTTTCCATAGCCGAGCAGCTGCATCCAAGCCATACATCACCAAGTGCAATGCAAAACATCATATGCAGTGGTGTAAAGCACGCTGCCACTGGACTCTAGAGCAGTGGAGACACATTCTCTGGAGTGACGAATCGTGTTTCTCCATCTGGCAATCTGATGGATGAGTCTGGGTTTGGCAGTTGCCAGGAGAACGGTACTTGTCTGACTGCATTGTGTAAAGTTTGGTGGAGGGGGGATTATGGTGTAGGGTTGTTTTTCAGGAGCTGGGCTTGGTCCCTTAGTTCCAGTGAAAGGAGCTCTGAATGCTTCAGCATACCAAGAGATTCCATGATCCCAACTTTGTGGGAACATTTTGGAGATGGACCCTTCTTCTTCCACATGACTGTGCACCAGCGCACAAAGCAAGGTTCATAAAGACATGGATGAGAGAGTTTGGTGTGGATGAACTTGAATGGCCTGGTCCTGACCTCAACCTGATAGAACACCTTTGGGATGAATTAGAGCGGAGACTGAGAGCCAGGCCTTCTTGTCCAACATCAGTGTGTGACCTCACAAATGCACTTCTGGAAGAGTGGTCAAAAATTCCCATCAACACACTCCTAAACCTTGTGGACAAACTTCCCAGAAGAGTTGAAGCTGTTGTAGCTGTAAAGGGTGGACCGACGTCATATTAAAGCCTATGGATTAAGAATGTGATGTCACTTAAGTTCATATGCAAGTCAAGGCAGGTGAGCGAATACTTTTGGCAATATAGTGTATTTTGATAGCCTGGATGAGTGGAGAAACATTCACTTTAAAAACTGTCCATGTGAATTGACAGAATTCAGCCTTGCTATGGACTCTATCGCAACGGATACATTACAGACATAGGAAGAGATACATATGGTTTAAGTACGCTGTGCTACTAATCAAATTTGAATTAATTATGATTATTGCTCAAATGAATCAGTAAAATGGTCTAACTGAGTATCGTGATTGATTGTAACTCTGTATTCAATTGAACATGTTTTCTTGAGCTCATGAATTTTTACAAGTCTCTTTATTTTATAAGTGCTGATAAGTGATGATTTAAATAATATTGATTACTGTACACTGTATATGTATAGGTACCCAACACTATGAATACTTCTTCTTCCTTGTTTACATATGCCAGTAACGCATTAGACAGTAGTGTTGTTTCAGTAGTGAGGTTTAAGCACCAGCAGCTGCTCAGTGCTGACTGTAAAGCATATAATGTCATATTGTGCATATATTGTCATAGTAAAAGTGGATCGGAGCTCTTCCTTGATGCCTGTTGCTGTTTGTACCTGTCCAATCCCACAGTCACCTGAGGCGCTCTCCTACAGCCTCCCCAGGGGCTCTCCCTGATCTTCTGCTTTTGCCTTCAGCTCAGCACTGTCTGCTCTGGTGCAAAAATCCTCTACATCTATGTTAAATACCGGGCAGGTGCATTCAACCTAAGAACTAGACTGACAATAAATCAGCATTGTATGGAGGGTTTTATCAAGTCATAATGAACAGAGGGATTCAACCAACCTTGAAAAAGTTATGGGCTTCTTGCCATAGCCTGGGTCAAGATAGAATCAAACATCCAGACTGTTTGACTGTTGGGATCAGATAAGTGAGATTTATTCAAAGTTATGTAAATGTATATTTCTATAATCTGACTGTGTCAATATTTGATTATTAAAGCCACACATAAACAAACTGCAGAGCCACTGGCAGAATCCTTCTAATGAATGTTTGGAGACACAAGGCCGGGCACAGACACACTCCACTGGACTATAGATTTAGGTTCTTCCTCTCCACACTCTTTCAAACCTGACACACAAATATTTACTCTCTGCTAGATCCACACGCGGGCACACAAGGACAGAGGGATGAGAGGAAGAGGGAAGTAGAAGCTACATTTTAATTGTGTCTTTCTTTTGCTCAGAGCAAAGCAGGACTGAATACAAGGGGTTAGCTGGTGCCAACACACACACGCACAGCCTTCCCTGTGTCCTTTGGCAAATTCTTCTTTTCCACTCTTGCATTAACTAAGAAAAGTGGAAAGGGGAAAGGGAGGGGCTGAAGGGAGGAGAGGAGAAAATGTCCCTACAGAGTCTTTCTGCCTTCCTGGAGTGAGCGCGGGCCCCTGCAGCGCCGCCTGTGTAATTTCCAGTGGCAGTGAATACAGGTATTAATAAAAGCCCCATGGGGAAGAGCACACAATATAACCCTACATTTTCAGGCATTATGAAAGGACGCCCCCAGGGGTCCTCGGGCTCAAATTTCTGAGATGCAGGCATTGTAAAAAGACGCCCCCAGGGGAGGACCCCGCAATAGAAATCTGCTGAATTCAAAGCATTTCCAGAGCCCTGGTGGGAGCCATTACTCCCATCGGAGGAGGAGAGAGACTTTTTCACCATCTCCGCTCTGGCTCGGAGCTGCGCGAGCCCCTTTTTTACCAAACATGTGTTGCTGACATGTTGACAGATTGCTCAGTGAGGTGTTTAGGTGCATGCATAAGGCACGTCTGCTGAGACACAAGCCCCCTCCTCTGCCGCTGCCAGTTCCCAAGTTCCACTGCTCCCTCCCTCCTACTGCAAAGCTCTCTGCGCGCCCAAAACTGCTCCCATCCATATTTCATAAAGAGAAACTAGGCTGAAAGAGAGGGAGGGAGGACACACAGAGTTTAGGCATGGAGCGAGGGACCGACACACAGAGAGAGAGAACAGGAAAAAGAGGAAAAGGAAGATAAAGAGAGACAAAGCGGGATCAAGGGAGGGGAGGACAGATAAAGAGTGGGAGAACTCGGCTGGTGAAAAATGAACCCTGTGATGAAAAATGACTTCACAACCCCCCCTCCCAGAGCACCTCTCCTGGTCCTTCTCTTTCCTGCTCCCTCTTTTTTTCCTGTTCCTTCACCCTCTCCTTCTTTATCTCCCTCTTTCACTCCCTCCTGCTCTTTCTCTTTCGCTCTCCCCCCTGCTCCCTCTGTCTCTCCCTGGAAACCCTGAGCAGCAGCCAGCTGTGTCAGTGCGCTTGTCTGTGTGCCAAGGGCTTAGTGCTGGAATCTGCAGGCCACCCCCGGGTGCAAGCAGCATCAGGGGGCCGGGGACACTGGACCCTTTCAGAGCACCTTCTGGCAGACACATATTCTGTCTCTTTAGATGTACCTCCACCTAAAGGCACTGTATGGCTGAGGTTATTCTACATTTAACCCTGAAAATAGTTTTGAAATCCGTATCAAGTATTGACCAAAGATACCCAAATGCAATGCTAATTTAAAGGGCCCACATTACACTATTTTCTATAACGTTATTTCCTCATCACAAACATACCTGGAGTGGCACTTTGTTTCATTCACACATGTTTAACACACAAATTCCTCTCTCAAACAACCTTGTGATGTCAATACAGGAAATGCTCCACTGTGTTTTTAAATTCCATATACCTTCACAAGAATCATTTGGACAATTTCAGCTCTGGAACAACCAATCTCTTCTGAACAAAAGGTAAAAGGTAGTTGTTCATTTAGAAACTATCTGTTCATGACATCTCAAGGTGGAACAGAGCATTTTGAGTTTTGGAGATGTAGACAGACTAATAATAAAGGGTTACTTAAACATGTGTGAAGGAAACACAACTACAGGTATGTTTCTGTCGAGGCAACATGATTCTAATATGGCTTAAATTTCACAAGATTTTTCATACTATAAGACCTTATATTAAAAAGTATAAAAAGACTGCTTGAAAGTCTTCAACAAATGCACAACTTGTAAAAAAAACATTTGACAATTATCCAGGCTTTGGTTTGGCACAGTACAGTTTTGACTCCTTCTGGCAGAATGAAACATTAACAACAACAAAAAAAACAAAAAAAAAAACATGATTTTGTACAGTACTTCCTATCATGCAGTACATGAATGGAAGAGTCTGTCTCATATCACTCTAAAAAGGGTCTACTGAAAACAGGAGGCGTGAACATGACAGCCTAAGTGCACGAGGCGAATATTTACTTTGTCAATCAGAAACAGCTCCTGGATTGGAAAATGACAGTCACAGTGAGCGGGGGGCAGAGTGCAGGAGGCTGTCTGTAATTTTGTTTCACATTACACTCCTCCTCCTCACCGGGCTCTCTCTCTCTCTCTCTCTCTTTGGTAGAAAGTGATCTGTGGTTTTTAATAAGAGCGCAGGCCTCACAGGACTCAGCTGCTATCCTGACGACAGACGCCCGGGCTGCCTGTGTGTGTTTGCATGTGTGTGTGTGTGTGTGTGTGTGTGTGCGTGTGTGTGTGTGTGTGTGTGTGTGTGTATGTGGGGAGACAGGGCACTTCCCTGGATGTGTGGGACAGCGGGTTGTAACAGACGGTAAAAGCTTAACGGTGGGGAAATGTCCCAGGAGAGGGAGGGGGGCAGACCAGTCACCCAAGGGCCCTCCTAGCTAACAGACGCTGCTGTTTTTCTCTCACTCCGCACTTTCACCCGTTTTTCTACCGTTACAGAACAGGACCAAGTTGCACTCTGTTCATGCAATAAAAAAGCTCGATGGTTAGTGAACAATCCAGACAACTTTGAGATGATGAATTTAAAAGGTGCACTATGTAACCCATGGGATGTCCCCTGCTTGTCTGTCTCCATAGAGATTGCTTTGCCTTTGCTTTTATTGCTTTGCCTGGAATGTTCTACAGTATGGCATTAAACGTATCTTGCATTTTTTAATTACATGCTTTACTGGCCTTTCACCCATAGACTGTATAAAGAAGTGGAGTGTGATGTCACCCATAGTGTTCAGCTCCAGTTTAATGAAGCTCACGAGGCTATCAGTTATAGGAGCAATTTTGGAGCCAGCTCCATAGGAACAGGAATTTATTTACGAACAAAATAGCTATATAAAAACATCAGGATAATGTAGAGTGGGTATACGAGCATTTGAAGATCAAAATGATGAGGCTCACTGCAGCAATGAGGGGTGACAATTGTTCAATGTAAAGTCAACTGGAGCCAGAGTCAATGCAGCTGGATGCGCCCCCATGCTCACTTCCTATTTGGAACGTGGCGGCTAGTGGGTTAGCTATGTCCATTTATATATACAGTCTATGCCTTCTCCGTACAATAAGGTTAAGGCTACAGGGCTGTTAAGTGTTTAGTGCCTACTCTCACTTTGCCAACTTCCAGGTCCAACAGAATTCCAGCCTCATTCACTATAATGTTATTTTGGTGATTTTAGCCGGCTCCAGGATGTTTTAACCTAAATCTGCCCAAAGCAAATGTGAAGTTCGTCTATGTCTAACGTATGGTCAGTGTTGAGAAAGTTCATTTTCTGCATGAACTAGTTCAAAGTTCAGTTCACAAATTTCAAAATGAACTAGGTTTTTTTCAGTACGTTGCTGCGAGCTATGCTGTGGTGCATACGGCATCAACCTCAGACAGTTAAGTTTTGAGGTCACGTATGTTCTTGTTAAACTCCTTCTTTAACAATGCCTGTACTTTTTTCTTGATGACACTTTTTTGATTGGCTGCAACCCCTTAATTAAATTTATGAAAGCTGTACTTTCCACTTTACTCAAAGGCTGCAGGTCTCCTACAATATACTGCAGCCCGAGGTTGTCCAGTTGCAGTTGAGAGGTGAGAACGGAGACGCTACTGTACACAATCAATGGGATTTGGGTAGAGGATCTGTCTTAATTGTCTTTTGATTTCGTACGTGCTTTCATATACCTTGAAAGGCTAGCTGGGTGCTTCAGTTCAATGTGTCGTTTTAAGTTTGCTGTTGATGAGACTGAAGTGCGGATTTTCTTTTTGAAAGCCGGCGGGCAAAGTTTGCTCATAAATGTGAGGTTAGTCCCTTCATCACCGACCTTGTCATAGAACTCCTTTAAATGTTCATATGATCAATCCTTGTGGCTCCTATCTGCTGCAGTCGCCTCCATGCTGCTTTTTTTTTTGTCTTGTTTCGATGATGCATGGTGGCTAGTGTTGTTACCAGATTGAATGTTTTTCCACTAAATATTAAGGGCTCTTTACGGTGTGTTTAGCCGGGTTTTTGCCTGGAACACTAAAGAAATCTGGCACCCTAATGAACAAAGTAAAATAGATAGTGCATGCCAACACCAGAATGACTGCGTTCACAGTTCATTCATCAGGCAGTAATACAGTGTGTTCAGTTCATGCTCTCCCAAAATATGAATGTTCAGGTACAACACTGGGTACTGTTCTTCGGAGGCCCTACAGACTACAGCGCGTGTATCTATGGTAAAATTGATGGTCCTCTTCACAGAGAATGAAAAATGGCTTGACTCTCTATTGACCAGCGTTATTGTAAAGTTAGGTCCCTTAGGTTTACCCATATATTTCCCCCTCTTTCTTGTACATTTCTGCACCCCACCTCTTTCCGTCCCCACTGCAAAGGTTCCCTAGTAATCTTGTGTGTCCCCCACTGAGAGAGGAAAGAGGGGAGACAAGAGTGCAGCTGGATGTGCTCAATTAACACAGACCTCACAAATACCTTTAGCAGTGAACATGCTCACATCTCTCTCCCTCTCTCTCCGCTCAGACTCAGGGCGAGGGGCTGGGTTAATGATGGTCAATTTGTCAATGACAGGAGCCATGACTATCCCTGAACCTGACTGACAGCTTCCTCTCTTCCTCCTCATCACTTCCTCTTCCTCTCCAGTAGCTCTTCTCTGTGTCGTTTAGAACCTTTAACAGCTTTTAACAGCTTCTCAGTGTTTTGTCTCTGTTACAAGCATGTACACACGCTCATAAGCGCACATTACAATTTAATCGTAATACTGGTATTATTATTATTATTATTATTATTATTATTATTATTATTAGTAGTAGTAGTAGTAGTAGTAGTAGTAGTAGTAGTAGTAGTAGTAGTAGTAGTAGTAGTTGTAGTAGTTGTAGTAGCAGTTGTAGTAGTAGTAGTATTTATTATTTTATAGCATGTATATAGAAAATAAGCCTTATGCAGTAACTGTTTTTTCCATGGTTGATGCTGATAAATGTAAAACAAAGACATTTGTCCTTCTCACATCTATTCTCTGCATTCTTGTGGCTTGTGGAGCACAAGACTTGCATTTGTAATATGATCTATTAATTATTTGTAACTATTTTTATTGCAATGTAACTGGTGATCCTGGTCAATATTATTTTTATGTCTAGTAAGCCTGGCCAGATAATTAGGTTTAATTACAGCAATGTTTAAAGTTTATTAGACACTACTATTTGCGTCTGGAATTTCTTAAACAAGCCACAAGCTAAGCCTAAGTGTGATTTGTATGTAAATGGACTGATTCAGTGTTTAAACATCTCCATGTATCACTTTGACCCAACCTTGGAATGCTGTGGCCAGTAAAATAGCTTTTGGGATTCCCTAATGGGCTGTGTTGTGTGTGTATGTGGATGACTGGGGCCAGAGACTGTTCTCCATTTGATGTGTAGGAGTTTTTTCCGCTGCTCTTCTCCTCTGGGACCCTCTGCTCCACATTCTGACTCCTACCGAGACCCGCCACACTCCCCCGACTCACTCTGAACAACTGAAGTGCACATGCAGGCTGCAGACATATGTCACTAAAATATATACAGGGCTCCCCATCTCTATGTCAACTTGTCACACATGAAAAACTTCAAGTGTCAAACTGTACCAGTACGTCTCTGAACCCAAAGTTATTTGTTAGGATTGTAACCCTAATAGTGCCATTTGTCATGTGTGTGCCACTCTCACGACATAAAGGGTGCACAGGGAGGAGGTACTATCTGCACTTTAGAGCCAAGGAGCTTTGCATTCATCTTTATGATTTACAGCCATAAAACTGTGCCGTCAAAGCACCTTAAAACTGGAGGATTTTGCATGTGGTTTTTACTGGGGCTATTGCAATACCTACAATAGAAAATAAATAGGGCAATCAGTGTTGTGGTGGGGTGTAGAGGTAGGGGGTCATGTTGCAATGTGAGGATACATTAGACAAAATATGTTTAAAATAAATAACTAATCTAAACTGTACCGCAGCATGATTTAATTGTCACACATCAAGTGAAAGAAAATACATTATACCACAAAAACTATTACTGATATGGGATTATAAAATTGCAGAAAAGATAGTCTTATCTTTTGCCAAATGAAAAATGAGTACAAACCAGATTACTTACAAATTTCCCACATCTCTGGTTTCTACAGTAGTAAAGATTGCAGTGAGCATCTGCTGCAAGTACAATAAAACAGTACTTCACAGTGTCCAGATAGAAAGAGCATTATCTAAGCAGGTCGGGTGGTTGTGAGGTGTACACGCTGAAACAGGGCTACACATTTACACCAATGACACGAGGCTATGTGCGCGTGTTTGTCCAATTTCCACTCAAATTAATGGCGCCTCTTTATAGGCCTTCTGCTGGAGTGGCACTGAATTACTTGGTGCTTCAGTCTCGCACCTGGGACCCATTCCATGTTACAGCCAAAGCTAGATGCTAACCGGGGAACCATTTGCTACAGTGGCATAGTTAGCATTACAGACAACAGTGATTTTTCTGTTGAGAATTCACCACTATCTACTAACCTGGTTCTAGGGTCACCACCTGGGACCGTGTATGCGACTAACTAAAGCTCAAATGTGTGAGACTGGCACATCAACAAACTGATCTAATAATTAAACTTAACTGTCATAAATACTGCATACTTAAATATCACATATGTTATTGCCTCAAAACAATAATACACTGGGGACCCATAGCTTCTAAACAGCGAGTCGTAATTTGTGGTATTATTCGCCTTTTTTGCTATATGAATTGATAAAAAATATGTGTTTCTTAAAAGGTGCACTGTGTAACTTTCCGGGTGCCTGGCATGATATTAAACTTCTAATCTATTTAGAAGCACCAAGCCAATTTACAGGTCCAATCTGTGGAGAAGTGAGCCCGCTTAGAGTAGAATGCATATTTTTCAACCTATTGTTTTATTGTTTAAAAAAAAAAAAAAAAAAAAAAAAAAAAACATCTATACTTAAATAACCAAATGTAATGCCATACTGTTTTGCATTTATGGGAAAGCAATCTCACAAGCATATCTCGATGGACACAACCAGGTGTTACATAGTGCAACTTTAACTGTATGTTTACTTTAGAATAGGCCTATAAATACTATATCGACTTATCGTTCAAAATATGAAAGATGGAACGATATATTTTGGGGCTCAGTATTTATCATGTGTACATATTCGTTGCAATAATGGGGAGAATTTTGTGATTTTAGTTGTAATATGGTAAGCTGTACAGGGTTGAATTTTGAATACTTTTATGGCTAATTGTTGGTTCATTACACTATTTATTTGTTGCAGCTCATGCCTTTAAATAATACTGCCTGTTTATAAAATGGTTTACTAGGATTTTCCTGCATTATTTTTATTTATTTATTTATTTTTTAAGTAGTTTCAATATTATCATTATCATTTACAGGCGTACTTTCGAGTTGAAAGACATAAGTAAAGCTTATAACCAGCTGTGTTTTACTTGTTATAATGTACACAGTAGATTTATGTGTACTCTTGACCTGAAGGACCCCATACAAGCCATTATATTGGTTACAAATAAAACAGTTTAAAATAAATCTACTTTTTGGACAACACATGAGGTGACGTCTTGTATTCACCTCGCTCCAGGCTGTTATTCACACACTCTGTACTAGGGCTAGAGCCTGCTACTCACAAATATTTTAGTAGTCGAAATTTTTAACTACATTATTTTAAAAAAAAAAAAAAGTTGCAAAGTGGTGATTGAAGGTTCTAAATACAGAATATTTACAAAGTGCATTGTTGACGAAAATGAGAACTTAATTTTTTAACATTTTGATTTAATAATGCCATTGTTTTGTTATAAAAATTTCTTTTGGCATGTGTTTTAGAGTCTGTATAGTCCAGAAATTCTTGGTTGACTAAAGACGGTGGACCGATTAGTCGACTAAAAAGGGGACGTGGCAAAGGCTGACTCAAATTGCACTCATAAAACTGCACCTGAATTAGAGTTTGATTATGGTTATGGTTATCAAAAATACGTTTTTATAATCACTAGTCACAATTATTCAATTAAAAAGCCTATTATACACATAATAGACTCTTGTGTGCTTTAAGTCATGTTATAATGTTACCTCCTCAAAAACATACCTGGAATGGTGTTTTGTTTCATTCACACGTCTTTATTATTAGTCTGTCTACATCTACAAAGCTCAAAATGTTCTGTTTACCTTTTGTTCAGCAGAGATTACTTACAGCACTTACAGAGCTGAATGATCCAAATGATTTTAGTGAAGGTATATGGAGTTTAAAAACACAGTGAAGCACTCCCTGTATTACCACATGATGTCACAAGGTGGGACAGTGTGTTTTCTGTCTGAGAGAAGAACACAGCCTAAATATGAATGTTTAACATGTGTGACTGAAACAAAACTCCAGGTCTGTTTGTGATGAGGAAGCAGCATTATAACATAGATTAAAAATAGTGTAATATGGGCCCTTTAATCATTACAGCCCTACTCTATACTGAGGTAAAGATGAAAAAATAATGAGCGTTCATAGTTTTCACCCTGTTTTGACAATGCACCCCAAATTATAAACAAAGAAAGCTTGGTCAACTTTTCTAAGCAATCTACTTCTGGCAGTATTTCTCTTTTGTGTCACCCCAAATCTAAGATGGCCGACATTCCGCTTGGGGACCGAGGTACACCATCGGACTACAAAATGCAGATGCGTTGTGGCGTGTTTAGTCCCAGAAGGCAAGTGCGTGCAGTTGTGTGCCCTCCCTCCAAATCAGTTCCCGAGGGCCTAGGACCAGAGAACTTAAAAGGATTCTCTAGTCCATGTGTTTTAATTTAGCATTCTTCCCCCTTCATAATAATAATCAAAGTGCTATGGTCTCACACTAACTTCTTACTCTACAGCGTCCCATTATATTTGGCCATAAACACCAGTGTACATGGAGGAAGCCGCATACAAGCAGCACCAGCCCTCTGCAGAGCTGTGGGATTACTCTGCAATCTCAACCGCTCCGTCTCGAGGGGGAAGATGTTTTATCATTTCTTTTCTTTCTGGTGCACTCCCTCTATCCTCCTCTTCCCCTCCTCTTCCTCTCCTCCCATCTTCCCCCCTGTCCTCTCCTCTCGTTCAGCAACATGTAGCCTTCCCCAGACTCATGCACTGGAATCACAGGCACATCCAGCTATGACAGCAGCCCATGTGGTGATGCTGTAGGTGACGCAGCAGGGAGAAGTGGGTCAGAGTGCAACGCCGACCATTTCAAAAACATTTAAACAAAGTAATTACATATGGAGCAATGTGGTTTCATTTTGTAGAGAATATGATTGTTTTTCTAAATATACTGTTTAGTTTTTGGCAATTGTGTTAGAACACCACATCGTAATCGTAATTGTGTAGTTTTGTTTTGCCACTAGACTTTTAGAACTACTCTAATAGTGATGATTGCAGTACTGAAAAAGTGACTGCAATACCAAAAATCACTATTACCAAGGAGTTTTTGTATTTAATTCAAGAGCTGGCCATAATGGCAAATTGACCAAACATCCATTGCACAAGTTTTGGCCATCTGTGATTAAAGATTTCAGGAAATCTTGTGTAGTAGCTCAGAAAACGTGGGTTGCAGGTCTTACAGGAAGACAGGGACAAGATTAAGACAAACTTTGGTTGTAGCCCCAAAACTGACTGTGTGAACTACTGCACAGTATGATTGTGTTCCCTCTTATGAGTTAAATTACTCACGCCTTGTAAAGTTACCTCAAATAATCTTTTCGGAAATTCAGAAATCTTTCAAAGTTAGAATTCTTTGGCATTTTATAGATGGAAGCTCATTAAGGAGTCAAATTAGAATTTACATCGTCATATGGCTCAACCCAAAAGTATAATTTTGCTGCAGTGATGTGGAAATAAAAATATAAAGAATACAACTGGAAAAAACAGCACAGTAAATATCATGCAGTGATATTTAAATATAGAAATATAGAATAGTTTGACTAATACTATATACTATTAATCTATATCTTTTAATTAAGCCCCAGCTCGGCTCATATATTCATGCCTCCCATGCTCTGCACACACTCCATCTTGTTAAGTTGGACCCTCTAAACATGTGTTTGTTGTGTGTTGCATTTTGGATTAATATGTAGGTACCATCTGCCACATGTTCAGTGGAGCTTTCATTAATTACAACTAAACTAACAGCAACATTTGTAAATGTGCTGTGGGCCCGTCCCAGTGGAGTGCATAGGAGCAGGTGAGTTAATTTGTGACACTATTGTGCTCTGTGACCAGGGCACTTCTGTACATAGACTTACCAGCAGGGCAGTGGTTGGTCCTGTGCTCTGTCAGCTCTGCCAGACAGTCGAAATCCTGTTGGCAGTTGTCACACGTAAATATGGACTCGTCATCTAAATCATCATCATGCTCGCGATCTTCGTCGTGGTCCTCTTCGCCCTCCTCCGCCCTCTCACCCTCTTTGGGCTCTTTCTCCGAGGCACGCACTTCTGCAAAAACAAGAAATGAGAAATCGCTGAAAACTACAAAAAATCTGTTAGGTTTCATTTCCATAATAAAGTTTGGAATGTGACAGAGTGGAACATCTCATTTGGTGTTGGCAGCGCGCTCAAATGTGCATGTCCTGTTAACAGACAGGCAGTGTGAGAGGGGACCAGTGGAGGGCTGTGGCGGCCCAATCCACATTGCTCCATTGTGTCTCCATTTTCACACCTTATTATCACATTATAACGCTGAGGATCCAATAGAACTGACACCGAAGGCCCTGGCTGGAGGGGACAGGAGAGCACAGCGCTGGAATAAAGAGGTAGGACAGGTCTGAAGGAGGAACAGACTTTAAATTGGGATTATTTTAGTTTATAGCATGGCTGTTTGGAATGTTATGTGACTTTATCATTACAGCTTTGAGCAAATTAATTTATAGACATTAACATCTTTCTTTTTGAGACAAAAATGTGCAGGTTGCCATCAACTAAAAAAAACATATATAGAGAGAGATTTTTCACTGATTTGAGAGTATAACTTTTATTCAGCAAATGGGAAAACTATTCTGCCAGAAGCTCTCAAACTGTTCACAGCATGAAGAAGTTAATTGTCTTTCTGAGTACCACCAGATGTAAACCTGGACATAATCAGGTCTAAAATAGAGCTAAACATGATCTAAAATAAGACTATATTATAAGAAGTGTAGATATGCACACATCACTAGTGCTAGGCTACTACCATGATCACAGAAAACAAGATAAAACCTGCACACTTACTCCCAAACTGCACTGAATAAAGTGACAATGTATCACTCAGCAGATCTTTCTCAGGTCATGATTCTATAAAATAAGACAAAACGAGGTCTAAAATGAGAAAACCCTGGATAGGGTAAACTACAGATTATTTATTACCATTGTTAGTTGATAACATTGATCGATTTGTCTCCAAATGAAACACACAAACAGAGGGCCCTGTGGTCCACATACCACAGTTTGAGAAACACTGAATTATTAGACGTTCTTTCAAACATAAGTTGTATCCAGATTTTATATTTTAGTTATTATATGAACAACTGTAGCCTTTACCAATTGACGACTGACCTTATTAAGCATCACCCAATTTTGCCTCTAAACACTACTAAACCACTCTTCCAGTTATGCGGGAATCCCATTTGTTTCAATTAACAATTTGAGAAGTGTTTTGCAACTAAAATATTATATAAAGTAGGTGTATTTGCGTAAAATGTTCATATGACAAACAAGTCAACAATGCACTGATTCTCTGAGAGGCTTTAAAGCCAGACTTTTATATAATCTCTATAGAAATTTATTACAACCCGAGTCACGGTGGCCCATGGCAAACTCTGGAAGGTGAATATGTGATAATTCTAATTTTGATTTGATTGTGAATAATCTTGTTACTATATATTCGTAGAGAGGGCCTCCATTAAGCTTGACATCGACTTACCCGATCTCTCTAATGTGAAAAATATAAGGCGTCAGAAATAAAAGAGATTGCGAAAAAGTCTAGGGGTAATGCAGGATGTAACTAAGAGAGTGTGAAAGCATTAAGTCAAATGCAAATGCCTTCACACAAGTTGAATTTATTATGGCAGAGGTGTGGAGGGAGAGAGGGATGCTGGGAGGCTGGGAGTGTGGGCCTGAGGAGATGGGAGTTTGGGGGATGTGGAGGAAGAGGATGGAGAGAAGAGATAGATGAAGGCACCAGGAGGAAGAGGAGGAGACGAGAGATAGATGAAGGCACCAGGAGGAAGAGGAGGAGAGGAGAGATAGATGAAGGCACCAGGAGGAAGAGGAGGAGAGGCGGAGTGTTGGCCATCTGTCCAGTGGTGAGCACCGTCTGGCCAGGGAGGGAAAGTGGCCCCATGGCTGACAAAACTCGTGCACAGTTCACAACCATGTGCACGACCACACACATAACCTGTACGTGCACACACAGGTTAATCTTATTTACACACATACACACAGCTGCATAAGGGTGTCATAAGGACTCATTTTTATGGATTAATTTTTGTATTCACTTCTATAAACGCTTTTTCATTTTGCTCTATACTCTCCGGCCTCCAAGCTCCCTGGGGCTTTGTGATGCCAGAGGTGCGGGCAGTGCCAAAGCTTGCACATGCCAACACAATCGGCTGCCATGGCAACGTAGGAGGAGCCAGATCAAAGCTGTTTTTTCCATCCTTGACAACATCTTTATAAAGGTCTGCCCAAAATAATAACGATGTAGGGTTGAGGAATGAATACAGTTTTCCTCGAGTCAGTCCTTTCTAAGTGTCTTTAATCCAGAGATCCACAAACACTTAAGGGTTGCACGATTTAGGAAAAATATCTATCTGCGATTTTTCTGACAAGCATTGTGATTGTGATTAGATAGGCATTTTGTTTTAATAGTAGGATTCTGCTAAAAGATCCCATTTTAAAGGTGTCCAGAAGAATTGACAATAAGACTGATATATGAACAGACAAACTAATAAAATAATTATATTTCAGATAATTTTTGTACAGTTTTTATGGATAATAAGATATATTTGTTTGTGGGGAAATTGTGGTACTTCAAAAATTTGCAGCCTTTGAGATTTGCCAATTGTGTCCATACAAATTGCAATTTAGATTTAAACAATAACATGTAACTGGGCTGCCCTAAAACACGTCTCTGTCAGTAAATGCATGTGGTTTTGAGCAGAGTTCAGAGTTTTGTTGCTTGCTGTAAAGTATCAAAAATCAGATGCCGATCGATACCAAAACTAGTATCAAAAAAACTAGATACTCATTTGAAGTATCTAGAAAAAAGTCAACGTTTACAGAACAGAAATGAACCTTTCCTGAATTGCTTCAGAATGATCTTAAGCTGTATCAGAATAAGTAATTAAAGCCTGTATTGTTCATGAAATCAATATTGAAATCCATGTTTATATATAAGACAACATTTAATTGAGTCAAAAACTAGGATTGGTCAATATAAGGGGAAAATGTTTTTTTCCAATACTGACTTCCTTATTGCCCTGCCCTGAATGATATTACATTAAAAAAAAAAAGTTTAGTTACAACCTGGGGAGTCCATCTTCCTATAGCAGATCTCCCCTAGTACTTTAACATAATCAGGTGCTTCTTATGAATCAGAGAAGAATATATAGGAGGTCTGAGAAAGTCTTGGGCACAGTATGAAGAGGAGAGCTGCAGTAGCTGTGTGATTATTACTGTTCTCACACTGAGGAAGAAGACCTCCTGGAAAGGCCAACTACTCTGTACTATTCTGCTCTTCTCTACAAGCTGAGAGTGTGCATCTGCCTCCACTGCCATTGTGTATAAGCATTAGTACTGAAGAAAGTGTTTTGTTTGTGTCCAAGCTGATCTCCTTTGGGAAGTTTAGGTAGTTGTCTTTTATTCATGTGTACAGTAAAAATGTAGTTGGTAGTTTGTAGTTGTTGTAGTAGCAGCAGCATGGAACCTACCTGGACGATTACGGCCACATGGTAATGTAAGAAAGTAGTATTATATAAAGATAAAAATCACATTCTATTGTCTAAAGAAAGAATGTTTTTAATTATAATCATGGTATCGGAATTGTTATTGAGTATTGAGTCAGTTCCTTAGTATCAAAATCGAGTTTGAAATTTTAATATTGTGCTCTGTTGCTGTCAGAAATGTTCAAAATTCAACCGTTACAAGAAAAGGACACACAAAAATATAATGACATTTCAAATATAATTTTGTAGAATGCAAAACATAGCTCATGTACAATTTAGAACTACGAAACACAACCCATTTTGCTCCATTTAAAATCCATAGTTTTGTGTTTGTTAATTGGCAGCGTTTATTGATCACTCTCTTTGATTCTTTTACACTGCATCTCTTTTCTGTATTTCTCACAAAGCCGTCTCCCCGGGTTCCTGGAGGAGCAGCCCACCCCCGCCCAGCCCCAGCAGAGAGGAGCAGCAGGCCTACTTAATGAAAGCAGGGAGGTCCCATGTGAGCCTGGGTGCGGAGGAGTGTGCTGGGGTATTGATTGAATAGTACGACAGCGTTCCCATAGCAGATAGCATGTGCACTGCATACAACACCCTCTCCCTCTTCCATATCCACAAACACACATCTCGATACAGCTCTGGTCCGACTGGTATGCTCTACCGAGGACCATTATCTCGGAGTCACAGGCTGTCCCTATGCCAGGAATAACGGGGCACACGCGCGCGCGCACAATCAAACACAAACACCAGCCTTGCGTCATCCACAGAGACGCACAATACATCGAAATCACATCCTGCAATTAACCCGCAGGAAATATGAAAAATAACGAATGCGCCACAACTCTGGCGCCGCGGACACATGCACAATAACATAGAGATTTTTTCACAGCAAAAAGAAAATGTGGTGAGGTACTCGAGTCCCTGTGTCCTGCTGCTTCTGATTCTAGCCATGTAATGAGGGACTGAATCACACCTGGGATGCACAGTGAATGCAATTAAATCAAATTAACTGGCTGGGTTCTGGCTCCAGCAGTAGCAGCCATAGAAAAAATGAACTTGGAAATGTGGCAATACGCATAATGGTTATTTACAGCCTCTTTCATTTAAGGATCACTGTTCAGACATATTGCAATAATGTAAAAATTTACCAAGCATTGCTGGAGTAGAATTGTGTTAATATAAAGCGCAAATGGTTGATGTTTAATTACATTTTCATTAAAAATGACTGCAGAGGTGACTAACAGCTCATCTCTGCATGTGCTTGCGCTCATTATGTGCACGGATATGGATTAGCCAATGAGGCATGCGTAATAGAGTTTTTACCTGCGATAATGTCACCAATTAAACCTTCAATGCCTCCTAGAAACTCAAATTACAGAATTCCCTATCATGCAAACACTATGGATCATTTCACCGAACCCCAAAAATGTTGAAGGAAAGTACATGCACTAAACATGCTGGCTCATTCATAACAGTGAAATCAATTGTTCACAATAGCTGTGTGCACCCCAGTTGGTAATTGGCATGCTGACATGAAAATGTATTTGAGTGTGTTTGAGTTTAAACTACATACTTATTGCCCGTTACACCTCTGTTGTGTAGGGCAAAGTCAAAGAAGAAACAATATAAAGCAGAAATAACAAATACCACAGAACAAGACTCAGCACAATAGTGAAAATCTGGTACACAGGCTGGGCATCACGTGAAGAATAGATGTTTCCATCTCAGCTCTCTCTGGAGGAAAAGTAATAAGCAATCCTCCAGTGTGTGCGGCAGCAGCCTCCACATCTCAGGACAATTGGCTGTTTATTAACAGATCAAATATAAATATATAAGTGGAAGGCTCAGGAATAATGAGGTCACTTTACATATCTGCAGGAAATACATAGTGCAAGCAGAGAGAGGGGTATAGAGCGTCTGCGTGTGTGCGTGAGCGTGTGTTTGTGTGCACCCTGGGTAATTAGATAAAGAGAAGTGAATTAGCAGAGTCCACAGTGCAGAATGATGTTACAAAGCCTAGCCACGCCTCGCCCAGACCCACTAATCATCGCTCGTTAGGCACAAGCTCCATGTGCTGCTGTTTTCATCTGACGTCCACTCACTGTGTGTTTTGTGGACATTACATGCACACAATTAGGGGCTAAGTGATAATAAACTAAACAGTCAAGCATGGCGAGTCTGCTAAAGTGTCAGGGACTTAACAAAGACCTTACACTGCAGAGCTAAGTGTTCTGGATGCACTATGCTACAGAGCCAGGCAGATTCTGTGGCATCGCCCTGAGCACTTGCCAAGATAAGCTGGTACTGACACAAACTGGAACACTGAAAATCAAACAGGCAGTCAGCAGGAGCGCTCCGTCTCCATATATCCAGTGGGAAGAGAACCGGGGAGCTAATGAACTCTGGGAACTGTTCCTGAGCTGCCCCAGGGTGAAGGAAGCACAGCCCCAGTTAAAGGGGAATAAAACATAGTGCCATTCTGCAAAGGTAAGGCACTTATTCAAGTGGTGGATTTGGCAGCTCGTGCGGCCTGTCTGGGACACACTCACACAGATGTATATAGTGTATGACTGTGGGCCAAGTCCGCACAAAAACACAGTCTATGTGAGAGCAAAGGGCTTCAAAAGGCGGGTCTGAGTGTGTGTGCAGCTTCCAGCAGAATGTTTAGAAACCAAACAGAGTGCACACAAGGCTTTCATTCTGCTCCACATGGAGCGCCACGCTGGACCCCGATACACGGGCACCTGGCGGGCACCATTACTGTCTGCACGGCCACTGCTCATTGATGCTTCAATTTGATCACTCTTCTGTGGGAGCTTAAAAGGGGTAACCCTTTTGCCTTGGCCATAATGGAAGAAACAATGGTATCAACTGGAAGAAGTACTTTGTACTCCACTCTCTGTTTCTCAGTCTTATTCAGTTCTTGCAGAACTGTTAGAGATGGTGCACACCACATAATGCAGACTTCTTACTGGTTTATTTGGTCCCAGAGGACAGTGTACATTGACCTCAAACATGCACTTATAGACCAGATCACACTGCAGGCCTTGTAGTGACCTAAGTTGGTTCATCCTGATTGATAGGAGTGTTTTTATTTCAGTCCACCTTCTTCTCATTTCATGTATATCGAATACAAGTATGATACACCTTTCAGGATATTCTTATAATCGGAACAACAATAATAACTGCTTTTAGCATGATTATCTGCGGGACCAAAATCTACTATTTTGGGCATTTTCAGTGTGGGAGACAGCTTCTAGAGTCTTAAGTTATGACCATTGTAATTTTTAGTGATCTGATTCAAACACAGACTCAGAGGACAGCGGGCGCGTTTGAGCGTGAGTGCACACTTAGCTGTGCAGTGACAAACAGGGTGAACAGGTGCAACTGGACAAAACAACACAGGCCTCTGCTCCCAGGAGAGCACCCCCCTCTCTCCTCTACACCTCTCCACTCAGTTTGTGACGACAATGTGTTAGGTGGCTATATAAAGAAGCCATTTCTCCTCCCCCCTCTGCCTCCCACCTAATGTTCTTTTTCCCCACCACAGACTTGTGTGGGTTTTTTCACAATACAAGCTTTGCCCCTCGGGGAGAGGCCCAACCCAGCCACAGCACTGGTTATACACACACACAAACACACACCCACACACAAACACACACCCACACAAATGCATTAGCACCCATGGGAGATGCTGCGGCAGGGGAGAGCGGCACCCAATACCGCTGTCTGGAAAGAAGATGATGAAAGTACCGCACACGTCATGGAAGAAAGCCGAGAGGACAAACATGTCCCGACCATCACAGTGCACACTTGAAAACATGACAGATGCTCACTTATTAAACGTGGCCCAGCCTAAATGCTGCTGTTGAGACCAAAAGTGCGGCGGCGGGTGTGCTGTCACGAGCAGGCAATAATAGTTCACGCACACATTGGGAAGCTGTTTTCCCGTGCTTGCCTTGGGGAAATTAAATCTACATTATGGACCTCCAGAGGGTACAGCAGAGAGGGGAGGATAAGGGAAGTGGCAGAGAAACTGGTGTCCTGTTTTTCTCAGCTCCGGCCATTGCGAACATTTCACACACAACACGCAAAACATTATCTATGGTACTGACTAGTAAAACCAAGACCAAAAAATTAAAGGTAAATTTCTGAGTGATAACTAGTAGGGCTGGTAGTCTTTATTTTCTGAGTCGCATAATTGGTCTTACTCAACCAAAGATTTTTATTTGTTGACTAAAGGGTTAGGTGATGTCTGTAAAAATCAAACAGTGGTCCCATCCCTGTGATGATCTACTATGTTGGCATTGGATGTTCAGCGCAGCTCTGTGCTCAAACACAGACACATGCTCCTTCTATGGGTCAGCCTCCATCAATCTGAGTGACAGGTGAATTCAAACAATTACAGTGATCTGTGAAATGTATGGGAATCAAGATCAAATTGAAATCATGATCTGGTGCCAATTATTATTATGATCTGGTAAAAATATATATATATATTTTTTTTTTTTGTTATATTGCTCAGTAGAACTGAGAAGGCATGGGTGTACTATCTGGATATTCGGGAGTGAATTGTTATCTTATTCTGAATTCACAGTTTCTTTTCTTTCTTATTCGTACTTTTCTGTACAAATAGTTGATTTTGCATTCAGCTCCCACAGATGAATGCGGTCACTGTGTCGCACCGAGTGTCTGCGTACATTGGTGTGTGTGTGTGTGTGTGTGTGTGTGTGTGTTCCTTGTTGTAAAGCGCTTTGAGTGTCTTGAAGGTGGAAAAGCGCTATATAAAAATGTGACGATTTACCATTACCAACTCCCTGGAGCTTGTGGGTCAGATACATAGTCAGATCATAGGGACACTGAATAATTTTGAGAGCTCTTCAAGCACTGCCAATAATACTCATATATTTAAAAAGGTTTATCCTAATCCACAGCGATATTCCCTGGTATCAAAAAACAGAATATTGAAATGATAGTGGTACTACATTTTGAATTGTACAGTGTACCACTACAACTAAAAATACAGAAAATGTGTTGATATAATAGGAGGTGGAGGCTACTTTATTGTGAACCAATGACACACATTCTCACACACATAGTCGAGTACACACAGTATTACACAATGTTGATTTCAGCACAGGGACCTGACAAACCTTTTCCACCATGAGTCACTCCCGGCTCTCTGGGTCAAATCCTTGAGAATGGCCAAAAGAAACAGGACCACTGAGAACACAGGGACTATACAGTACAGTCGTCAGGGTGATGTCATTCACAACAGCTTCATCAGATAGAACTGTGAAGTGTTTCTGTTAGCTGGACAGAGGATGTGCAATGCACTTTGGACTATTTCTAAGCAAAATTGTGGTTTGGAGCTTAGAGGCTGTGGGAGAATGTCTCGCTTTATCACATCATTGTTGTGTGATAGAATGTGTTAACCTTGAGTCTCATATCTGTTAACAGTTAACACTGTTGTCTTTGCTAAATATGTGAATCTAGATTATTGAAAAAAAAAATCACATCACAAGATTACTATCCTCTCATCATCATCTTCCCAGACTGTATAAAGAACTGGACTAATTGAGTGTGATGTCACCCATAGTGTTTGGCATCAGTCAAAAGAAGCTCACGGAGGTTAGCGGTTATAGGAACAGGAATTGATTTACAGACAAAATAGGAACAGGATCATATAGAGCAGGTAAATTTTAACACCAATGTTTTCTTTAATACAAAGTGAACTTGAGCCAGAGTTGGGTCTATTGTTGGCCATAAAACCTTACCTATAATTTTTTTAGGGTTAGGGTTAGGGTTAGGGTTAGTTTATTATTTATTAGGGCAAATCACTGATAAACACATTATTTACAGTTTGGTACAGTAATGGCCAAGAATAAACAAAGAATGGAAACGAGAAAAGCAATGTGACAGCAAAAAAACAAAAAAAATTAAAAAAAAAAATCCACGAGCCTGAAGCCAGCAGAAAGTAGTGAAAGAGATGAGCATGCAGAGAAAAGTGATGGGGAGGACGCTGGGATGGGGAATTGACTGTAAAAATTCCAAATTGAAAGAGTGGCTGAGTAAGGAAATATGGGACAGTATGTTTTTACGGCGGGCGTGTGCAAGCGGAGGTGTGTGTATGTGTGTGTGTACATGTGTGTGTGTGTGTGTGTGTGTGTGCGCGCGCATGCGCGTGTATTTGTGTATGTCTGAGTACCGAGGGAGGCGGGCTTCCTGCAGGATCTGACATACACAGCACTTCTGCAGAGCCACCCAGGACCTCCGTCAGCACCCCCCTTAACACGCACACCCGCAATGAGCTCTATACAAGCCCCCGGAGGAGAGTTAGCACCAAGTTGGAGATAGGATGTGGAAGGAGGGTAGAGAGAGTGCAGGGTTTAGCCTACGTCATGCACACCCCAGGGGTCAGACTTTCCTATGCTCCCCTCCCTGAAGAGCTGAAGGAGAGACGAGCGCGCACACAGATAAGCGCATATTTACCACATTCAGCAGGATCTGATTTCCCAGCTGGGCGCCCGTCAGAGGAAGTGTTTAACTCTCCTCTGATTGGCTGCAAACCAGAACACAAAAAGTAGCTGCTGCTAACAAACACTCACACTGGTCAAACAGATTCTGCTGCTACTCTGTGAAAAATTAGGGATTTCAGAACAACAATAAAAACAATAACTGGGAGAAACAAGATGCTATGGACCAGTGTAGACACTTTGAGTTATGACATCCACCTAGGCCTGTCACAAAAATTCTGAAGTGTGATATATCGCTGAAGAACATATAGACGATAAACGATAATACTGAAACTAATTTATGACACTGACATAATAACCCAAGGGCAGATTTAAATCTAAACAAAAAAAGAAAAGGAGCTGCGTTAAATAAACAGCAGAATGAAACACTTTCATCTGTAATGAGAAGTTATTAATTCAAACTTTTACAGCTATAATTTTATCAAAATAACTAAAAACGTCTCATTACTGCAAAGAAAAAGTACACACGATAAACACTGACCTCAGCTTTCATATATTGTAATTATTACGACATACCTACATCCACCAAAATGCATAGTATGGCTATTCAATACATATCAGGAGAATGTTACTATAAATATATGATCTAAAATTCATGGGTTCAGCTTCCTGTTAACTGATATGGAACATTTTTAGAACTTTTTCCCATTTAAAAGATAATATTCAGTTTTAAATTGTTAATCACTATGGCAGTGGTCCTAATTTTTCATTATTCTGGACTGTTGGATAACTGTGCATTGACTAAAGCCATACTTTGGAATATTCAGCATGTAAACTGCCAAAAGACCTGATGTAATTTGCTTGTATTATGATATTATGATATTGTATTATGATATTATGATCTAATATAACAAGATCTAAGCTTTGTACATTCTGTTGAATAATGCGACAAGCCATTAAGATTTCCTGGGGCCTGCATGAACTCAGGAGTCAGCAGCTGCTTCTAGTTCCATCAGAAAGCCAATAGTTCAAATGAGGATACATGAGACTTTCTGTGTAGCTGCCTTAGGAGATAGACAAAGAAAAATAGAGCTACATCTTTGGAGAAACCACAAGGAAAAACACAATTCCAGAAAGACAATCCGAGAAGAAGTTGGTTCTGTGCTTGGGTCCCGTAGTGCAGTCAAACACAGTCACACAAATCCTTCTTCTCAGCCCTCCACCCATCGCTCCCCCTGCAGAAGCCCCTCATGGTTATTTTCCATTCACACCCGCCCCAGAGACCGGTCCACATCTTCTCCTCGAGACTTCCTCCATCAAATCTCCTTTAATGTGGTTTGTCTTCTACCTAATACTTTCCTAAGCCTCCATCTTCACGTCCCTAAGAGCAGCCCGTTGTAAACCATGTGGAATTGATATTATAAATCGTGTGTGTGAGAAGCTTATAGATGTAGTGGAGATGTGACCGCTGGCTTGGACCAGAAATACAGGAGAAGTGAGTGAGTACTAACCTGTCTGGACGCTCGATTCATCCCAGGGCCCAGTGCCTTCAGAGGACTCCCCTTCTTCCACTGCTAAGGGAGAAGACACAAAAATAATAGAAGTTATAGCGAGACCCAGAGCCAAGACTGTTGAAAAAGTAGTTCAGCGAGCAATATTTTATTAAGTGTTCAGGGACTGTGGTTTTTACAGAGGACAAGACCTAGTGTTGTCACGTTACATTCCAAACTCTATGCTAAGAGAAGCGCTTGATACTCAATATGTATTCAAAACCACAACTAACACGCTATTGTATATAATTGAAAGTTATACTAGAAGTGCTCCACTGTGTTTTTAAACTCCATACACCTTCACTAGAATAATTTGGATAATCTCAGCCCTGGAATTGCCAATCTCTGTTGAACAAAAGGTAAAAGGTAGCTGTTAACTTGAAGACTATCGTTTCATGACATGACAAAGAGGAGGAACTAAACATTTTGAGCTTTAGAGATGTAGACAACATTCTAATATGGTATAAAGCTAACAAGAGTACATTTTGCACAATATAATACAAATAATACTAAATCAGATAGTAGAAGTAGAATAACTGATTTTGATTTATGATTTTCCATAAATATATCATATAAATAACTGAACATATAAAATTTGGACAGGGGACCATAAAAGGAATCTACTTTTTTGACAAATATGACAAACACAAGTTACTATCAGTTCCACAGCTATCATAAATAAGCTACATTTCACAGCATCAGATGTACGGTATGGAGTGTATGAATGAGTGGAGGAATCACATTAGGGCAAATGAAGATTCTGTGCACTGCTAAAAATAAAGACGGGAGTAAACAGGGCGATTTGTCAAAGCGCTCTCCTGACACGGGCCCTGCTCCCACATGCGGAGCTGATCAGAGCCTGAACGCGTCGCTCATTTCCTGGGTACAACAGGAAGGAGGGAAGTGGAGCTGGCACACAAACAGGAAGTGACTCGGGTGGCTGCACAATGGGGTTTCCTGCTCACCCTTGGCCCATTCTGGTCATCAGTGGCTCTGTGTAAAGCAGGGTCCATCCTTGAATTCTGCTCTCACTTCTCTGTCCAAATCCTCACTCCCTCCTCCCTCTGTACTCTCCTCAGTGAAGACAAGCCAGGAGCCAAAAACCAAAACAAGAAGTTATAAATCACTCAAGGGTTCCTTTTAGAGGCAAAATAAACACTTCAAGGCTCCTTTGTTGTTGGACAGTCTGTTAACTTCTCGAAGCTTGTGTAACCTAATAGAAATATATCTTTACAGTTATGTCCAATAGAAATTCTTAGCAAAGCTTGATAGCTTTACAATGCTATAGTTTTAGTGATGAAATTGTGTGTTTATACAAATACACTAGGGTTGCACAATATATCTCAATCACATCGAAATCGTAATGATCAAACCAGAAAGGCTGCTTATATAACAAAACAATAGTAATGTTCTCTGTAAAAACAAATTGTGTCTAGTTATTGAAAAAAACTTGTAGTGGCATTTCGATCAGCCTTCTCTCAAACTCTCCCTAGTTGTTTACAATTTGCACATTGAACAGAAACCTAGTTTTTAAAACAAATATCAGAAATGTAATCGCAATTGCATTTTTTTTTTTATTTTTTTTTTTCAAAATCGTGCAGACCTAAAATACAACTTCTTTTTTTAGCTCTAGCCCTGATTAGTTCTAGCCCTGAGTTGACACTGTATTTAGTCATCAAGATTATTATTAGATTAAAAGTAAAGTCTTTAGGTGTTGGTGACTCAAAATAATGAAGAATGCAGCAGAATGAAGAATAGCTTTTTTAGGGTGTACCAAAAATTATCCAACTTCCTTTTTCAATGTATTAATCCTAAAATAACAGTGAGCCACAGCCATGCTGTGAGAGGTGCCTGTTAGGAGTCTGGACACTATAGAGAGACCTAGATGCATTATGTGTGGTGTCTGATAAAAGCCATATTTTTGCTGATGAGACACTGGGGAGTACAGTGTGTTTCATTAGGCAAGCACACACAGCTTTATTTAGATTCCCATATCCTCCCTGTGCCCCCCTCTGAGACAGGCTCACAGCTACAGTGAACCTTGCACACACCGGGGGGGTGCCAGGGGGGCTGCCGATGGGCCGGAGGAGGACTATTGTTTTGTAAGAACATACTGAAATTCTAAAAAGAAAAGGATGGGACTTTTAAGTCCAATGTACAATTAAGACACATTTCTTTGTGTAAGATTAAGTATATCTAATAATATCTTTTATCAATAGGGGCTTCACTAAATATGGTAACACTGTATAATAACCACAATTTTATTTGTCTTAATAAAGCATGGACAAAGACTTAATTCATAATGAACAAAAATATTTTAAAAATAATACTTGGTTTAGGCTATTAATGAAGTAGTTGTTACTAGAATCATCAAACTTTTAACCCGAACCCTTTAATTAAGTAGATACTCAGCCTGAATAACTGTTTTGGTTTTTATTATGGATGTTTATATTGCTCTGAAAAAGTCTTTGTTCATGCTTTATTAAGGCTAATTAAGGTGTATTTAAAAATGTCATCCTAAATATTTTACAATCTTGAAAATCTTGCATACAGAGATGTCAGCACTGCGCAATTTGGCAATAATTCATGACAGTAAGACATGCTCCCATTCATAACATTCACAAAAAAGAAGCAATAAAAAACATAATGTTAATCACTGCATTAGGTACATGTGAACTATTTTTGCGGCCCATTACATGAACCTAGTGCATTGGTCTAAAACTATGAAAATGATGAGTCGCATGAACAGTGGCCAGACATGATTGAGACTTGAAGAGACACAATGCACAAGTGTCACACCTGTACACAAGCCAAAACAATATGGAGAGTGCAGATGGCTCCAGATCAAACGTGTGCTCAGCAAAACCTGTAAACACCCCCCAGAGCATGTTCTGAGAGACACACCACGCCAACAGGATGCCAACGGGAATACACGTCTTCATATATGAGCAAGTCAACACAGTTGAACTACACTAAATATTACTACAGAAATTATTTTAATGGGCCTATTGTATGCAGAATTTAAGTGATCTTTTAGCCATATTACAATGCTGTTACTTGTTCAAAAACATACCTGGAGTTGAGTTTTGCTTCATTCACACATGTAATCCTGGATTATTAGGCTGCTTGTCTGCATCCCTAAAGATCAAAATGCTCTGTTTCACCTTGTAGTGTCATTTATTGGTAGTTGAGAGGTTAATAGCTATTTTTAGCCTTGATAGAACAGCTTTACTCTTCAATAGTTTACCTTTTGTTCAGTTGAGATTGCCACACAAAAAAACAACTTCAAAGTTAGGACAAATCCAGGGCTGAAATGATCAAAATGAGTCCAGTGAAGGCCAGAGTTCATAAACACAGAACATGTCCTGTATTATCCCTTAATGACATTACAAGGAGAAACCCTGTTTTCAGTTTGAGAAAAGAACACAACGCTTCATGTATGCTTGTGATGGAGAAAAACAAAATTATAACATAGATGTAAGTGCAATATCTTACTTAGTTCTGATTCATGCCCCATCAAATCTACTTATGTGAAAATTGATCACTACGTCTGCATTCCCAGTTCAAACTGCATTAATAAAAACAATACAATGCCATCTTTTCCAATAGAAACAATAAAACATCTAGTACAGATATGCCAAAGTTGAAAGCGTATTTGTTAATATAAATCTGTTATCTGTTATTATTGTAAACAGTTACAAACAAGTGAGTCTACTAGCTCACGTGCTGTCCTCATACACACATCATGTAGTGTAGGTGGAGCGCGATCTAATTTTAGTTTGACAGCACATCATACTACGCTACATGCTACAAGAGGAGGAGGGGGACAAAAGGCTGCAAGTTACGTTAGCGTTGTGCATTATCATCAACACATATTTACACTTTTGTCGCTAATTAAACACACACTCACGCTCATATCAGTCCATTCATTTCTGGCCTACTTCAGCTCTTTTTTTTCCATGGTTTGATGGACAACAAGAGGAAAACAATAAAAAAAAACATTTTCAACACATAGTTCGTCATGTCTCTGGTCCGCTTTGATTGTTGATTCTGTAAAAATCTCCGCAGTTTCTCAGTTCTTTATGTTTTTTTTTTTGCATCTCTGATTGGTAAATCCACCTGACAATCATGCCCTATGAAATCAAGGAGACAGGATACGGCTCCAGATCAAAGCGTGCTGGCTGGTCAGGTAAACTACAATGGGCAACAAAGGCCAAAATTCTAGTCAATTAATCAATCAATATTTAAACCATTTTTTGTACAATTGATGTACTTAAAAGTGTAGATTTCGAACACACAACACATAAAGTCAATTTTGTAAAAACCTCAGTAGATCAAGAAATGTAAAAGAATTGAGAGTGGAATTACATTTCAACTAAAAAATGAAATAAAAACAGCAGACTGAGAAGGCTTTATGTCTAGATTTTAATGTTGATTGTACTCTTTAGTCCAAAATCCTCTAACTGATTCACTTGTCATTACTTGAGATAAGCCTCTCCATCTTTTAGTCTCTATAGTGTCCCATGTAAGTAGCTCCAGACAAGTAAGAAAGCCCTATCCCTTTGTCTGCAGCGGTTCCACAACACATGAATGCACGCGGCGTATCAGGGCCATGTATTCCCCTGGCGGCCCGGGCTCTGGTGTTCCCACATCCCGCTTGATGAACAGGTCAGTGTGGCCAATCACGCATTGGCCGGGTGGCCCTGGGAGGCGGGATGTCAGCCGCCGCACCCAATCACAGGCATCCTTTATTCCCAGGGGTCGCGCTGATTGACAACTAGAGCTGGACACAAGTCAAGAGGGTAATTGTCATCCGACTCTCTCTTTTTTCCTTTATCTGAGAGTCTCTTCACATCCATCCATCCTCCTCCTCTGTTCTCCTACTTTCAACCAGCACTACTGTACTTTTATATCATATGATTGTGAGATTGTTCTGATAGCAGTCTCAAATAGTCCAAATACAATTCTACAACATTTTAAAGCAAAACTGACATAAAAGGCAGCAGGTTAAGGGTGCTGTGTGACATTCGTTGCAATGCTAGCTATTCACCACTAGGGTGTAGGAGGGACTTAGAAGTAGCAAATCGTTTTCAATTTGTTGAATAAAAAACTAACTATTATAATAAAATATCACCCAACTGTTTCATATAGAGCTGTCCTGTCCCGTCTTGCTTGGGTGAAATTGGGGCTTACACAACCCACTTTCTTCCCCCACCCCCTCTCCCCTCTGCACCTCCAGTGGGACCTCTGTGATTGGCTACCGCGGTTGTCCCACAGGAACAACTTTGAGACTCTACTGGCAGAGATCTGATGCCAATCTCCATCCCCAGCCCGCCTCCAGGGAATCTCCCAAACTTCAATGGCCTGTGTTGGTCGAGACACAAAATTTGATATAGGACACACTCTCACACATATACACATACACACACACAAACACACACACTTGGGACAGAGGACAGAAGCTGATTAACCAAATACTTTTATCAGCAGTGAAAGGCCGTCCCTGCCCGCCTGCATTCTGAATAAAACAGCCTTAAAACACATAAACAGACGCACAGTGGTGAGCTGTGGGGGACAGAGGTAGCAGAGGGCTTAGATGGATGGCACAACAACACAAAGCCTGGCGGACAAGCTTGGTCGCCCTCTCAGCCGCTCCATGCCACGTCCCGCTGTAATCGCACTGTCGGCCTATTCACAAACTTCGCCACAGCGCCATTTTTCTGCCGATTTCTTTCCTTTTAACACACAGTTTACTTTGAAAGCACTGTATGGGAGATGAAATATATAAATCTTTTTAAAACATTAATTAAGTTATGAAACATTTACTTGCTTTGCAGTTTAGCATCCTATACAAAGCCATGTTTTATTTGATTCTAATAAACACAACTAAATCTTTGTCATAATAATCTCTAACTACGTTTTGTAGCTCTTTCACCTTTCTACTAGTAAGAATTTCTGCTTAATGGATAGCACCAACAGTACTCTTAATTAATCTATTAGTATCCAAATACGGGCTAAGTGAGACTAACAACTGTATCAAATGCTTTGTAATTAGGTGCAAACTGAAATAACAGCTCAAACAGAAGTGCCGATTAACACAGTCCAAATGTACTCCTTTCCTCACAGTGAGAACACGCACGTGCTGCCGCTGACAAGAGCAGAGTTGATGTTCAGGGCCAAACATCACAGCTTGAGATTAAAGAGCCTCTCTGATCTGACATTTGTTTTTCTGTCTGTCAGCGCGCGCCAAGCAGGAAGAGCAATCGATAGCGGCGCATACGTGATGAAGAGGAGAAGAGAGAAAGGGGTGGGGGAGGGGGCAGAGGAGGAGTGAGTGAGTGAGCAGAGAATGGGACGTGAAGGAGGACAGTGGGACAGCGAGGGCGGCATGAGGACAGGGAGGAGTCCTCTGGAGTACCTGGGCTCCCGGGACGCCCCTGAAATAACTGCACCAATAACACAACAGAGTCACACAGTCTCTGAGCTGCTCTGGGGCTGGCCACTCTGCGGGGCGCTTTCACAGTTCATTCTCTAACACTCTGTCAGGACTGGGACATTCACACACACTTTTAAACTATCTTTCAGGTCAACCACAAATTATATATGTTATTATAAGTGCTTTGGCCCTTTCTGGTCTGGAAAGGTGCTATACAAATCAAATTCTTTATTTTATAGTTAGTTTGGGGGTCAATATTTATCGTGGGTACTTTTGTTTTGCACTAGTGGGAAACTTTCTTATTTTTCTGCACTACGATAGATTTGAACTTTTTATTTAAATTCAAACTAATTACTAAGAAGTGTCTCATTCTGCTGTTTATTTACTGTAGCTCACATTTTTTTTAACAATATTTCACATTTACAACAGTGTTTTAAAGGGTTATTGTGCCAGTGGCATATATTAGTTTCAATGATATTTTTTATAGTCTATATTTTCTTCAGCAATATATCGGACCTCAAAATTTGTTATCGTGATAGGCCTACCAATATTATGTTGAAACCAAGGTGCATGCATATTGTTTAACTTAGAGAATCTAGTTATTATGTTCAGACCAACCTTCATTTTTTATTACATTCTGTCCAACTACAACCGATAAATTCCATAAATATAACATGACATGTATCCAGTTTTTCTCATTCAAATGACAGCCTACATAGAGCACAGACATTCAGTGCAGTGATGCAAAGAGAAGAGGAGGGCCACCTAATTGCGTTCTCTTGTAGTACAAACTTGTGAGTGCCTTTTGACTGTACATACATTTCACGCTCTGCATTACTTGACTTGATTCAGAGTTGATTAAGTTTTACACGAGGAAAAGGGAAGCAGGCGTGAGGGAGAAAGAAAGGGAGATGCAATAAACAGCTTGGTGTCACGGCACATCGCTGGTGGACAGATTAACTGGATCGTCCTGCTCCTTCTGGGACTAACAAGAACAATATACACCACTCAAGACGTGACGCTGTTGTCTGAAAGATGCACAATCAGGCAAAGACAGGCATCCTTACAGATATCCACACTGGTAATAAGTAGGCTGGTCACGATAATTTCTATATCGATTTATGGTTCAATATATGATAGATGTTCAGCAAAAAATGTTTGTTCCAACAAAGTGTGAAAAACCTCCGTCCAAACTTGAGACAACTTTTTTTGTAACTTTGAGGAAAAAAAACAACTTTTTTTACCTGAAATAAGTAAGTTTGGTGCTCCGATTGTTGATTCTGTAAAAATGTTTCTCAGTCTCCTTTTCTGTTTTGACATGAATGGAGCATGAGTCTCTCTGATTGGTTAATCCACCATGCCCTCTAAAATCAGGGAGACAGGATACACTTCCAGTTCCACTCGTCTTTGTAAAGTTTTGTCAAAACGCGCAGTTCTGACTGGTATTATAATATTCTAGGGTCAATATTTATCATGCAGACTTTTTTCCTTGCACTAATGCGAAATCTTTTCTATTTTTCTGTTCTGTGATTATATTTGAGCTGTAGAGGGTTGAATAAATAACTTCTATGACCCATTATAGATACAAAATAACAATTTAAGTGTTTCATTTGGCCATTTATGTATTTACTGTATTTTATTTATTTATGTATTATTTATTTTTTCACATATTGTAGATTTAGGATAGTTTTGCATAAATCTACTCTTGGGTTTTTGTGTCAGTGGTATAACTTAGCTTTAATATTATCGTTTATCGTCTATATTTTTTTCAGCAATATATCATACTTCAAAATTTGTTATTGTGACAGGTCTAGTAATAAGTGTACTTTTCAGCCAAAGTGAATCTCTATTTAACATAGACCAGAACAACATGTGGATTCTGTGAGACTGTACTGCAAGCTGTGGCCAAAAGCATGAAAAATTTTATGTTTTCAATGAATAATAATCTATCTTTTTATTTAGGCGGGGTGTACACGTCCCTTGATATCATATTAGCTGTGAGTGAGATGGTACTGTGAATTTTTATATGGGCCTGAAGAACTGACTGCACCTTCACAACCTCATACCAGGCTAGGTGTGTATTCTGTTTATTCTCTTAGTAAGTATTAGTACAATGTAATACGACTGTAGGAGATTGCAAAAATGTTTTGAGTAAATTTGCAATTACAGCTGAACTAGATTTAACAAGTCCAGGCAAAGAGAAGGGTAACACGAAACATTTCTGAGGGTTTTGGTCCAGGTCTTAAAGATGCACTAGGTCATTTTTTGGTTGGGGATCAGTCACCTGTTTCTATGGATATGTCATTGCATTAAGATAAGATAAGATAAGATAAGATAAGATAATCCTTTATTCGTCCCACAGTGGGGAAATTTCAATGTCACAACGCAAGTTTCAGAAAAAGTAGGAAAACAAGAGCACACATTAAACTGGCAAACAGATATTAAACATTCATTCTGACTTAATTAGCACAAACCGCTTTTATTTAGTGGTTTGTGTTCACTTGTAAATAAATAGTATTTGGTAGGTCTTTGTGATTTAACTGATGTGTTTGCAGTCCCCTTCCAGTCTCTTCTAACTCTTTCCCCTCACTATTGTAAGCCTCACAGTGGGGGGCTCTTGCCTTTTGAGTGGGAGGAGTTAGAAAAACCAACTCCGACACTAAAAAGGACCACGGCTCAGTCTATAGTGGCGTCTGCTACAAAGCCTCGGCAGCGTCCCATTAAAGAGCCACACAATACAAACATCTTGTTCTGGAGCAGGCTTCATGCTCTCAGTATAAAGCACATTAGAGTGAGTCTATGGAGAGAGAGAGAGCTCATTGTGAGTGCGCACAGACACAAGAGGCAAAGAGGCAAAAGGTTCCAAGAAACAAGAGAAGAGGAGGGCCATGAGGTGGGCAAACAATGTGAAGAGTGCCATGTCAAAAGTAACGCCAGTGAGGTTTAGGAGTGTTAAAGTGGATTTGTTTTTGTGTGTGTGTGTGTGTGTGTGTCTATTATTGCTTTTGTTGTATATAATCTCAAAATTGAAAAAAAAAAAAAAAAAAAAAAAAAAATGCAGATTATTTTTTGGAGGCAAAGCTCATTTGATACAGTTTTCAATCTAGCTCAGAATATTAATGACAATATGTTTAATACATCATAAAAAATTGGCACGCAAGATTTGTTTGAGTGAGTGCATGTCATGGCCCTTCCTATGATATTTCCATGGCATTTCATGCAGTCAGTCAGGGCGGTCTCAGAACAGTGTACATTTGCACAAAGTCACACTGCCAACAAACTTTGGATATATCAATAGACTTATTGGAAGACGGGTAAATCTCCAGTATGGAGAAGCAGATGGGAGCTCTGGCACAAGAGAGCTCAAGTTCTGCTGCAGTGGACAATGCCAATGGATGTATGTAGATGTATGCAAATCACTTTAGCACCATCACCATTGTTATACAGAGATGATTTAACCATTTGTGATGCGATGGAAAGAGACTACAGACATGCACAATTTAAAAGTTTTTTAATGATTGATAAGGCACGATCAATGCTCACAAAATGAACAGAGTAAACCTAACAAAACAATAATCAAAGAGACTTTTCTCAGAACATGGCTGCCTGGCCAAGTTGTGATCTGCAGCAGAAGAGGTCACGCAGGGCAGAGCAGTGGGCATAACCCTTTGTAACCCCCTCCAAAAGTCTGCCGTCCTCCACATTCTCCTTTCCCCCACAGTCTTGCTTTCCGCGGCAGCAGTGTGTGCAAGTGTGTGAAGAACAGAAAGCCCAATAAATATATTATGCATTAGCCAGGTGTGCAGAGGGGCACCACTAATTGCCCCCACCACTAATGTTTAATGTACAGGGGGGAGGGAGGGAGGGAGGGAGGGGAGAGGAGGAATGCAGGAGGCAGAGGGGAGAGGTTTTAGGAAGCATGATGAAGGCAAACAACAGAGGTCCACTAGTATTATTTTGGCAGTAAACTTAGCTGGATAACCTTAAGCACAATAAAAAATAACCAATTTCTTACCAACGCAACATCAGAACCTTAACATCTCACCTGGACATCAACCATTCATGGAAACAGAGTCAGAGTGCAGCAGCATCATGTCCAGGAGGCTCTGTGACTGTGGTGAGTCTCCTGAGGGCTGTGGGAGTTCTGGACCAGTGAGTTTCCAACAGATAAACAAGGAGAGCTGAACCCAAACACTGGATTTTTGCTGGCCCACATCGCCCTGTTCACATAAAGTATACAGCCATGAGTACGCCAGGTCTGCCATGACAACAAACTTATGCTAACACCTCACCGGGGGACTGCGGTCCTACCGCTCCTGTAGTCGACAAGAGAAAATCCTGGTCAACTAAAGACTTGCCCTGTGCGTTGATTAATGATTATTTAATTGATATTGCTGGCAAAAGCTGGCAAAATTATTAATGAAATATCTGAAATATGAGTAAACAGCATTTTCATACCAGTTACACCAAACTCCAGTAACACACTCATGTCTCTTTCTCCTGCTGTCCATATACATAATTGCAATAAAAATGGTTAATAAAGACATCAACATCTCCTCAGTCGACTCCTCCTAAACAACTAAAGGCTTATAGCCCCAATACAACCTCTTTTTCATATTATGGCTGCTTAAGATTCAAACACATTTAAATGACAAATTATACCTGCAGTATTTCTTATTGCTTCTAATAATGGAATTTTAAATTATATGCAGAATTACATTTATACTACAAAAAATGTTAACTCAAATCAGGTAGTTGTGTCACTCTTTATTCTTTTATTCTGCTAACCGGTCATTCAAAACATAACGTTGCACAGCTCTATAAATCTTTAATTCATTAGCCTCTTTGTGCCATTACAAAACAATGAACAAGAATTCAAATCCACCACCTGCTGAACAGTCAATTCCACTTGTGGTAAAGCGCTCTGAAAACCATTTAATGGTTCAGCAAGTCTTAATGCACAGCCACTATGAGCTTTTGTAAAGCGTAGCTCTCTCACATACTCTGAACATATACGCACCACTTACATGCATGTATAGAACTGGGCTCTGGTATTATTAATAAGACAAAAGCATAGATCACTTTCAATGGCTGCCACTTTTGAATACACCTGTTAAGACACTGCTTTGTTGATTTAATATAAGCCAGAGGTACACCTATCACAATAACAAATTTATACCACTGACACAATAACGCAAGAGCAGATTTAAACCACAAAAACTATTCTAAATCTACAATATGGTTAAAAATCATGAGTGGCAATAAATAAAGAGCAGAATGAAACACTTTTGTACTTAGTTTGCATCTGTAATGAGCCTGAAGTTATTATTTCAACATTTTAAAGCTAAAAAAAAACAAAAAAAACACCAGAAATGTCCCAGTCGTGCAAAGAAAATACACAGTGCAGACAATAAATATTGACCCTAAAAATACAGTGCCATTTGTTGTCAATATAGTAATTATCATGACAGGCCTAGCCACAGGTGTGTTTTACAAGTCAGTTACCCAGAGACTCTGTGCTCTGCCCATGGGTGGAATACAAAAGGGTCTCTAATGTGAATACCAGATGAGCAGGCAGAAAGAAAAAATGACTCCAAAATCACACAGCGATTCCAACCTTCCTTATCCCACCCTAGTGCATGCCATCAGGGTGAATGGGGACTGTGCGATGCTTGTACTTTGCCTGAACAGGAGTATCATAATTAGATTCACCAACCCACATATTGGTGTGGAACTTAATGGCATTTCCCTTCACAATTAATTTTTACCCACATTTGGTGAGTTGGCGGTTGTTAATTTTGAGTCCTGAGCAGTTAATTGACAATAACTTTAACTCCAGGCAAGGAATAATTACTATCCCAAAGTCTCTTATTATATTTAAGTCACACATACTTACATGAAGAATGGTGGCCAAGGACAGTTCAAATAATGGAGCCACACAAGCCCTTGAGTGCAGTTAATGTGTATACAACTTAACAATTCACTTACTTTATTTTGATTTTGTTGGTTGATTATGTGGCTATTCTACTGCATGAATCTTACCACACAAAGTAATGACAATTGAACAGAAACACACAAGGCAACGAAGAGAGTGAGTGTAAAGATGTCATTATCTCCCAAATACTCTCACACTGCTCGCCTTATTATGGTCATATGGCTCATTTAGGCTCTATTGCCGCTTAATTGTATTTAAAACAAACCAAACAAATGCTAAAAGCTAACAGCTCCCTGTGTCCTGCTGCTCTACACTCCTCACTCCTCTGCTCAGTCTCCCTGTCACATGCGCTCAAGTCCCGTTTAATGTCCTGCAAATGAAGCGGATTTATTAATGTGTAATTAAGTAATAATCATCACTACATAATGCATGAGAGACTCGAGGGGATGAGAGCTGAGAGAGAGAGGAGAGAGATAGTGTAGTCGGGCTGTTGGAGCAGACAGCAGAGTAGATTTCTGCCGCCGTGCCTCGCTAAAGACACACATTAAAAAGGGATTAATCCGCTGAAATAATATTTTGATAAGAAGAGAAGCTGACGCGCTCTGCTTAGGTCCTGCGGCTCTGCCCTCCCCTCTCTCCCCCCTCCGTGCACATAGTTTCATGGCCCATCACTGCACTATTAGTCTGTGTTCAATTAACACACTGCAATTAGTCAAGTCCCCCCACTGTTAACAAGGCCCAATCAGAGCAAAAGCCAAACTGGTCAGGAAAATCCATAAGAGGAACTTAGCAGAGGGGCTACCTCAATTAATATAGCAATTTCATACTGGCTTTGATAAGACATAGAAGTGTCTTAATAGGCATGTAGATGAATGAACCCAAAATATACTGACAGATACTCTGACTATAATTGAAGTAGTATTAGCAGTATAGCAGTATATTATTCCTCCATATTTAAAGCAACTTGAAATGCTTAATTTTACCTCATTCTTTCTTATGGCTGAGTCCTGACACTAAGCAAAGATCAACAAAGCAGAAACAAGGTATTTAAAGTAGTTCATCTTAACTAACCTTACGTGTATAGTTTGTAAACACCATGAGACATTTGGGTTTCTTCAATATTGAATAATTTAAGGTTCTTTCACACTTGCACAATCGCCACAACACGACTAAACTCATAACTAAACCTGGAATCTGGATTAGACCAAGATTAAACCAGGACTAGAACGGGACCAAACCAAATCTCCACTAGGACTCAAACTGAAACTAGTCTCAAACCAGAACCAAACCAAGACCCTAAAAGTGAACCGTATGCCAAAAAGCACTCTTCCAATAAACTGACAAGAACACTGCCAAAACATACTACACTTTTCTTTGTCATCCCTGACGCCTTTCTCTCCAGCACTTTTGTAATTTCAGTTCAGATGTCCGTGGTGGGACGCTGGGCCTTTTTTGTTATTGTTTGAGCATGCCTGAGTGGCCCTAAGTCCGAAAGCCTGGCAGCCCTGATGGTCAGAGTTGGTTGAGCAGGTGAAAGAGAGGGACATGAAAACAGGAGATAATCCCCTGGCGCTGCTCACCTCTCTGCCTCCCGCTGCCCACTCACCTGCTGCGTGCCACTGTGCCTCCCGCCCCCGACCACCTCTCCTCTCACTGCCCTTTACCCACCCCCGTACACCCCATCCCTCCCCTCGCCCCAATCCAGGCTTCGCCAATCTGTCTGCGGGGCAAGGTGTGTCTGGGAGATAGTGCCCAGATGCATGAGTACACAAACATAAAAACACATGGCGGCACACAACAAGGAAAACCTTTGCAACACACTCATAAACAAGCTGCAGTGGCCATTCGCATCAGCTTTGCCTCGCTCTGCTTCACTTGGCTGCCGGGCTCAAGCTAAGCCCTGGTTATCCCGGCTGCAGAGACCAGAAAGGCAAATGCAGGCTTGTGATGCATACAAACACAAGGCATGGGTGCATTATGGGCAAACAGATTCACTCGCACTCAAATATCTTCATAAGCGCTCTGTAGTGTTAGTGGAAAAACTTCATGCGACATCATCAAATATGATACTAACGTTGCCAACTTGTATTTCTCTCAGTCAACTTTCTTGCTTCAGTGTTACTATACAGGGATAAGAGAATATAAAGATTTTTTTTGTTTTCATCCACAGATAAATTCTGCTTTCAAACAATGCAGTAAATTTTCACTGATTAAATATAAGTTAACCAAAGTGTCCAAACTAGCATAATCGAATAATAGTAATGATTTCTGATTAAAAAGTGTAGTCTGGTTACCTTTCCCTAATGGTAATATTTTTAAAACGGGTTCTGACATTTCAAAACAATAAACACTTCTAATAAATCAAAATCTAATCAAAACCTTCAAGTATCCCCACTGAAGCTATTAATTTTAAATGATCCAGAAGATGTTGTCAACTCTGGAGAAGGATGCCTGGTTCATATATTGAAGTAAGTGGGGGTGAGGTGGGGGGCACATGATTAGCCCGTCCCGTTGCCCATCTGGGTCACATAAAGGAAACATGGAGGCCAGAGACACCACATGCCCTCATGCATTGATGCCCATTCACCCATGTGCTCCAATGAATACTAGTTTAAGCAATGGGAGAACAGTCCTTGAGCCAAACTTTGAATGCAAAAATGGGCTCGGGAATAAAATCAAAATTAAAGCTCTTTGAATTTGACAACTACAAATCTGCTTTTCAAAAGTGTCAGTCCTATCTTGGCACCAAAGGAAAGCTACTGTAGGGACCAAAAAGTCATGTTTACCACTAGCCTAATACTGTGGTGCACTTGGCCTTTAGAAACAAAGTCAGTGATTCACAACAAGGGGGTCATATGGAGCCATAAACCATGTGAATTACACCAAGATCATGCCGAGACAACCCACGCTGACAGAAAAACGACACACGAGAGCACCATCTTTCATCTTCTGACAATGTGGACACTAATTGAAAACAATTAGCCTCGTAGTGGACAAACAGTAGCTTAATCAAGCACCTGCAAAAGCGAACACTCTTTGGCTAAGTCCATGAAACTGCTCAAAAATGTGGTGGAAATATTTTGGAAAATAAAAAATGCGGTTCTTAAATGACATTCGGGCAATGTTTCTGGCATGTCACTGGAGGCTATGCCAGCGCGAAGTTTCTTACCTTTAACTGAGCGTGGTTTTGCTTGTTTTCGTCTTGACATCTTTGTAATGTTTCTTTCTTCTTGTCTGTTTGCTGTGCTCCGTTCCGCGTTTTGAGCTAACCATACAGGACCCTTCAGGTTATCTGTCCTCCTTCACCTCGGCTGCTCTTCTCCGCCTGTTGCAATGCGGCAGCTCGTGTCTGTGAGTGGGAAGCGGCGTTAGTCCCGCGGCTGCAGCTCGCCCCACACCGGAGTGGAGCCCAGGAAGAGCAAACGTTTTCCAGCAACGGCTCCTCAGCGCACGCAACCTGTGGAGTAGGGGAGCAACTTCCCGCGTCCGTCTCCTCTCCGACACCGACAGTGTGTCCTGCACGCGGTCTCTGGGCTGGCTCAGGTTTGTGGTGTGGCGAACCGGGGCGCGAGCGCCAGGGTCCTGCGCGGTCTTAACACTGACCAGCCCCGCGCGACAGCCAGGTGATGGGATACTACGGAAACTGTGGCAACAATTTTGCTTTTGTAAAATAAGACTTGTCTTCGCGGTGTTCCTCGCGTCTTCGTCGTGGACTTAAGTGCAGCAAAACTATTTCGGCTTGTTTATTTTTTTGTTTTCCCTCCAAGATAGCGGCAGCGACTCGAACCGAGAATCTTCCCGTGTTCCGTTCCGCTTTTCTACACTAGTGGTGGAGTCCTGATGGCATGGGCATAGCGCTCCTGTCTTGCATCTCCACCCCGAAGGGTATACTGCTCAAGATGTCTTTTTGTTAATATTGCCCTGTGCCTTAATCGGTGGTAGGTATTAATATCAAGCGAATATTTTAGCAGTCTAACCCTTCGCTAGCCTCTGTCTCCCTGCTTTTTCTTTGTCCTGACTCTGGCTACCAGTCTCCCTCCTCCTCCTCTGCCTGCCTCTGCTGGCGGGGCTGCGGCGCAGACACACATAATAAAGCCAAGGCAGGCAGTGCTTGGCTGGAAATGTAGCCGCGTCCCAGCAGGGGGATGTGAGAGAAGGGTCCCGGCGGGGGAGCGCTCTGATCCCGCAGGGAGCAGCTCGGCACAGCCCGGGTTGGCTGAGGCAGAGAGGCAGCAGTGAGGCAGGCTGCGCGAGCGGAGAGAGAGTGGAATGAGGGGCACGGCTAGGCAACAGCGCCTACGCGTGGTGGATATACGCAACTACAAGAGGGACCAGGAGAACACGGAGAGAGGAGAAGGGAAAATGTGGAGTTGGATCGAGATTGAAAATGGAAATGGAATTCACGATGTGATATAAAAGTTTGTCAAACTACTCTAGACAGTGGGCTACAGATCTAATTTCAGAATATAGACCGTGTCTTTGGAAATTAATATGTTAAAATGTAGTTATCATCCACCTAAAAATAAAACTGTGCAAGGAATTGAAGAAATCACTATTGGCTATAAATAAATTCACTCTAAGCCACACAATGGAATTATTTTATAGCCTTCCTGTTGGATGGACAATTACAGGGCACTGTTCTAGTGCCTGGGCTTTGTTCACAGGTTTCAATTTGTTTCACCTGAACTTGCTCTTTTGACTTACTGTACAAACATAAGCTTTACACCACTATGTAACACTATGTATATGGATATTTGTGTTCCATCAAAGCTTCTTTATATGCAGATAAAAGCAGCAATGTTGTGGACAACGTGGAGCAGACAAAGAGAGGAAAAATGAAAATCACTGGGTGCTTTGTTCTTGGCTCCCTGCTCCAGCCGAGCACTTTCTGACCGCAGCTGAGCTTTTCCATGCCCCCCCACCCACAGTCTCCATGTCTCTCTGGTTGTCATGGATAACTGGGTAACGTGCTCCCTGCATTGAGCAGCAGGACTGCTGCTCCCCAGCCCAGAAGCCTTTAAGACTGACCCCTTGCTGTGGCCGGTGGGAGTGGGGGGTTCTTGTGCCCCTGACTCACTCTCCAACCCTGCAGCCCCTCACAAGTGTGTGTGTGCGAGCACATGCCACACTCCCCAGTGTGACTGCTGCGGACATAGAGGGGCAGAAGCCCCCTCTCAGCAGTGGATCCCCCCTGTACCCCTGTTCCCCCACCTCATTTCTGCCGGTACATACAAAGAGTGGGAAAAAAGCCCACATTACAAGCTCCTTAAGGGTCAAGGACAGGCCTCAGTCTGAATAGCTTCTAAGAGCCGTATTGTTGAATCACATAGCTTGCGATTACACCCTCTGCCTTCTCGGCATGGATTTGGGGTTTTTAAACACAACAAGAGAACATCAAGAAGCTGCCAACAGACATGCAGTGGGAACTGATACAGACACAAACACCAATTGAAATTACCATAGCTACAAGAAGAATTGCATGTCTAAAATTAGAAGAAATTTTATACTTGTATGTCTAACCAAAACATTATTGATTCCAAGACAACATGGAAACGATCACTGAACAGAATTCTGAACGCCTTTTGAAAATATCCTCTCAGATGTATTAGCCCTACTGTAATACCAATAGCAGTGGATTTCATCATGTATAATGCTGTACAGAAAAAGATACACAACACTGGACATTTTTGCCCTATCCAAAATAGGTCCACACTTTCTCCCTTATTAAGATAAATACAGCAGCACAAATAAGGCATCCAGCACTGCCGAGAGCAAACTGCAGGCTCTCCATGTGGAACATGCCACACTGAACTCTCAATAATTCTCAAGTTTTTGTCTACACAGAATCAAAGTCAGATTTTACTGAGGTAGAGTGCTGAAGCGATCTGTCGTTCAAGCCCTCACAAAGCGCCTCTGAACAACCGTCCGTTGTGCTAGTAGCTCGCTGGTGGGCCACTAGCGGATCAAATTCATGTTATATTTATGTGGCCTAAAGCACACTCTCTCCATTTCCCTCCATTCTGTCCCTCCTTGTCTCCTCATCCCTCACTACTCCTGTCTTCTGCTGTGTTGAACTCTGGCCAGCATCCACCAGGTCTCCCCTCTGCAGACAATGGTGTTACATTTCATTTCTTTTGCCCCAGATTTTGGCCATCTGTGTGGAATTGAGATCCACAATTGGTCCACAATTGATTTAAATAATAATATTAACACTTACACTTGTATTGAGCTTTTACAGGCCCAACATTATTCATTCATTTCATACATGGTGGAGGTAATCTGCTTCTGTTGCCACAGCTGCCCTCAGAAAGATGGAGCCATCGGCTCCTCTGACCAGTGCGGCCACTACCACTTATTCACACACCACATTCATACTAGAAAAGGTGTAGGCAAGGTAGTCCACAACACCTCGTCTTACGCTCCTCATTTAACATGAACTGTATGTATGCAAAGTTCTAATAAGTGTGTCCAAGCAAAGAATATAATAGATAGAATAATGCCATATTATTTAGAAAGAAACGTAAAACGTATTAATTTATAATTAAATGATATAGTAAACTAGCATGCTTTGCAGGCGAGGGTGTTTCATGGTCTGGGTTCTTGCCCATACACTTTCTAAAAAAGAAACATGTTACTCATTGAAGTGCAAAATCAAACTGACTTTCTTTTGTTTTTGTTTCTTTTTCTGCATTTTCAGCTCTCAGCGGGTCAAGGTTTGTGTCTAACAATGCCTACTTCCCCCAGCGAGCTGTCCCAAAAGTGATTCCAGCCCCTTCCTTCTAATTTCCCTCCACCTATAAAGAAAAGAGCTCAGTTAAAGAACATCATTAGTGTCAGACCATTTTTGTTTCCTAACTCTCTGAAGAGGGAGGAAGTGTTATCTGTGACGGACAAACTTAACCCAATTAAGATCTGGTGGGGTGTAGGGGCTTGGCTCGGGACACAGCTGGGGCTGCCAGCTCACCAAGCAGGCAAAGAGCCAGAGTCAGACAAGCAGCCAGGCAAGAGGCCAGACGCCCACTAAGCAGCTAGTCAAGGAACAACAAACTACCTTTACTGTCAATTACCTGCAATAGTCAGCCATGTATTCTGTCTGGTAATCCACACATTTCTTCATTCTGTCTTTTGGTGCATGCCTGTGTAGTTATAATTGTTCGTTGGACACTGTACAAAAAGGACCATGATTAACAGCTATTTATCATTAAAGCCGCAAGATCCATGAAATATATACATCATTGGAAAGGGACTGGATCTGTACATGGGAAGGTGTCGCAATTTGCACTCTCAGCCTGGGTATAGTAATAATATAATAAGAAATCCAAGCAATTTCAATAGTCCCACTCTGTTCCTGGCTAGGGCCTAATTAGTCTTTATAGAAACAACCAGTAAAATCAGCCAGCTTGTCTTTATATGGCAAAGTGATTTTTTCATGCAGAAGTTGAGGATCTTTATTTCTTGCCATGAAGATAATAACTATTGTCATATGATTTATAAATGTTACATGTGAGACATCATCAGCACCCCTGTACATTCCCTACACGTGCACATGACGCACAGAAAACCTTTCCCCTGGCACCACACCTCACTATTGCGCGCACACGCCCGATGATCATGTACACAAGAGCCAGATACACACTCCACAGCCAAACATGTTGATAATTAGAGCCTTGTTATGGGAAGGTGTTATCACAACAATTAACACCCTAATGTGTGTAAGCTTGCCTCTGCGTGTGCACGTGAGGCCAGGGAGCAGCGTGGAAGAGCGCGCACATTCCATTAATTTGAGCGCAGTCTTGCCGCACACACAGATGCGCACGCACTCACCCAGCGAGGGTTCTGTTTAACAATGAAACAGTTTCCCATTTGATGAAGTTCCTGTGAATTCTGACACAACGGCAGCAGGAATAGTCGGAGTGATAGATTCTGATTGATATCCAGTAGGGATTTGTGGACGGTGGAGGGGAAGGTGGAAAACAACAGGGAACACAAGGATATGCAAGACAAAAGTGGACATGGACAGCGCATGAGGTGGTGGGCTTAGTTGACTGTTAATTGAGCATCGTTTTTATACTTGGTGAGTTATTGGCGAGACAAAGCACAAAGAAGACAAAAAGGAGATTTGATGGGTGCAGGGGCGTTATGCCTGGAAGGTGCAATATAGAGGTGTATAATGAGAAGAAACATATGTTGTAAAGAGGCCATACAAGCGGACTGCAGGCCAATGTTGTGAAATATTTGAATATTTTTAGTGTGTCGAACCACAAAACCAAATTTTTTGTGTGAAATCTTTGTTAAATTTCGTAAGCATGTCCCCAGGTAGACATGTTCAAATAAATAGGCTCTGCTATAGCTTTTATTTGAGCATGTCTACCTGGGGACATGCCGTTAACAATTTTAATGCTGATTTATTCCTACTTACAAAAACATTGGACATGATGGCCATGTTATTAATGTTATAATTTGGTGTTTTGGTTCGCAAGACGATTATCCAATCAGAAAGCAGAATGAGCCTCACATGAGTCTCCCCTTTGGGTTGCTAGTTTCAATGGTGAAATAGTTGGTTGAAACTTAAAATGACTCTGATCTTCACCACACAAACCCCAACACTTGCAGCCAGTCATGAATCAGTGCCTGTCCTACTGCAGTACATGCTGCCTACATAGGCAGCATGTACTGCAGTAGGACCTGTAGGCACTGGCAACCCAGGTTCAGTTGAGATTGTTGTATGTTTTTTAAAACTGTAAGAGCGCAAGCTACATACAATTCCTTAACATATTTGTCATACTTAAATTTTACCTTTATTATGGGACTTGAATTCCAACCCTGCCAGTAATGCCAGTTGGTCAGAGGACACAATTTGTACCCATGCCACAGTTTGACAAGCACTGAATGATGCAACAAAGCTCATATTACATATTGTAATGCAGCATTTGAAGGCATCACTCTGTGTGGAGAAAAGGAGTTTTCGACTTGAAGTTTATCACATACGGCGTCCAATCAGTGGTTTTAAGGCTGGTGTAATGAGGTGAAGATGTTTGTCCATTACTCCCTGAGCTGATGGGCTCCTCACAGTAGTCCATCCACAGCTGGAAAGGAACAAACAAGGAACAGGACAAACTCAACTGGAGCTGTGTGTCTTACTCATGCACTACCCAGCCAAATGGGGACAAGATAATGTAAGATGATAGATGTTAGTATACTATTTAGCTCTATCTTAGTGCAGTGTTTGACACAATTAACCGTTTGTCATAGTTGTGAAAACTGACTCAGTATAAGTACACCTCTACAACAGGTCCGGTCATAGTACACCCAAATCTCGCTCAGTAGTGTATTCTTAAATGACAATCCATCCTCAACTATGGTGTTCCTCAAGATTCAGTGTCAGGTTTACTTTTATTTTCTATTTGCGCAATTCTGCTTGGCCTGCTTTTTAGATTCTTTTCCCCAATGGCTAATGTTCAAAACTGTCAGACAAAAGGGGCTTTAGATTTACCTTTTAGGAGAATAGCTTGAATTTAAATTACTTAAATTTGCCCCATACCTTCAGCACAGAAACTTTTGCTTTACCTTCAGCACAGAAACTTTGTGGGTTTTTTTTCTAATAAGACAACTTTGTAAAAAGCTAAATAGCTTATTTAACTGACATGCTGTTGTTCTTGGTTGTGGTCAGTTTTGATGGTCTAGCAGATCTATCAGACTGACCACTATCAGACTGGTTAAAACTATTCATTATTCACATTACAACATTACACGTGATTCGACAAGTAATTTTGACACTTGAAATCTTTACTTTTGTGGTGGTTGTACTTTGTGTACAGGTTCCTGTGAAATTTAACACAAGAACCACTTTGACCCTGGGGTAAGGTTATTTAAATAGGTTAATTCAGTTTTTGCTCTCATAAAATGTTCCAAGTGACACTGAAGTGACAACTGATGAATATGCATTACAGGTTACAGGTCTTTATTTTCCCACACCAACGTTTACAAGATTGCAGTTTTACAAGTTAGCACAGGTGCCAAAAAAAAGCGTTTTTCTAGATTTTCATATACTACTAGTAGATTCAATTCAAAGGCCATCATAAGAAGTATCTTGTTATAACCTGGTGTACACACATTCTTCAACAAATTCATAGAAAACTAATCAAATCACTGACAATCCAGGACTTTAGACTTCAAAAGCCTGTTGTGACATATACGTCACATTATTCATTATTATACTGCTGAAGTCATTATTAAGTTTAGTTGAGACTGTCATTTAAACTTTACATTTTACTCACCTCTAGAACAACCTTTAACTTCAAATCAGTGTAAGTAATATGGTTTAGGGTTTTATGCTCAATAGAACTGTGACATATTTGGAGAATGACAGATTTAATAATGGGGAGTAGAATTCGAAAATTGTAGTATCAAGCTTTTAAATGGTTGGAAATGGTCGGCTGGCTTCTATAGCTGCTTAATAGTACCACCATGTGGCCACAAGCAGCAATACAGCCCCATAATGAAGAATGTAAACCAACTACCAACTCTTAAGTAGTAGTAGAGTCTAGTTTCTAGTGTCAAATGTAAAGTTCAAATACCAACCCGTTCCTTATGTGAAACTTCTTCAGATTCCAGGTACACATCTAAACCAAACTACAATATGGTTACCATTTAATAAGAAGTACAATTAATGAATATTTAAGAATACAACACTACTTCAGTGTTTCATTATGCTGTTTATTCATTGTTACTAATGTTAATAGTGATCTTTTCTTAAACAATGCAATAGTAAATTTAACGCATTTAAAAGTATGAAAAAACTAAAAACAATGGACAACAACATTTTCCCAAAAAATCTAAACTATAATATGAACAGTTTTTTTAAATTATTATTATTCATAGAGGGGGCCCCTTGGTCGCAGTAAAAGCGGTCCACCTTGATAAAGAAAAAAGACAAAGGTTACTTCATTCACCACTTGCCAAACGGGTTGTGCAAAATCACCTGGCCGAGGGAGAAGAGCTGGTCGAGGTCCTGCCTTGGGTCCTGGAGGCCCTAATCTGCGTGGAGGTCCTCGAGGGTATCTGGGTGTGTCCAGAAGAGGGCCACGGGGTCCAGACATGTGTGCAGGTAGGGATCCAAATGAAGACTTGGACATCAGTGGAGGAGGGTTGCCTTTAAGGAGTGAACATGAAAAAAAATGAGTCTCTCCAATTTGTTCAGAATGTTATAATGCCCTTCAAAGCTAAATTTCTCAGTACAAGCTGTAACTGCAGTGGCTCTCAACACAAGGGTTGTGACCCAAAAGTTGTAGTTATAAAAGCAGAAAAATAATGCTTAGACAAAAAGAACCATACAATATAGGTCTGTAACTATACATAATGTACACAAGAGACTGGGATGGGCAATGTGCAAATTGGGTTTCTCCTAGATTGTTAAAAGCTGCATGATCTTGTAGAGGCAGAGGCATATTCCCACTTTCCCTTCTCCTTTCCTAGACACATGTAAATGGGGGACCATCATAGTCACTGGACAGAACCACAGACTGGCCAGTGGGTCTTGCCCGATGCGAAAAGTAGCACAGAGGGGTAAGTGATCCTTTGTCAGAGGTGCAATCTGACCATGCTTTTTTGCCCAGAACACAAATGCAAAGGTGTTTTGAAATCAGGCAAGTAATTCAACTAATCCATCTGACAACTGTCAAGTTACAAAGAAGCACAATTTTTGCTGCTTCCGGTTCTAATATGCATGGTAAAAACTGCAAAAACTAAAATGTTAATAAAAGGTCACAAGCTGCCACTGTGTGTCCTGAAGCCAGACCAGTTGAGAACCACTGCGGTATAGGATTTAATGGTAACCTGGTAAAGCGCGAGAAGAGTGGCCCAGCTGAGGTTGAGAGGGCATTGGTGTGGGTAGCAAAGGAGGCGGTTTACCCAATCCAGAAGGGAGCAAACCGTCTACCTCGCTCTCAGTTTTACCTAAAGACAGAAAAAAAAATTAAATAAAACGAGAAAGAAGAGTTAACGGCTTGTACAATATGTCTCACCAGCTTGCTCCTGCCTGGATAGAACATACTCTGAGAGGGTGTCTAGCTCTTCTGAGTAGAGATGGACCCCTTCTGCTAAGAACATGAGGAGGCGGCGCACATCAGAAGGAACATAGTGGCGATTGCACTTTTCTCTGTCCAAATAATCATCCAGCATTTGGGAGGTCTCTGCTGCAATGTCGGCAGGGTCCTTTGAGGGGCGCTCTTCAGCGAGGCCTTGACTGTATTCTGCTACAACAAAGTCCAAAGCCTGATCTTTGGGCATGTTGCGGTGAACTACAACAGGATATGGGAAGGTTATTTCTTGGTTGTGAGTAATGGTTGGAATAAACATGCCAACAAGTTGCACATACACAATGGGTTTTGTCTTAGCGATTAAGCGTAAATGGTTTGAAATATGTTTAAACCAAAAAATATATTTTGGCAATTTTGATAATCCAGAGATACTATAAAATGGCAAGGTATTTTATAGACTTTGTGTTTTTAGGCAAAGTAGAAAATAAATGTGTATGTGTTATTATCTATTTTGCCTTGGCATTCTATACAATGCTTAGGCAAACTATAGAAAGCCCGATTGTCCTTTAGGTAAAGTGTGACAGATGCCCCCCATAGTTGGGGGGCATTGGAGGTAAAGCCCAGACCCTCTCATCACTGCCTAAATCCCAGAATATTCATTCATTTCCTACTTTGTCTATAACATAGTACATAGTTGATGCTTAAAAAGTGTTCTTGTAATACATTTTAACAGCAATAATAAATATACTGAAATTAGTTTGTTAGCTTGTATTTCTACATGTTGTTTACAATGTACAGTTTTTCCAATTCAGTTGAGTTGGACTCAGAACTCTGAGTGATAGATAACCATAATATTTGTCAAGAATTGCCACGTGATAGTTTTTTGTTGTTTTTTTTCATTTGCATCAAGCTCGCAAGGGTGATTCGAGCTTTATTTTGTTTTTTATAGGAGGTGGGATACAAACTGAAAATCCACTGGTTCTCAGATACTGCATCAAATCATTTTGTATTCATTCTGATAAATGTTAAAATATAATTTAAACTAAATGATATCAAAAGAAAGCTATTAATCATTAAATACAGTCTAATGTGAAAATGTCTACTTTTTGCCATATGTGGTAATGCTTACATTTTAAAACTCTGGTTTTTTTTTCTTCCCCTCACTAGTTTAATTTGTATGAATGTTTTAAATGTGTGTCATGTGAAATAGTTGAAAACCAATTTCCCCAAGGGGAAAAATCTAAAATGTCTATTTTATTTTATCACATAATTGCATTCTGAAATAATAAACAATGTGTTAAAGAGTTTAATGTGTTATGTATTAAATGTCCAAGATTGGTGTTGAAATTAGTTTATATTTTAGTAGGCTTCTATCAATTGCCACGACAACACCACCCAGCAATTAAAGGAAGATAGTGGTTTACCATTTTAGGAGATTAAGCGGGTGTAATTTAGTTACTAATACTTAATTAAAATGTATTTTAATTACAGTAATTAACATAGTAGTGTAACACATTACTGTGAAAATACTTGTAATTAAATTACAGTTACTATTTTCACATTTAGTTACCCACTGACAAGACTGACTAGGTTACCACCTAAAAGGCAGAGATTAGATGCGTTAGCAGCGTGGTGCAGATGTTACCCATAACCATTGTAGATGCGATGCCATTTGAGATATCTTATTTATTTAATATCTTATTGTTTATCTGTATTTAAATGTCTTTAATAAAACCTAAAGGCACATATTTGATTCATGTGCGTAATAGTACAAATAAAATAATCCCAAAGTAATGCAACTATGTTACTTTATTGAGACAGTAATTAAGCAGTGTAATATATTACATTTTAACTACTAACTAGTAACCAATTACTTTTTCAAAGTAACTTCCCCAACACTGATTATCCCAGAATATTTTGGTCAATAAAAATGCACATTTTATCAGAAAGTGACTAATTATAGATTCTTGGTGGGGACACTTACTTTTGAGAGATTGCGCAAATATGATAACTGTGCAGGAGCACAGTGCTATGTTTGTCTGCTCCACCAGAATACATAAGGGAGAGCCATCAGCTCGGATGTCCTGTAAGGCACGAGTCAGACCCGACTCCGCATGAAGGTAGAGCATTTCCACATACAGGCCACGCTCCTGCAAGATTTGACCTAGTGATATGGAGTATTCCCTTTGAGAGGAAGAGAAACATTTTGTTAACATAGTTTTCAGTTGAACAAGCGAAAGAATGTATATTGTGCTTGTGTTACGCAATGAAAGTCTTGGGTTGATGTGTACTGTCTAACTTTATGTATTACATGCCCTTTAACCATTATTTGTCTCCATTAATGAGACTGTGTACATGTGCTATGCACAACCACTTGAAATACCACTATACTGTAGTTTTGCCAACAAACATCTTCAGTATTGTTTCCAAAAATAAATGGAAAATGTCAATATGAGTCACACCAAGGCTGTTATATGTCTAGAGTGTTGAACTGGTCAGTGATGTGGCTAAAGGAGTTAAGTTTTAGCTGCTTCATTGTTAATACATGTATGTGATAGTTGACTAGGGGCAAGACAATGAATCACAAAACACTAAATTATTTACAGGGTCACGCTATTAGTCATTTTTCCCTTTAAAGAGGGTTTCTATTTTTTTTTTTGGTGGAGCAAGAGCTGACATAGCATGAGGAGCATTAGCTCCTTTACAGCAGGACAGTATTGATGCAGGATTATCAGATGCTTGTTTCACCGGAGGGCTGGATATAAAATAAAAAATGTATGTAACATGAATACAACATGTTCCTCTAATTCTTTTAGTAACGCAAGTATCTGAATTTGTGATTTCTGCTTTAGGGAAATTGAATTCAAATTCTACAATGGACAAATGCATGTCCAGTTCATACAAAATTGTATGAATTGTAATTTAAAAAATATGTACACATATTTGAATGTTAAATTACTCATACACTGGGCCGAATTTTGATCAAATGAGGAAACTGTTAACATTTTAAATATTGTAATGCCAATATTTCTGGTGCATTTTTGACGTAGTTCCTATAATGTCTTAACAGCATACTTACCTACCCACACCCTGGATTTCCTGTACCATGAAGGTGACTCAACATGGTTAGATTAATATAGTAAAATATACAGCAAAGCCTGAACTAAGTTTTATTGGATTAATGCACTATACCTACCGTACACTCTGAATCCAAAATGTATTTATTATTAGGGATGCAACAATATTATAATATTATCAAAATGTTCAATACAACATTCGCAGTACAATATACACATGACACTATTCCAGTGCATTAATTGTGCCATATACTTGTAGGATTTGCCAGCCACATGTGTAGGGAAACAGTGCCATAAATGCCTACAGAAGAGAATTTAATAAAATGATTTATTGATATTTATTGCCAGAGTTTTGTTCTGATGAAGTTTAAAACGTACTGAAAGATTGCATCAATATTGTGACCTACGTATTGAAATATTTAGCGAATGGTGAGAAAACCATTTTTTATTAATTACTTTTAGATTTGGTCAATGATTATATTTCTTTATTTCTTTATTATGGATAACCCATTAAGATCATCTATCTCTCCATCTCTTTTTCTGTCAAACCAAATTGTTGACTTGTAAGATGTGTTATGTCTTCTTTCATTGCAAATTGCAATATTCAATTTTAGGATCCAACAGCAATAGTGTCAAGATGTGCAGCTCTGATTGGTGATAAAATGTTGAAATTGTGTCAGCAATATTTGAAAATATAAAGCACTGTTTTATTCATTATTTTATAAATAGTCCTTTATTGTAATTATCAGTTTATCTAGTTCTGTTTTACTTTTGACAGCACATCAGGGCGGAAAGAGCACTTCTGTGAAGTATTAAGAAGCTTGACTGACATTCCTGAAAAAGGTTTACTCTAAATGGACTTATTAAATGGTGCAATAAAAACATGTTACAATTGTGTGTGTGTGTGTGTGTGTGTGTATATATATATATTATATAAATAATATATAAATATATATATATATATATTTTTTGTGTGTGTGCGTTATGTGAGATACTTTTCCTACAACTCATTAAACCAGTTTGTCTTTCTAAGAAGAAAAAAAAATAAATGGTGCAAGTAGGCCTTCACATTTACAGTGAACAATGTGAACAAAAACATAATGCCAAATTACGAAACATAAAAGGTCACCACTATAAACATAGTCATTGAACACCTTATTTTTTGCAGTGTTTGACAATATAAATCCAATATGGTGTGAAATTCCTGATGTTTGTTATTTTATTTGAAGCACCAAGGAGATTGACTATTATTGTGTGATTACGTAGGGAGTGTAAAATGCCAATGGAATCCATTAGCTATGAAAGGTTTTCTTTCCCCTCTAAAATACATTTTAGGATATAATTTGAAAGTTTAAGAGGTGGACGCGGCATGGGCCAGTTCCACTTGGTGTTCAAAAGGAAAGAACAATAAGTGCATTCAATAAAGAATAACACTTTGGATTGTCTTTAAATTACTCACGGGTTTTCGTTGGTGACAGAAAGGACCACACAATCAGCTGGTTTCCTCTCCTCTTGCAAGTGTTTGTAGAATTTCTGATACAGTGCTTTGCGCCTATCTGATGGGGTGCTCTCCACTTTACCTGAAGGCATGGCAATCTTTGCTGTTGGATTGCCCACAAAGGAAATAAATTAGAGAGAGAAAAACAACATTAAAGATAAAAATTATTTTAAAACACCTGCCTTGTTCTTGACCTGAATACCCTTCGTAATTTACAGCTGGGTACGTTTGCGATTTTTCAAGCTCTTCATATCTGGAAATTACATAAGGAAAAGGAACAAATACCCCATTTAGTTGACAATCTTTGGACCTAAATAATTTTTTCGTAGCATTCTCAAGGGAAAAAAGGCAACTCCTAGCTCACCTATCTAAACCATGTTTGTGATCATCGCCACGATCCTCTTTGCTGTGGTATGGCGCTGGTCTTCTGAGGGCTCGACTTGCGTGAAAACTATAACATAATTCAAAGTCAACACGTTTAACCTCGATCTTGGTTTTATTGCATGCGTCGCTGACATAACCATATAAATATTTATTATATCACATAGGGTTCACTCTCTTCATATATAGTCAATGGGTTCACAATTTAGCCTAGCTAGTGCAAATGGGTAATGTTGCAGTTACCTGCCCGGTGATCGTCGAGGAAGTGGATGCGACCAGGTTTTAGACATTTTCGTAAAGTAAGCAAGTAAGCAACAGTTTTTTTTTAATTATTTGTTCATAAACTGAATTATTCTAGCAGAATGGTAGCTCGAGCACAGGGGCAAATCAGAGAAAAGCGTCTTTTTGTTCCTGGTTTCCGGCAGATCTGTTTCATTGCTGCCCTCTACTGGTTAGATTTTGCACAAACACTCATAGAAACATTTGCTTGATAATAAAATATATTCTCTCCATTTCCAGACATCCACTACCATATCGCTGGTGATTGAATTAAATAAGCCACGTAAGATCAAAAAGTACACTTTTGGTAAGGTCCTTAATGTTCCTATAGTGCGCAAATCTTTTTACTTCTTTGCGCTTAACGTTATGATGCTTTTCCAGCAGCGACTTGGGCAACCTAAAGTGAGGAGCCACAACCCACGATAGAGTAGCAGATTAGTTTTATTTTTTACAGACAGCAGCAAATTTAATGGGATTCTTCAGTTTTTTTCACTTTGTTACAGCCACAGGTTTATGTGCCGCAGCTGCACGTGTAGTATGCGCATATTGAAATAGCCGGTTAAAACATTCAGCACGCCCAGATCCTAGAAGTTTGAGTTAAGAAGCAAACAGCGAGCGGCAGTAATACTCATTATAATAATGACAAATAAAAACCGTTTGCGTTTCCCGTGTGCATGACACGAGCTCCAGCACGCGTTTGCAGTCGTGAACGCGCCTCGGGGACGCGGTTGAGACCGTCGCCATTTTATTTTGAAAATCATTTTGAGCTGGAACCAAAGCGGTCGTTCATTTCATGAAGTTGGTTCAGTGAAACAAGAAGAAATGAATATTTAACCAACTTCATCATATGCACGGTGAGACTCGCTACATGTCCGCTAGTTCATATGTGGTGTTTTACATTCCCTAACGCATCCCACTAAGGTTTAAATGCAAGGTAGCCGTTAGCCCGCAATCCGACTCGGGCTAATTGCTGAAAAGCAGCTGTCATTCTGGCCGCATGTAGAAACAATAACCGTAATATTGAGATTTCTAGTGGTGCATGGGCTGGTTAATGTGCCCTATAGTTGTGATTCCAGTGTTTACTTGCTAGCGCAGTGGATAAGCTCTATTTGGACGTAAACGGCTCCATAAACTAGTCGGTGTTCATAGAAAAGAGCTAATGCTAACAAGCGTTATGCTAACAAGATCGCGCTGGTAGCTTTAGCAAACCTCGGTGTGGTTAGCTGGGCCGTCACAGGAGCGCAAGTAGCATGCGGAATCACTAGACGTGTCTTAATTATATATTTTAGTTAAATATCATATCGAGAACTACTTCACCGTTTGTTTTTACAGACAACAGCGGTTTCAACGCATCTCATGTAGCTAAGCTAAATTAGCTTTAGCTCTTGCAACAACTTAGCTTTTTCATGATCGATTCTAGCTAACGTTTAATGCAATATGTAGAAACCCCAAAGCATCGTGTATATTTATTACGAGATTAAACTAGAAAACTCCGTAAAACGCATTGAGTTGACTCATGGTGTTAATTACTAGTGTCCAATTGGAGCAATTATTACCTGCGATGTATTAAATGTTTTTTAATTATCAATAATTAATACGATTGCTTAATTTATCATACCTAATTGAACAAATGTTTTCCTTTCATGTATATAAAGGTTACTGTTATGTCTGAAAGCACTGGCATCTTTTTTTAATAGTTTCTTTTTTTTTTTTTTTTTTTTTAAACCCGTCAATAAAAGCAGTAACGTGATATGTTCTAAATACGGTACTCTCAAGTTGTGATTAGGTCTGTGGTAATAATTGCTATTTTAAAGCTCAATTTTAGACTAATAGTAGGTATAAATCATAATGAAGTATGTTCTGCTTATTCCATCCAGATGCTGAACCTGGTTTTAAACTGAAGGACTTGAAGAACTGGCCAACTGATAGAAGAGCCCATTTGGAAGCCAAACATTTTTCAAACCTTTGGGGGGGGGGAGCAGAAGTAACCTATACTGAAGTGACCAAAGGGGAATAATGGTGATTTTGCGCCGTGCTCGGCCGCCTGCTTCCGCCCCAACCAGCAATGAATCTTGACTCGCTCTCGCTGGCTTTGTCTCAAATCAGCTACCTGGTGGACAATTTAACAAAGAAAAACTACAAAGCCAGCCAGCAGGAAATACAGCATGTGAGTAGAAGACTAAACATATCTTGACTTAACATTAATGTTGACATTTTATACCCCGTTCTTTACACTCCTGCATTACCAATTTAATTCTTTTTTAGATTGTAAATCGTCACGGCCCTGAGGCAGACAGGCATCTCTTACGCTGTCTCTTCTCCCATGTGGATTTCAGTGGCGATGGTAAAAGCAGTGGCAAGGATTTTCACCAGGTAATAACTACCGTCTTAATGCAGTGGGTATATTACTAAATGGTGTAGTATAATGAAAATGAATACCTACACAACATTTATTACAAATGGCCTTGATCGTGACCTGCCTCTGTTTTCTCTACTTTGTCTCTTTCTTTGATTTTTAACTTGCCCAAGACACAGTTTCTGATCCAGGAGTGTGTGTCGCTGATATCAAAGCCAAACTTTATCTCAACTTTGTGTTACGCCATTGACAATCCCCTACATTACCAGAAGGTCAGTAGTAACTTTTTCACTCTTGCTTGGTTTGTTGGAATCACCTACCTATTTAGTACTTTTCCTAAGAATTAATGTAGTTTTTTTAATGTGTAATAAAATATATTTACATTATTATAATTTTACTATTTTGTTTTTAAAAATTTACCATATTTCTTTCAGAGTTTGAAGCCATCAGCCCATTTATTTACTCAACTGAGTAAAGTTCTCAAGCTCAGCAAGGTTCAAGAGGTATAACTGTAACAAAACTTTAAAACAAAGTATGAATTACATGAATTACATATTTATTTTTTCCCCTCAGGTTATTTTTGGGCTTGCTTTGCTTAACTCCAGCAACGTAGATCTTCGTGGGTTTGGTACGTTCCTGACTTTTTAGTGTTGATCTTATTTGGAACAGTTGGATAGTTGTATATCTTACATGCATAATATCTCAGCAAGCGGTATTTAGAAATTTCAAGCATAACCCCCCCCCCCCCCCCCCCATATTTCTCCTGGACCCTATTCAAACCCTTACGGTTAGTTGTATTCTGTCCACAAGCCAACGTCATCCATGCTCCCACATGACAAGTCTCCATAAATGTATGGAAACATGGTGGAATGTGACTTGAATCGATGCAGTGTGAAGTAGTTTCATTAGCGGGATGCACACCAATTGTGTTGTGCTTAATGCAGGTAGCAAAGTGAGGAGAAACTTAGTTAGCATTTTTAAAACAAAAGGCAATATGGTGATCTAAATATGTTATGTGTTCAGGTCTCGTGTGTCATAGATCTCATTTTGTGTGATTGAATGTACAAGTGCAGGACCTTTCTTGCACAGCCAGTCATATATTTTTGCATATACCTTTTATTATATTATATCTATCAATATTTTAAAATCCATGACAAGGCCCACAAATTTAAGTGAAGTTGTAATTCAATTTTCAAATGTGCTTTCTCCTTTTGTAAAAAATCATAACATCTAATTTGTTCTTGAATGTTTTATGATTTTTATAAACCTAATGTCCCCGCTTGAGCGTCATTGCTTCTCTACTTCCATTAGCAATAAAAAAAAATGTTGACACTGTATACCAGAAAAATATATTAAATCATCATGGATACACATTAAAAACAATAGTCATCACCCATTCCTTCTAATGACAACCAAGGATTTCTGTTTGGTTTGAAAATTTAAAGGGGATCACTTTTCTAATAGTTTTTTTTTTCCCCTCTCCTTTCTTAGCTGCACAGTTCATCAAGCAGAAACTTCCAGACCTCCTGCGATCATACGTTGACGCTGATTTAGGAGGAAACCAGGAAGGTGGCTTCCAAGATATTGCTATAGAGGTCCTGCACCTACTGCTCTCCCATCTGCTGTTCGGCCAGAAGGGAGCCAGTGGAGTAGGGCAAGAGCAAATTGACGCTTTCCTCAAAACTCTTTGCCGAGGTATTCTTACAGGTTGCCATTATTCTAGAAGTTGAATAAAATAAGCCGTCTTTGCCGTTTATTCACTTTACATTGATTGTTGTTTCAGATTTCCCCCAGGAGCGCTGCCCTGTGGTGCTCGCACCACTGTTGTACCCTGAAAAACGGGACATTCTCATGGACAGAATCTTGCCAGACTCGGGGGAGTTAGCCAAGACCATGATGGAAAATTCGCTTGCAGAATTTATGCAAGAAGTGGGCTATGGCTTCTGTGCCAGGTGTGTTTAGTTTTTAGCATCAGCAGAAGGACTCCTTCTTGAGCAGTCAGTTGTTTTATTTTTCCTTTTGTCTGTATCCATGTTTGACAAGCTGCATCTGCCTTGTTTTGTCTTCCAGTGTGGATGAATGCAGAAACATAATCCTCCAGTATGGGGTCAGAGAGGTGACGGCAAGCCAGGTGGCGAGAGTTTTAGGGATGATGGCACGCACCCATTCTGGTCTTACTGATGGAATTCCCTTACAGGTGAGCTACTTGCTTGGTAACAAATTAAAGTATTTTACTGTACATTTTTAGGTTTCCTAATGGTCAAGCATATTATAAAATGCAATTAAATGTACACCTGTTTTGCAGTCAATCTCTGCTCCAGGAGGTGGTATCTGGAGTGATGGGAAGGACAAGAATGATGGCTCTCAGGCACATACGTGGAATGTGGAGGTTCTCATTGATGTTGTCAAAGAAGTGGTATGTGGTTGTATTTTATCATGTAAAAACTTGCCAATAATGTGATGCCTCAGTTTTCAGTGTTCACTGTTTGGATAGAGTTAGGTTGTTGGCTAACAGCAGGGATACTTAGAATGACTAGCCCATAATGATGTACTACGTCTAAGGATGTTTCTTACCATTGACACTCAAGGAGTGTTTGCCACCTCCACATATCTAAACATTGTCTAAACGTCATGTGCACAACCTTCTATACGTTTTTTGTTTTTGTTTTTCTTTTTACAAACTAAAATTGGGACTAAAATTAACTAAAATTGTAAACATTGGGTAGAGTGCCTTTTTAATGTACATACTTCTGTTTTTCCTTTTTAGAATCCTAACCTAAACTTCAAAGAGGTGACATACGAACTGGACCACCCAGGTTTTGTGATTCGTGATAGTAAAGGCCTCCATATTGTGGTGTATGGCATTCAGAGGGGCTTGGGTCTTGAGGTCTTCCCTGTTGATCTCATCTATCGGCCATGGAAACATGCCGAGGGACAGGTAAATGCTGCTTTGTTTGTGGCGTTACAGGTTTCTAAAAGCTGTTTATTTACCCAGCATTAAATGTATGTCTTCAGTTGTCTTTCATACAACACTCCCTGATGAGCCCTGAAGTGTTCTGCTTTGCGGATTACCCCTGCCACACAGTTGCCATCGACATTCTTAAGGCACCACCTGAAGATGACAACAGGGAAATAGCCACCTGGTATGTCTTGCACTTAAAAACATTTGTTCTCCTCAATGTAACTGTATGTACAATAATTGTCATGTTTTCACAGGAAAAGCTTGGACCTTGTAGAAAGTCTTCTCAGACTTTCTGAAGTGGGTCACTATGAGCAGGTGAAGCAGCTGTTTACCTTCCCAATCAAGCACTGTCCAGACATGCTGGTGCTGGCACTGCTGCAGATCTCTACATCTTGGCATCAACTTCGGCATGAGCTCATTTCAACACTGATGCCCATCTTTTTGGGAAATCACCCCAACTCTGCCATAATCTTGCACTATGCCTGGCACGGACAAGTAAGTGTTAACATTGTTAGTGCTTTATCAGTGGGTACAATTTAACATTAAATTGTTTTCCAGGGACAGTCTCCTTCTATCCGGCAGCTTATCATGCATTCGATGGCTGAGTGGTACATGAGAGGAGAGCAGTATGATCAGGCAAAGCTGTCCCGTATCCTGGATGTGGCTCAAGACTTGAAGGTTTAGTACAGACCTACTGTTATAATGTGAAATTAAACAAAACACTTTGCATAATGGTTCTATTTTTCCCCAGTCTTTATCAATGCTGCTGAATGGTACCCCGTTTGCCTTTGTTATTGACCTTGCTGCACTTGCCTCTCGCCGCGAATACCTCAAACTTGATAAATGGCTGACGGACAAGATCAGAGAGCACGGGGTAAGTACAGGGATGAATGAAAATGCATTGTAGTTGTCTTGTTATTTAATAATTTTGTTTTTTCAGGAACCTTTTATCCAGGCATGTGTAACATTCCTTAAAAGGCGTTGCCCTTCCATTATGGGTGGTCTGGCCCCAGATAAGGATCAACCAAAAAGCGCCCAGTTACCCCCTGAAACTTTGGCTACTATGTTGGCATGTTTGCAGTCCTGTGCTGGGTAAAATGCCACAATGTTTTTTTTCATTTAAACTATGATATGAATCACAGTCTGGGTGACTTTACAGTAACTTTTTCTTTTGCACTTTCAGGAGTGTGTCCCAAGAACTGTCTGAGACAATACTGACCATGATTGCAAACTGCAGCAGTGTCATGAATAAACCCAGACAGCCGCCTCCTGGGGTAATGCCTAAAGTAAAGCACCCTAGCACCGGCAGTCTAGATGCCATCTCTCCAGTTCAGGTAGTTATAAATGAATTGCTGAAATTGTGAGTTTTACATTGTTTTGCAACACACTGTATTTTCTTCTAATAAAACAAACATTGTAAAAAGCTGATTAGCTTATTTACCTGACAGGGTAGAAGAAAACACAAAGTGTCTATATAAAAAGAAAACAAAATAAATTTTCTAAATATGTTTTGCAACACTTCTCTTCTGCACAGATGGATCCTTTGTCTGGAATGGGATCCCTCAGCTTGGGTGGCACTGCCACATCTCACACTCCAAGCATGCAAGGTTTCCCCACCTCATTAAGTTCAGCCTTTAGTAATCCCCAGTCTCCAGCAAAGGCCTTCCCACCGCTGTCCAATACCAATCCAAGTACCCCATTTGGTGGTATTGGCAGTCTGTCAGCACAGCTTCCTGGCATGGATTCTGGTACGATACATTTTATATTTTAAAAATGTAACCTCTGCCATCAACAAGATTTGAATAAATCGAATCTCACTTCCTGTTTGGTAGGTCCTCTGGGCTCCGGCATTGGCTCTGGCATAGGCTCCAGTTTGGGGATGCCAGCTGTTAGCACAGATCCCTTCAGCACCAGAAAGATGAGCACACCAGGCCTGAATCCACCGACGTTTCAGCAGAGTAAGATCAAGGCCTGTAAGTTGAGGTGGTCATGGTGTGACTGAGAGCCTGCCCAGCGCCGCTCACAACTGCATTTTCTCACAAATGGCAGAAAATTGTCTTGAGTAATGACGAAATCACGTTAGGAAATTTATGTAGTTAGACTTTTGTGAGGAAATTCAGGTCAGTCTTCCATTCACGTCTGCTTTTGCTGACAACCTCACTTGCCTTTGTGCACATGCAATGCATGGTAATGTTAAATCTGTTACTTTTTGATCACTGCAGTTTAATATTGGCCTATTTTGTTCAGCTGACCTTTCTCAGGTGTGGCCCGAGGCAAACCAGCACTTTAGTAAGGAAATAGACGATGAAGCCAACAGCTACTTCCAGCGCATCTACAACCACCCACCTCACCCTACAATGTCTGTTGATGATGTACGTACAGATATTAATCCTTTATTATTGCATAAACAAGGCTTTCAAAAATAAATTTAATATGTATTCAAATTTAATTGCCATTTATCTGTTGTGTCTGAATAGGTTTTGGAGATGTTGCAGAGATTCAAAGATTCAACCATCAAACGAGAGCGAGAAGTGTTCAATTGCATGCTACGTAATCTGTTTGAGGAATACCGCTTCTTCCCGCAGTACCCTGACAAGGAATTGCACATTACTGCTTGTCTTTTTGGTGGCATTATTGAGAAGGGGCTGGTCACATACATGGCCCTGGGGTTGGCACTGCGTTATGTTCTTGAAGCCTTAAGGAAACCATTTGGATCAAAAATGTATTATTTTGGAATTGCAGCTTTAGATCGGTTTAAAAACAGGTAGGAATAACGCTTGATGTATAACAGCGTTGCACTGGATTGCCATACTAATAAGAAAACATTTCCAGATTAAAGGACTATCCTCAATATTGTCAACATCTGGCTTCAATTGCCCACTTCTTGCAGTTTCCCCACCATTTACAAGAGGTATCCAATTTTCAGTTTATTGAGTCCACTTTTTTCCAAAAATGTACTTATGACATGATCTGTTTATACAACTAGTAATTATGCTTTGTCTTTCTCATATCCTGTGTGTGCAGTATATTGAGTATGGTCAACAGTCACGGGACCCTCCAGTGAAGATGCAGGGATCCATTACGACTCCTGGCAGTCTGGCCCTCGCCCAGGTGCAAGCGCAGACCCAGCCCCAACCACCTGGTGCCCCCAAAGTTCCTCCACCTGGCCAAGCTAGCACACTGGTCACTACTACTACTACTACCACCACAGTAGCAAAGACCACCACCATCACAAGGCCCACCTCTAGCAGTTTCAAAAAAGATGTTCCTGTAAGTTCTGCATAGACTTCACAATAATATTTAATGTTATTGTGTGGCTTACTGTGTATTTTCTTTCAGCCCTCTATAAACACTACCAACATTGACACCCTCCTTGTGGCAACTGACCAAAGTGAAAGGATTGTAGAGCCTCCAGAGAATGTACAGGAAAAGATTGCGTTTATCTTCAACAACCTTTCGCAGTCCAACATGACCCAAAAGGTCAGCACAGAATATGTGAAAGCCTAATTCTGCTCTCTGAACACTGAAGTGACATTAAATGTGTATTTCAGGTTGAGGAGTTAAAGGAGACTGTAAAGGAAGAGTTTATGCCTTGGGTTTCACAGTATTTGGTGATGAAGCGGGTCAGCATTGAGCCCAATTTCCATAGTCTTTATTCCAACTTTCTTGACACACTGAAAAACCCAGAGTTTGTGAAGATGGTTCTTACTGAAACCTACCGGAATATAAAGGTAACAAAAGCATTTTCGTTTACCCTTTTCATTTAACATGTAATGGGATGTATTCTCATTATTATTTGTATATTTTTGTCAGGTTCTATTGACTTCTGATAAGGCAGCAGCCAATTTCTCAGACCGCTCTCTGCTGAAGAACTTGGGTCACTGGCTTGGCATGATTACTTTGGCCAAAAACAAGCCCATACTCTATACTGTAAGTTGAATTAATAAATGTATTTTTTGCTGGGGAAACTACTTACTACTTCTTCTTGTCAGGATTTGGAACTAAAATCTCTTCTACTGGAAGCCTATGTCAAAGGTCAACAAGAGTTGCTTTATGTGGTCCCATTTGTGGCTAAAGTTTTAGAATCCAGTCTAAGAAGCATGGTAAGCTGGATGAGTAAATATTGCAATTTATTGCATTTGTTATCTTAAAAAGCACAATTTAAGAGCAATGTTTTATCAGTTTTTTTTAACCTTTTGTGTTGTAGGTTTTTAGGCCTCAAAATCCCTGGACCATGGCCATCATGAATGTGCTCGCTGAACTGCACCAGGAACATGATCTGAAGGTCAGTGAACACTTAAAAACGCATTTAAAAATTTCACTCTCATTTAACCTTTTTCCCCCCCTATCTGCAGCTAAACCTGAAATTTGAAATTGAAGTTCTTTGTAAGAATCTGTCATTGGACATCAATGATCTAAAGCCAGGAAACTTGCTGAAGGATAAAGAGAAACTGAAGAATTTGGAGGAACAACTTTCTGCTCCCAAGAAAGAAGCAAAACCTCCAGAGGAGCTACTCCCTGTATCATCCACAGGTGAGTTATTTAACTAGTTAAAACATTTCAAAATGGTAAACTTGGCTTATTCCAATGATAATTGAATCAAATTTTGTGACCAACAGGGGACTTTGTTCCATTTGCAGCGCCGCCCTCAACCCCAGCTGCCACCACTACAACTTGCACCACCACAGGGCCTCCAACCCCTCAGTTCAGTTACCATGACATTAATGTGTATGCTTTGGCGGGCTTGTCTCCACACATAAACATAAATGCAAATGTAAGTGGATTAATTACATATGTTAATTTAGGACAAATGAGTATTTATTGCAAATGTTGTTTTTTTTGGTCTAGATTCCCCTCTTGCAAGCCCACCCTCAGCTCAAGCAGTGTGTTCGTCAGTCAGTTGAACGAGCTGTCCAAGAGTTGGTTCATCCCGTGGTTGATCGGTCCATCAAAATCGCCATGACAACTTGTGAGCAGATAATCAGGAAGGATTTTGCTCTGGATTCTGAGGAGTCCCGCATGCGTGTGGCCGCTCACCACATGATGAGAAACCTGACTGCAGGCATGGCCATGATTACCTGCCGTGAGCCTTTGCTCATGAGCATCGCAACCAACCTGAAGAACAACTTTGCTGCTGGACTTAGGGCACCAACACCTCAACAGAGAGAAATGATGGAAGAAGCCGCAGCACGGATTGCTCAGGACAACTGTGAACTGGCATGTTGCTTTATTCAGAAAACTGCCGTGGAGAAAGCTGGCCCTGAAATGGACAAGAGACTAGCCACGGTAGGTACTGTATAGCACATGTTATATTTGTAAACAACACTAACATTTGTGGTGACCTTTTAGGAGTTTGAGTTAAGGAAACATGCACGTCAAGAAGGTCGACGTTACTGTGATCCTGTTGTTCTAACTTACCAGGCTGAACGTATGCCTGAACAGATTAGACTCAAGGTAGTAATCATTATTTCATTATGGTTGTAAGTTATTTGATAATAAACAGAACTTTGTTAACATAGGTTGGTGGAGTGGATCCCAAACAACTGGCTGTCTATGAAGAGTTTGCCAGGAATGTTCCAGGTTTCTTACCCAGTAATGATCTCTCTCAGCCCACTGGCTTCTTGGCTCAGCCAATGAAGGTTTGCATTTTGTCGTTCTAGTTCATTCTCATGCAACTTGACTTGATGAATGTTCCAGCAACATTGTTCGAATACCCCCATACTAATTTACATGCTTCTGTAATGTAATTTGAATAATGATAATGTATTAAAATGTTTATTCCTTTTAAAATTTTAGCAACAGGCCTGGGCCACAGATGATGTGGCTCAAATTTATGATAAGTGCATGGCAGATTTGGAGCAGCATCTTCATGCCATCCCTCCAGCACTAGCAATGAATCCATTGACTCCAGCACTCCGCAGTTTGCTGGAGGCTGTAGTATTGGCAAGAAACTCCAGAGATGGCATTGCTGCACTAGGCCTCCTTCAGAAGGTACTCCTACTTTTTATATGGAAAATATAAATATTTTACCATGTGAAGCATAGGGACTAACCCAATTCCATGATTCAGGCCGTGGAGGGCCTGTTAGATGCTACCAGTGGTGCAGATGCTGATCTGTTGCTACGCTACAGAGAGTGCCATCTGCTGGTGCTCAAAGCACTGCAGGACGGACGTGCTTATGGACCACAGTGGTGCAACAAGCAGATCACCAGGTAAAGAAGACTCAGGTTTAAAGGCTAGATCTAAAGGAAAGGCCTAAAGCAGTCTGGTGTCTCTTCACAGGTGTCTTATTGAATGCCGAGATGAGTACAAGTACAATGTGGAAGCAGTTGAACTTCTGATAAGAAACCATCTTGTGAATATGCAGCAGTATGACCTGCATCTGGCCCAGGTATCATCTCAGACTTATTTTCCCTTTGTTGTTTATCACAAAACATTGACACATGTTCTTTTTTCAGTCAATGGAGAATGGAATGCACTACATGGCAGTTGCTTTTGCAATGCAGTTGGTGAAGCTGCTGCTGGTGGATGAACGTAGTGTGAGCCACGTCACAGAGGCAGACCTCTTCCACACCATCGAGACTTTAATGAGGATTTGTGCACACTCACGGGCCAATGCACCTGAGGGGTAAAGGGCTACTTTGTTTTTGTTAAGCTGATGTCTTAATCAAATTAGAATGAAATCAGTTTTATATTTTACATGTTTATCATTGGTTTCACTTCTTTCCAATAAGACAAAAAGTGAAGAAGAAAAAAAAAGCCTATTAAATGAGCTTCATGAGTTTTCCGTTTTGTTTTTTTTTCCCCCCAGACTTCCACAGCTGATGGATGTCGTTCGATCCAACTATGAGGCAATGATTGATCGAGCCCATGGTGGACCAAACTTCATGATGCACTCTGGCATTTCCCAGGCTTCAGAATACGATGATCCCCCTGGCCTGAGGGAAAAGGCAGAGTACCTTTTGAGAGAGTGGGTCAATTTGTACCACTCAGCTGCTGCTGGCCGGGACAGTACCAAAGCCTTTTCTGCGTTTGTTGGCCAGGTACTCATCTCTTTTCAAAAATCTATTTTTTTTTTTTTTTTTTTTTTTTTTTTTTTTAAACCCATGTAACGTTTTGAACAAGTATTTGCTTGTTTACAGATGCACCAGCAGGGTATTCTGAAGACTGATGACTTGATCACAAGGTTCTTCCGGCTGTGTACAGAAATGTGTGTCGAGATAAGCTACCGGGCACAGGCCGAACAGCAGCACAACCCAGCAGCCAGTGCAGCAATCATCAGAGCGAAGTGCTACCATAACCTGGATGCTTTTGTGCGGCTCATAGCCCTTCTGGTCAAACACTCTGGAGAGGCAACAAACACTGTAACAAAAATCAACCTCCTCAACAAGGTATGAAAATGGCATCACATTCATCATCAAGTGAAAAACGAGACATTTGAGCCCTTGTGTTTCCAGGTGCTCGGAATTGTAGTTGGAGTGTTGATCCAGGACCACGATGTGCGTCAGACTGAATTCCAGCAGCTACCATACCACCGTATTTTCATCATGCTGCTGTTGGAGCTCAATGCGCCCGAACATGTGTTGGAGACCATCAACTTTCAAACACTGACTGCCTTCTGGTTGGTATTCCTTTGGTCTCAGCTGAACACTATTGAAGAATTGTTACAGAAATATTACATGTGCTTTGCAGCAATACTTTCCACATCTTGAGGCCCACCAAAGCTCCAGGGTTTGTGTATGCCTGGCTGGAACTCATCTCCCATCGCATCTTTATTGCACGGATGCTAGCACATACACCCCAGCAGAAGGTATATCCACACAGTGAAAGAAGTGCAAATCCTGGTAGAATCATTTACCATTTGCTTTGTTGTTTATGTTGAAGGGATGGCCTATGTATGCACAGCTGCTGATTGATCTCTTCAAGTACTTGGCCCCATTCCTGAGAAATGTTGAGCTCAACAAACCTATGCAAATCCTGTACAAGGTGTGTGTGAGGTTGTTTGAGGATTCATGATAAAGTCCGCAGCCTTGTATAATGAAATAATGGTGCACTAGTTGCATTCATTGCTGTTGTCAAAGTCTGGTTATACTATTGTCTCGTTTAGGGCACCCTGCGAGTCCTTCTGGTCCTGCTGCATGACTTCCCAGAGTTTCTGTGTGACTACCATTATGGCTTCTGTGATGTCATCCCACCAAACTGCATTCAGCTTCGCAACCTCATACTCAGTGCCTTTCCACGCAACATGAGGCTCCCTGATCCTTTCACACCCAATCTCAAGGTTAATACACAATCTTCAGGTCACCTATTGTTGATTTAGTTAAAAATATAAAGTAAATTGTATGTATGTTTTCTGTGGCAGGTGGATATGCTGAGTGAGATTAACATTGCTCCTCGAATCCTTACCAACTTCACAGGCGTCATGCCCTCCCAATTCAAGAAGGATTTGGATTCGTATTTAAAAACGCGCTCACCAGTCACTTTCTTATCTGAGCTGCGCAGTAACCTGCAGGTTTGTTGAGTTATCAAAGTATAATTTAATATCATGGGCATCTTTGCATTGAAGGACAACAAAGTAAATGCTAAAAGTCGCTATGAGTGAGCCATGCTGTATTCTGCCAAACAAGCACTGATTTTACATTTAGTCATTTGGAGTATAGATTTAATTTAAATGACTTGTATTCTTGTGCTTGCTGGTGGTGTTTGGGGCTTTGGTTCACCCTCCAGCTGTTTTCTGGGTGCGGGTCAAATGGAGGCAATACATTTCCTTGCAAGGTTAATGTGGTATACCCTGCTTTGTGTGTAGAATCCCTCAGTTGTCCAGGTAGAATGTTCCTTTTGCCATATACCCTGCTTTGTTTTCCAGGTGTCCAATGAGCCAGGAAACCGCTACAACATCCAGCTGATCAATGCGCTGGTGTTGTATGTGGGCACACAAGCAATTGCTCACATCCACAACAAGGGCAGCACTCCCTCCATGAGCACCATCACTCACTCGGCACACATGGATATCTTTCAGAACCTGGCTGTGGACCTGGACACAGAAGGTGAGATGGAATTATTTGCATAATCCAAACAAATCCAAATTTGACTTATAATTGTTTTATATTTGAGTAGTGAAACAAAACCTTTTATTTAATTGAAGTGTTTTTCTTTGTTGCAGGCCGATACTTGTTCCTGAATGCAATTGCAAACCAGCTGCGCTATCCCAACAGCCACACTCATTATTTCAGCTGCACCATGCTTTACCTCTTTGCTGAAGCAAATACCGAAGCAATTCAGGAGCAAATTACCAGGTGGGAAACGCTTCTTACATTGTCTGTGGAGAAAGGACATTTGTTGATTATTGTGCAACTTGAATAACGTCTTTTTCCCAGGGTCCTGCTGGAGAGGCTGATTGTGAACAGACCCCATCCATGGGGTCTCCTCATTACCTTCATCGAACTGATCAAGAATCCTGCCTTCAAGTTCTGGAGCCATGACTTTGTGCACTGTGCCCCTGAGATTGAAAAGTATGCGCTTATACCACACAGTAGTTTTACTCAGCAGATGTTCATTTATTTCAGAGAATTCATAACATGTTGTTTCCCTGCTCTTTCAGGCTGTTCCAGTCTGTGGCCCAGTGCTGCATGGGACAGAAGCAGGCTCAGCAGGTGATGGAGGGTACTGGTGCCAGCTAGCCTGTGCCCCAGCCCCACTGTAGCCCTTGGGAGAGATGCAGCAGCCTTTACCTATTCCCTACCACACACATACACACCTCCCTCTTCACTGTTGGCATTGGATAAACTGTCATTCAAACAGGGATGAGAGGACTACTGCGTGCCGATCTGAAGTTGTTTTTTGTTTTTTTTCTTGTGTATTTTGGGGCTGCTTGACATGGAGCAAATTTGGACATGGTGTTTAATATACTTTTGATGCTTTGATGTAAATATTGGAAAAAGGGAGAACAGGAGAGTAGATATGTGGAGACCATTAAACATGTCGACTACATTCATCCTGACATTCACTACCAAAGCCCTTGGTTTGCTCCCCTCCCACAAAGATCTTTTCTGACTTTTTGTTTGCTTTCAGAGGCTGAGCGGTTGATGATTGAAGTTTAAAAAGCTGCCTGCTACTTTTTATTTAAATCCTTTTTATCCCTGAGTGAGACAGGAAGATGTGCTAGTCTCCTAAGGGGGTGGGGACTATTCCAGGTGTGTCGTGTGGGTGAAAAGCATTTACTGCTGGGATAGCCTTTGAAAATGGCTCCAACAGTCTCTCCCTGGCATTGTAAAATTGTGCAAAAGTGAAAATGGTGGCATCGTATCTTGACAATTTGTACAAATATCCAAATTGAAGAACAGTAGGACCAATACAGCCCATTTTGTAACATTTTGAATGTTTTGTAAATGTATTGGTCCATGTGTTGTATTTTGTAGTCCTTTCTAGTTTGCCTTTAGTTCTTGCTACTTAATTGCAGTATGCATACATACAGGAAATAAAGCAATCAAACTGCATTGTGTTCACATCTTGTGACTGATCTGGAGGTACAAGTGCAAGCCAATGCATTATAATATACATTTTGTTGTTCTTGCATTAGTTTGAATCAAGAAATTAAACTTTAATTAGTTATACCAGGCTGAGTTTTTACCTTTTTATAATTTTAAACTCATGACTTGCACTAGTATAATGTGGGGAATGTTGAACTTCTAAGATCCTGGCATCAAAGTTAAATTCTTGTGTGTAATCTGAAGTTATGTCGTCCTGTGTGGCAGACTGAACTAGTTAAGTGTTACTGACAGCTTTTCATGTTTTTCTAATTATTGCTCTTTTTTTGGGAGAATATTATATGGTAAATACACAAAATTCCAAATGTAAATACAGGGACAATTTACGTGCAACTTTCAACTTTTTTTTTGTAATTTCATAGTATGGTTGCTAAGTAAATGTTAACCAGGAAAGGAAATTATAAACGTCTGAACTAGTTGCTTAGGATCCAACACACACTTCAATAGTTTATAAAGATCTGAGTCTGGTCACCAATTAATCTTCCAGAGTTCAAATGTGTGTGATTGTAACCAGAAGTGGCACTACATTAATAGCATTTAAGCAAAACAATCTATGGAATATTCTCCAGACAAGGATGGGGAAAACTGGCTGGCTGTTTTGAAAGGTCCAAAATTACATTACATACAATTGTGAATAATGGGTTTTATTGTCAGTCAGAATAAAAGCAGTTGTTACAGTGCCCAGGTGTTTATCAAGGGATAGAAAATAATGTGTTTTGTTTTTTGATTTCTTAAAAGGTCAGGAAGAGTTCCATTCAAACACTTGAATGTGAAAAAGGAGGAGTATAAAACTGCAGCATATAATGTCTAAAGAAACCTGCACCTCTCACATTTTAGCTTCTACTTGGGAAAGACTTTTTTTTTTAAGAATTAGACATTTTATTGTTTCAGGGGCTGGTACAAAACTAATTATGGAACAAGTAGGTTCATTGAATTTTTTGATAAATTATCTTAATTTGTAAGTTCTAAGAGTTTATACAGAATGCTCTTCTGTCCATATCGCACATGTAAAGCCCTCTGCTGCCTGCTACTCAACTTGGCAAGGGCTTCTTTATCCTCCATCAACATCTTATCAGGGTCATCTTTTTTCTCCACCATCTCGTTGTCTATGTAACATCTTAAAGTCAGTCTGGCTGCACCATGAATAAGCTTTTTCCATATGATCTTTAACTTGGGTAATCCCTCATCAGAGAAAGCCACGGCAATATCATCATCATCATCGTCATCCTCTTCCCATCCTTCATTTTCTTTGAAATCCAAGAACTCCTCCTGTGACATGCAAAACACCTGACAACAAAGCTTAAGTTAGTGTTTTTCCAGTATGCTGACTATATCAAAGAAATCTCTCTTCTCACCTTCAAAACAGTATTAAGAGTGGTGTCTGTGAGACATCCCTGGTTTCCAAAAATGATTGCATTATTCCCTTCCATTTGATTCAGCAATCTCCACTTGTTATCCAAAAGAGACAACTCAAAATCGGTTTTAATATCTAGATAACAAAGTAACAGTGTATTTAAATCATGAGAGGGACCATGACATTGGCTTTTCTTTCTAGTTTCACCTTTTGCAGCTGTGTAGAAGCTCCTCACAGTGATGTCCACTGTATCATTGCTGTTGCTTGGAAAAGGCTCTGTGAATCCATACATGTGCAGTAGCTGCCAGTTTGCCATCTGGCCGTATGTGTTAAAAACCTCTTCACCTTTACAAATTGGCCGTATGCTAACCATCTTCAAACTCTCCTGAAAAGGCAGAAGTGTGCAACAAAGCACACTCAGCAAAGAGATAATCAAGATTGTGATGATGCAGAGGGCTTTTCTTACTGTGGTGAATTCCAGATTAGCATTGTGATTTGTTATGTGGTTTAGCATATCAGCCATGGGCACCATCATTGGGGGATTTGGTGCTTTATCTTCTTCATCTTCATCATCATCGTCATCTTCATCGGGTTCTTGGAAACTACAATGAGCAAGTAGAGTGACAAACAAGCTTATTAAATAATGTATTACACAAATGTGTGCATACTGTATGTCTCTAACCTATATGCCATGACAAAGGCTACTAGTTTTGTGTAAAGATCCAGAGTGTGTATGTCAGGGCTCCAATATTCAGAATATTTGGTGATCAATGGGAGAACAATATCTGAATATTCTTTATGAATTTTATCTAAGTCTGTGTTCACAGCTTCAGGAATTCCCGTTCCCTTTAAGAGTGTATCCCTCTCTTCTTTAGACCTGTCGAAAGCAAAGAAATGTATCAGAAAATAGGGCTGAGCGAAACAGACCTATTTTTTGCCTTTTTTTTTTTTTTTTTTTTTAAATTAAAAACATGCCTTTTTATAATCATCATAATCCAAAGGCTCGTCTATCTGGTCATGATTTGATGTAAATTCAATTAATTGCACAGCCCTATTTGATTTTTTGAAAACTGACATACCAAAACATGGGATGGTCCAGTTTTCTAAAGTCATTCCATAGAAAAAGGTACGGCCTCCAGAACGACTGTGGTGACGTATACTCATGCAGCAAAGCCAGGAGCAGAGGGACCCAGCCTGAGGAACTGTCCAATGTACTCTTTTCTGAAATTAAAAAAGAAAAAAGAAGAAGACTGCTGCCACAATTGCCTGAAGTCATAAACTACCTTTGTCTAGCACACCAGAGACCTTTGATGACTCCTGATGAAGAATAGCTTTTCTGGGTACAGTAAACAACACCTCTCCCTCATCAATATCTTCTTTGGCCAACATCCCATACTCTGACACAGTGCCTTCAAGACCTACACAAACCTGAGGAAATTACACAGACTCTGGGGACTGAATCAAAGTGCTTAAATGTATATATACACTGTGCATGCAACAGATTCACATCAGAAATTAACTACCTTCTCACTAAGCTCCAGACCAATTTGTCCACACCACTGGAGAAATATATTCAGACTCTCTTGCCGCTCATCAATAATCTGTCAATTAGAAAACAAAATATTTAGTAGTACCAATGAAAATCATTAAGCATAAACACAATATAATAGTAATCATGTCATAATAATCATAACAGTAGGATAAAGAAAAGAAAAGCAAAAACACAAAGCATATGCGAAACCTTTTACTGACCAGTAATGTACAATTATAAGCTATAAATTAATGAGTACGACGTGCAAATGTGTAAGCTTAAAGAGCCCCGCTTTTGTCAGATCAGTAGTGTCGTGTTATACAATATATACAGTCTATGTGTTATACACGTGCAGCTAACATCCGCATCTACAGCATGGATGCATACGGATATGCCATTAAACTATTCCTCCCTCATTAAACAAACTGCCTGCAGATAAAACTCATTAAGTACCTTCGGTCGTTTCGGTTCAGTGGCCATTGTGTAATTTAAATACTAAAATGTGGCAGCAAGGATGAGCTGCAGTACTAAACTTTGTAGTACTTTTTCTTCTGTGGCGCGCTAGTCTTTTTGAGGCTGCCCTCTAGCGAAGACATCAGGAACCTACAGGCCATTATACATTTACTAATAAGATGTTTAAGTTCTTACACTTCATGCATTTATTACCAACGTAACCAGTTTGTTATTGGGATGTGTTGTTTGTTTTAGAAAACATCCTAATGATAACCACGCAAACGTGGACCTTATCTGGTTACGTTAATAGCAAATGCATAGATGTAATAGTTATAGTAACTCTGATTGATCAGCTCACGTCAACATACATTTTTTTCTGTACAATATTATTATGTAAAAGTGAAGAGCATGCCTCGGAGCCGTGTTGATGTGTTTTATTTTGAAATATTTTGCGGAAATAGCAGCGGAAAATGTAATAAGGCTAATGGGTCGCTAACTTGTCTAAAGCGTCGTGAAATCGTCTTGTTTTTTCAAAGGTGGAGTATTTGGGAGAATACATATTATTTGGACAGATTGTTTTAGTTTACCCAGCCGTAAAATATGCAGTTTCTTCTTTGCAGTCCCTGAATATATCTTATCTTAGCATACGCGTTGCCTTAGCTGTTCACATCAATTACATAGCTCACGTATGTTTTACTTTATTTTTCATAATAGACAAGTCGTTTTGTTTGTTTAGCAACCGTCGGGAAATGTAGTTAAAGCTTTTTGTTGTTTTAGATTTATTACAGAAATTCCCAGTAAACTACAATGAGATTAGCCTGGTGAAGAGCCTTAGCATGCGCTTCATGTTGCTAGGCAACAACACTCTCGTGAGCGTCTAATGTAAAGCCTGTAATTACATTAGTTCATTATTTTAAACTCTTTAAATGAGAACAAACTAGTTGACATACCATTACTCTGTGTAAATATGTTGTCACATCAAATGTTCTGCATAGTTGAACATTGCACATGGCTGACAGCCGCAAGAATGCGCGTTTCTGTGGCTTTATTATGAAATAGAAATTGTTTGTAAGACTGTTCTGTTTTTGTCCCTGTCTGTAACGCTTATAGAATATTTAGACCTAAACATGTTGGTCCCCATCTTTACACTGAAACTCAACCATAAGATAAACCCTCGGATGGTTACAATTGGTAAATTTGATGGAGTTCACCCATGTCTCACAGCAGCAACACAGGCAGGGAAGGTAAACCCAGTATTATTGACATATGTTATTTCAGTTGTACTTTATTCAGCACAATGATGTTTGCTTCAAAGGTTTTTATCCACAACCCTCATGCGCGTGGACAGAGATCAGCAGGACACCGCCTGAGCCAAAGCAACCAGGATTCGGATGTGTCTCTCCTTAACATCAACCAAGCAGTTACTTGTTTGACAGCTGGTGCTTTAGGCCCAAACACTACTGGGGACACACTGTTAGTGGGCTCTCAAACCAATCTGCTGGCCTATGATGTTCATGATAACGCTGATGTTTTCTACAGAGAGGTAAGCATTAAGAAACAGCCAGTAATGACTGAAGCCAAACATTGTATGATCATTGTATTTTTTTGTATGTGGCATAACAAAGGTGACAGATGGCGCTAATGCCATTGTCCTGGGTAAACTTGGAGACATCCCTTCACCGCTCGCCATCATTGGAGGAAACTGTGCTCTGCAAGGTTTTGACTTTGAAGGGAATGACCACTTCTGGACAGTGAGAAAAATACTTACTTGGCATATGTGATATATAGTACTACTTTGTTTTGTGTGTGTGTGTGTGTGTGTGTGTGTGTGTGTGTGTGTGTGTGTGTGTGTTTATTTAAGGACCATTTTGTCTACATTTATGAAGTGCTTTTGTCCTAGGTGACTGGTGATAATGTCAGATCTCTTGTTCTCTGTGACTTCACTGGAGATGGGAAAAATGAGGCAAGTTTTGTATTTTAGTTCTTGTTGCTCTATTATAAATTTGCTGATCCTAAATGTAATGTTGACATTTGTGTTACCCCTGTAGCTGTTAGTAGGTTCTGAAGACTTTGATATAAGAGTTTTTAAAGAGGATGAACTTGTGGCTGAGATGACTGAAAATGAGGTAAATTATTATCATTGACTGCTTTATAAGGAAAATATCTGATTAAGTGACATGTATCTCTGTTTTTAGACTGTAACATCACTCTGTCATATGCATGACAGTCGATTTGGTTATGCTCTGGCAAATGGTACTGTGGGTGTTTACGATCGCAATTCAAGATACTGGAGGATTAAGGCAAACAAAATGATTATTTTAATTGATTCTTCATTAATAATAAGGCATTAAGTATGGCAATAAATTGACTAAAGAATGTACAACTACTAGTATAGGGTAGTATAGAGTTTTTATTGAGAATAATTATTGATCAGTCATTTTTACATACTATATTGCCCAGTCAAAAATAAAAGACACCACCAGATTTAACCAAGCAAATGGAGAGGAGCCTCTCGTTGTATTACAGCTATTCATGTATGTGCAAAAAGAACGAGCTACAGTCTTTAGTTACTCTGTTGCCACACTTCCAGACAGTACAGATTTATTACTTACAAAAAAAAAATATTTGTGTTTGGTATGAATAATGCTGAACTTTAACAATACTGATTTATTCAGTTTAATTAACTGATCTGTCCCGTCTTTAGTCCAAGAATCATGCTATGAGCATTCATGCTTTTGATCTTAATGCTGATGGAGTAGTTGAACTCATAACTGGCTGGTCAAACGGAAAGGTCAGTTTTTTTGCCAAACAATATTTCTACTCGGTAGCTGGCATATATTGGAATTTAATTTTAAAGGTTCTTTTTGTTTGTGCAGATTGACGCACGAAGTGACAGAACGGGTGAGGTAATTTTTAAAGACAACTTCTCCTCTTCTGTGGCCGCGGTGGTGGAGGGAGACTACAGGCTGGATGGGCAGAAACAGCTCATCTGTACCTCTGTAGAAGGAGAAGGTACTCTGTGTGGATTGTCTAACTCTACAGATACTTTTACATCCTTCACAGTATAAACTGATTTTTTTGTACTTTGACAATGTGTTATAGTTCGAGGTTACCTCCCCGCAAGTAAAGAACAAAAAGGAAACCTTATGGACTCTAGTGCTGAGCAGGACCTCATTAGAGAGCTCAGCCAGCGGAGACAGAACCTCCTTCTTGAACTTCGCAACTATGAAGAAAATGCTAAGGTAGTTTTGCTTAATTACATTATTCAACTTCCATACTCATGATTTTATGTACTTCTAAGACTGTAAATTATAAATTATATATGGTATTATTGTTGTAGGGTGTGTCAGAAGCAAACAGTGGTGTGGGTGTAATTCCAGCCAACACTCAACTTCAGACTGCTCTTTCTGTGCGACCAGCCACAGAGGCTCAGAGGGCCCATATAGAGCTCAACATTTCTACGCCAAATGGTGACCCTCAGTGATACTGAAAAAGTTCTAATCTGTAATTCATCTTCAACATATTTGTTTCTCTTTGTTTGTAGAAACAATAATTCGTGCAGTGCTGATTTTTGCGGAGGGGATTTTTGAGGGAGAGAGTCACGTGGTTCATCCCAGTGCCCAAAACTTGTCAGGCTGTATACAAGTTCCTATTGTCCCTCCAAAGGATATACCTGTGGATCTTCATATTAAAGCTTTTGTTGGGGGAAAAACAAGGCAGGATTATGCGTTGAATTTACATTCATTTGAATATGATTTTATGATGACGTTTTTGTCTCCACATCTTTCTCTGTTCTCACAGTACTCAATTCCATGTGTTTGAAATCACTCGTCAGCTGCCTCGCTTCTCCATGTATGACCTGACTGACAAGCCCACAGCTGCCCCTCCCTCTGGCTGGGTCAGCTTCAGCATAAATGACAGGCCACAAAGGGTCTGTGTCAAACCTCACTTATGTTCAGAAGTATTTAAGCAGAAAATTTATTGTTTTTTTCTCTTGGTGCAGATTGTGATGTGGCTGAACCAGAACTTCTTGCTTCCAGAGGGAATCGACAGTCCAGATGTAACTTTTCATTCTTTGAGGACTGGGGGTGTGTTGTCCATCAGCAAGGCCAGCAACGGACAGGTAATGAGTTTCATCTACAAGTCAGTTAAATGCAAGTTTGTTTTTTTACTTAAGCATCATTTGAATATAAAAGTACTTTGCTTTTACGTATAATATTTATTAAGATGACTTAATTTTATTTTCAGATCATTTTCAAAACTGATGACATCGACCTGGCAGGGGATCTTGTCCAGTCATTGTCATCATTCTTAGGGATAGATGACCTATCAGCAGAAGCAGATTTCCCTGGATACTTTGAGGACCTCCGCACCACACTCTCTGAGGTGAAATGTAGTTTATTTGTCAGACGAATGTTTACCCCACCAGCAGTTAAATAAAAATATATATTTTTGTCAGGTGGATGAGTTCCACTCAGTCCATCAGAAGTTAACTGCAGATATGGCTGACCATTCTAATTATATCAGGACTATGTTGGTACAAGCAGAAGATTCTCGTCTCATGGGTGACATGTATGTTTTTCATAACAATAACATTTTCATTAATCTTTTACCTTTTATTTGGATCGCACACATCACATTGTTGTTCTTATACCTGAACAGTTTGGGAACACATTTAACCTGTTAATTAACTGCTTTGCTAAAACTAGATATTATGTATTGTATAAGAAATCTTTTTTTTCACTTTGTTTTCTAGGACATCCATGAAGAAACGCTACAGAGAGTTGTATGATTTAAACAGGGATCTGATAAATGAGTATAAGATCTGCTCCAACAATCACAATGCTCTACTCTCCTGCCTTAAATCTGTAAATCAAGCCATCCAGCGGGCTGGGAGACTGAGAGGTAAAACACTAACACACACACTGAATATTTCCTAATGTGTAAAAGCTTATTTGTGTGTGATGCATCATTTAATTCTCTTTATACATATTTATTCTTCAGTGGGAAAACCCAAGAATCAAGTGATATCCGCCTGCCGAGATGCAATCAAGAGCAACAACGTCAATGCACTGTTTAGGATCATGAAAGCAGGGACTGCCTCCTCCTGAGAATGACATGGTGTTGACAAATAATCCTAAATTCCACAGCACTGTTGTACACAGCTAACATCTATGTTGTTTGGACAAAGACAGGAGGCACATTTTGCCTTAATTAATTTATGGTCTCAGAATACTGAGGTAACACAAAAAAGCCAATGTATTGGCCCCAGTGTATTGGCTCTCTCTCGTCTCTATGGTGGAAATGAAGAGCAGCCGTGCCAATTAATCTATTTTAAGCAGCAAAAACTGAAACTAGCTTGTTTAATGACTATCTCAGGGTGATTTGCAGGTAGTGCAGTTATTTTAGTCATTTGGTTGGTATTGTATAGGCGCTATATTAATTAGTTCATTACTTGTTACAATGCATCAGGTCAGGTTATTCATATACTGCCATCTGCAGTGACCTGCATTCGGTGTGTTGGATTATAACCTGCAGATATATGCATAGATGGTCCAGGTGGGGCTGACGTGTTGTTTGGAGTATTGTTTGGAGAGTATGACACAGTGTCAGGACTGTTTAATCCATCTGACATGGTGATGTTTAGAGGAAGAACAGCTGGGTAGTCAGGAAGGGTCCAGTGACAGATGTTATGTGTCTAGCCAAAGAAGCACATTTTTAAGGATGTGTACTGTGTTTGTACATTTTATAGACTAGACAGACATGTATTTATGATAATAATATGAATGAATAAATGAAATTACGTTAGAAGATTTCAGTTAATAACCTTGTCCTCTGTCTATCTTGTGAAGGCTATATATGTATATACTAGTATCTATAACTATATAGATAGAGATAACTATCTCATTCCATCTCATATGCTTTTCATATGTAACCTGTCAAAATACTTTGTTCTGTTGGCTATGGCACCTATCCATGCAGCGCGCACCTTTCCAGTCCGAGCACCCTCATGCATGCGCTCACTGTATAGGTCCCTGGCGCTCACACGTGTACTGTAGACCCTCCGCACATATGGCTTGGTAACCGTCCAGATTACAGTCATTAATCACACTGGTGTGTGCCTGGATTCTGCATTCTGGACTCGGTCCGCTTCCGCTACACCCATACCTAAACCTGTGTGGTGATGGTGATCTAGACATAATCAATTAAACCAGGGCTCTCCAACCTCTTCCAAGTAGCTCGCCAAGAGATTTCTGAATTATTTGCATTATGCTGAATAACAAAATTTTGATTAATTAAATGACCATTATCATTGTAAATGTATAATTTTGATGCCTAATAAATGGTCTATGTTTTATAAGCATCTAACTGTACCCCATCTAAGGCTGTGGCTCTTTTATAAACTCAATTTCTTGTGACAGCTAAAATGAGTAGCTCTCTGGTATTTTTGTTTTTGTTAAGGTAGCTCACTGGAGGAAAAAGGTTCGAGACCCCTGAATTAAACCATTACCATTAAGATAAGATAACCTTAATTTGTCCCACAATGGAGATGTTCCAGTGTTGCAACGCGCAGTTCAAGCACAACAAGCGAATAGAAATAGGTAACCAGACAGTACACCGATTACTACAGTGGTTGTTTCTAATGAACAATTCGCCAATATGTCTACTAAACCCTGCGTTCCAAAGCTCGTTTAAGTTTCTCCTAAAAGTTTCTGGAGGTATTTTTTGCTGTGTTGGCATCTGGCTCCTGAGTTTATGTCATGTCACGTGGTAACTTCGACGGACATCCACGCTGCAGTCAAGGAACTTAAGTACACGAAAGTTTTCCCCTGTGCGTTTCTTTTAAAAAAAACAAAAACAAAATTTAACTCAAGTTCAATGTATTGACTTAAAAAGTAACTGGTTTAATTGTTCTTCATAATTCTTCATTTAATTAATTAGATAATTTAAACAGGATGCGCAAACTACAGAGTTGCAATTTGAAATACGCTGCACTTGAACGCGTCTCACGAAGATTTGCTCTGGTTAGTGCCAGATGTCTCTTACAGAGGTTCTATCGACTCATTCTCGTCTCGCTCGTACTAGAACCAGTTTATTTTTTACTCTTTTTATTACTTTTCAAAGTTTGCGTCGTTTTTGCTTACAAGTAGCCTCTAACGCAGTGCAACAGTTTGTGTGCCACTACTCATCCAGGACAGAGGTTTTCAGTTTACTATGTGCTCCTGAAACTAACGGTAAGTTTGAGTTTGAGTCAAGTTTTTGCGTAAGGTAGAAAGCATAAGTTAGAAGAGTTATAAGTTTTAACAGTTCAATATGAGTTGTGCAACACTTTTGTTTAAATACCCTTTTTAGCATTGCCCTATAGGATACCAGCTAAAAAGCATTTTGAGATTTTAATTTTTTAACGCAAAATCTAATGGGATGTTTAGTCTCTATAGGATTTTTTATCTTTAGAATCTGGGGACATGATGTTCTCCAGTGTGATGCTACCCCTATATCTACTTATATAAGAGACAGACACACCCCCTTATAGGCATGAACTTAATTTGTGAAAGTGGTTGCCTTAATAGATTAATAAAGAGTAGCCTAATAAAGTAGCCTATACAGAATACAGGACTATTTTGTGCTTTTATTTACGTCCGCTTCAGCCTTGTGCCTACGGGGAGAGTTCGACCCTCATAGCAGTGAGATGGAGGGAATAAAAAGAAAGACGGGATGTCAGCGAGATGTGGCCACAGTGTCCCACAGATGTTGGCCACTAAAGCAGCCTTACTAACCTGGTGTGGGTGATCTACAATGCACAGTAGTCCTCAGGTGAAGTTAGATGAGAAGTTAACTCCAGTATGGTGCACATGAGGAGGCTCCTGCGAGTGAAGGGAGATGTTCTGTGCAGTATGCTGCTCCTGCTGCTCTTCTGTCTGCTGTTTTATGCCCGGCAGGTAAGTCTCATACCTTTACAATGTCTTTAGGTGTTACACTCTGTACACTGTTGTGTTTTGTTTTATTGAAGGTGATACTGTCCTCTGGATGGGACAGACCTCTCTTGAAACTGGAGGTGAACAGCTCTACCAGCTCCAGTCGCACTCTTCTGGGCGCTAATGGATCCAAAGTAAAATCATTTTAAGAAATTTCATTTATTTATTATCTGTATTTCTCAGACAACCACCAGTAAGGCATGGTAATGTGGTAATAATCTGATCTGATTCATGTGACAATATGAATTTGGTGACCTATCCCCTTTGCATGCCGACTGCTCTGTACTTACTCTCAATATCTCTATTTAATGCAGCTGTCTACTCAAATCATTGACTGTATAGATAAATGGACATAGCTGACGTGATAGATGCTGCGTTCCAAAGAGGAAGTGTGCATGGAGCGTTTCCAGTTGACTTTACACTGGAAAATTGTCTGCAACTGCTGCAGTAAGCTTTGTCATTTTGGTTTAAAATTTTCGTAGTAACCCACGCTCCTGATGATCCTGATATTTTTATTTTTATATTTTGTACATAAATAAATTCCTATTCCTAATACGGACCTGGCTCCAAATTTTCCCCTGTAACTACAAGCCTCGGTGAGCCGAATATTATGGGTGACTTTACATTCCCTCAGTCCACTACTTTATACAGTCTATGGCTCAAACACAGCCATTTTCCCCACACACTTCTTCTATTAGTCAGCCTCCATCATGCTCTGACTGAGTGACAGGTACACTGAACCAATCACAGTGAAGTGTGATCTTACAGAACAAGCAGATGACAAATGAAAATTACCAGTTTGACAGTGTATTAAACAATGGTGTATGAAGATATTGATTGATCTTATTCTTCTGTACTCTTCTGTCTCTCCGTTGTATGTTATTTGTTCCAGCCTGCTACGAGACTTGCACATCCAAAGCTGGACACTCATAAGTCTCAGACCAAAACCAAAACTCCACAGGCCAAGTCCAAAATCCAGGTCAAATCCAAGGGAAAATCCAAGTCGAGACGCAAGAATGCAGCCAAACCAACCAGGCCTCCTCTGCCCACTCTGCCCCCATTCGACTTTGAGGCCTACCTGAAAGCAAAGGACAACCGAAACTTTAGCCTCATCATTGACCAACCTGACAAATGCCACTTAGATGGGCAAATCGCTCCATACTTGCTTATTGCAGTAAAATCTGTTGCAGCTGATTTTGATAAGCGCCAGGTAAGATTTGTCATTTGATTGATTTGATTTATTGTCAATGAATGAAAAAAGTAAGATAAAGTATGAAAATGTGTAAAGCACCCATATTACACTATATTCTGATCTATGTTTTAATGTTGTATCCTCATCACAAACAGACCTAGAGTTGTGTTTTATTTCACACATTTCACACATTTTTAACACACAAACCCTGCATATTTAGGCGTATAGAGTTCTTCTCTCAAACAAAAAACACTCTGATCCACCTTGTGATGTCATTTGGTAATACAGGAAGTGCAGTGCTCCACTGTGTTTTTAAACTCCACACACCTTCACTAGAATCATAGGTAATTTCAGACCTAGAATTGCCCTTCTCTACTGAACAAAAGGTTAAAGGTAGCTGTTGACTTGAAAACTACTGCTGCATGACATCACAAGGTGGAACAGCATTTTGAGCTTTAAAGTAATATAAGGTTACTCAAACAAGTGTGAATGAAACAAAAATAACTGCAGATATGTTTTTAATGAGATAACAGCATTATAACATGGCTTAAAGTTTAAAAGAGTCAATTTGGCATAATATAGGCCCTTTAAAATGCTGTTGTTTCATCAGGTTGTGCGTCGGACTTGGGGGAGAGAAGGGAGCTTTCCAAATGGGGTCACCATACGCACAGTGTTCCTGCTGGGTGTCCCAAGGAACCAGAGTGCCCTGCCCTTATGGGACAAGCTCCTGGAGTATGAGAGCCAGAGCTTTAAAGACATATTGCTGTGGGACTTTGAAGACACCTTTTTTAACTTAACGCTGAAGGAAACACACTTTTTGATGTGGGTCAACAGCAGCTGTGCACATATCAAGTAAGTGTAAGAATGAAAGGTATGGGAAGTCATCTAAGTCAACAGTGGCCTCAAATGACAAATTACAAATAACTTAAAGGCCCTGTACCTGATTTTACCTTGTACCTGATGTATTTGAGCCATAGACTGTATGGATATAGCTAACCTGCTAGCCGCTGCATTCCAAACAGAAATTGAGCATGGGCGCGCTTCCAGCTCCATCTAGTCTGATTCCAATTCACTTTGTATTGAAAAAACATTGCCTCTCTCTCCATAACTACTGCTGTTAGGCTCCTCATTTTGGTCTTAAAATGTTTGTATTAACCCACTCTATATGATCCTGGTGTTTTTATTTCACTAATACGCAACTCTGCTCCAAATTTGCCCCATAACTGCTAACCTTGTGAGCTTCATTTGACTGGAGCTGAAAGCTATGGAGGGACGTCACACCGCCTTAGTCCACTTTTTTATACGGTTTATGATTTGATAAAAGTATGTATTTGTCTTTCCCCAGTACAGATATTTTTTATTGGCAGCTCTTGAGGGCAAAGTAAGTCCGCTGCGTACTGTCTGCATCTAATTATAAGCATTTTATTGTCTGCTAGCATGCTAGTTGTTCTTAGCTTTATTGTGAAAATTGTTTATACACTCATTGCGGTGAATAATTAGGATGCTCAGATGAACTTGTTCTGTTTTTAAGATTGTAAAAATCAGGTACAGCACCTTTAAAGGAGACACAATTGTTTTAAGAACTTTTAACCATGTTATAACGGTGTTCCGCATCATTCACATACACAGAGCTGCTAAATTTATTATCTTTGCTTTAATTTCTTTAATAATATTCAAGAGTTTTAGGCAACAGTATGTCTGTACCCTTTTTACCAGGTGTTTTGTTTACAGGTTCATCTTCAAGGGTGATGCTGATGTTTATGTAAATATTGAGAACATTCTGGAGTTGCTGGAGGGTCAGGAGCCAGAGGAGGACCTATTTGTTGGTGATATTATTGTGAAGGCCAGACCCATTCGCCGACGCAGCTCAAAGTACTTTGTTCCAGAGTTTGTGTATGGAGGCACTCTGTACCCATCTTATGCTGGAGGAGGAGGATTTGTAATGTCTGGGTACACAGCTCGGAGACTTAGCTCAGCATGTCAACAGGTACTAAATCTAAATGATAACATTTATGAAATGCTAAATAATATTTGATAGGCCACTGCCTCTTTTACCTTTAGTTCTTCACATTAAGACACTAAATTTCTGTTATGGGGGTTTTAATCCATGTGACACAGTAACTCATAATTAAACTAAACAATTAAACTCATCTATCTTCATAGAGACAAGCCCACAATGCCTCCAGGTCAAGTTACAGTTCAGATCTGTGGAGAGGGGAGCTCACTCATTTTTGGAAAGCCTGTTTTTTGTAGTATTTTTAAGCAGTTAAACACCTGTAATTGAATGAATGCAACATAGATGCATTTAAATCCATACTGTGAAACCTTTCAGGCAAAGCAATAATATATCCATGGAAACCCCCTACCAGAAAAGTTACACAGGGTACCTTTAAATTGTATTCCTAATGACAATGTGCCTTTTATTTTCCCTTGTGAAAAGATGTCTCCATTATGTTATATTGTGTTGTTTTTCTGTCCTATAGGTAGAGCTGTTTCCCATCGACGACGTATTTTTGGGAATGTGTCTTCAGCAGATTGGAGTCAAACCCTTGCGGCACCAGGGCTTCCGGACATTTGGGATACCCCGCCCCTCCGCCGCGCCTCATCTCCAAACATTTGATCCATGTTTCTACCGTGAGCTGATGGTGGTCCACAGCCTGAGTGTCCCACAGATTTGGCTGATGTGGAACCTGCTGCATGACTCTAAAGTGAGCTGCCACAACAGAGCGTGGGCCACCTCCAGACCTTTCTCCTGGAGGTTTGCCAACGGACCCCAAACAAAGGGGACAGCAGACACAGACTACGGAGATACACGGGTGTTTGTCACACACTAGACTCTTAATGTCATACATGAGAGAAAGTGGGAATGGTTCTTTGCACTAAAATACACCATGTTCTTAATATACCACTGCAAACTAACAAAGAAAATGTGTCTAAATTAGGGCTAAATTAGGCTTAATAGGATAGGGAATACTCCAGTGCTATGTGGAGATTTGCCAAGCTGTGCAAGAGAGTCTGGCTGCAGACCTCTACTCAAAAGACCTTCACCAGGATGACCCTCCGCCCACTTTTTTATTAGTTTATTATCTATCCTAAATTTTATTATCTGCTGTTCTATATAAAATGTTATTACAGATGATAAAGCATTTTATCATTATTTTTAGATTGTACATTTAATTCCCAATACATTTCTAAAAGTTTCCTAATTTTAAATGAACTTAGTGTTGTCTCTGCTCTATTCTGCTTCCATAGGGAAATTAGCATCATGTTGTCACAAACATAACATTTTGTCCGTGAATGCGTTGCTGTTGGCCCCATGTCCGGTTAAGATTAGACACAAGTCTGTAATGGTTAAGATTAGGGAAAGCGTCTGGGCTTGTCTTTAGTGTAAAACAAAGTCAACTTAAGTAAGTTACATTGAAAACAGCGGGCATGAAACAGTGGACTTTGGTGGTGTTTTAGCTTGGCCACTGTTTGTTTAATTTAGGGACGTGTGGATGGAGGTAAGTCACGCGAGGGTCCTGTGGGTAGAGGTCTGTGGTTTGGGTCCCTCTCAAACTGTGTACCCCTTAACTCAATGTTGTTTATTTTTGTAGAAAGGAGGCCAACTAAAATATGTTTGAATGAGAATGTGACAAATATGATAGGTTCAAAATTTACAGTTTGAGAAAAATGCTCTTGATCAAGTAGGCTATATGCTTTGTGTTTGTCTTTATTTTATTTTTGTTTAATTGTTTTAAGACCTTGAAGGGTGGAACTTTAAAATTTGCACTCAGCACATTGTGCAGTTGCTGTTTCAAACAGTGGACAGTTGTCTGTGTGTGCCCTTGTGTTGTTATAAAGTACTGTATAATGTATTTAACAGACTCTTGACAGTAGTTTTGTTAAATGCAGTTATAACTGGTTATTCCTCTCTGACATAAGCAGGTAAAATGTGCCCCTTGATTGGAGCCAAAGACTTTGATATACACAATTATTCTTAGCATTTGTTCTCTGGACAGGACACAACCAAATCCAAATAAGAACCAGCTGTTGAGTGAAAATCTGAGTTTACAAAAACATTTGAACTGTGGTGAATCAATCCAAAGAGCACTGTAGCGTAATGTACAGAAAATCAGCACATTTTTGTATAATCTTTTATTGGTTTTCATATTACACATGAACGCTTGTTTATGAACCTCAAGCTCATCTTGATTGAAATGTTTCATTGGACTGAAGATGGCGCTGCCACCTCAATACCAATAGAAAGATTTTCATTATGGAAAAGACCGTGTCTTCCATTCTCATTGCACTATTGTAGCCACTTTATCAGTGGACATGCTAAATACACAAAGTTATCCAATTCAAAATATAAAATGCCACATTTCAATGGATTTCACAAGTTTTAATTAAGTATAGTTGTCCCATTTCCAGAAACAGGAATAAAATATACGGCCACAAAAATAGTCTGGAGAGTAAGGAACAACAGAACATGAAGCAAGAAAAACATTAATATGATACAAGGCATTAATATGATTTTATCATTACACCAAACTGAAGCTGTCCCACTACAAATAACAGTCATTCATCTCATTCACTGACAGCCACACAGCTCCACAGAGCCTCTTGTTTTTCAGCTTCAGACAGTAGAAAAACAAGGGTATGATATATGGTCACCTGAGTTAGGGGCGATTTTCACTACCCACCACTCTTCCTCTGTCCTTAACACATTACATCATCATAGCAGTCCACTCATGTGCTGGGCTGGGCTGTTTAAAATGGGACAAACACTAAGATCTGAAAAGTTTCACAGTGGACAGAAACTTGGCTCAGCCCTGCCTATCCACTGTGTGGGTTAAATTCATGTTAAAAGTCAGAAGCTAATTTCTGAGCATGTTAGCCCAAATAACTCATTGGTGAGCATGTTTAGAATATGCAAGTATTTTTCCTATAAAGACATATGTGAGACATCTTATCAAAATAGCCAAAAGCTACGAAAGCAGCATTCCCGTACTGCATGCGCATGATTTATTTTATTATTTTATTAAATGCTCAACAGCCCAGAGCTCCTGAAGCAATCGATTACAAAATCACAGTGAGCCTTTGAGGGTAAAAAGCTACTGAACCTCCACCACTGCCCCTTTTGGAAAACCCCAACCCAAAGCTGTTCTTATGCAGCCAACAAACAAATTACAGGAGAAAACTGCAGCTAGGACATCACTTGAGCTAACTCTGCTTAGTGACACGCACATACAGTACATACACTGTACAACAATGCTGTTCACATGCATTCTCATTAGAAGAGGAGATTGCTTTTTTTTTTTGTTTTTTTGTTACAGAGGACAGAGAAAGACAGGCTCGGTGGGAAATGAGGCACAATGTTCTCACATATTTACCTGCATTAAAAGCATGTTTTTATTTCCTTGTATTTACTGCCAGAAGCACAATCTAACATTACTAAAGCCACAACCTAATCACAGCCCAAAGAGTTACATCTGGAGACTCCTTGAGCTGTTTCTCTCCACCGCACTTTACATTATCACTGCTCACGCCAACTGCAGAGCAAGTACTGGTGGTACTGGTGGTTCAATGCTCCAAGGAGCCAACAATGTTTTGAGGCTAGATATGAACATGTCAGTCTACAGTAGCAGTGTATGTGCCCATGGCTCGTGTGCCAGTGTTACAAATGAGTGTTTTCTGCACAGTTGTTCAGACTGGATCAATCAGACCGGAGAACAGGAGCACACATTATTTACAACAAATGTACAATAAGGTGAAACATCAGAGCCCATAAACAAAAGCATGAGGTCAACTAAAGGTCTAGAGGTTTTATGTGGTAAACCTTTCAGTATTTGACTTTTCTATTACAATAGACTTTGCTAAAGGTTCACATATTTAAATGTGTGGGCTCTGACATACACCTTGGAGCATTTACATGTTCAATAAAAAAGTAAGGTCTGTACCTAAGCAAACACTATAATGTGTATTTATTGAATTTTAGCAGATGAAAATTAATTTTAAGATTTGAAGGGAAAGAAACAGCATGATAAAGAAATGGCTGCGGTTCTTATGTATTAAAAAAAATCAAACGTACAAAGACACATCTATGTCAAGCGTAATGATCCATGACTTCACTCACATGAATTTAACAGAAAAGTGTGACCAAATCCACATGAAACTCCAGTTTCAGTGCATTGTGAAACGTAAAAAGTGACCAGAGAGAGACAGAGAATAAGAGGGAGGGGTGAAGACATGCGCTCATACAACAGGCACACAGTAACAGAGACTGATGAAGTCATCCTGAAATATCTTTGGCTGTAGCAATTGGCAATCAGACACACGGAGATGAGAGCTGGACTGCAACACAACAACCAAAAGTGCATGTAGACATGGGAAGCTGTAACACTGAGGACAAATTACGGCTCTCATCTGTACAAAAAAGAACACATTTTACTATCTAGAAATGTCCATTTCTAAAGATATGATGTAATCAAGTAAAAGTGTGTTTTAGTGCAAATGTATGTTTTAAAAATACAAAAATGGAAATGCTCTTAGTGTGAAAAAGTAATTTAAGTCCTCACAAAAGCATGAGGACGGATCCGAGTAACTGAACTAGTTATATTTTGTGCTTGTTGTAGATCTCACTCTGCCAAGTCATGTGTGTTTCCAGTCACTCTGAAAATGTGATGATACCTACAGAACAGAGGAAGTGTTTCATGTGCTTTAATTAAAACCTCAAATGTATGCATTGCTGTTAGCTTCTGTGTTTTGTGGGTGAGCAACAAACCAGAGCAATGACAGTCCAGAGCAGCAAACTGGAGACAATAAACAGGTCTGAGTTTGCTCTGGGCTCCACGACACCTCACACTGACTAAAAGTGGCTTTAGTCTGACTATGTTTCTTACTCTCCCAACCCTGAGTGTGTGTATTACTCCCCAATAAAACAAAATACTGTTGCAGGCCAGTGTAGCACTGAATGGCTGCTTTTAGGTGGGCTGGTCTGACTCTTGTAGCTTAAATATGTATGACAAGGTTGTGGCAGGAAGACAGGTGGTGCACGCGTAATCTGGCAGTATCTGTAAATGTCAAGTTTGCTTGTAAAACTGGACTCAATAAACCTATGCTCTTGTAATTGAATGCTGGTTGAGCCACAACGCTATATTAGTGGCCATCTTGAACCATGTTGCAGCATTTGAATACTTCTACTAAATAATATGAGGTTCTCCAGCAGGTGCTTCAAGGTGACATCAAAAGCTGGGCGATAGCATGTGACCTGACCAGACTTTTGGATTTGAGTGGTAGTCAATGAGAAGCGATAGGGTCACGGGCCTGGAGGTTTAGTCAATGCAGGTACTGATTTGATGGTATCAGTGGGAACTACTACTAGACCCAGGCCGGGGTTGACTGGTGGTCCGAGGAGCTCCATACAATGTAACTGATGCTATGTGGTTATTCTGCATCACCTGTGTAGTCAAAGAAACGTATTGTTAGATTGGACTGGTCATTTTAAAAACAAACTTTCAAAATAACACTGGGCCCAAAGTTTATAAAAGGTGTCACCTCAAAGATCATCCTTTGCAGTCCAAAACAGAAGGTGGAGCCAAATGGGTTGGTGTTGTTTGCTGATGAAGACCTGTAAAGAACATGTAACATAAAATGAAGACCTGCAGAGAGATAAATTTGTACTTTCTTGTTTCTGTGATCTATTTTTTATTTTATTTATTTTTTATTGTTATTGCATTATACATTGAAGATATATGTTCAAAATAAACATAATAAAATAAAGTAAATAAAATAAAAAGTTAAAACAAAAAACAAAATAAAAAAACGCTGTATTTGAAATAATTTGAGGAGGTATACGTTACTGAAAATGACACTACAACTACAGAGCCTAGAATGACTCTCCATACACTGTATTTACCTGTGGAGCACTACAGGTTTTTCCATTGGATGTCCTAACAGTTCTTGAATTTGATCCCACTGAAACAGACAATATTAAGAGACATTGAAACGCTCTGGGGAGAAAAAAAAAAACTTTCTTTTTATCATAAGGGTTTATGTTAAAAGGGCCCATATTATGCTATTTTCTGATCTATGTTATGATGTCGTTTCCTCATCAAAAAAATACCTGGAGTTGTGTTTTGTTTCATTTTTGCATGTTTAACACACAAACCCTGCATATTTAGGTTGAATTCTTCTCACAAACAGAAAAAACTCTGTTCCACCTTATGATGTCATGTGGTAATACAGGAAGTGCTCCACTGTGTCTTCAAACACCATACACCTTCATTAGAATCATTTGGGTAATTTCAGCCCTAGAATTGCCTCCCTCTGCTGAAATAAAGGTAAAAGGCAGCTGTTAACATGAAAACTACCACTTGATGACATCACAAAGTGAAACAGAGCATTTTAAGCTTTGGAGATAGAGTAGACAGACAAATAAAGGATTACCCAAACATGTGTGAATGAAGCAAAACAACTCCAGGTGTGTTTTTGAGGAGGTAACCACATTCTAACTTGGCTTAAAACTCTTAAGAGATCATTTTGAGTAAGATGGGACCGTTAATATACCGCAGACTGGGCAATGACTGACCTTGCTGTAGGCGGTCAAGATGCAGTCCTCAGTCTGAGAGTCAGTTCCCTCTGAAATACATAACATCACATTAGAAACTTTGTTTTGATGAACCGTGCTTGACAAAATGTTTGCCACAACTCACCTTTTTTGATGACTATTGGAATCTTAAAGTCACATCGATGATATCTAAATCACAAAATAAACAGGAAGAGGTCCTTGTTGTAATTACTGCAGAGAGTACTTTGATGTAGCACCTTAATATTTTAGCTGCTTAACCTTTGTTTATTTCTCAGTGTCAGTATGTCATCTGTAATGACTGTCTATTGTTTGTTCATCTGATTGCCTTTAAAGGTGCACTGTGTAACTTAACCCTACCCTCTCATTCTGAGCCCACATAAGCCACATCACCAAAACATCTTTTTTCCATCTCCGCAACATCGCCCATCTCCGCCCCTCCCTCTCTCACCCCACCGCAGAAATCCTTATTCATGCCTTTACCTCCTCCAGACTCGAGTATTGCAATAGCCTTCTGTACGGTCTCCCCTCCACCCACCTCCAAAAACTGCAATACATCCAGAACTCCGCTGCCCGCCTCCTCACCCACACCAGCTCCAGAGACCACATCATTCCTGTCCTCAAGCAACTCCACTGACTCCTGTACAATACCGCATTCAATACAAGGTCCTCCTAATCACCTACAAGACCCTCCATAACCTGGCTCCCTATTTCACTGACCTCCTCTGTGAGCACTGTCCCACCTGCCGCCTCAGATCCTCCTCACTCCCCTCATCAGGACAAAGCACCGGACCTTGGGGGACTGAGCATTTGCTGCTGCCGCCCCCTCGCTCTGGAACTCTCTCCCAAAATTCATCAGGACTCACTCACTGCAGCACTTCAAATCACAACTAAAATCTCACCTGTTCAAGCTGCATTCCCCCCATGATTCCCCCCGTTTTCTACAGTGGTACTTCCTATTTTGTTTGTAAAGAGTCTTAGAGTGTCCAAAAAAGTCTGTACAAGTCTGATGTATTATTATTATTATTATTATTATTATTATTATTATTATTATTATTATTATTATTGTCTGGTGGAGGGTTAGTCATTTACTTGTCTCTATGGAGATGTGATTAGAATGTTCCACAGTATGGCCATAAACTTAAGAATCTCCATGGAGACTTGCAACCCAAATTAAAGGTTAGATTTGTGGAGATGACCCCACTCACAGTAAGAATTAATGATTTTTAAGCAATAAATAACACCTAGTTGAATAAATGCAAGACAGATTAGTTTAATGCCATGCAATTTAAACCAAAGCCTTAACATCTCCAAGGAGACAAACAGGTTGCGGACCCTCTCCAGAAAGGTTACACAGTGCACCTTTAATGTCTCATGGTGCACTTTGAGCTTTTTGCACGCGTTTTTCCGAGATGGTTTTTAACTACAAATGGCAAATAAAACTAACCTAACCTAGAGTGAAGTTTGAGTTGTGACATAAAGCAATACTCACATATTGAAGTTGTAGTGTCCAGGAAAATTTGTATGGAGGACAAATTTTTTCACCAGATGGGTAGTGGAATCAAACAGGATATCCTGAAATAGGAAAAGCCTTTTACACTCCAAGTTTGGTAAGAGAGACTGACCACTGCCTTATCTCTGCCCCACAGCAGGTGAGTAAAGAGCAGATAGAGGAGCCCCAGCTGACATCACCTCAGATCTGAGGCATTGACTGGGCACCGGAAACAAAGCTCACACCACTGGATGAACAAGATAGTGAAGCTAGTGGCCACTCCAACAAGATAACAAATGAAACCAACTGAAAAAATCCTAAAATAGCATATTATTATTTAAAGGTCCTATATTACACAAAATTGGCTGTTACCTCCTTAAAAACGTACCCAGTGTTTTGTTTCATTCACACATTAGTCTGTCTACATCTCCACAGCTCAAAATGCTGTCACCTTGTGATGTCATGTAGTGGTAGTTTTCATGTTAACAGCTACCATTACCTTTTGTTCCGTAGAGATTGACAATTCGAGGGCTCAAATCATCCAAATGATTCTAGAAAATGTGTATGGAGTTTAAAAACACAGTGGAGCTCTTCCTGTATTTCCTCATGATATCACAAGGTAGAACAGAGTGTTTTCTGTTTGAGTGAAGAACTAAAGCACTAAATATGCAGGATTTGTGTGTTAAACATGTGTGAATGAAACAAAACACAACTCTAGGTATGTTTTTGATGAGGAAACATTAGAAAATAACAAAGATCAGAAAGCAAAATATAGGCCCTTTAATTACTTTGAAACAGGAATTGTGTTGAGACAGTTTTACACATAAAAAAAAATTTGGATCTGACTTCACTTAATTTTTGACATTTTTTAAGCAAAACTGATTACAGATTTCTTTAGTCCGACTATACAAGTTAAAATATTTTTGTTCTTACAACACTTCCAAAACAAGGAAGGGAATACATACCACTCCCAGGGTGAAGTAGTTGAAGAAGTAGTCATTACATTTTGAAGGAACCTGCTTATGTGGAGACGGAGAGTGGATCTTCATCTGAACAGAAAAAAACATAACATTTTGTAAACATTTTCTTTTTGTTATAACAAGAAAACCAACACAAATCATTTTTACCTTGTCTTCAGACTTATAGAAGATTTTGTGTGGTGAGCCTAGAGCCCCCAACACATCCTGACATGAATCGCCAAAAGAGATGCTCCTTTCGATACAGCGGACTTTGGAGTCTGCCATCACACCAGGTCCACAGCCTGAACACAGAAAGTAACCATGTAGTTATGGCTGACACACTTACATAAATGGTTCTAATAAAGAGTATGATGAGAGTTCTAGGCCTGTCAGAATAATCACTATATAGGCTTATCGTTCAATATGTGAAAGCTGGAACAATATATTTTGGGGCTCAATATTTATTGTGTACATATTTTTGTTGAAATAGTGGGGAGGGTTCTGCTATTTTTTATGTAATACGATATGATCTGAGCTACAGAGGGATGAAAAAGTAACCACCAGGACTAATTATTACACCAGGACTATTCATTCTACTATTTATTTGTTGTAGCATGCTTTTTAATGATACTGTATTACTAAAATGGTTTACTGGGATTAGCCTGCTTTGTGTCAGTGACATAAAGTTGTTTCAGTATTATTGTTTATCTCAGTATTTCTCTGTAGCAATATATCGTACTTCAAAATCTGTTATCGTGACAGGCATAGAGCAATCACTGTTCAAAAATTAAAAACATTCAGAAGTACGTCATATGCACAGTGAGGAAAAGCAGCCGTCTGAATTAAACACCACAAGTTTAAACCTACCGTATTTTCCGGACTATTGAGCGCACCTGAATATAAGCCGCATCAACTAAATTTTCAAAGAATTTTATTTTTGTACATATATAGGCCGCACCTGTCTATAAGCCGCAGGTGTCCACGTCTTCAAGAAGTTTTCAAGTTCCGAGCATCTGCTTGTATTGCCTCTAAAGCTTTTGTCGTCTTTTTGCATTGAGTCAGTTCGTCACGCGCCAGAGTCGCTCTGGCGCTCTACAGCGCATGTCTCGAGCAGAAAGAGCCGCTGTTCTGTCTGGGATCATGTCAGTGTCTTGTAGGATTTCAACAGGATTTCAGGCTCTCCCGGGGGTCGGGGTTAGTTGTATCGATCATGTATGAGTGGATGTCCCGCTACTGAAGTTTGAGACGTTTCGTCTCGTCATTTACGCCTCACCTGCATTTAACACATACGGGTCATTAAGACGTATCCCACTCACTAATGTTCATTTAGCAGCAGAACTTATTTTATCACGCAGCGATAAACTGTTTTAGTGCTGACAACAGCGCTAGCGAGTGTTCTAACTAACCCTAACCCATGTTCACCGCACAGACAGCGGCGCTTTCTGCACTCAAGCTGCGCCGCTGTGTTCATAGACGAATAATCCGTCCATATATTAGCCGCATCGGTGTATAAGCCGCAGGGTTCAAAGTGTGAGAAAAAAGTAGCGGCTTATAGTCCGGAAAATATATTAAAGTATATTAAAGTGAGTCTGATGGCATGTGACAGATACTGTGACATGTGGGTGTGCTGAAGTAGCTGCAGACATATGTCACCTGCAGTAAGTAGGCGGAGTTTCAGTCCCAGGGGTCCAGCCTGGTCTCTCACGACATCCACACACTCTGCATAGATGTTACCAAGGAAACAGGCCAACGGCATAGCTGGGGCTCTAGAGACACACAACAGGGATTGGTCACTTTTTTCTTGCTCTCAAGACTGAACCTCATAGGCTTGCTTTGGCTTATTGTACACAGACATAATAATTTTTTTCCCTTGACATGTTTTAAGCCCTGAATAATAATTTAACTTGGGCTTTAACAGTGACTGCTAAAGCAATGACAATTTGCGTGGGTGGAAAAACCAGTGTGACTTTGTGTCCAAATTGTGCTATACCTTGTTTCCTGCAGGTTGTTGCCTGTATAGATGTGCATTCTTTTCACCATGGCCCCATGGGGAATCTGTAGAGAGGTTAAAAACAGCTTCAAATTAGCCACAATGAGCTGTATTGTGTGTGTATTTATTAAATCAAAACAAGTAGCAATACAGTAAGGTATATTCAATCGGCCAAAAAATATCAAATAAAAGAACTGAAAAGTAAACCAACTAAACATGATACAGCCCCGCAGACAGTGTTTGACATTATTATGAAAACAGATCACATAAATTTGGCATTTAGAGGAACAGATGGCAAAGAAGACATTTTCAGCCATTTTAGTGCTGCCAAAGCACCCACAGTCTGTTTGTTTATAAATATATGAATTAAGCAGACTGTCTGAGAGCACTTTACCCTGTCTGGTTTCAAAGATCTGCTGCTACTATGTCTCGTAGTGATCAATTATGAAGCTAAAACTAAACCAAGGCTCTGAACAATGCACTGCAGACTCTGTTAGGCACGTTATAACCCAATCTTCTCAATGTTTAAAAAAGCATTTCAGTTTTGTTTAGTTATACTGACAGAGAAAACATTGAGTTTTGTACCAGTTATTCTTTTATATGGATAGACCGGGTAATTACAGAGATATAAATCAAAACATCTGCTATCTGACAGTTGAACAGCAGAATTCCACCTTAGAAAGCTAACCTGTCCTCCAGCTCAATATTACTATAAGGATCCTAAAATGTTGTAAACGTAACTTATTCTGAGGACATCATGGGAGCTCTGCAAAAACAAACATACTTACAAACATACATCTTGAGCAAAGAATAACTGTCCTAACTGACTGCATAAACAAATGAATAATAACTCACCTCATACTTGGGAGCTTCATTCCATGAGTCCAGTTGAAAAGAGAAGGACAGGCCACGGAAATTGAGATGAAACAGTTGCTCCACAGCATTGTAAACTGCAATGTAAAAAATATAGTTCAGATTTTCTGGGACCATTAAAATCTTGTCTCTGTTGTTTAGCAGAAATCGTTACAAAAACATTGGTTTACAAAAAGAAAACTAGATTTTCCAGAACAAAAATGCGACTGGTCTTGTGTAATGTTTTGTAATTTACCTCCAGGGTGCGTAGCTCCAAACGACTGGTCTATTTGCTCTATTGTAGGAGCAATGGCTTGAGAGTTGAAATGCACTCCACTGAAATACATACAAACTCAATTAACATAAAGTTTACCAATTGTATGGACAGTACTGCATGAGCCAAGAAGACCAACATACAGAAATACAAATAATATTTTTGTGGTGCATTTCTTATCACACATATTGATTCCAAACCATACACACCAGTATTTTAACTTGACTTTGCTTAGGTCGTACACTTCAATGACCTGTGAAAAAAGAGCAACATTACAGCAGTGAGAAGGAAATATTCTTTGTGCCACATACTGTTTTCATACATTCACAGAGAAGGAACAACAACCCTGTTCACATATAAGTATGCAATGTTATAAAAATGCTGACTGGTTACAGTTGCCAGCGAGTCAGTCCCTCCTACATTTTGTTCCAATTTGAACTGTTCCAATGCCGCTAATTTGTAGCAAGCCATCTCTTCTCTGATATTCTGTTATGGTTCCAGACCATATACCTTTGTAAAGTATTTTAAAAGTGTGGGGTCTTGGCTGGTCAGGTAATGGTTAAAGCATTTCAAGATGGCTGACTGAATTGACATTTAATAAAGTTAACATTCTTTAGTGGTACATAATGTGTCCTTTATTTTTACCTTGAGTCTTTGATTTGTGGCATCAAACAGCAGTTTAATCCCATCCTGAGTCAAGTTCAGAATAAGGTCATGACTAAGTGGAAGCTGTTAGAAGATAGCACACACATTAATTAACAAAGACTGACACAAAGTACGCAAAGACATCAGATAACTTAAAAGGCAATTAAAAATACCTTTGGAAATGTACATCAGCATTCATAATAGCAGTTTGCATATTGGTCTGATTATAGTGTGCATTCTCACCTGCTCACTGTACAGCACCTGGACATTTTTAATGATGCGGCAGTGTTTCTGGAGAATAGAGATGGCCTGGGCCAATGGCATCCCTTTGAACATATTAGTCAAATGAATATAAACAGAGACGCGCACGTTATTTGATCAATCTTAAATGAGCAAAACTTACCTAAGGCAAATTCCCATTGTTCATTTCCAAGTGATCTCTCAGGGACCACCTCCAGGTCCAGCATTGGCAACTAGTGCTGCAGCCTACACACTTCAGTACACAATGGGATCCAGTGAGGGACCCTCTTTTACAACCTGTTTGTTCACGATTTCAGATGAGCTTAACAACTAGTCATTTCATATCGCAAGTCACTTAATTTTTCAACTATACCAACGTCACAGGACTGCTTTCAAAGTGTAATTAGAGTGACCACTTTATCACTTGCCCTGTACTTCTGACAGTCCAAACAGTATCAAAATTATGATAAACGTAAAAAAAAGAAAAGTAAAGAAAACAACCTAAAGTACCTACAACAACACTAACTAGGGAGACTTGTCAAAAAGAACACGTGACACTTTGCTGCCAACAGTTCGCACATAAACAAATTACGCAATCTGTGAGCAAGCCACGAGCACAAGGCCAGCTGTCCCTTGACCTAATGCCAGTCAGTGGCATTTGAAATTGAAAAATCAATAAAGGCAGTAAAAAAAACAGCCAACACAAACGTAAATAATGTTTGTTCGACACAGCACAATCCTCAGTAATATTAGTTTAATAAGAAGCTAAAAGCTCATCAGCTGCAGTGCTACACTGTTCTGCATTAAAAAGAATAGTCACAGCGAAGAACACGTCTTGTGTACAAAAGTAACCAAACAGCCGTCCTCTTTCAGCTCGTTATCTGTGGGAGTCGAGTGATTACGAAAGCAACAAAGCTTGACAACAAGACTCCTTGAGCTAATGTTGGCTAGTGCTAGCTGTCGTTGGAGAAAGTTATAACATACGATACAAAGTAATTACTGGCACACGGGAAATAAACAATAGACTGAAGGCAAATAAAATATTGCTTTTACACTGGCACAATAAAGACAATAAACGTACACTCAGTCGTCGGCTGTTTTCTTTCTTTTACCGAGGCTCAAGCTTAAAGCTAGCTCACTTGTCGCTACGCGCTGCTGAGAGGAAATTATATCCTTGTTACTTCTAAATCGTCGTGAGGCAAATCTCCACCGTGTCCCTTGTGTGATTTTAAGTGTCCTCTGTGACAGCAGCAGATTAGAGCAACACAGTGCTCAAACAAGCAACTTCAGGCATCAACAACAGCAGCAGGATCAGCTGATCATTCAACTTCCGCCCTACGCACGACGTACGTCCTCTGCGTCGGTCAGCTGATGCTCAAACTCGGACAGCGGGAGGAAACGCTTTCCTTCATAAATTATTGCTTTTTGAATTATTTGTGTATGAACAACAATGTATTTCTGTGTATTAACAACTGTTTTAGGCCTATCTTTACAGACTTTCTAGGGTAACATGCTAATGCGTTTAAAACACACACCGTTTTGGTTTTGCACTTTTTAATGTATTATTTTTTCCTTTAAAATGTTGACTCTTATAAAATGTTACATACGTGGCTTTATGGACAGAAACACAAAATGTAAAGCTGTTTGAGGAAAAGGGGGCTCCATATTGATAGGAAAATTCAAATAGAAATGTTGAGTGCACACATGTAAAATACACACTGGAAATGAAATGAGCTTCAAGCTGTAAATCAAATGGCTAGGGCATACAAACAAACATATTATTAACATCATTAATAATAGAAATAAAAGACATGAAAACAAGCAAACATTCCCATGTTATCCAAACATTGCAACTCATCTATACATACAACACCACTGCTATAGGTCATAATAAAGCTGAAAGAAAAATGAATGCAGAGTTCAGAAAATATATAAAAAGTAAACATCATGACTTTCACACAGACAAAATAATAAGATAACAAAATGTAACGTTTAATCACACTAGTGCTGTAACAAGGGAATAGACCACTATGGTCTTGCAGTACTCCTTTAAGTAATGGTTAGTTTAAAATAAAACGTATTATCACCAAAAGCCAAATTAAAGCAGATTTTAAAATAGGATAAAACATCTGTATTACAAAAACAACTTTGAGAAATGTTCTTCCAAATCCACATTTTGAACACTGAAACATGAATGTTAAAAAATAATTTTAAATTTTACAGCCCAGTGTACCTTTCTGTTTTGATTAAATACAAAATATGAAACAATGCATGAGTTTAAAACTATCCATGTATACCACATCATATTATAACAATAAACTATTTGTGGAACATCTACAAACATCTGGGCTCTTTGTTGTTTTGTTTTGCATAAAAATACAGTTGGACAAATATTTGAATCACATAGTGCAAAACCCTATGGAAGACATTTAGATTTTTCCAGATTGCTTCCAGAAGTGAAAAAGACCTTTTGTCCTTTCTTGAGATGGTTTGGTTGCTACATACCTCTTTAAATTTAGGACCTGAACATAGCAATGCACTATGAAATAATTACAGTTATTTTACAGCAAACACTTGTTGACCTCACAATGTGGATAACCACTTCCCCTGGAAAACCCCACCTGCACACCCCCTTCCTTTATCCAGCAAACATGAACTTTAGTCTAAGAACACAGCAGGTTTTGGATGTCAATGCAAACAGTTTTACAAAAGAAATTTGTTGCGCAAGGCTTATGTGACCCTTACATGACCCTGAGCCATCCAAACTGTTAGCAATTATTTCTCTCTTGCTTCGTAGTTTGTTAGTTAGTCTTTAGTTTGTACCGTATTGTAGGTTTCATTTTCAGATAATATCTATTTTTGTACTATGTCAAGTTGCCCAGATATGTTGTGCTCATTTCTCTTCATTATTTTGTTTCATTAGTTTGTTTTTTCTGTATACAGTCTCCCATTTTCAGTCTCAAATAATGAAATCCCAATGTGTTTTTACTAAAAAATAAGGTTTAACAATGTGATTATCAACAATTGCAGTAAGATCCAGATGAGTGAACAGTCAGTGCCAGTGTCCTTCCTTCATCAGCGCCTCGTGTCCTGTGCTCCACATCAGTGTTGGCCATGTTTAAGCCAAAGCTGTGGTCCTGCTGGCGTCTTTACTGGGGACACACACCAACAGACAAGAGGAGAGAGGACGAGAAAGATGGGGAAAAAATGCACAAATTAAAAATACAGTTTCCACAAAATCAGAATATTACAATGTATGAATGTAACAAAGTAAAAGTAGTAAAGTACTGTACTTAAGTAAACATTTTAGGTATCTGTACTTCACTTAAGTAGATGTCACAGCAGATACTTTTTACTTTTTACTCCACTACATATTGAACAGGACTGAAAAGGTATCTTTTTATTATTGCTTGAGACCTTCTGAAAGGGCTGGGGGCTTATTTTTTAACACATTCATAGTTTGAGCAAACACAAATATACAAAGAAAAACAGCTGGTAAAAAAATTGATTCAATTGTTTCTGTTGATTGAAAATCACTACTTTATTAGATTTACTTTTTACTCTTTAAGAACATTTTAAATGGGTACTTTAATACTTTTACTTAAGTAGATTTTTCCATGAGATAATGAGATACTTTTACTTTTACATGAGTTTTTTTTTTTTTTTTTGCTCTGGTATCTGTACTTTTACTTAAGTAACAAAATTGAGTACTTCTTCCACCACTGCACATTGCACATTTTGAATAAATAAGCAAACTTTCTTTCAGGAAGGTACACTCAACTCTCAAGCAAGATTATACATATAATTTTTTTTTTGTCAGGCTATACTATTTTCCATGTTGTTTTTGTGTAATTGTATAATCAATGTCACAATTAGCTTAAATTAAATGTACTGTATTGTTTATGCGGTAAATTTACTGTAAATTACTAACAGAGACAAACTTTTTTCATGGCTGCTTTCTTCTGCTTCTTGAGCTAATATTGCACTACCAAAAGCAGCCACTAGAGGGGAGCAGTGACCTTCATTGATACAGGCTTAGTGTTTATGCCCTTGCTATGCTGATGTTGATATTTTGGTCAAGGTAGCTGGCACACAGGCAGACAGACAGATAAAGTGGCAGACTGAGGGGTGTCTAACACAGATAAACACTTTCACATAGACTGGTTCATTAGGTCATCGGTGCGGGCCAGCAGCATGACAAGACTTTTAAGTATACCCCCTGACCAAGCGCAGTGCGTGAGGTACAGAGGAAGCTGTGAAAAATACTTGTGGCCAAACGTTTACACTTAAATGATAGCTGAGAGGTGCAGGGGGCAAAGGGGGGAGGAGGTGAGAAAGTGGTCAGCGAGGTGACGCATGGTCGACGTAGATAGTAAAACTAAACTTTGCTGAGCAGATTTGGTATGTGGCTCGTGTCATCTCAGGCGTACAACACTGTAATAGTAACATACACACTGGGGTCACATGCACACACACATACAGTATGTCATAGCACTGTTTTGACACAGCCAGCCTGACTCCACTTCTGTATGTCTGCCTCCCATGTGCTCTGTCAGTCCACCAAAACAGCTGATGTCAAATATTCATGCGCTGCTTTTATTACTGCTGTCAGACCGTTTTCTGTCCATGTTTAGACCACTTTATTAAATCATTCACTTTTCATTTTAGATTAATATTTGATATACCACATTTAACCAACATTAATAAAATAATACACGTTTTCATGGTTCAAAGCTGTCTTTACTGTCAGTGTTGTCAATAAATATGCCAGTTAACAGCACCAATTATAGGCCTTTGTCGCAATTGCAGGTAGGTTACATTATATTAGATGTTCCCAACACTAACCTGAAGTAGGCTAATAGGTAACAGCTATGTTTTTGTGTGTTTGTATTGTTTTGTTTTTTTGTTTTTTTTCTTCATTGGCATAATTAATTCTGGCAACTTAATAGCACAACAATAAGAACAATCTGGTTTTCCAATCACATTTCTTTTGGTTAATGATTCAAGGTCTCTACATTTCATTATTTTTGTTCTAGTTGTGAGACAAAGTTTTTGTAATCTTTATCTACATGAGGAAATTTTGTTTAATATGCAAAATATGGAACTTTTTTCCTTTCATATTTACTCCCTGTCCCAGCACATTTGCAATAAAAATGCAAACGAGTGACAATACCTCCATACCACATGATATTCTTACACCAAATTACAAGCATTTTTAAGCAGTTTGAAATTAAACGTCTCAAAACAATGCACTCAGATTTCGTACCCAAACTGCGCTGAGTAATCTCGGCCACACATACATTTATTTTTGTAAGGGGGTAAATTTGAAGCTACAAATCCAAACTGTGACTGGCCTGTTGTTATTTCTTGCCCCTGTGTTTGTCTTTGTGGAAGGGAGTGGTCCTTACTAATCAGAAGAGCTCTCTGTATTGATCCTTGAAGATGGAGGCCTGCTGGGCCACTATAGGCTGCCTAACCACAACTCAATAGTGGAGAAATGTGTGCGTGCATGTGACAGTTTGGGGCTAGATCTGCTGCATCCGCGGGTGTGCTGTATTCAAAAGTGCCCATCCTTATGTGTCTATGTGTGTGTGTGTGTGTGTGTGTGTGTGTGTGTGATCCAAAGCAGAGGGTCTGATAGCAATCAATACTAATGATATATTAATGCTTTCAGTGCCAGGTCATCATTCACATCCAAATCTGCTTCAGCTCTGAGCGCTGGAGTGTGTGTGCTCTTTTCCTCTCTGTATCGCTTCTCCATCTATCACAGTGACAGCTCACTTCTGACCTTGGACGACTAGAACAGCAGACCTTTTGGACAAAAATGTTGAGCAGAAAAAGCTTTGAATCTACATATATTACACTCACCTGCCCTCAGTCCAGCCTGCTCACAAATTCATATGAAATCAAATCTATTCAAGCATATATTGACATGTCTGAGACCACTATATGTTAAAGGAAATGTCACATAGGACTATTTCTAGGAGTTGCAGTGAACGGTTCAAAAAGACAGAATGAGCCACACGCACAAGAAAAATCTAAATCAATAAATGCTTGTTATTGCCAGTCTAGTCTATAGAACAAAAAATAAAATGTCTTATGTGCAGCCTTAAATGGCCTCTATTATTTTCTGATCTATGTTATAATGTTGTTTCCTCATCAAAAACATACCTGGAGATGTGTTTTGTTTCATTCACACATGTTTAACATCTGACCAACATTATATAATGTCATGTGGTAAAACAGGAAGTGCTCCACTATGTTTTTAAACTCCATACACCTTCATTAGAATCATTTGGATGATTTCAACTCTGGAATTGCAAATCTCTACTGTTTACTTGAAAACTACAGCTTCATGACATCACAAGGCGGAACAGAGCATTTGAGCTTTGGAGATGTAGACAGAAGAATAATGCAGAAACACTCAAACATGTGTGAATGAAACAAAACACAACTCCTGGTATGTTTTTGAGGAGGAAACCACATTACAAGAATCCATTTTGTGTGATGTAGGACCTTTAAAGCCTGTAGAAGAAGCACAATCCATTACGAGCTAAATATACACCTAAAAAAGTGGCCATTGCACATCTATATATATTCAGTAAAACATTTTTAGTTCCACTTAGCTCTTCTGCTATCATACACGTGTTTCCCGTTTCCCATGGCCTGCCTCATAGCAATTTGTGTATCTCCCCAATTATCTTATTGCTTGGGTCATTTAGAAAATCAGTGTCTGTCAATTGCATACAACGTTAGCGAAAGATAAGAGACGGAGGCTAAAGCCAAGAAGAAGGAGAGCAAAACCACAAAAAATGCACACACAGTCTAAGCAGCTATTCAGTAATCATCCGTCACACCCAAACGCTGTGAGCCGAAGCCATCAGTGAACGCAACAAGTGCGAGCATACTTACTTTAGCATTACTTTACATTAATGTAATAAAAAGATGGCAGGTTTAATTAGCAAAGACAAGTCTGCAAGCCCAAAGGGAATATTTAAAGCATGACGATTATGTTGGTATGATGATTTCTATCCAAAAACAATCATAGAATTAAAACGTTCTAGTTGCTGGTACTTACTCAATGGAAATTTGAGAATATTTTCTTCTACCTGGCAACCATTTATAGATTTCTATAACTCCACAAATGTGTAATCCCTTAGCTGAAAATATATTATTAGATGAATCCTGTTGTTGTTCACTATCCTTTTTTTGTTTTGTTTTGTTTTATTTTATTTTATTTTATTTTATTTATTGTATAATCTATGCTATACATATGCTTGATTTATGGAAAACATTTTAGTTGTCAAAGTCGATAAAGAGAATTAGAATTTTAGAATTGGTTCTAAAGACAAATTTGGAAAATAGGGAAAATTGGGAAAATAGCTATAAAAAGTCTTGTCACTATCTCGTAATGGAAGAGACATCATGCCCTGACTTGACCCAGTTATCTTTAGCGATTTAACATTTGACTATTCATCTACAGAAATTATTAGGTGTTTGCCACTAGTAAACACACAAAGAAAATACAGACAGAAAATATCAAGCATAAATTTGAAATATAACATTCAAATCTGTTCTACACTATTTAAAGGCATTTCAGTGGTCGTTTTATTGATTCTGAGAAGATAGACAAGGATGTCTTTTTGTCTTTAGCTCTGGGGGGAAGTAACTTGAGATGGGACGGATGAAAGACGACCTTCACTGAAAGTCCCCTTTTCTCCTCAGATGTGCTTTCTTCTTTATCTGCAGTGCTACAGGGCAACACTTTTAAATAATATGGAAGCTTGTGTGTTAAAGGGCCCATATTATGCTATTTTCTCCTCTATGTTATAATGTTGTTGTGCTCCACTGTGTTTTTGAACCCCATACACCTTCACTAGAATCATTTGGATAATTTCATTCATCATTTGGATAATTTCAGCCCTGAAATTGCCAATCTCCCCTAAACTAAAGGTAAAAGGAGCTGTTAACTTGAAAACTACAGCTTCATGACATCACAAGGTGGAACAAAGCATTTTGAGCACTTAAATTTAACCCTCATAGAGCACCTGTACTGCTATTTTTAACTTTTTTATGACGCTCTGCCACTTCTCTTAATCTGGGAGCATTTTGAGATTAGGAGACGTAGACAGACTAATAATTCAGGATTACTCAAACATGTGTGAATTAAATAAACACAACTCCAGGGATGTTTTTGAGGAGGTAACAACGTTCTAACATGGCTAAAAGCTCACAAGAGTCACTTCTGCATATATAGGACCTTTAAGTTGTGTCAGGCATCTTTTCCCTAAAATAATAATTACTTCTGTCATAATTTCGAGTATTGGAGGATAATGTCTGCAAGATGTCATAAATGTCATGCATAAAAACACAGGATAAACAGGTAAGTGCACATATGTGGTTTAGTGCATGTCAGTGAAAGGAGAGTGAGTGGTGGAGGAGACTAACCCTGTTCTGATTTGCCGGATCTGTCTGTGTGTCATCAGTCCCAGATTTTAGAAACCACAGGGTCCTAAAAAATAAACAATTTGTGTTTTATTGGTAGAGCATCGACTTTGAAAAATGCCATGGGTTTTCCTCGAGCCTCAATGGGGAAGAGAGTTAGTATTATTTAGTAGTGAACATTACTTCCATATATATTTTAAGTTATGTATGAGTAAATGTAAAAATATGGGTACTACATTCTATACTGTAAATACTAAATCCTTTCCCCTCTTAGGCTTTTGGGACACCTGACATTGATCAACTTTGATATTATTACTCAAATATTATTTATTATTATTGACTGATCATGCACTAAACTTATCAAACACAGAGCAACTTAGCAAAGGGAAAAGCATGCACAAATGAAATAAGCGCTAAGCAGAGAAGACTGTCTTGAAATTGGACCATATTTTATCTATAACATACATTACACCAGCTATTTTAATTTAGAGTAATCAGTAAATAATATGTCACCGAAAGCAAGAAATACACAAAAATTTCCAGTCTTGCTATGTTAACTCTATCCGCAAGCATTAAGTGTCATTTGATTGATCATTTATTAAGTATTATTAAGTACACATAGTATGTTAATTCTATTGGACTTTAAAAGGCAGTTAAAAGACCCGAGAAATGTGTACAGGACTCATAAAGAGTTAATCAAACAAAACATTTTGATTAAATAATAAAAAATATTGTTCCCACCTCCAGATCTTCCCTGTGCGATCGGTCTCTGTCTTCGAAGTCTCTGGTTCTGCGCCGGGCCTCTTCAAACGCCGCCTGGGCCAAAGCGTCTTCATGCTGAACACAAACACACAGATCTGATCAGTGCTTTTTATTTGGTTATTTCTGTAATAACATTATCATCATGAACTTTACCTGTGCCCTCTCGTCATCGTATTCCAGGTACCCCATACCATCGAGCCGCTGTAAGTCTATCCAGCCTCTCCAGATTACACACACTCCATTTAAAATCATAGGAGCCTTTAAATACACCTGCACATAGAGACAAACAAGAAGGACAACATCAGAGTCACTAATTTATTTTTCTTACTGCAAAACAAGGTAAACACTTGTATATTATAATTTGTTTGATTATTTAAAATGTGAAATGAGTAAGTTAAGGTATAGGAAAGAGTGCAAAGTCTTAAGACCAAGCAAGACACAGAATTTAAGCTTTTTATTATTTGCTTTTTTGTTGATACCTCTAATAGATCAAATTATACTTTTATTTTATGCGCAACACAACGAAACACTGAATTCAATATTAAACTATAATCTTTTCATTTACAAATACAATACAACCAACTCATTTCTCACACATTCACTTTATATCAGTATTGCATAACACTTCATGACAGAAGAACCCTTTAATCTTGTGATACTGGAGAGTTTAGCCTTGGGACCGAACATCTCTCATGACCTGGAGTTTGTAATAAAATAATAATTGTGATATCAACTTTTTGAGATAGAGAAAGAACTTCTTTGTTCCTTCCTTTATACACAGTAACTGCAAATGAGCAAAAACCGCGAACTACGTCAAAAGCAGCTCCAGCTCTCTGTATGTGTGTAAAGTGCATTAGAGGAAGTGTAACTGTTTTTCTCTTCCTGATTTCATGTTAGCATTGAAGATAATTTACTGTTCATAGCCTTAGGTCTGCGCACTCAAAGACCCCATTCACACGAGAGCAGCTAAAATACAACGTTGTGGTTTTGTATTTTTAGGGTTATGCTCAGTGCTCACAGCTGCTGTTTACTTATTTATTTGATGAAAGAAAAATAGGAGCAGAGAAATGTCAGTAGCTCTAAATAACAAGAATAAAGGTCTAGGATGCTTTGTTTTTACTTGGAGAAAAGCAAAAACATAATGGAAAAAGTTGTTAATGATATAAACATGTAGTCATGGAAAACAATATTGTTGATTTTGTGCTTGATGTAAAAAGAGGAAGTTATGAAATATATGAGAATTCATATATTTAAATGCGTTTAAACAAGATATAATGTTGATGGATTAGTATTGACTATAACAAATACAAGTAAAACAAATTGTAATAAATTTGGCAATACATAACACACGGAAAAGGCAACAGTTCTCTATACAAAAGCAGACACATACCATAAGTTATCTATCAATATTTGTATTGCTCAGTCCTTGCTAAGTAGAAATGAATGTGGGGCTTTAGCCACAAGTGACCGTGAAGTGTATTTCTGAAAGTTGCTGAAAGAGTTGCCATACAGAAGAAAAACTTTTTTTTTTTTCTTTTTTTTAAATTCAGCTTTATATGACATTTTTCTGGTCATGTGTGGATAAGCAACTCAGACTATAGACTAAGACAAACTTTATTCACAATATAAATGGTAATAATAAATTCAAAAAAAGTAGCAAAAATAGGAAGAGACTGGTGTCCAATAAGGCATAATTATATAAATATATGTGTTCAAGTAAAAAAAAAAAAAACAGAAATATAGTAATACAAAAACTTACAACATTTTGAAGGTATAAATAACAAACATGTAGATGCTCTAATAACACAATATTCAAGTTTCTTGTTTAGTTTCTTTCTCTTCCCCAATCAAGCAATGGCCTTTTCACCAACTGTTTTCTAATTTCTAAACCAGACCTTTCAAATGTATAGCACTTTCTCATTTTACTTAGGGATCCACCGATCTGATACTGAAAAATTTGCTGGATTGTAAATATCGACTTCCAAATATTGGTTCAGTCGATATCCTGGTTAGACATTGATGTAATGAGACTGTTTACCTGTCATAGTCGGCCCTGAAAGTCTCATAATGTTTGAACTGCATTTACACAAAGCTTTTATGTATTTACTTGAGAGAAAAGTAACAGCTACTGAACACATATGGATCAGTTGTTTGTTTGTTTGTTTTTTTTTAGTTTAAAGGAAATAAATGCTGTTTTCAGTTTCTGCTTTGGTATCAGTTTATATAGGGTATCAGCAGATTCTTAAAGCCATAGTATTGGAACTAGTACATACCTAATTTTACAAGCTTTTTTCCCTTTACATAACTATTTTCAATAAGGATAGGGACTTCATACATTCAAGCAGAGAAACGCAGACATGTTTTCTCAGGACAGACAGTTTAAAGTTATATTTATACCCCGGTAAGCAAGTATTTGTGAATAAATTAACAAACATATCTCAGAACGAAGGCATACTAGGCGGACTCCATGTTCCAGCATTTTTACTCGGGCTATTTTTGGGCAAGCCTCTCACAGGGACGTCTTTTACCACAGCTACCCACAATGCAACGGGGTTTCAGGGGAGACCGCACCCCAAGAGACTGTGGCTTTCACTGTTTATTCCACTCACTATATATGCCTCTGAGTGTGTGTGTGTCCGTGTGTGTCCGTGTGTGCGTGTGTGTCCGTTTGTGTGTGTGTGTGTGTGTGTGTGTGTGTGTGTGTGAGAGAGAGAGAGGGAGAAATAAAGATGGCTTCCACATCTGCAGGCCTGTATGGGGAGTTCAGCAGGGCCTTGTGTGTGTCTGTGTGAGCTGGAGGAAAATATGTAGAAACGGCCTGACCACAGACTTCCTTTGAGAGCGCAGCACGTCAACCCCCACATCCATTCACATATGCACCAGTACTCAAATAAGAAGAGGAAACTGGGTTAAACGCACTGAAGATTTCAAATTGAGTGTGGGTCTCTGCTGTTGCCTTATTTGCATTTGTGTGCTTTATGTGATCCCGGTTTTGTGGAAGAACAAACACACGTGTAAAGAGATCAATATATTTTGAACAAGATACATTTAAATATGATTAGGGTTTTACAGCAAGATTCAAGCAATTTCAACAATATATGAATATTTTAATTATTAATACTATTTATTACTAGTATTTCGAACTACTTGTCAAGTGGCATTAACGTTTTACCTTACAAAAAGTGACAATTATTAATAAAGACATATATGTACTATGTAATTTTTTGGTTAAAGGTCTGTCATCTGCTTGTTTGTATGTCATTGCTCTGCCAAGAATGTCCCACAGTATGACATTAAACAGCTTTTACATTTACTAAATTAAAGGGGGGTTTAGCTCAAAATACCTTGAAAAACAGGCATTCAGACAGTGAGCGGTGTTGCCTCTCCACAGATCTGACCTGTAACTTGGTCTGGTTCGGCCTCCATGAACATATAGAAAAGTTTAATACCAAACTGTATTCCAGTATTCCAGACAAAGCAATAACACCTCCATGGAGAAAAGCATTTGACAGACGCTCCACCAGAAAAGTTACACAATGCACCTTTAAGGCAATTATAAAGCAGAATATTTTTACAATTTCAAAGGGTTAGAAAAGACATGTTTTTATTGCTTGTCAAACAGTGAGCCATATACTTTGCATGGTCATTCTGTATAGGGCTGAGTCTGCTCCAAAGTTAGAACTCTGCTCCAAACCACATGCTTTTACTGAGGATTAGCTGTGGACCTCTCGATTAAAAACAAAACAAAACTCAAGCGTATCATTGACATTTAGAGATGATTGAATCTCTGATGAATTACACAGCTTCTTTTGAGTGTGTGAATTTTTCTGCTTCACTGGAGCCTCAAAGCTTTTCTACTTCTAAGGTTGGAGCATTTGTTGATGTTTAGTCTATGAGTGGCGCATGGGGGCTCTTCAGGCTGTCACTCACCCCATTCAGACAACTGTTACTGTCTACAAGCCTTTAAGTCTTCTTAGATGGCTCTATCAAAATCATTTCAAAGTAAAACATGGATTTAAACTTAAACTGTGTAAACTGCGTATACTGTAACATTTGACTGTGGCCTTTTCTTTAGTTACAATGACCTATTTAGGCTCAGTTATTAACTATGTGTCTGAGAATATGTCTCCTTACGCTCAGTAACTGTATTCTTTAAAGGGCCTATATTACGCTATTTTCTAATTCTGTTGTGGTTGTTGTTACCTCATTAAGAACATGAGTCATGTTTGTTTCATTCACAAATGTTTAACACAAAAACCCTGTATATTTCATAATTCCAGCCCTGGAACTGCCCATCTCTACTGAACTAAAGGTAAAAGGTCGATGTTAACTTGAAAACTACCACTACATGACATCACAAGGTGGGAAAGGACATTTTGGGCTTTGGAGATGTAGACAGACTAATAAACCAGGATTACTCAAACATGTGAAAATTGAAACAAAACATAACTCCAAGTATGTTTTGAGGAGGGAACATTATAACATGGCTTAAAGCTCACAAGAATCGATTTTGTGTAATAAGATCTTAAGGCATACATTTGACACAGACAAACTACAGGGATAGGTGAAATGGAAAATTTAAAAACCATTATATTTCTCATATTGATTGATCACCATTTCCGATTTGATTAAGAATTTACTTCAAGAGGAGGAGTCTACAGCCAATCCTCTGTAAGTGAAAGCATGTGGTTTGGAGCAGACTTCAGACTTTGGAGGACCATTTTGGCAAATTGTGTGTTAAATAGCACTGATTTGTCTTATGTTCATGAAATCAATACTGAGAGCCATTTGCCATATTGCAAATCTCTAGGTATCAGTTTGTATCTGGGTATAATGTTTTTACAAGCTTACAGTATCTTACACACCATTAATTCTTTGCCTGCCATTTAAAGATCACTGCTCTACACCACCGCCTTTCTCAATTCAACACCCTTTAAAGGTCATGCTCACTATACATTTACCTATTCAAGAATGAAACTACCAAATCAATCCTCCTCTTTGAGCTGGAACACCCATCCCCACAGATATAGAGGATGTAGGGATGTAGGCCTGTCACTATAATTACTATATCGACTTATCGTTCAATATATGAAAGCTGGAACAATATTTTTTGGGGTCAATATTTATCGTGGTACTTTTTCTTTACACTAGTGGGAAATTTGTTATTTTTTCTGTTCTACGGTAAGATTTAAGCCATAAAAGGTTGAATTAATAGTTTCTGTGACTCGTTACAGATGCAAATTAAAGGTTGTATAGAAGATTTTCCAAGGAACGAGAAATCCAGTGACTGTTTTCCTTTTTCAAATGTTGCACATGTGTGAAACCATCCCCCCCTCCCCTACAGCTCCCTAAGTAGAAACACCTCCTCCCGCCTCCTCCTTACGCTTACGCTGCTTGTTTAGAGCCGGTGCACGTTCAGAATCACTGTTACTGCTGTAACTATACTGTATGTTTTCAAATGATAAGCAAAAGTTTCCTGTCCAGAAGTAATTTAGTGACCAACGCGTCAGTCTTTAGACCCTTGGCTTCAGTGCTGCCATCGCTGGAAGGAATCTGTGAGAATCACCAGAGTTTAGCTTTGCTCCTTTTCCCCTTCTCTTCTTCTTTCAGCAACCTCAAAAACTGACTTTCTTTTGTGGCTAACTGGTAGTGAATTCTTGTTTGCCGTCGCAACAAACTTTGTTTTGTTTTTTTTTTGGTCATCATAATTACAAGGCTGCTGCATCTCTATAATGCTATCATTGACAATTTGAAACAAACAAACAAAAATCTTCCATACAACCTTTAAGTATTAAAGTGTTTCATTCTGCTATTTATGTTTTTCTTAACAATATTGTACATTTAGAATAATTTTTGTGGTTTAAACCTGCTCTTGGCTTTTTGTGTCAGTGGCGTAAATTAGGTTCAATATTATTATTGGCCAAATAACAATTTTATTATTTTGCTATGGATCCTACCTGGACGAATGAGGGATTATACAGACGTATTTCAATATTATCATTTATTGTCTGTATTTTCTTCAGCAATATATCGTGCTTCAAAATGTGTGTTATCGTGACAGGCCTTGCCCTATGCCCCCACTCACCACACTGCCAACTGCCCACAAGCCCAATAATACTACAATACTGCCTCTGTGACGTCATCAATGCTTCAGTTGTGTATTTTATCACACACACACAAACAGACAGACAGACACACAGGTAAGCTAATCATATTTGTATATCATTGTTTTTGGGATTGCTCCAGTCTTGTCTTTGAAAATCTTAAGTGTGTCTGGTGCTTTAAGCTGTAGGCAGTGACTGATTTAGGGTGTAATTATGTGATTAAGCAGAAGAATGTAGCTTGAGTGTGTGTGTGTTGTATTGGGAGAGTGTGTGATTTAGATTAAAGATGAGCTGCGGGGACTGTCTGGGACACAGCACTTGTGTATTATTCACACCAGAGTCGGTCTGAGTCACATCACAGTCACCACACAAGCAGCTCAATGTGGAGGAGCTTTTATCATGTCAAACAAATGTCTTTTCTTTCCTTCATTTGAGTGAAGTTTGGAAACACAGTGAGGTTTTGTGTATTTGAGCACATTTTATTTCATCACATGATAGCACAGAAAAAAATATCACAAATTAGCCTTTTTAAGAATCAAGAAGTAATGTTATTGTGTCATCTTAAAAGTTCTAGATTCTTTGAGCAACATTATAATGATATTACCTCATCAAAAACATACCGAGAGTTGACTTTTGTTTCATTCACACATGTTTGAATAACCCTTTATTATTAGTCTATTTACATCTCCAAAGCTCAAAATGCTCTGTTCCACCTTGTGATGTCATGAAGCGGTAGTTTAACAGCTACATTTTACCTTTCTGTTCAGTACAGATTGGCAATTCCAGGACTGAAGGCAACCAAATGATTATAGTGAAGGTGTATGGAGTTTAAAAACTGAGTGGAGCACTTCCTGACATCACACGGTGGGACAGAGTGTTTTCCATTCAAGAGAACTCAGTCTAAACATGCAGGGTTTGGGTGTTTAACATGTGTGAATGAAACAAAACACGACTCCAGGTATGTTTTTGATGAGGAAACAACATTATAACAGTGTGGTGGGATGGAGCAAGTGAACCAGTTTTTGTTTTTAATTCTGTGCCCATGCCACAAGATCTCACAAGATAAAATAGATTCAAGATTGTCTGAAGACTGCTGCCATGTGTTTACATTTGGCATGGACCAAAGATGGTTAAACAGTGGTGAGTTACATCTCTTTGAGAAGCCAAAAACAATGCTACAATAACAGAAATAAAATAAATATAATAATATAAAAACTGTGAAATGAACCATACAATTTATTTAGTTTAAATTATGACAAAATTTCATCTTGTCTTGTTCTCGTCAACCAATTCTTGTGTTTCATATAGTTGAAAAAGTCTTGACCCACCCCTAGTGTTTACTTGGAGATGTGTAGTATAATGTACATTTTGTGGTTGAGAATCTATTTAAATTAGATAGACAGCTTTTGGGGTAAGCAGGGGAGATTTTGAATGCATAAAGTCAGACCCAAACTTGCCAAAGGAAGAACTATAACTTTACAGACACTGAGGCTGAATAACAAGTGAAGTATGCGTGTGTGCAGTGTGTGTGTGTTCAGTGGCAGGTGGAGATAAAGCACGTTATGGCCTTCTGTTTCTAATAGCACACTCCACAGAGCTGAGGTCCCAGGGCTCATTGTGGGACAAAGCACCTGCTAAAGCAACACAAGTGTAATAACAGGCTTTGGTCACTTTCTCCGCTCCTGTCTGACCACCGTGTCATTATGAGCTGCACAACAACACTGCACACGTGTCCAGGACAACAGCGCCCGCCGGGTCAGAGAGGCGGGCATCATCTGGGCACAGACTGGGATCTTAAACACCAAGATGCCCATCAACATATAGCTGTGTATAAAGTAGGGGGTGCTAAAATATCCAAATATCAATACAATGTGATACTAAATTTGTGATAAATTATATATAATTATATACTACTATATATTATTAGAGTAAAAAAAAAAACCATACATATTTCTGTTTTGATGATTAAAATTGGTGTATTTCATATAAAGACTGTGCAGGTATGATATATCAGAATATCATGTTTTATGCATTTATTTATGACAGAATATCATTATATTATGAGCCGCGTATTGTATTGTATCAGAGCATGAGGAACCCCGTGTTCACAGCCATATATGTAAAGGGTAATGTACCATTAATGTAGTAGTAGTTTCATGTCATACACTAGGTGGCACTAGTAAAACTTTAATAAATTATTTTGGATTACAGGTTTCTTGTAGTTAGTAAAACTATCTCACAAGAAAAAAAAACAAAAAAATTATTCTGGTTCTTACTTGACATAATTTCACCAATCTGGTAACCAGAGGTCTAACTATTCATAAATTCTGACCAATTATGTTTCAGCATTGATGTCATTCCTCCCTGAACAATCTTCATGTAAGCCTCCCTGTTCACTCCCGGCTCATTTTTCACTTAAACGTGTTGTTTTATGTTCCGGATTAGATTACTGAAAACCTTTGTCAGCTCATATGTTTTCTATTAGGCCATAATTGTTCCCTGATTCACGGCCCGTTTGTATTTCCATTGTGCGCTGAGTGCACCGGGCGCACTCCTTTTAGAGCCTCTAACTGCCTGTACACTCACATAATGGGGACCATTATATGCAAAGCCCTCCCTGCATGCACCGGAGGGACAAAAACCACTGATGCTTCCTATGGCCGGCATGAGCATGGAAATATAATGCAAATCAATACACTGAATACACTGAATACAGAAGGGGCAGATAAAGTTACACAGGGAGACAATGTGGCAGACACGGCAAAGGGACAGAGGCCGACTGTGACTCAAATGAGACATTTTAATTTAAGAATATGTTTTGAAATATCTGGACCAAGATGCTTGCAGATGTTTGCCTAATTTTATTTATTTACATTCAGACAAGACAAATAAATAAATAAATAAAATTAAATGCTGTATCAAAGTATCAAACTGTTCTTGCTCCTCTCAAAACAAGTTGTTATTATACTGCTGCTCATGTGAGGCTGGTGAAAGCTTGTCCAGTTGAGCAAATGCTTACAGGAAAAACAGCTAAGAATAGACAAATATGGCTAACACACTGATGCTAGGTTTCACACTTTAGTGACCATTTTCTCAACACAAATTCTTATTTTGTCGGTTCATTTCATCAACCTTCAGTTTTTAGGGGGAACATCACAACACTGCAATCCAAAACCAAATGGACAGAACAGCACTCTTTCAAGACATAGGATTAATATGTATAAAACTAAAGTCTATACCAGTGCAACAATATTAGAATAAATGTAATATTTAAGATCCACATAAAAAGACTGCAAAGAAAGAAATCTGCAATAAATCAAAAGCTACTGATTCATTAAAAAAGCAAGAGCCTAAAATGTTCATTCAACAAAAACAGAATTATAACACAGGAAATACTTTTAGTCTACAACTTGTGTAGTGAATGTTTGTCAGTACAAGTGAAATTCATGTTTTTAATTACGGGACACAAACATAAGCTGAATGTTTTTTTTGTTTTGTTTTTTTAATGGTGAATAGTGAATGTGGTAAATACATTGTAGGGTTGGACAATTTGACAATGATTTAAAAGTGAATCATCACAATGGGAAGATGCAGAAAAATAAATCTGGTGGCACAAAAGCTTATAACCATAGGGCTGGGAGAGGTGCATTATGGGAGTGGGTGTGGTCACTGCTCTTCAGCCTGGAGCAGAAATCCGAAACCCCGTGGGAGGAGGCGCTGATGGCACTGTGTGTGAGCTGAGATCTATGTGGTCCAACTTTCTATGATGCTCTGTCCACTCACTTTGAACATGCTATAAATGAACAGCTATTCTCTTTTAAACAGATCTGAATCTCTGAATGCATCCACACACAAGCGGGCGTGCTGGTGTGGAGCGGCAGTAGCAGAGGGAAACAATTAGTGGTCTCGCTTTGATGATGTCACTGACAAGTCACGCACCGATGGCACAGCTTCCGTTCTCTGGGAAACTCAATCCCACACACACATCTGCTGAGCCTGCCTGATGTGCACGTGACCGAGGGGATCCTTTGTGGCGGAGGATGATGACTAAATTAAAGACTGCAAAAGTGTCGCATGAGAAATTACTTTCAGGAGTTTAAGGGTGTTTCTGTAGCAGGGGCAATGAGGACATGGGGTTAATGTGGACATCACATCAAGAAGTGGTGGGCTCCTGGAGTTTTAACTGTTGTAGAAGCAGTAAGCCTGTCATGATAATTACTACAGTGACTTATTGTTCAATATATGTCAGAATAAAAATTTATCGTGGGGGCTTTTTTTGTACTAGTAGGGAACTTTTTGCTATTTTTCATGTTTTACGATAAGATTTAAGCTGTAGAGGGTTGAAAAAATATGTTCTATGACTCATTATAGACACAAACTGACTACTTAAGTCCTATTTATTGCAGTTTATTTTTTTTAACCATACTGGACATTATAATTTTTTTTTTTTAGAGGGGTAATCCTGCTTTTGTTATTGTGTAAGTGGCATAAATTAGTTTCAATATTGTTGTTTATCCTCTATATATTCTTCAGCAATATGTTTTCCTTCAAAATGTGTTATCGTGACAGACCCAGGTGGGATGAATATTTCCTGAAAAATATGATGATAACGTGGCTAATTATTAGCTATAAGAAGGACCCCCAATCATATGACTGAGAAATATTTGAGTAATTTGTATTTACCAAACTGTTAATGATTTATTTACTATCACTATCAACATATTTTCTGAAGAGAAGGAGTGCGGAAAGTCTGGGAGTCCCTGCTTAGACTGCTGCCACCGCGACCTGGCCTTGTCGAAGAAGAAGAAGAAGAAGAAGAAGAAGAAGAAGAAGAAGAAGGAGAAGAAGAAGAAGAAGACGAAGGAGAAAATTGAACACATTTTTACTGTGTGGCAAACAATTTGTGCAGATCACTGTAGTACACGTATATTTTTGGTAAACTTCAAGTCTTTAATTTATTTAGTTAAAATGAGATCAAATCAGATAATATTTGCTATACTTAATAATCTCTTTCTGAATAATTCATTTTGTCACATGACATGAGCTTGCACATCATCTCCTTTGTTCCCATTCATTCAAATCAGTCACTACTCAAATAAATTAAAATACATGTTGATATAATCTTATTTGGGGGGTTCTTCCAAGAAATCTACCTGAAAGAGCCAGCAATTCCTATAATTATTTGTATAGATCTCTTAGGCATTCTGTGCATGTGTGTTCTGTATGTAGTTTATGTAAGACGTTTAAATGAGCCTGGCGCCATCGTCTCATCAACATGCAGCAGCAGCAGTGGGCGGGAGCCACTGGATTCTGCAGAGTAATTCCTGTGGTTTTCAGACACATCCTCATATACAGCTTTTCCATCAGGAAGCAGCGGGAAATGGAGCCCGCTTTCACTTTCCAAATGAAATCTTCTGCTTCCAGGTCTGAAAAATACGAGCCCTGACACTTATACTGGTTGTATTAATGTATAATAGTAGGCCTGTCACAATAACAAATTTTGAACTGTGATATAATGATGGCGTAAATATAGACAATAAACGATAATGCTGAAACTAATTTATGCCACTGACACAAAAACCCAAGACCAGATTTAAACAAAAAATATTCTAAATCTACAATATTATTACAAAACATGAACTGCAATAAATAAATGATAGAATGCAAGAGTTATGCTAAGTCTGTATCTATAATGAGTCATAGAACTTCATAATTAAACCCTCTACAGCTCAAATCTTCACATAGTACAGAAAAATAATACAAATTTCCCAGCAGTGCAAAGAAAAAGTCCCCACGATAATTGTTGACCCCAAAAAATATTGTTCCATCTGTCCTGTATTAAAGGATAATTGGGTATAGTATTTATAGTGACAGGCATATATAATAGTAATATAATGAGAGTGAACATTGATCATGGAGCTGCTGATTAAAATCACCGAAGCAGAAGGGGTACAGGCCCAAGCTCTTGGGTAATTATAGTCATATATATTAATAGTACTGATTAGGCTATAGTAATGACAGCCATATACTGCAACTGGCCTGTCCAACTTCAAACCTACATTTTCTCATAATTTGTACATTACAGGGCCCATATTACACTGTTTTCTGATCTATGTTATAATATTGTTTCCTCATCAAAGAGTTCTTCTCTCCACCCTGTGATGTCATGTGGTAATACAGGAACTGCTCCACTGCGTTTTTAAAGTCCATACATCTTCAATAGAATCATTTGGATGATTTCAGCCCTGGAGTCGTTAATTAACTAAAAGTTAAAGGTTGGAACAGAGCATTTTGAGCTTTGGAGATGCAAACAGACTAATAATGCAGGATTACTCAAACATGTGTGAATGAAACAAAACACAACTCTGCTCTGAGACAAGCGTGGTCAGAACCATACCTAGCTGGATGTTTTAGCCTATTGTGCATCTTTTAGGTTTATAGAGAAAACTGGAGTACCCAATGAAAAGGCCCCACCTTCAGGACCTTCTTTTGTGGTGGAAGGATTTTCTGGGGCAAAAAGTTGTTCGATTGCAACTGATCTAATAAGACTATAATTACATGCACAACCTCCCCACAAAAAAACACTGTATAAAATCTTTAGTAAGTTTTAAAATTTTGTCTAAACCTTACCGTGTGTAATTTTTCATCTGTATTGCTTAACACAAACCATACTCATTGCATAATGAGGTGAGCTTGAAAGTATTAAAGACATTTGTCACCTCCAAAAGCCACATGCTCTGAGTTTTCGCTATCTTTCTTTCTTTGCACCTTGGTTTTGACGAATGAGCTGGTCAGTGAAAGGGCATGGGCACTCCTCGCTACTTGCTAAGACTAAAATTAACCTCCACAGCTGGCTCCCATTAGGCTGTATCAACACTGAGAGTCTGTGGGTCTCCTCTGTGTCTCTGCGCACACACGGAGACGCCATGTTTAACCTGGCCACGCTGCCCTATGGCTTTGGCACCGCCCGGATTTTGGAGAAGAAGAAGAACTTAACAAGGGGAGGGGGGGCGTGCGGTGGGGGGTATGGAGTAGGCAAAATACAGAGGATGGAAAGAAGAGAGTGAGAGCCAATGAGGAGAAGACATGTTCCATGAACAGTCATAAAATATCCCACAAAAATAATAAACACAGGAAGTGCAGGAGAGCTGAAAGAAAGAAAATATGAAACGTAAAAGCAGCTTAGTCGGATTTACCGCACTCAACTCTCCACACAGAAGTACTCAAGTTAAAGTTGTCAGTGTGTTTTTAGGTAAATGTCTAATACAGTTGTCTACTACATTGGAGACAGTGTAGTAAAAGTAGAATTAAAGTATATATTCGTATCAGTTTAGTGTGTTTTTTTATTTTTTTAGTGGCAATAGTATTAATACAGATATTAAATACTACCTATATTAAAACTGTACTGTGCAACTTATCTGCTGGAGGGTCCATCATCCGCTTGTCTCCATGGACATGTGCCTAGAATGTTCCACAGTATGGCCATAAACGTGATGAATCTCCATGGAGACTTGCAAGCTAAATTACAGGTTAGATTTGTGGAGAGGCGACCCCACTCATAGTAAGAATGGATGTTTTTTAAAATATTTTTGCGCACTTAAACACCTGTAGTTGAATAAATGCAAGAGAGATTAGCTTAATACCATACTGTGGACAATTTAAACAAACCATTAACATTTCCATGGAGACAGACATCTTACAGATCCACTCCAGTAAAGTTACACAGTCCACCTTTAAATAACTTAAAATCCTGTATTTCAAGGTTGGATCTGGTTAGGTGTCAGAAAACAAGAATATATACAGCCTACATAAACACATTACTATTTATTACAGTTTTCATGTCATTTCGACTAAACCTGACAGCATAAGAGCTAAAAGTGAACATTATGTGCAAAATCTTCGCTCAACCAGATTAAACAGAATTTGACTTGTCAGATTTCTTTAAAACAGAATCCGCGCAGGCTCTGAACAGTAAACCACAATCTGTACCGGGAATGGAAATTAATATTGCATACAAGTGTGGACTGAAACTCTACACTTGTCTTTTGTTGGAGAGGCACTTTAAAAAGTATGTGATCTGAGGTAACCCTGCCAGTTCTATAGCATGATTTCAGTTATTGAGATCAAAAGAAGGAGACAATGCAATGAAATAGACTCCTGTCAGCAGTTATCAGAGTCTTCAGAAGAGTGTCGAAAAGCCTGTGTGCGTGTGTGTGTGAGCGTGTGTGCGTGTGTGTGCGTTTGTGTGTGGGGGAGGCTTTACATTGACTGCTCCTGGCCTCATTAAAACTTCATAGATCTGAGAGCAGCGCGGAGGTGACAAAGAACTGGTATCATCTTACATCCATACACACAATGTCTAGTCTCCAGCTTCACCACACACACTAGCGCTGTCTCTTTGTGCAAGACTTCACAAGTGTTCACAAAATGCCTATCAACACACACCAGTCCCCGGTTAAAACTATCGGGGAACTTGTGTTAAATAATTAAGCGTGTGAGATTAGGACGTCAGCCCCAGGCCATAAAGGTCCATCGATTTCCCAGAATGCAATTTTAATGAGCCGTCAGCAGGCATTCATTTCAGCTGACCAGTGCCCGTGGATGACACACACTTGGGCCAAAGTTTTAGCGCCAGGGGAGACAATTATCATGCACAAACACCTCTGGACTCCGTAAACCCCACATCAAAACAAAACATTATTTTGTTTTCTCATTTTCTTGTCTGCACATGCTTGTTGGCAGTACAAATCCAGTTATACTTTGCTTATTTGCATTAGAATTAGAATAGAATTTTGGTAGACTTAGACAAACTTTATTGATCCACAAGGGAAATTACTTGGACACAGTAGCTCACACATCACAATATATTATAATAACAAAGAGCAACAACATAATGATGATAATAATACATTTTTAATAAGTAGCGAAAATATCAAAAGACTGGTGTCAAATAAGGCAAAATTATATAAATGTATATGGGCAAGTAAAAATAAAATATAGAAAAATAGTAATACAGATATATCTCTATCTATACACAAGAGGTTGTAAGGATAAATAATGCCAAGATGAAATAGTGACTGACAGGACATAGGGTTATTTATTACAAAAGGGTGAGTTGTTATACAGTTGTATGGAGTATGGTATAAATATAGTCGTGTATCTCTCGCTGTTGAACTTCAGACCTGCCTGTATTTCAAACCTGCCTTATTACACTTACTACATGTTTTTCCATTGGAGTTTTTAACTACATATAGCACATCAATTAACCAAAGATGCAAACCAGTCCCTCAACAGCTCAGAGTGGCCATACAAAAGAGCTGCTTGTCATCTAGGGAGGATTTTTGTGAATACGATGTAGTTAGGGCTGTGCAGTTCATAATTTTAATAGAGATTCAGTTTCTAATCATCAATGAGCTCAGATGTTTTTAATCAAAAGGTCTTCCGCATTCAGTAAAAGCCTGTGAAGAAATCAGATAATTTTCTTTTTGTTTTAAATGGAAGTCATTGAAAGTCTGTCTTGTTTATGTTCAGGGATTGAATAATGAAAGCCATCTTTATACTGTATGTGTATAAAAGACTTAATAAGATCAATTTGAAAATCATGATGGATCAATATCTGGGAAAACTCTGGATTCCTTTTGTGGACTATAGCCTAACTTTAAATGTATTATGGAAACTCTTTATGTATTCAAATGAAAAGCATACTCAGGCAAGGTTTACACAAATGATTTATAAAAAAATATGTCTAGTGCAGTGGTGGAAGGACTTAAGTAAAAGTACAGATACTAGAGCAAAGAAATAGTCAAAAATATCACAGTATCACAAAAATCACAGTTTAAAAATGTACTTAAAGAGTAAAAAGTAAAATTATTTCACACAGATTTTGAGATCTAATAAAGCTTCAAATGTAGTGATTTTGATAAAGATTCGTGTTCAGTTTTATTCAACAGAAACAACTGAATCCATAGTGTTCTTGCTATTTTTCTTTGTAAATAAACCATCAGCCTTTTCTGCAGGTCTCAAACTATAATAAAATTATACTTTTATTTTTCAGTCCTGTTAAATAATGTAGTGGAGTAAAAAGTACAGATACCTGCTCTCAAATGTAGTAAAGTAAAAGTAAAAAGTATCCCATTTAAAAATTACTTAAGTAAAGTACAGTACTCAATTTTTTACAGTACTTTACTACTTTTACTTCGTTACGTTCCACTACCGGTTTAGTGTATATGAAATAGTGTATCCAATATTCACCCTGTAGTGACTAGTTTAGCTCTGAGCTGATTACAAACTGATCAATGCTTCTTGTAAGTGCTGTCAGTATTCACACAGAATCCAAAATCAATCCTTTAAAAGAGCCCTCCACAATTTGGACCTAAGCTGGATATAAAATTTGTCATAGAGCGAGCGACTAGACCTTTTAAAGAAATGAAAGAGGAACAGAAAGAGAAATAATAAAAATAGTTACGACTGACACAGACATAAGCTAAGAGTATTTTGCAGATGTGAGGGATGTGAGTGGGTGTCATGTGACCATCCTACCTTCCCTGTTTCCCGCTCAAAGTCGACGTACTCTCTGGTGGGGACCTGCCTCTGGTCTCCGAGCAGGTTGGCTGGGAAAAACTGCAGGGAAAGGTTGGTACCAGTTGCTACAAAGGCCTGTAAACAGACAATTCAGGAGGTTACTTTATTCATTTCATATCAAACTTAATTGCTATATTATGCACAATTGACTCTTGTGAGCTTTTACCCATGTTATACTGTTGTTTCCTCATCAAAAACATACCTGGAGTTGTGTTTTGTTTCATTCACACACATTTGAGTTATCCTGCATTATTAGTCTGCCCACATCTTCAAAGTGGTAATTTTCAAGTTAGCAACTACCTTTTATCTTTTGTTCAGTAGAGGTTGACAGTCACATCACAAGGTGGATCAGAGTGTTTTCTGCTTGAGAGAAGGTTTTGTGTGTAAAACATGTGTGAATGAAATGAATGAAACAAAACACATTTGAATGACATAAAACACAATTCTGCGTATGTTTTTGATGAGAAACATCATGAAAACAGATCAGAAAATAGTGTAATATGAGCCCTTTAAACAACAAGACTAACTTAACATGGAAATAAATCTGTTCCTCTACTCAAAAATTAAATATATTTTGACTCTAAATACCCAAGGATGAAATTATGAATGTGACTGACTGAATATAATTGCATAGATTAAGTTGGGTTTGCACTTAATGTTGTGTTATTGCAAGTATGCGTAAATTACAAATCCACAATGAGTCAGTTAAAGTGGATTGTTTTTGATGGATCTTCTTACCTATGCTACATACTACAATAGCTTTGAGGATAGTATTTTTATCATGCTGATCCAGACCATAATTACAGGTATCAAGCCTCTGTCTGACCACTTACGAGATATGAAAGCCAGACATTGTTCCGAGAAGCTAAACCAAAACTAAAAGCATTCACTCTCTACCTCCACAAAGGCATTAGTTATATCTCTCAATGCGGAAAGCCACTTCAGAGGCAGGATCTTCCAGTTTACAGCTCCAGCAATTATGACATTTATTGTTGAGAAGCAACTTCTGCTTATTTGTGGGACAATGAGATTTTTAGAATTAGTTTGGTGAGTATGGACTTTAAAAACATAGAGGAGCTCGTCTTTAAAAAGGAAATGTACTGAAATCACAACTGAAGTTGCAGTGCCTAAGTCTGCCAACAGAGGATAAGGCCAAGTTTATCTAAATTTAAAATGGCAAAAGGGATTCTACACACATCTAAATTTAAAATCTAAATTTGACTTACAGTTCCTTTAACACTTAAAGATGTCACAAAGAAGGTAGGGATGCACTAATCCGATACTGGTATCGGAAAACAGCAGTGATACTGAAAATTTCGCTGGATCGGAAAATGTATTCCAAATATCGGTTCAACCAGTATCCTGGTTCAGCATATAAATTGAGGTAATAAGACTATTTACAGGTTGACTATTTAGAGGTTGAACTTATGTTTATACAAATTTGTTCTGTAGTTACTTGAGAGATAAATAACAGCTACATAACACATTTAGATCAGTTCTGTCTCATTTTATTTTTGTTTTAAGGAAATGAAAGAAATGCTGTTTTGAGTCTCTCACTGGTATTGGTTGATATTGAGTATTGGCAGATACATCAAGCCGTGGTATTAGAATCAGAAATGAAAAAGCTGGGTGGGTGCTTACTTTCACCTTTCCCTAAAAAAGGTGAAATTAAGCATTTCGAGAGCTGGAAAGGGAGGCAGTCTAAATATGCATGAATACACAAACATGTATGAATAAAATGGCATAAAATAAAAGAATAAAATACACTTTTAAGACAGAAAGTGAAAGATATGACTGACTCAGATGACTACGACATGGACACAATGAAAGCACCCAAAATGTATAATGACAATAGAGCAGTGCACCTACAAATTAGGTCATTTTGGTTGGCTAATGTTAGGGCAATGCTCACACTACCACATTATGACATCATTCTTGTTTGTGCAAAATGACATTGAGCACTAATGGAGATGATAGTGTACAAAGGCGCAGAGCGAAGTGCCGCCATAAAACAATGAATTAAGCTGCCACAGAAAATCAGGTTGTGTTGTAAAGATCCAATATTACTCAAAATGGTTTCTTGTGAGCTGTAAGTCATGTTAAAATGCTGTTACCTCATCAAAAACATACCTGGAGTTGTGTTTTGTTTCATTCACACATGTTTGAGTAACCCTGCATTATTAGGCTGTCTATATCTCCAAAACTCAAAATGCTCAGTTTCACCTTGTGATGTCATGAAGTTTTCAAGTTCACAGCTACCTTTGACCTTTAGTTTAGTTAAAATTGGCAATTCCAGGACTGAAATTATCCAAATGTTTGTAGTGAAGGTGTATGGAGGGGGGGAACAGAGTTTTCTGTTTGAGAGAAGAGCTCCAAATGTCCAGGGTTTGTGTGTTAAACGTGTGAATGAAAGAAAACACAACTTGACGCAAGGTATGTTTTCGATGAGGAAACACCATTATAACATAAATCAGAAAATAGCATAATTGGGTCCCTTGAAATGTACATCTTTTTATTTTGGCTGTGTTGGCTGGCGAGAGGGAGGTCTCTGTAGTGTCTGAGACTGATCAATACTAAAGGCATTAGGGTGGGCAGGATATGAATTATGCGCCCTGTCAAATGTGGCCCTTATCAGAGGCAAACCTGGACAGACGATGGAAACAAGAGAAGGAATGAAAAGAAAGAGAAATTAAAGGACCCCAGTCGATCATTTCTGCTGGATTCGAAGTATTGGATTACAAGCATCTGATACTCATTTACTGCCTACTAGTGCTGAGGAGGAGAAGGGAGATGGGGAGAGTAGAAACAGTAGAGCATCACAGAGAGATAGAAGAAGAACAAAGAGGAGAGGAAATCAAATAAAACATTGGACAGATGAGAGAAAGCAGCGCGCCATAAAAATCGATAGTAGTTTAGCAGCGACTCATCTCTAATGAGCTGAGCTGGAGATAATTTACTTTGAATTATCGTCCCATTTATCAGATCAATCCTGGACGTTTGGGGTCGCCCTGTGAGACAAAACACTTAAACGCGCACATAACTAAAGTGTGTGCGTGTGTGTGTGCGTGTATGGAATTCTGGGAAACACAGTTTTTCTATTAAAATTAGAATTAAACATTCTATTATGCTATTTTCTGATCTATGTTATAATTTTGTTTCCTCAACCAAAAGCATAACTGGAGTTGTGTTTTGTTTCATTCACGGTAATGTTGGAAGTGCTCCACTGTGCTTTAAAACTCCATACATTTTCACTGGAATCATCTGGATGATTTCAGACCTGGAATTTCCAATCTCTACTAAATAAAAGGTAAAAAGTATTAACTTAAAAACTATCGCTTCATGACATCACAAGATGGAACAGAGCATTTTGAGCTTTGGATATATAAACAGATTAATAGCAATGTATTACTCAAACATGTGTGAATGAAACAAAATACAACTCCAGGTATATTTTTGATGAAATAACAACATTAACATGGCTTAAAGCTCACATGAGTCGATTTTGTGTAATATAGGACCTTTAAATATGATCTGAATGTCAGTGTACTAAATAAACTGAAATAGAGACGTGCTCTATTTCATAATTTTAACTGTGTTGCAAAATAATCACCAACCCACAAAGGAATAAAATGCATCAATAGTTAAAAAGTCAATGAAACTGGTCTTAGTCAAAGTGATTACCTCCTAACTTTAAGATTTAAAGTTCAACGTGGTGTTAATAAACAATGTGTTGTTTTGGTATTAAAATTGAAATGAATGAATGGTATCAATACTGACTGTTTAACATACAGAGCAACCAGTGGTGAAAAGCTCTGATGATTTTTTTAGGCCAATATTTCGGGCAGATTTTGATTATTTTAAAATTTTTTACCACAAACCTATAACAGAGCTGGATAGTCACATTTTGTGCAGCTATGTCTTTGTATTAAAGTGTTAATATAAAGCTTTATGAGTATGTTTTAGGCAGCAGATTGACCAAATATGCTACAGATTTAAGGTCAATAGCCAATATGCTAAAAGGGCAAAATATCGGTTTGTCTCTACTGAATATGATTATTTATACTTATTTATACTTTATACCTTATGGAATGTTTAGAACTGTTAAAACATTATAATGACAAGTGTAATCAAGCCTAAATACAACTAGTGTGCACCACAGCGTCACATAGGCCATTGCTTGTACCTCTTATATGTTTGGCCTACATTTAAAATAGCAGGAGTAGTTCAGCGGTGTTTGGTCGACAGATAAATGAGACGTATGATATTAGAGCTGCTTCAAACACTCTCTCCACCATCAAAACTATTAGCCTTATCAACAATAATGGACGCACCGCACTTACAAGACAATAAAATCCACCTGCCCCATCCCGTAATTATGTTGTGAAAAATACTTCACACATGACTGTATACAGCAGTGTGAGTGTGTGTGCGTGTGTGTGTGTGTGTGTGTGTGTGCCAGTCGCTCTAGGCTTTTTGCCTCATTTCACCTTTTGTTAAAGAAGTAATTTAGGATGTTATAGCCACTCTGCTGACTTTACACAATCAATAATTACACAAAGAAAAGTTGAATGTGTTCAGACCTGTTCTAACATTATGATTTGTTTGATTTTTTAAATGGCAGCGGTGATGTAAGTGTCACGTGCATTTACGACATGGTCAGCACTGTTTAAATTATTATTAGCTTGCACTGATTGGGTACAATAAAAATAGTTGGACAATACAAAAGTCTGGAAAATTCAAAAACCTCTGCAGTTGAAGGTATAACACAAAGTTGTAACTTTTCTGGTAGAGGGTGTGCCACCCGCTTGTCTTCAGTGAGATTGTTCCACAGTAGCATTGGACTATTCAATCTCACATTTACAGGTGTTTTAATTGCCTTGAAAAATGCATTCATACTGTGATCAGGGTCACATCTCCACATATCTGACCTGTAACTTGGCCTGGTAACTAATACATTTTGAAGCACAATATATTGCTATAGATATATACTGAAACTACTACTACTATGCCTCTCATACAATAACAATAAAGCAGGATAATCTCAGTAAAACATTTTTAAATATACTGTATCATTAGGCCTGAGCTACAACAAATAAATAACAAACTGAACCTATAATTAGCCAAAATGATAAGTTAATATGATAATTATCATGACAGACTTACTGGTAGCATAACATGTTTGACTCCATGGACAGTTTAATATGGTAAAGCAACAACATCTCCATGGAGACAAGCAGGTTGCATACCCTCCACCAGAAAAGTTACATAGTGTACCTTTAAATGTAGATAATCACTAAGACAGAGACTATACAAGGCCATATCAACTGTATTTTAGCAAGAAAAAAGAAGTTGCAAACATAATTAATGATCTTAAAGCAATGGCCAAATACAACACTGTTGCAATCTAATGTTTTTTGAGGTCTTTTCTTACAGTTCTTTTCTTTCCTACTTTATACTTTATTTCTATGAGTTAAATAAAATAACCTACACTTAACAAGACTACAAGAGTCCACTCCTTCCCAAAACCAGTTGACAAAAATGTATGCCCCATGAAATATCTTTAGTTCAGGAGAATCAAAAGAACACATCTGGGTAATATGGATCAAACTGAATGTTACGTTTGGCTGTACAACTTTACCTACGGGAGGCCTTTCCTTCCATGTGGGAAAGAAATGGGACGAACTGGCTGCTTCAGTGTGGTTTGAAAATCACAAAAATCTCGTCATTGTCAAGTCAAACTCAGACTTTAAAGGTGCACTGTGCAACTTTTCTGGTGGAGGGTCTGCTACCTACTTGTCTCCATGGAGATGTTATTGCTTTACGTGGAATGTTCCATGATATGGCATTGAACATTTCCATCTAGCATTTATTCATTACGAGTGTTTCTCAAAAATACAGTGATTCCTCCTGTGAATAGAGGCGACTCTCCACAGATCTGAACTGTAATGTAGCGTAGTGCTGTAACCTGTGTTTCTCCCATGTGATAGATAGCTTTAATGTATACTGTGGAACTTTCTACACAAAGTAATAACATTTCCATGGAAACGAGCAGTAGAAATGTTATGCAGTGCGCCTTTAACTGTGACAACAAACGGTAAGCTCCCAATAACTACCAAACAAAAACTATGTGCTATTGTATATTCACATTTAGCAGCTCCATATCTCTGTGAGGTTACTGTACACACCAGTATTAGACATGACAGGTGATATTTATTTTAGGTGACCAATTTTAGGTCATAAATTACCGCCCTGTCCGTGTTTGTGAGGTGTGAGCTCATACTAGCAGCCAAACAAAGCTCTCAGACAATGATGACAACAGTAGAAAATATATAGGAGGAGGAAGGCTCTGCAGGTCTGATAACACCACTGCTTCCTGATGGGATGTGCACCAGAGAAACACAATGCGTTTAACTGCTGAAAGTTTCTTAGAAAAGCAACAGCCTAAACCACACTTGTGTCTGTAGTACATTTGTGTTATTGTAAGTGTAAGGAGAAGTGCATTGTGGATACTTACAACTTCCGAGCGTCCGTCTCTGCAAGCGTTCTGGAAGCGGGCTTGTCTTTCCTCATGTGGCCGATCTCTGAAGCCAGTGTATTTAATCTAAACACAATCAGATCTGTTAGTATTATTATTCACATTATTTAAGTTATGATAGTGCATTGGAAGTTAGAAAAAAGTTAAAAATAACAACTGCAAAGGATTATCACTGGCTGTGAGTTCAACCTGATCAGTAGTTTATCTGAAATGTCTCGGCGTAAGTAAGCATTTTGCGTGAGCTTACAATTTTAACTTTGTTTAAATCAATGCACAAAATTATTTCTCTATATTAACAGATGAGAAGTAACAAATTGTGAGTCTGCTACTACTTTATTATAGGTAGAGAAAAAACACATATTTTTAGTCCTACCCTGAGCTTGTGATGTGAGACGTTGTGTGATGCCCAGTCACATCAGCACTGAGGATGGAGTATAGCGTATAGATCTATAGGAATTTAGATTTTCTGTAAAAATGCAATTTAGCGATCAACAACTGACAAAGATGTGCCATATAAAAAAAAAGTTCTGTTTAAATCATTACCAATATGAAGAAGAGGCTAAAACGAAATAAGCATTATGCACCCTAGGTCTTTTTAGCATCATCAAGATTTTTTAGGTAGAAAGAATTTGTTAATTCTTTTTTAAGTCAGTGGGGGTAAAAGGATCCATGAGATGCTCCACCCGGGGAACGCATTATATTAAATCACAACTTTCTTCGTAGTCAAATTAATGTAGTAGGCTATAGTGCGCAAAACTGTAACTGCAGGTCAACACCCTTAGATGTGCTCTAAAGACTTTTCACCAATTCAAAACCAACTCAATTAAAACTCAACCATGAAGACGAGAGAAACTGCACATCACTCTCTTTGTCCTCATCTTTGGCCCTCATGAGGACTTCTCCGTTCTTTTAAAAAAAAGACATGCGTAAAACCAAATAAAGTGCCGTACGTCAGTGAGTCGCGTGCAGGGTCTATAGCGCGGCTGCCTTGTTTCCGCCGTGCTCTCTCAGAATGAACGGTGTGTTATCACGGTGTGTGTATGAGGAGAGGCGCTTCACTCACCTCACACTCCCGGCTCAACTTGCGGAAAAACTCCTCGTTCTCAAACTTGCTCCTCTGGTCCGGGACAACCCGCGGCATCTTCGCCCGCTTCACGGCCTTTTCCCCGGTTCTCCGAGTGTGGACTGGAGTAGTCAGTGAAAAGTTGCTGGGTCTTTTGAGTGAGTGACTGTCGGTGACTCAGAGGAGCTCTCTTCTTCCGCGTGTGTGTTGTCTCCTCTTCCTTGTGTTGTGCTGTGTGGCGGTGTTTTGACTCGACGTACGCGGCGTGTGTACTGTATGTGTGTGTGTGTGATCGGCTCCTGCTCCAAGTGGCTTTTATTAAATGACCCTATCCTCACTGAAGATATGGCTCCCCCCGGCCGTAGCGCACACCTCCCTCCCTCCTCCCTCCTCACTCGCACACGCACCAGCCCACAGGTTTTCTCCACCTACTCTGTCCCGCGTTTACCTGCAACTTTCAAGAGCTGCCGCTGTCCTGCCATCCACTAGAGCTGAGCGTAATAAGCCCTGAACAATAGACACAAGGCACCAAACTGACTTAAAGATTAGTTTGACTAAGCATCATGTTGAAATAGAAAAGAAATAAACTTGGTATAGAAGGCCAATTAATAGTGAATTTACTGTGCCCAACACATTACGCATAGGAAATCCCTTAATTAGCTAATTGACCTATATTATTTGGCCTAAACTTTACATACCATGAGAGAAAGAACCCTTGGAGAATTATTCCATAGGCTTCTAGTGGTAGATTGCTAAATTGGATAAGGTCTATAACATGATTACAAATAAATAAATAATATATATTTTAACATAAACACTATTTTATTCTCTAAATATCTGGCTGGTTAGATGAACACAAATAATTATCCAAAATGTTCATAGTCTAAAGTACGACAGTTCAGTGCGCACTTGAAGGCAGCAGCAGTCTACTTCCTGGCTCCGTCGAGTCGCACTTCTGACTGTACTCTCAAAATACCACCCCCTCTCTCGGCCATGAGCCCCGTCGCCCCCATTCACAATAATAATACTATTACACGCGCACTACACACACACGCGTGGGCACTCATTGCGCATGCGCCCCTTCCAGACCGCAGAAACTTTATAGGATCCTTATGTGAGATGTAGTGAAAGAGGCACACACAGAGAAAGACAGGCGATGCGTTTGTGTGTCTGGGGTAAAACGGATCTTGTTCCGCATCTAGAAGCACGAGGGATGGATATTTGGATTGAAGCTCGTTTATGCAGAGATTTAGGCTTTATAAATCCACCCTTATGATTTTTATTATTATGTCATTTTGTTTCAGTATATGATTTGGGTGGCATTATAACTAAATCAATGGCAACAGCCCAATTTCCCTGTCCAGTTCCTATTAAACGACATAACTAATTTGTATCAGAATGTTAATATGTTTTTTCCATTGCAAAATCAGTTTTCGTCCAGGGCTGTAAAGAGTATACTTTAATGTATGTACCCTAAAATGCTTAAAATAGGTGTATATCATAATTAAAAGGCCCATATTACACTATTTTCTGATCTCAGTTATAATGTTGTTTCCTTGTCACAAAAAAAAACCAACCACTACATGACATCACATGGTGGAACAGAGCATTCGAGCTTTGGAGATGCAGACAGATTAATAATGCAGGATTACTCAAACATGCGTGAATGAAGCAAAACACAACTTTACAACATTTACAATGCTACAACATTATAACATGTCTTAAAGCTCACAAAAGTAAATTTTGCATAATATAGGACCTTAAAAGTATAAAATTACAATACCAAATGCTCTGGAGAATCAAATTCTAAAGAAACATATTTCAAGCCAGACATTTTAGTAATTGCAACATAATGAGGGATTATTGTTCGATTGTGCAATGAACACGCCCATGAGTTGCAGCACAAATGCACACACAGTATACATGCTGATACACACAGAGCACACACAGAGTAAACAACAGGGCTCCTCCATTCCCCGAGGAGTTTCATAATATTCCACACACTTGTTAATTAAACTGTGATCCAGCAGAAGCCGCTGGTTCAAAGGCTCCGCTGCTCCTCTGTCCTGACATGCTTGTTGTTTGTTTTTTACCATTTGTGAAGAGGATCCCCTGCGACTACAGTAAATCTATGCACATTTATTTGCTTTAATGAGTCAGAATTTTACTGAGAAGTGAAATACCTACTATATAATTGTGTCTCGTACAATACAGCTCTTGGAATCTTGCAGTGTGTTCCAGAGTAATAAATAATGAACAATGTTACAATTAAACTTAAAAAAAAATAAAAAATGGATAGCTTTTGCCAACTTGTCACAAAGGGCAGATTTTGATTTACTGGGTTGGGCACTTTTATTTTGCCTGGATCCAGAATATACATTTCTCCAACTGAAAATACAAAGAGATGTCATGCCAGTCAACTATTTGGCTGTACTATCACTACTAATGAGCTGTATGGGAGTAATAACACTTTAGCTAAGGAGAAATTCACTTCTGTCAACTGGACAAGATCCTACCTGGACGACTATAATGTTGTTTCCTCATCACAGACATAGTACTTCAAGTTGTGTTTTGTTTCATTCACACATGTTTGACACACAAACCCAGCATATTCTTCTCTCAAACGGAAAACACTCTGTTCCACCTTGTGTCATGTTATACAGGAAGTGCTCCATGGTGTTTTTAAACTCCAGACACCTTCACTAGGATCATTTGGATGGTTTCAGCCCGAGAATTGTCTCTACTGAATAAAAGGTATTTTTTGATCTTTAGAAATGTAGACAGACTAATAAGCTAGAATTACTCAAATGCGTGAATGAAACAAAACACATCTCCAGGTATGTTTCTGAGGAGGTAACACCATTCTAACATGGCTTAAACCTCACAAGAATCCATTTTGTGTAATATTGGACCTTTAATGTTATGATATACAGTCTAAATGCATTTTCTTGACAATACGATAATTCAAATTCATTAAAACTAGGTAATAGTAATTTACTGTTAATACAAAAGTGACTTAAGTTGTGAGCATAACCAGCCCTGTCTGAAGCCCTGCCTGACACAGCACATGTTCCTAAATCTGTTGGAGGTCTGTTCCTGCTGACTGGAATAAAGGCGAAACGTTTGTTACATTTAAACATTATCTACACACAGAGGGCCCACACAGGGGCCCCAGGCTACAGCATATGCTCACAGTGTTGACCCTGAATACACCACTGGTCCCTGGGCGATGTGTCATTGATTTGTCCCAATCCTGCCCCCCTCCATTGCCCCGGGACACAACTGCCCCCCCTCACACTGCACTGAAGATGCCCCTGTGGCTGAGCGCTGGGGGCCAAACACTGAGTGAAGAACAACATAGACCGTGACACACTAAAAGGTTCATTTATTAATCAGAGAATCTGTGGTTTCAGCTCTCACACGTAGCTCTCATCTGCTCAGGCTTCTACGCATGCACAGAAGATTCAGAGTTAGATTTGAACTTTTTATCACATTTTGTTCATAAAAAAGAATTGTAAATAATAAAGTTTAATTACTGTTCTGAAATACTTTTCCATGCATTACAATATTTAGGATATTCAGTGATGAAAACAATACTTTGGAAATGTATAATATTGAATACCTACAAAATATAGTACTGAATACCTGTGTTTTGTAGCATATTCCAACATGGTCCAATCAGAGTACTGTTCTTAATAGTTTTACATTGCATTTAAATTATAGTGTAAAAACACATTATAGAATTAAAAACAGGTTTATGTTTGTTTCACCATTTATTTATCATTAATTGGAGAAGGAAAGATTGTACAATGTATGTATTCCTTTTAGTAAAGAAAATGTATTCTAATTACCACCAGAATTACCACCAGATTCAAAATTAGTATTCTGAATACATATTCTTGGTACTTGTATTCAGTTACTTCCCAACATGGAGGATATTAAGGGTTACGTCTGGGATAAAAGAAGACATTTATTATTACACCAACTTGCCCTCCTTTTTAAGCTTTTTTTTTTTTTTAGTGACTTGGAGATGAACCATGCTAACTCCTGTAAAGATGTACAATTATTTAGGCCAATCATTCTGTAAAATAATTTATAATGTGAAAAAGTCAGAGGTGCATTGTAAAACTTGCAGGTGTAGTTTGTGCAGTGGAGTCAGTGAGAATTATTGAACACACACAGAAAGAGAACGTGCTGAGGCGACAGAAAAAGCACCTATTTCTCCTTCAGTCAGGGCTGGCATCAGAGAGTCCTCAGTATTCATGTTTACCTACACTGTCAGTTGACTGTACCATCATTAGCTGTAGTGTGCCTAAACTATTGATGCCTTTTAAATATTTATCAGGCCATTTCTGCCTCTGCAGCATCTTCCAATGCTGCTAATAAAGCCTGCATCTTTCAGTCTGGAGTCTGTTAAGTACAAGACCTGCACAAATCATGAATAACATTAGTGACTTTTGTTGAACCTTGATAGTCATTTTTTTAAAATGGTGTGCATTCTAATTTTATGTAAAAACAAATAAGATATAGAAATATTTGTATCTGTGCAGCAGAGCAGAAACCTGTGGCACAGGGGTTCACGAACTTGCCCCAGCTGTTCTGTGATCACGCGTTATCAGGGTTGTTTTAAAAATGGGTCTTGCCTACAGTATGTAGCAAAACAATAAATTAGGCCTTAAGTCTGCAGACATATAGTCCTAGAGAGCATTTTGGTAGTATCGTACAAGGTCAGAAGAAGGAGGTGGTCCTCCTCACTTGTGAGTCTAAGGCACGATGTACCATAATGGTTTCTTGATGAGACAGCCATTAGTTACAGACAGGATTAGCAGTCAACTTCATAAAGAGCTCTGCACTTGGGATCTGTTCGGTTACATCAGCGACTGGGACCGTCCTCGCGCACTTACGCAGACATACGCACGCACGGACACACGCACACACACGGTACAGGGCTCAGACGACGCTTTATTTCTGTCCAGACTGTGGGATCCCGTGGCTGAAGACAAATTTGGATCAGAGCTTGGTCTAGTATTTAGCCTCCAGTGTCGTTGTCCGCCAGTCTGCCTCGTGCGCACGGTGCGCGTTAAAGTTACTAAGATAAATGCGATTCAGTCACTATCAAGCCATAGGCAGATGACAGCCCCTGTTTAAGACATAGGTTATTTGATCTTCTGTAGCCCAATAAAGGGCTCAGGTCGAAAGGTAAAATACTCACGGCATGGGCCAAACATGTAAGCGAAAGTGAGTTTGTAGGCCTTCACACTCAAGAGAAACTGATTTTTTTTAATATTTATATTTATATTTTTATTTTTATGTTTATGTATTTTTATTTTTATTTATTTATTTATTTAAATTTTTTTTTTGGCCCTCGGCGCTATGAACAATGTGCGCCACTGGAGGGAGACATTGTCCGAAGCGACAAGGTGAATATCCAGAGGAACAAGGTTTAGCTCAGAATCCTCCCATCGCCTCTTGTATCTGTATGGTGTGGCTTATTACATTAAAAAAAAAAAAATGTTGGCCAAACCAGTCTGTTGTTGTATTTCTGGGCTTCAGAACAACACTGTATCAGCCAATAATATTTAATACAGGTGGGGGCAGCTAAATCCATTATTATTAAAATACAGACTTATGTTGTAAGACAGTACAGTGTTATCATTTATCGATGTTATCCCCTCATTTGGGAGTAGGCCTATGACATCATCACATTCTGTAATCTGAAAACCACCAGTTTAGCCTGTTTAGTAGGTCTAACTGATAAAGTAGCCTCCTTCTTAGGAAGGGCCAGAGTCGGCTCTATCTCCTGAGGAGACTCAGGTCTTTTGGAGTGAGGGGGCCACTCCTGAAGACCTTCTATGACTCTGTGGTGGCATCAGCCATCCTGTACGGTGTGGTCTGCTGGAGCAGCAGCATCACAGAGAGGGAGAAGAAGAAGCTGGACAAGGTCATCAAGAAGTCCAGCTCCGTCCTGGGCTGTCCTCTGGACTCAGTGCAGGAGGTGGGGGCCATGAGTGTCACCCCCTCCAGGACACTCTGTCTGCTCTGGAGAGCAGCTTCAGTGACAGACTGATTCACCCTCGCTATGTGAAGGAGAGGTTTCGCAGGTCTTTCCTTCTTGCTGCTGTCAATAGACTGTAAGTCTATTTTTAAATTATTGTTAAGCCATTATCTATTATCTTGTTTTATTGCATGTTACATTTTCCTGCTGTTCTTGAACTGTGCGTTGCAACACTGGAATTTCCCCACTGTGGGACTAATAAAGGCTTATCTTATCTTATCTTATCTTATCTTATCTTATCTTATCTTATCTTATGCATTGCCTACTAGGCCTTTATTTTCATAGTAGCCCTGTAGTAGACTACGTTTTTATCCATGTTACGACACGTCAAATATGACACCTGTAGGTAGCCTATATAGAGGCATGAAGCCCGATTTTACAGGGTCAGGTCATTATCAGAATGTATTATTGCATTATTGTTTAAAATGAACTTGACATTGAACTTTGCAGTCTCTGCTTATTAATAAAGAAACAACTTTATTATGTAGAACTGAATGGGATTCTGAGCTGACTGGTCTCCTAGCAACAGTGACTGGGATGACAATCATTACTAATGTGGTTTTGGTGTGTGGTGTGTTTGTGCATCTAAAATGGCGGCAGGGATGGTGTGTGGGACTATTTTGAGCTCAGGAGGTGGACCTATGGAGGAGACAGTTGTGGCTGTCCTCTGTCCTGAAGCCGCAGGTCAGAGGGCGTGTTGCTGCAGTGTCTCTTTACTGCCACAAGGGGGAGCGCACGCTTCACTTCAGAGCCAAAAGGTGGAGAGGAAGACTTTCTGTTCGGCGTGTGTTTGGACCGTTATTGTTTAATTAGTCGTGACAATTAACTTTTACATATTTTGTTTATAAGGTATTAGGCCTTTATTGATCCATCGTGAGGAAATTTCATTCTCTGCATTTGACCCATCCTGATCCTTCAACCAGTGCCTCTGGGCCAATGAGCTGCTGCAGTACAGTGCAATATTTCTTGGCCAGTATGTTTTTAATCGTTATCAATAGACACAGACCCTTAGCCTAGGCCCATAATGCACAAAAACGAAAAAAATGTGTCAAGTTTTTTGCTGCTAGCTGCTATCGATGAGTTTAAAAGTAATGGAAAAGTATAGTTTTAGTTTAGCCGCAGCAATTAACATTTTAAAACAATACATTCAATCTCTTAAATGGCAAAAAGTCTTCCAAATTGCACCTGAAAAGGAAACTCATCAGTGGAAAAATTAGGACAATATTGCATATCATTAAATGCCTAACCTTGGCACCTTTTTGTAAAATAAAGATTGAAGGTCAAAGGTCAAATTGTGAGGCAGAGTTGTGTGTTGTGTTGCTGCAGCTTCGTAGCCCTGAGACAAAGGCCAGGTTTGTGGGTGGCAGGCAGGTGGGTGCTGTCACAGACTGATGGGGATCTCCCAGGACCTCAGGGTCGGAGTCAGTGGAGACAGACGGAGCGGGTCAAATGACACACACAAATCACTGTCTCTCCTTGATTTAAAACAAAGTTGGAGCATTTTAAGTAGAATGTAATAATCTGTACATTCTAGAAATACTTAATTTTTTTGCAATAGCTCATAATATTTCTAATCAACCAAAATCTGTTAATTGCTTCAGTACAACAATACAGATAATTAAACTTTATCTCCTGTTTTGGGCCGCTTTGTGACATTGTATCTGCAGTGTTCTTTTCAGGAATTAAGTTATATTCAAATATTCCATGTTTTGGTATCCTTCAAAGAAAGTTATCAGACATGAGAGTGCTTGATAATGATGTAGTGGTGTTTGAGCCTGAGGGAGGCGCCGTGTTCATCACACTGATAATCTTCGACAAAACACCTCCAGATGAATAATGAGGAGCTTTTCTGCTATATTTTCTTTTTTAAGTCTTTCATTCCTCATTCTGTCCTCATCCTTAACTCCCTCTGATCTCATGTCCTCCTCCCTCTGCCACATCAGTCTCAAATGTGCTCTCACTTACACAGCGTTTCCCTGCAGAGATAAGCACCATGAGCCAGCATTTTGTGAGCTTCTGAAAATACACTGAATATAAACGAGCTGAGGGAGGTTTTAAAGTGTAAAAATATAGGGACAATTGAAAGTTTTTTTTTCTTTTTATAAATTAAAAAACCTCAAACACTGAGCGCATTACATATTACAGTTAGAGTCATTGGCCCTTCTGACCACCGTCAATCACTTATGTGCATGTATATTGATACTTTGCAGTGACATTACGCTGGGGGTGTTCTACATATAGCTCTATGGCGGAATGTTTACCATGGTGAGACAATGCACATATTAGGAAGCACTGCTGAAAAAGTTACAAGATTGTCTGAAAACTGAAGGATAAACACAAAATGGATTTAAACAGCACATTTTCAGGAGCCTGTGATCAATACAAGCGTTCACAGTCCTGTTTGGGTGTTTTCAACAAAAAGGTGAAGGTGATTAACTGAAAAACTTCTGACTAAGCTAGCTTATAACTGTAATGTTATTTGAGATGGTCTTGTTCACAAAACAGCTCAGCTGTTGTAGTTCCAGCTAAGCCAATTTGTGTTTCTATGGTCAAATTGTGTTAGATGTCAGACTGACCAGTGCTTTCAGTTAGCATCAAACCTCCAGAGAATGCTGATGACATCAGCTGCAAAATATCAATAGAGTGATGCGTCTTGTCTAAGGACACGGCAACAGGACGCATTGATCTGAACTCTAACCACTCCGCCACTGCACTCTGTAAATCGTAGTTGCAAAATCCAAAAATGATAAAACAGGACAACTCCATTTAACTGCACTTCCTCCACAGCTCTGCTAAAATACTGTGAGGATAACCAAGAAAGAGTACAAATCGACTGTATGTATTGTGCATGTAATTCAAAGGTCATTGTGTTTCTTGTTCATTCATAATTAAACCCTGTCTTGTCACTACATTCAGTGTGGATGTTAACTATTAATGAAACATCTATACATCACATTGTTCAAACATCAGCAGGTATAATAGACCAACCACATTTTTGTCTAAACCACACTTGTATTGGATGTAGGTTTCTTTGAGTGTGTACTAGTAGAAGACTTTAAAAATTAAGTGAGTTTTATCCAGGGTTGAACAATTTTTATTTTATTTTTTTTGGCCAGGACCATTGCATTTTTCAGTTCCATTTGTCAGTTACATCTTATAGTAACATACAGAGAAGTCTGTTTGAATATGGTTTTGTAAAAAATAATAACCTAAGAATTTTTAAACATCAGGCACATTTCTGATGCATTTTAACACTGCTTTTTTACAACTATATACTTGTTTCCTCGTCAAAAACATACCTGAAGTTGTGTCACACACGTTTAATTGGCAAACCCTGCTGTGTTTTTAAACTCCGTACACCTTCACTAGAATCATTTGGATAATTTCAGCCCTGCAATTGCCATTCACTTCTAAATATAAAAGGTAGCTGTTAACTTGGAAACTACTGCTTCATGACATCACAAGGTGGAACAGAGCATTTTGAGCTTTGAAGATGTAGACAGACTAATAATAATTGCTCAAACGTGTGAATGAAACAAAACACAACTCCAGGTATGTTTTTGATGCGGTAACAACATTATAACATGGCATAAAGCTCACAAGAGTCAGTTCTGTGTAATATTGGACCTTTAATGTTCATGCAGGTACATTTGTTCTTTACATTTGACCCGTGATTCATGTCTAAAGCCACCTGTAAGTAAGGTTTTTGGTCTGGAATAGGCGACTGCAATTTTTTATTTATTTTAGGAAACCATAGCAACCAGGCACGGGGAGAACGACCTCGCACAAACACATCCCAGCTGAGAATCAATCTTGCATGTTCTTACTGTGCGCCACTGACTGTCCCTATAGCACCATTTGCCTGATGCGAAGATGAAATTTAAAGATGAACTGTGTAACTTTTGTGGTGAAGGGTTTACCACTTGTCTCCATGGAGATGATGTTGCTTTGCCTTGAATGTTCCATAATATGACATTGAACTTAAATCTTACATTTAATACAACTACAGGTGTTATTATTGCTCATAAGTTAAATGAAAAACATGCATTCATACTGTAAGCAGGGTACATCTCCACAGATCTGACCTGTAACATGGCCTGGTGACGTTACTTGCCTGTTACCATGGGAATACATATACTCTATGTCATACTGTGGAACATTGCAGGCAAAGCAATAACAAGAATGAAGACAAGCCACAAGTTAGACAAGTTACACTTCCACTGTCTCTCTCAAGTTCCTTATTTTTTAGCCAATCACAGCCTTACACACTCAACTCTCAGCCAATCATTGCTCAGCTGCCAGCATTTCAAAAACCTCCCATAGATGCACTGTTACCTGCGTCCACTTTGCTCCACGGTGCACTACTCCCCTCCAGCGCCCCATTCAAACCCACTCTGTCCCAGACCTTCTTCAGTGAGTCTGGATCTAAAAATATCTCAGTACTTTTATCTCTTTACCAACACAGTGACAGTTGGATTACAAAAGAACCGGGGAGCTGGGCCAACTTCATGGTCCTGTTTATTTTCTCATTACAACCCTTATTTTTCAACTGTGGAGAAAAATAAGGGTACTGTGTGTGTCATTGAAATAGCTTTACTTATTTTTGAGAACATACCCATTACAACTGGAGACTTATGGTGCATTGAACTTTGTGTTTCTCATAGACAATGTAGACTTATTTAAAGGTGTGTAACTTTTCTGGTGGAGTGTCCGTCAAATGCTTTTCTCCGTAGAGATTTATTTGTCTGGAATGTTTCACAGTATGGCATTAAACCCTTCTATCTTCATGGAGACCAAACCAGACTAAGTTACAGGTCAGATCTGTGGAGAGACAACCCCGCTCAGTCTGAATGCCTGTTTTTCTAGGTATTTTGAGCTATAAAACCATCTGTAATTGAATAAATGTAAGGTAGATCTGTTTAATGTCATACTGTGGAACATTCCAGGCAGAGCAATGACATATCTATAAAAACAAGCAGATGACAGACCCCCCCAATCAAAAAGTTATACAGTACACCTATAAAAACAAACAATAATTTAAAGAAATAGGTAATATTCGGACACTTTCTTGTGAATCCAATATATTCAGGAATAGCCCTGTTGTCATGGCGACAGAGGAGAAAACATCCTCTGAATTAGTCAGGGCAGGTAGCTTGGTGAAACAAAAAAAAAAACAAAAAAAAAACAACAACTTGTGGCTACCACTTTTAAATACCCTTAATCACTGTAATTAGCCTCCATAAAGCAATAACAAATTGTTTAATAAGAATGATTCAGGCTTAGGGCAATAATTAAGAAGTTATTAAGCCTAAATAACTATAAATAAGTGATATGGGCTACCATTTGCTCATTATGAATAATGTAGTATTTTTAATGTATAGTCTAATTAAAGCCTCATTATTCTAAAGTGTTGCCCCATTGTCAGATTTATAAAACTAAAATGTTAGTTGACTTTAATTTTACTTGACTTTTAAGAAAATCTACCAAGCATAACTGATCTCTCAGCTCATAAGGAAGAAGTGTGTCTGAGGGGTGAGCAGATCCTGTCTCCTGTGAACGCCCTGATGCCCTCCCACACTTGAGTGTTTCTTTGGTGGATGCTGCCGTCTGGCCTGGCTCTGAGCTCAAGTGAACCCGGTGAACCAGCATCACCACAGCAGCTCAGAGGTTGAAAGGATCTCTCTCCCCTTCTCCTTTCTCTCCCTCTCCTCTTCTCCTCTCTCTTCTTCTCTGTAGATGTAAAAACGAGGTGTGACATAACCTCCCTCATGCATTTACTATTCTGTTTGTCATCAGGCGTGGGCACAGCAGCAAGGCTCTCTAGAGCTCAGGATCAGCTCAAATAAAACAAGTGCTAATCCTATAAAGGTACAAATAAGTTGTTTTACATCTTATCTTAATGCTACAATCTCAGTTTCAGTGGCACAATATAAATGTAGCACTGGCTCCACAGAAACTGATATAGATATTTTGCAGTGACATCACGCTGGGGGGTGTTCGGCATGTATTTTCTATGGCGGAAAGTTCAGCAGTTACCATGGTGACACAACGTATACAATAGCAATAACTACCAAAACAACACATTTTCAGGAGCCTATGATCAATACGAGCGTTCATGGTCCTATTTAGGTGTTTGATTCTCTACATAAAAGGTGAGGGTGACTAAGTGAGAAACTGTTGGCTAATGCTTTCTAGCTTGTGACTGTATTTTAATTTGAGAGGGACTTGTTTAACAGCACAAATCAGATTCAGCAGATTCAGCTAAGTCAGTTCTTTATGGTCAGATTGTGTTAAAATAAAGCTCAGATTAAAGTCTAAGTTGAGTGACAGAGAAGTGCCTGTAGTTAGCATCACACCCCCAGGGAATGTTGATAACATCAGCTGCAAAGTATCAATAACCTACATTTTCTTCCTGTTGACTTGGGTTTGCGTGTGTTTCAATCAGAAGTGGGAGTTCCTCTCAAATGTGACCAGAGAATAGGAAGACTCCTGTGGTGTTTTGTCTCATGATGTGTGTTCGCTCATGTGACTCCGTTATGTCTTTAAGGTGTTGCAAGACAGTAGAATAAACTGGCCTCCTCAGCCAGCAGGGAACCAGCTTCAGCTCCTGCGAGAATGTTTCCACCTTAAAAGAGACATAGTATGCAGCACACAAAAAATCCTTTATTTCTACTTTTATAGTCTTTTTATTAACCATGTTGTAGTGGGGTTCCTTCATCATTAGTTTACTCAGAATTGTAACACTGTCCCATTTTACAACACTGATAACCACTAATAGTGACACCTGGACAATCAAACCTAAAGTTATAACATGAACTAGCTTTTAATTATGTTTAAAGGTCCTATATTACTCAAAATTGGGTCTTGGGTGAATGTTAAGCCATATTATAATGCTGTTACCTCATCAACATACTTGGAGTTGTGTTTTGTTCATTCACATGTTTGAGTAACCCTTTATTATTAGCCTGTCTACATCTCCACGGCTCAAAATGTTCTGGTCCACTTTGTGTCATGAAGGTACAAGGTGCAATAGTGTGTTTTCAGTTTGAGCGAAGAACTCAGCCTAAATACGCAGGATTTGTGTGTTAAACATGTCTGAATGAAACAAAACACAACTCCAGGTATGTTTTTGATGAGGAAACAACATTATGACATAGATCAGAAAATAGAATAACATGCGCCCTTAACATAATATAATGAATCTTTGTGTGATTTATATTATTGGCAAAATATAGGCCTAAACACACACCGCATGAAAGAAAACAGAGAGCAAGTTTTGTAGTCATGAAAACAGTGGCTTTTTAATGTAAACACTACATTCGATTGGTTTTTCCAGCACGGACATCCCACATGAAATAACAACCATTCACTAAAGAGGAGTAGAGGAGGAGAGAAAAAAAGCTGCACAGAAAAAGCATTCACTGGGATAAAACAAAACCAAGAGGTAAAAAATGATGGGACAAAATGCCAAAAACAGGTATATCATGTCATTATACACAGTTGTTTTCTTTTAAAAACTAGAAATCAAGAAGGCAGAGAGAGGCCTATATAGATAGATAGAGCAATGAGGGAAACATAGAATAGATATGGAGTTATAACAAATGTCCAAATCTACTTGTGTGTATGTGTCAAAGTGTGTGTGAGAGACGTGAGAACTGTGCTTTTCATTGTAGACCTCGAGTGTATGTCAAAACTGAAAACATTAGACAACAGTAGAAGAAAGGAGCATGACTTTGTACAGCGTCAAAAGAGTGTCAACATGCGGCGCCCCTAACTAACGGACGCAGCGTCGAAACGTGCTCTCCCCCCCAAAAAGTGGTTTCATCAGAAATCATAAAAAATAGATATTGTTATTATAGTATTATACTTAGTTCTTTCTGAGTCAGGCTAAAGTGAGGACACGTTTTATTTTTCTAAATGCAGGAAACAGGCAAAAATGGTTTGAAAAAGGAAGTGGAATTTCATAGCATCACAACGACACAGGATCACATCTGAGGCCGCGCTTTTGCCGCCAAACTCTGCAAAATATCTTAAGTTTTCTTTTCAGAAAGGGACAACAAAAGTTCAGTCGCTACAAAGCACAAGAAAGGTTTGTGAAGGATTATCATATTTGTTTTATTGTGGAAACATTAGCTTGTAGACCTTATCGTTTCTGTTTAAACAGGCTCAGTGTTTTAAAACGAAAGTAAAAATAAAATGTGAGCCGACCTTGACGTTTTTTACAACTTGTACTGACCCCGCCCCTCCTTGTTCAAGAACCAATCATCTCTCTCACTTCCTACAGTCTCTAGCTTGTATTTTTGTGTTTTTAATTTTCTTTTTCTATTTTTATCAAAGATTTTGTTACTATTCTGAACAGTGTCTACATGAAGCTCGTCATCAGCTGTAATATCTGCTCTATTTATACAAAGGCTTGGGTATCTCATGCTATCTGTGTCAGGCTTAAGGAGGAGAGAGGAGTCCCATCTGAAAGGACACCATGCAAAAACCAAAGCAACACATAAAGATGAGGTGACACAAAAGGCTTAGTGGAAGTATGAGATACAGAGAAGTGTGTGGGATTGGTCAATAAATAAATTAATAAATTAATGAACAAGGACAAACCAGGAAGTGAGTATATTCTATGGTAATGTTAGTAGGTCTAGACTCTAGAGGTTAACAGTGATAGGTGTACTGCTTCTAAAAGCATAGCTATCTACATACAGTACCACTATCCAATGGCACTGACTGGACTTTAAGCATGTTTCCTATTGGCTCTCGGTTCGGCCAGGACCAGCGATGGCTGATGGTTTACGGCCTGGACAGAATGCCTGACTTTCTGCCAATAAAAACATCTTGTGGATGAAGGATGGGAGGTAAATTTATACAAAACTTCAAAAGAACTTTAAAATTCATTTTAGAACAGCTTTAAAATCTAATGTAAACAAAAACAAAGTTAAAATCACTTGAGCAGGTCTTTGTGTTTTAAGGTTTGGCTGATCCTGCTGCATTTTAGTGCTATTATTACAATTGTCACATCTTCCAAATGTGTTAATACATCTCACTACTTATGGCAAAAAGAATAAAACAATATTACACAAATGAAGGTGTCAGGTGAGGCATAACGTGAATACAAATCAGACTGTAATAAATATACACAAAATCAACAAAAATAAAACAAAAGTCATATTTAAAGTAATAAAAACATTGCAAAAATGATATACTGCTGTTGTGACAACAGCTGGAAAAGAGGAGAGCGAGAAAACAGGCTTTTCAACTTTGTTCAACAAGTTTCCAAGGCTGGCTGGCTGCAGCCAAGAACATGTGGAGGAGTCGGCGCGAGAAGAGACAGGAACTAAAAACATTATATATATATATTTATATATACGTATGCCTATTTTTAAATTATCCTCATAATTAATATGTACCTAGTTGCATTTTTCTTTCTTTTATCTTTAAATAATCAGCAGAATCGTCATCATCACCATCGTCGTTTCCACAGCAGTGTCAAAGGAACAGGAAGAGGAGGGATGAGGGCAGGAAGGGGCGGGATAGAGAGAGAGGAAGGGGGCAGGGCATAACAGGCGCACTCAGTACAAGCCACAGCCTCGGAGGTTATTGGCAATGATGATGTCGGTCACAGCATCAAACACCACCTGGATGTTTCCTGTATCCGTGGCGCAGGTCATGTGACAGTAGATTTCCTTGTTTGGAGAACGGTTCTTGCTCTCAAATTGTGCTTGGATGTAAGCGGCCGCATCCTCATAAGTGTTGGGCCCTGCACAGAGAAAAATATACACACAAACATTTAGTATTATTTTCAGTTTGGAGATTGTGAAATTACACTGCTCAAATATTATGAAAGAAAAATCTGACCTACTATGTTCCATGTATTTTCAGGACATACGGTTTATTATCACTGTAGCTGTTTAATGCAGAGCGTGCATTGCAACAAGCGCCCCATAAAACATACACATCCCATTACTGCAGCACTCCATCAAATCAACGACAGAATGAGAGCAGCTACCAGATGCTTGCAGCTCTTTTATCACAGTAAAGTTAAACTCAATTCTAAACAAACAACAAAAAGTACAGTTCAAACACACCAATATTCTGATTATTTTTTATTTCATTTTTTTGGTCAGGAAAATATTATAGAAGTTACAACTCATTACCTATTAGTGACACCAGATATGAAATAAACTGACTCAGGTACTGATAACTATTGTAATTCTGATTTATTCTTAATACAAAAACATTATATCTTCAGTTGGTGTTTTGTTCTTAAGATGATTATCTAATAAGAAAACAAGTCGAGGTTCTCAAGATTCTATGACTAAAACTATCTTAAATTAAAATTAAAAAAGGCCCTGTGAACTGATAACTCTCTGTCAAAAGCTCAGCACCTGTAGCCAGTCATTAGTACCAACACAGCCTCCATTTGAGCTTAGGGAATTCTGCAGCGTCTGAGCTTTCACATGAAGAATGACCTGTCCATATAATAAAGAAAAACATGTATGTGTCCTCAAAATAGAGGTTTAGACACCAGCAACCCAGAGGAAATAGTGACTTTTAATTTATGCAAGCACATTTATTTCAGACAGATCTGGTGATGCAACAATTATTCAAAACCCTTGAATCCTTTGTGACGAAAAATGTCAAGGTGAAAATTTAAAAAAGCAATTCTGAGAAGCTCATCAGAAGAGCAGTCAAATGGGAGCTTGCAAGTTCAGTTATCGGATTTCTGGGGAGGCAAATTTTCTTTTTCAACTTTGACGAGGAAACAACATTATAACATGGCTCAGAAAATACTGTAATATAGGCCATTTAAATTCTGAAAATCCACTTCTTTTCTTCCCCTTTTCCTTTATATGACACATGTACAGAATGAGTAAATATTGACAGTGATGGAGGGAGAGTGATAGTGCCAGATGTGTTTTGTTGACTTCCTGTAGTAGCCGACATGTGGCCTATGTCAGCAGTTGTATAAATATTTATTTAACTTGGACCGAGCTACTGCAGTGTTCTTAAATGTGTGTGTGTGTGTGTGTGTGTGTGTGTGCACCTCATTTAAGAGCTGCCATTTTCTTTTTATTTTTTAACCGTGTTATAGTTGTCTCTCCTTCTCATTTACCCTCTCAAAGTTGTATTTGGAGTTATCCATGCATGTTTGAGAAATCAAGACGCCATATTCCTGATTAACACCCAAATATTTGATAACACTAACTGAAGTACTACAGGAAGTATTTTAACCTTACAATAGTAATGTACCACTCCCTGACACTGTTTTAGCTCAGTATCAGTTGACAAAGTTTATTTATTTTGTTTTGTTGATTCCCAACCCAGTCATCCACAAATCTACTACAATGAGTTGAACATCACAAACATCACTTTATCTGTAGCATCCTGCCTGCTATCATTATCTTTCATATGAAGTTCACTGAGACTAAGTACGCAGATGGACCATATTTTGCCATTTAATTTCTTCCTGTTTTACATCACTGGACAACTATAAAAGAAAGACTTAACAACAGAAAGCACGGTTTAAAGGACAACAATTATTAGGTAGAAATGAAAGGCCCAGTTATTACAGAGACCCTGAAAAGCAACGTCATTCATAATTCAGGTGGGCAGCATCAGTACATTTTTAATATTTCCTTCTTTGTAAATTATTAAGTCTGTTTGACTGCTCTATTTACTTAGACCACCTCTTGCATCTCTACTTTAAAGAGCGCATATTATGCTATTTTCTGATCTATTCTATACCTGGAGTTGTGTTTTGTTTCATTCACACGTTTAACTCTGCATATTTAGGCTGAGAACTGCTCTCAGTTCCACCTTGTGATGTCATGTGGTAATACAGGAAGTGCTACACAGTGTTTTTAAACTCCATACACCTTCACTCGAATCATTTGGATAATTTGGACAGCCCCAGAGTTGCTAAACTCTACTGAACAAAAGGTAAAATGTTGTTGTTAACATGAAAACTATGAAAATGCTTCACGACATCACAAGGTGGAACAGAGCGTTTTGACCTTTAGACTATTAATAAAGGGTTACTGAAGCACGTATCATATTGAGGAGGCAACAGCATTACATGGCCAAACGCTCACAAGAGTCAATTTTGCGTAATATAGGACGCAATAAAGGTGCACTATGCAATTTTGTGGTAGAGTCATCTCCACCGTCTGTTCTCCGTGGAGATGTTATTGCCTTGCCTGGAATGTTCCACAATATGGCATTAATGCCAGTAACACCACCAGGCCCAGTTACAAACCAGATCACATTCACACAAGATGCATGTTTTTTAAGGTATTTCTGAGCAACAAAAACCTATAACTAAATAAATGCCAGATAAATTTAATACCATACAGTGGAAAATTTCAGGCAATCATCTCCATAGTAACAAGCAGGGGATGAACAAGTTATTGCGTTTTCTTTCTTTTATAAACAAGTTTACTTTCTTTTATAAACAAGTGACAATTATGTATAATTTGTGAGTGATTTGGTAAACGCAAAGAACCATTAACTCAGTTTTAGGTTTCTAGGTCAGTTTTGTTGGATTATAAAAATGTAATTATGTCCTGAAAAGGAGAATAAAAGCTGCAATTAAGAAAAGTGTGTACTCATCTTTTTATGTTGATTCAGCCTGCACCTAAAATAGCGCAGTTTCTATTGTCCTGTTTTCCTCATTTTGTAGGATAAGTCTGCATTATGGTACACTCAGCCCAGGCTTGAATGTTCATAGTAATTGGATTTCAGTAGCAAACTGCTTCACTGCATTGTTGAGTTCAGTGGGAAACCCATTAAGTGCACCTGCCAGGTCACTCGGTGCATGTGTTTGTGTTTCAGTGTTATATTTTAACCTGTATATTCGGGGAAGCAGATGCTGAGCGCAGACTTCTTTATCTTCTCTGCAAACAGGTCCTTCTTGTTGAGGAAGAGGATGATGGAGGTGTCGATGAAGAACTTGTTGTTGCAGATGGAGTCAAACAGCATCAGGGACTCATGCATGCGATTCTGAAAAAGGGAAAGGCAAAGAAGAAGATAAAATAGGTTACGGCCAATCTATACACTTTAAAACAATGTATTCACAGCGCAGATTAAACATACAACAAATCATTATAATGCAGACAAACTAAAACTCATAAGATGAAAAAGGAAATGTTTACAGCTATATTTTATCTATAGGGCAGACATGTCTAAACCATATCTCTGAAGCTTAAAGGTCCTGTATTACGCAAAATTGTGAGCTTTAAGCCATGTGCCATAATGGTGTTACCTCCTCAAAAACATACCTGGAGTTGTGTTTTGTTTGTGTAACCCTTTATTATTAGTCTGTCTATATCTCCAAAGCTCAAAATGTTCTGTTCCACTGGCAATTTCAGGGCTGAAATTATCCAAATTAATGTTTTCAGTTTGAGAGACGAACCCAACCTAAATATCCAGTATTATTGTGTTGCAAATGAAACAAAACTCAACTCCAGGTATGTTTGTGATGAGGAAACAACATTATAACATAGATCAGCAAAGAAAAGAAAGAAACGAAAGAAAAGCGTAATATGGCCCTTTAACAAACCCAAATACAGATCACTCTCTTTGCAAATTTTTTAGTTTTAAGTAGAAAATGACTTGGCCACCCCTGCTCTAAAGCTTTGTGAATCGCATACATACAGTATATATATACAATACACAACAACAAAGGATGCAGAGCAAAATTTGCAATTGAAATTACATTGATGTGAGAAATGAGTCATAATATTTTAGATACAAAGGTTGAAATAACACCTGTTTTACACTTTCAAAAACACAATATGAAAGGAAGAATAAAAAGCAGAATGATCCCTGCAATAATGTGTTAGCTTGTTATGCAGTAGTAGTAGTATCAACACAACACAGCTTAAACAAAACAGCATTTTAACAGAATTATATAATGATGTATGAAAATAATGGAGACAGGGTAGGTCTTTGCATGTGTGTTCTTTATTGTTGTTTCAATATAAATACATCTTAATAAATTATCACAGCAATGAGGCAGAATCAGTGTACAGTGCTCAAATACAACCCTCCCCTTTTACACACATATGTACAGTATGGACAAAACTAAGATGGCTGCTACTGACACGTACATCTAAAATCTGAGGAACTGTACCTGCAATAGAGACTTAATGAAAGCAATGGTTTTTACACTCAGGCTTTTCACTCTGACACCAGTTCATTATGGTCCTGTTTGTGCCTGGAGGCTTATACCTTCCCCTATACAATAACAATATAACTCTACAAAGGAAATCATGATCAGGACTGAATGTAGTTGCAGGTCTGTTAAAGAACATATTTTCCATTTCTATTTTAAGATTACGCAAAATGGACTTTTGTTAGAATGCTGTTACCTCATCAAAAACAGACCTGGAGTAGTGTTTTGTTTCATCTACACATGTCTGAGTAACATTTTATTATTAGTCTGTGTACATCTCCAAAGCTCAAAACGCTGTGTTCCACTTTGTGATGTCATGAAGTGGTAGTTTTCAAGTTAACAGGTACCTTTAAACTGAAATCATCCAAATGATTCTAGTAAAAGTGCACAGAGTTTAATCCTGTATGACATGACATTACAAGGTGTGTTTTCAGTTTGGTTTGAGAGAATAACTCAGCCTAAATATGCAGGATTTGTGTGTTAAATGGGTAATGAAAGAAACCACAACTCCGGGTATGTTTGCGATGAGGAAACATTATAACATAGATCAGAACACATCGTAATATGGGCCCTCTATCTAAGTAAGGCACCTATGGCATTTTAAATTGTGTATAGCATTCATACCCATCTGGAGGACTGGATGCCATAGTGTAGGCTGCATTATAAATGATCCACCTACTTTCTGAATGTTTTCGCAGAGATACACAGGTCAGATCATAATTTGGTGGCAGAGGTAAAAAAAATAAAAATAAAATAAACACACTGTCAGAATAAAATATTGGGCACAAGTAGTACACAGTTTTGCTAGTTTTAGAGAATTATGGACATGGTGAATTATGGATATAGAGAATTTCCATGGAATAAAGAAGTATTCAGAAGAGAGAAGCCTGTGATCTTCCCCTCAGACAGCCGGCTTTAAAGAAGTAAAAGATAGAAAGGCTCTGTTTCTGTTGTAACAGCGGTTACGTGGCTCAACTTCCCCTTTTTACTAAATCTGAGATTACAGGCAAAAAGTTATTCAAAAGCCTTCAACGACAAGTATATAACTTGGGATCAGATTTACTACTATAATCACACAGAACAAATGAAACGCTGTAATGTGATTCTTGAATTAAATAGCCCATGTACTTTTACAGATGCTTTTGCTTTTGCTTTTGCATACAATAGTAATGGCCTGACAGCAGCTCTAGCTCCATCATTACAGAAGGGAAGTGCAAGGCTACTGCACCAGTGCATCAATACACACACTCAAGCGTCTGGATAAAATGGAAAACATGTTAGAGGAGTTCCTACTTTGACAAATAATCAAATATTATAATGATGCTGTGAGACTGACTTCAGCAGTTAATTAATAATAGACACAATGCACCAGTACCTAGAATAAAGAGATAAAATAGACTGCACTGACAACTACAGATTCACAGTTTCCCCAAATTGTTTGTATTAATACAAATAAAGGAAGGAAACATTTTACACTGTGTAGTATATTGATACTCAACTTAAAATGAACAAATTCACCTATGACTGCACTTTTTTTTTATTTTTAAATCACCTAAAACATTTAAATATATAAACGCTTCTTTTCCAGGGGTTACAAATCGTGTAAATCATTTGGTTGGAAACGAAATAAGCATAACCGAGGTTAAATAATATCTCAGGGCTAACATAATTTGACTAATCATAAGACTAATGCACTTTGAAATGCATCTTAGTGTAACAGCTCCATCTTAAGCACAATGTGTACAACAGAATAATGAAGCCTGCTATGAGCTGCAGGGTTACTGTGGTCATGAAACACGTTGGAAGACAAAGCTAGCCCACTGCGCTGCCGTGAGCACCTGAGGGCAAATACAGATGCAGGCTTCTCCTTTAATCTCACAGGGAATTGGAGCTTGTAAACGCCGTACAGGAGACGCTGCACTATTCTGCTCATGCCAACACTACACACCAAAACATATAGAGCACCCCTATCAGAAAACAGATTAGATACTGTAATGGCTTTTTCCTTCAAAACTCATCGCTCAATGTTTCAAACTATATTTATGCAATAAATATATACATTTATAGTTCAATAACATCTATTTCAATACAAGGAAAAGGATGACTGATACTTTATGCTGACAGAACTACGCAAATTACTTTTTCAAATCAAAATCCCCACAAACTGAAACCTTGGAATTAGTCTGATAAACGAAAAGCATGCATCTGGACAGAATATTAATGTTTATTCAAATAACTATAAAAAGAAGCTATGCAAAATGAGGGAGTCTCATTTGAACTGAGGGGATTGTAGTATTTGGCAGTGATAAGTAAGGTGATGTGACATTTTGAAATCCCATGGGGGCATCAGACTGTCTACAACACGTGTGCAAAAGGGTAGACAGGTGCCTTCTGGGTAATTAATCCGCAGATACCGGCTCCCTCACAACACCCATGGGCCAGCTCCGCCTCTCGCTCAACACACCACACAGACACTGGCCTCTCGTGAACGCTCTGCACAGGGTGTCCATGTACGAGCCAAACACAATTAGCATGTGTTCAGAGATGAGCTCACGGCAGGCCTGGGCTTCACAGATGTGGAAGAGAGGCACATAGGCATTCTAATTATATGTCTATGGAGAGGCATGCATGATGTCATCTACGTGTTTAAAATGAGAATAAGAAACAAGATAGTTCCTTTCTTTTATAAAAATAGGACACCAGATTTAATTAAAGATTTAACACAGTTTTCCAGAATCATGCCAAAAACTAATGCTTTCTTTGTTGACCTTTATAATGCCAAGAGGTTAACATCTGAAAATATCAATATTCCAAATAAATGGCCATTTGAGATAAAGCTGTTTAAACGGCCCACACTTTAGTATAAGGTCATATTTCTTGTGGTCTGTCCAGTTGGACACAATATAGGCTAATCTAACCACTGACAGGCAGCTCCATATGGGAATACATGTCTCTCAAAGCGAACATAGCTCATATCTTCTGGGCACGACATCACCACTCTGCCGCCTCCACTCATCACAAAACCCTCACTCAGCAACAGCCTCCGCACTTTATCTGTAACAAAAGGCTCAGACCTGACAGTTCAGTCTCGATTATAAACAAACATCTATTTGAGTGATGTGTTGTGGATTAGTGTAGTGCAGCGTGACAGCTTGAACAATCGATTAAGGGAAATAAAATAAGATAGTGAATTATTTCTTTCCTATGACAATAAAACAAACAGTGGCATATTTCTGTCAAAAGATATAACATGACCTGGCGTCTTTCAATGGAGTGCATGTATTTGCATAATTAAACGTGTATTGTGTAATTTTTCTGGTGGCGGGTCCGTCAAATCCTTATCTCCATAGAGACGTTATTGCTTTGTCTGGAATGTTTCACAGTATGGCATTAAACCTTTCTATCTTCATCTTTGATTTTTCTAGGTATTTCTGAGCTATAAAACAACCTGTAACTTAATACATCTAAGGTAGAGCTGTTTAATGTCATATTGTGGAAGATTCCAGGCAGAGCAATGACATATCCACAGAAACAAGCAGGTGACAGACCTCCAATCAAAAAGTTACATAGTGCAACTTTAAAAAAAATCAGTTAAGGCAAACAAAATAATATAGTGAACGATTTCTTTCCTATGATACAATAAAACTATGGCTATTTCTGTGAACTGGCAATTGAGTGCATGAATTCGCATAATTAATTTAACAAAATGCTAAATAAGAGAGACACTTGACTCCATGAATAAATTAAAAAGGATTATCACTTGTCACATTACATTTGATAATCTGCTTGTTCCATTGGTTCAGAGTCGTGAGATATTAGATAAATTCCTCAAGGCGGGAGAGATAAGATGGAGTACAAATGTGAGCTGCTTAAGAACAGTCTGTAGCTTTGATAATACTTTGATAATGAGTTTTAAAGTTTTTATTTATTTATTTATTTTTTTTTAATACAAGGTAATGTGTATGTATTTGGCTAAAATTTACTGAGCTGTAGTCATTATTAAATTACAATTATTATTATTATTATTTTTTGACTTTTTGAAAATTCTTACATTACAAAAGCACATATCTACTTTTGGCAGATTAATTTTAAAATCAATAAATTAAGTATAATAATAAAATAAACGTCTAAAAGGGGAATAGAGAAACTTCCTTGACCTCCAGGCATTGTTAAAAATTTTATTGATACTTTGCAGCTTATGTCATCAGTGTTCCCTGGGGGTGTGATGCTAATTTTGTGCTTTTTCTTGAGTTTCCAGACTATTAAAAAAAAATTGGCAGTGTTTGCTAATGTGTGCTGAACATTCTGCCAATAGATACACATGTAGAACAACCCCAGCGTGATGTCACTGCAAAGTATCAATTGGACACAGCAGTCTGAGTGAGACATCAGGCAACACATACCATAAACAAACATGGACCCCTTAAACACAAGTAACCTGATTGGCTGAAGCTGGGTGACATCATCAATACAGGCCACACCCCCTCAGATTATTGGCTATGATGACATCGGTAACAGCATCAAAGACAAACTGTATATTATTGGTGTCAGTAGCGCAGGTGACGTGGGAGTAGACCTCTTTGTTTGGAGACTTGTTCTTGCTTTCATATTGACATTTAATGTATGCGATTCCTTCCATGTAAGTGTTGGGACCTGGAGAGAAGAGAAAAGAAGACAGTGATTACTAGATTACAAGACTGTGCACACATGAGACAAATTATCTTATGACATTTTTATCCCCATATGTTTATATTTGGACAGGATAAAAAGGGGTTAAAGGGCCTATATTACGAAAAATGGACTTTTCTGAGCTTTTAGTCATGTTAGAATACAAAAACATAGCTGGAGTTCTGTATTGTTTCATTCACACATGTTTGAGTAATCCTCTGTTACTGGTCTCAAAATGCTCTGTTTCACCTTGTGATGTCATGAAGTGGTAGTTTTAACAGCTACCTTTTACCTACCAGAGCATTAACTGAGAGGAACTCAGCCTAAGCATTCAGGATTTAAGTGCTAAACATGTGTGAATGAAACAAAAACACAACACTGGGTATGAATTTGATGAGGAAAGAACATTATAACATAGATCAGAAAATAGCGCAATATGGGCCCTTTAAACACTGGTGAGTTAACATTTTGAGAAGCCATGGTTCCAGAAAGCAGTGTTACATTTACAGCAAAAGTACTCAATAAAATATAATCTAAAAATGTAAAGGCCAAAACTGTGAACACAAAATCTCGCCTTGTCTTGTCTTGTGGAAATTCTTTCTCATTCCACCCTTGTGATTACATATGGCAACTTGGCAAACATGTGAGTTTTAAATGAGCAGCTAAAGCTCTATATCAGAGGCCTGTCCTTCGCCCCTCCATCAGCATTATTGGTGATATTTTCCTGAAAACATAACCTTTAGCTTTCTTGCTCAGCACAGTTTCTGCTGAGGTGCACAGGCTGTGTGCAGTGGGCCGTGCAGCCAGCGGAGATGTAATGAATGATACACGTTTTCAGAGGAGAGATGGCAGCGCTCTGATGACTGAAACGCTGATACAGACGGGTGTCTTTGTCATGTAAGCAGATTGTCTAACCAATCAGAATATACTTGCTCAAAAGAAGGTGAACAATTTAATTACATAAGGTAATCTAATAAAGAATAAAAAATATGTAATTTAAAGGTCCTATATTATACAAAATTGATTTTTGTGAGCTTTGAGGTATGTTATAATACTGTTACCTCATCAAAAACATACCTGGAGCTGTGTTTTATTCACATATGCTTATGTATGGAGTAATCTTTTATTTTTTGTCTGTCTACATCTCCAAAGCTCAAAATGCCCTGTTCCGCCTTGTGATGTCATGAAGAGGTAGTTTTAAAGTTAACAGCTACCTGTTACTTAATTCAGTAGAGACTGACAATTCCAGGGCTGAAATTATCCAAATGATTCCAGTGAAAGTGTATGGAGTTTAAAAACAATGAAGTGCTTTCTGTATTACCACATGGCATCACAAAGTGGAACAGTGTTTTCCGTTTGAGAGAAGTACTCGGTCTAAATATACAGGATTTGTATATTAAACATGTGTAAATGCAGCAACTCCAGGTATGTTTTTTGATGAAGAAACAACATTATAAGATCAGAAAATAGCATAATATGGGCCCTAGTTCTGCTCATATCTGGTGTTATTATATAACCATTTGCATTAAAAAAATATACAGATAAGCAACATAGAGTCTGTAGGATTTGGTTCCAAAAATAAACTGTAGAGCAACCTAATTTTAGCTATATTATAAGCACACCCGGCTACAGACACACAGTATGTATTTCATGATGCACATGAACACATAGCCAAACACATTTGCAAAAAAAGTAAACAAATTCTGCCGCTAATAAGAACATCATTCACGTTGATAAAGTGACTCATCTTTAACGCTGCCAAAATTAGTGGGTCATTGTTAACTGTGACTGTCCGCTTTGGCACGAGGCCTTCTGAATCACTTGTAATGATGTTAGAAATACATAAAATGCCAATGCGCATGAATCCAGTTTGTGTTTTAAAGGGTTCATATTATGCTATTTTCTGATTTATGTTATAATGTTGTTTCCTCATTACAAACATACCATATTATAATGTTATAACCTCCTCAAAAACATACCTGGTGTTATGTTTTGTTTCATTCACACATGTTTAACACACAAATCCTGCATATTTAAGCTGTGTTCTTCCCTCAAACTGAGGTTGAACACAAGGTTGAACAGAGCATTTTCAGATTTGGAGATGCAGACAAACTAAGAATAAAGGATTACTCAAACATGTGTGAATGAAACAAAACACAACTCCAGGTATGTTTTTTGAAGAGGTTACAATATAATATGGTTTAAAGCTCACAAGAGTACATTTTGTGTAATTCAGGACCTTTAAAATATTTCAAGAGAAAGAAGAGGGGTATTAAATTTAAATCCAATCTCACTGTTTTGGGCTTGCTCGTCTTTCACAACATCTACATTTTCAGCATTTCTCACTTTCCTGCTCATTCTGTAGCTGTTTCTGTGTTGTCTTGACTTTAATTCACAGCCCTGCTCTATTCATCCATTGATAGTTCCAGTCTTGAAAATGATTTGCACCTAATCTCATTGCTCCTAGCAATTCATTTCCTTCTTGTGAATACTTTTAATTTTCTTATTTCCCTACAGACATCACCTAAATTTAACACACTGTATTCTATTGTGCTGAAGCAAAACCAATTCAAAAGAGCAATGTCGTCTTTGCCAAGTTTGGCAATTAGAAAAAATGAACATGCCAATTTGGTGGTGTAGGTAAAGAAATGGTAAAAAAAATATTGGGATACCAAAACAAAAACTGGTTCAGTTCTATACTTGGTCTATACAAGTCTTCATATAACAGGAAAAGGTATATCACAGATATATGGTATAAGGAAGATCCACCAACAATCAACAACTGGTGGGACATTATTGAAGAGACTTATATACTATATATTATAATGTTACAACAAACTAAATCGAGGATTGCTGGGAAAAGTGGACTGTTTATCTGAACGGCAACTGACCATTTGTTGTTCTGTATACCTCTTTGTTATATTCTGTTATAATATAAAACAATTAAAAAAAAAAAAATGAGCAGTGGCATCTAGTGGCCTGACAAGAATGACTTTGATCCACTGTTGTTGGTAAGTTTTTTCAGCAGATTGCACTGTATAATTACAGATATACAGATACAAGACTGGAATCCAACATCGGTGCTGATGAATAGGATATAGGTTCCAAAATATCGGTCCAGTCAATATCCCATTTTGGTCTATAAATTGGTGCAATAAGGCTCAAAACACCTTGTAATATTTTTTGTAAGTTGTTCTGTGGTTACTTTAAATGATAAATAACAGTTACAAAGCACATTTGGATATATGTTTTTTACCATATGTCATTTATGTTTATAATAATTAATTTATATTTTCACTCTCTACCCTACTATCAGTTGATATCAGACTAATACATCAGTATCGGAACAGAAAAAGCTGGATAGGAGCATCCTTATTCACTGCTATATTTGTGTGTAATGAAATCATGTGGTGTTTATACCAGTATACTCGGGGAAGCAGATGGACAGAGGAGACTTTGCGATCTTGCTCTCAAACAGGTCCTTCTTGTTGAGGAAGAGGATGATGGAGGTGTCCTTAAACCACTTGTTGTTACAGATGGAGTCAAATAGCTTCAGAGACTCGTGCATGCGATTCTGTGATGGAAAAGGCAGAAATCAGTGTCGTCAAGATACACTGTATATATGAAAATACTTTAATATGGGATAGTTGCATGATTGGTAAGAACCCACAAGAGTCAGACCAATTCAGTTGTTTAGAAGATAATTGAGGAAAAAATGATATATAATTGGCTAAATGGTGCACTACACAACATTTCTGGTGGAGGGTTCGCTACCTACTGGTCTCTATGGAGATGTTATTGCTTTACCAGGAATGTTCCATGGTATGACATTAAACATATACATCTAGCAGTTATTTATGATTGTTTCTAATGCAAAAAAATAGAATAAATCCTTCTGTGGATAGGGGCGACTCTCCACAGATCTGAACTGTAATGTAGCATAGTGCTGTAATCTGCTTCACTCCCTCTTGATAGGTTTAATATTTACTGTGGAACATTCTAGATAAAAAACAGCAATAACATTTCCATGGAGATAAGGTGGCGGACCGTCCACTAGAAATCAGGATTTGATTAATATTGGCCAGACTCCAGACTCAAACTCATAATAGATAGGATAATCAAGCACAAATTATAATCAAGAAGAAACCAATGATCATAATAATGATAAAGTTAAATCAAACAAAGCATAAATAAAATATGATCCAGTAACAAAGATGGCATGTTTCCTGTTTATTTGTTGTTCAGTGGATGTGTGTATTGAGAGTTATTAGTACACAGCGTGCTGCCAGTGAGGAGTATAAGCCATGCACTTTGAACAGCTGTGAGCCACGTCTCATGTTTTAAACCCACAAACTACTGGTAACTTGTAATTATTCTGCGATTTTCGTAGCAGCATGGAAACACTGCTGAACTGGAGTTTAGACTTTGACTGGTGTTATTGTGGTAACTCATCTCAACATAGGACTTTTTAATAGTCACTGAACAGGATTGTCTACAAATTTAATGCTGCTCATATTTATATTTATGTATTTTATTTTTACTTGTATATATATTTTATAATTATTCCTTATTTGACACCAGTCTCTTGCTAGCATAATCAGAATCCACTCAATATACCTCCTTATAATTGTGTTACAAAAGAAATGTATACATCAAATTATTTAAAATCATCAAACTAAATTACAAAAGTGCAAAGCAGATTCTTTGTTAATCATTCACATAGATAAAAATAGAAAATAACATGCAAAAGCAGTCATACAGCCCATAAACCTATGGGGAGTGTTCATACCTGCCTGTGGGTGGAGCATCTGCAGTGGATCTGACTGCTGATTGGTTAGAGAAGACAGTCGGAGGCGAGAGTGACAGGAGGAGCGCAAGGAGCCAGAGATGCTGCAGGGTAGAGCTTAGAGCGTGAACAGGAAGTGCAGGGAGGACCTGGGCTACACCATAGACCCATTGTCTTTGTGAATGTGTGTGCGCGTGTCTGTGTGTGTGTCTCTTTCTCTGTGTGTGTGTGTGTGTGTGTGTGCCATAAACTGTATAAAGAAATGTCAAATGAAGCTCACAGTTATACAAGCAAATTTGGAGCATGGTCCATATTAGCATAGGACTGTATTAACGGACAAAAAGGAAAAATAAAAACAGCAAGAGCCAGAAGCACCTCCATGAACACTTATATACAGTCTATGGTGTGTGCCCATCCATGTGGCCGTGTGTGTGTGTGTGTGTGTGTGTGTGAACTTCCAGAAAACACATGTGGACCCCTGATCTCAAAGTACATGGACAGTACAGAGCTGCAGAGAAGTCTCAAAGACTGTACAAAGAGAGAAAAACATGATGCAAGCAGTCTGTGAATATAAAGAGAGTTATAAAGGAGTAACTGTGTGCGTTTTGTGCCCTGTTTAGGCAAAGCTGTACTTCGACTTCAGCGGCTCTTATGTCTCCATTTTATTTTTCTCATTTCATGTGCCAAGACCCCCAAAACAGATCCAATAGTAACAGTAGCCTATTTTTCCCCTTTACTGCACATTACTGTCACAAACAATGTCCACAGTATTTAAATAAAGATTTGCATATTCAAACTGTATCCACATTTACATTATTAGTCACATGCAAACACTAACATTTTCGCCAGTATTGATACTTTGCATGCTGGGGGTGTTATACATGTATGTGTATTGTTAGATGTTTAGAAGTTACTATGGTGACACAATGCACACATTAGATGTGTGTAGAATCCCTCAGTCGTCCAGGTAGAATCCATAGCAAAAGGAGAAATTTAATTTGTCAACTGGACAGAGTTTATTTGGACGAATACGTTTCGCAGCTCATCCGAGTTGCTTCTTCAGCATTGGATATCCATTGGATATGCTAACTACACCCCCACTCCCACTCCATATTGAATAGACCCACCTAACTAACAGAAACTGTAAACAACTCCATATTGAATAGATTCACCTGACTAACAGAAACTGTAAATAAATATGTGTTGTCTCAGAGTAATTTTCATTGTAATTAAGCTCCTCCCTTCAAGCAGATATAAAGCAGTGTCCACCAGCATCTGACCAGAACTGAAGAAGCAGCTTGGATGAGCTGTGAAACGTATTCGACCAAATAAACTCTGTCCAGTTGACAAATTAAATTTCTCCTTTTGCAATGCACACATTAGCAAACCCAGGCAAAAAAAGTTGTAATATTGTCTTCAAACTCAAAAAGAAACACAAAATGGATTTAAATAGCACATTTTCAGTAACCTGTGATGAATACAAGCGTTCATGGTCCTGTTCAGGTGTTTGATTTTCAACAAAAAAGGTGAGGGTGACTAACTGAAAAACACTTGGCTAATGCTCGCTAGCTTGTGACTGTCATTTGAGGTCTGACAGACTAGTTTAGCACCACAAATCATCTCACTTGTTGTTGTTCCAGCTAAATCAGCTTTTTTGGGTCAGATTGTGTTAAAGATCAGCTTAAAGTTTAATTTGAGTAACAGAGCCTCAGACAGAGCAATGCCATCACACCTCCAGGGAATATTGATGACGTTAGCTGCAAAGTATCAATAATGTGTCTTAACTTAAAAAATAAACCTTGTAATATATACTGAATGTTGGAGGAATATTATCAGCTGCTTTGACATTGCTTCAGGGGTAAGTGGTCATATGAGTTTTTATGTCTTAGTCAATACAAACCCAGTTATGGTTTCAACTAAATGGACATGGTGTTTACTATATATAAAGTATGAGAAATCCATTAAAGTAGATCTAATCGCCTGATACCACACACTGTAATATGTATATTTGTTCTATTACTTTATACTTTGCAGTGACATCAAGCTGGGGGTGTTCTACATGCATCTCTATTGGAATATTCATCAGTGACCACAGTGACACAGTGCAAGCATTAGCAAACACAGCCAAAAATATTTTAAGATAGCCTGGAAAAAAAAAAACCCACAAAAAATACAAAATGGATTTAAATAGCACATTTTCAGGAGCCTGTGATGAATACAACGTTCATGGTCCTGTAGGTGTTTGATTTTCAACAGAAAAGGTGAGAGTGACTAACTGACAAACTGTGACTGCAATTTTATGTGCGAGAGACTTGCTGGAGCGCACAAATCAGCTCACCTGTTATAGTTCCAACCAAGTCAACCCTTTCTCGTCAGATTGTGTTAAAACAAAGCTCAAATTAAGTCTAACTTGAGTAACAGAGCTTTTAACAGAACAGTGCTTTCAGTTAGCGTCACACCCCCAGGGAATGTTGATGACATCAGCTGCAAAGTATCACTGTTCTACAATCACATTTAATAATAAAAAGAAAAAAGGACTGAGGTCTGTTACCACAAAGTGTTAGTGAGATAGCACAATTTCTGGCAGTGTAATTAAATCTAGTGCAATAATCCACCCAAAAGAGGGAGGTGTGTAATTATTAGCACTAAAGAGAGGGTGTTCATTTCCAAGCTGAACGTGCACTGCTCTCACTTTGCCAACAGCGCTGCACAGGAGTCTGGTCTGGTGGCACTGATAGAGGACGTGGGAGCCTTTCAGAAACATTTGGTTGTTTATCAGGTAATTAAAACACCCACATTAGTGTTTGCTCGTTTACAAATGTTACTGTTTATTTGATTGCGTCTCTGAGGAAAACCAGGGCTACAGATGAAGCTATAGGGGCAGAGAGGAGTAGGGCTAATGTAGTAACAGGCTTTGTATAAATGCATTGGTCCAAATGAGGACAGTTTGTTTAAAGGGCCCATATTACGCTGTTTTCTGATCTGTGTTGTAATGTTGTTTCCTTACCACAAGGATACCTGGAGTTGTGTTTTGTTTCACACAAATCCTGCATATTTTGGCTGAGTTTTTAATCTCAAACTGTCTCTAACACTCTGTTCCACCTTGTGATGCCATGTGGGAATATAGGAAGTGCTTCACTGTGTTTTAACCTCCATACACCTTCGCTAGAATCATTTGGATCATTTCAGCCTTGGAAGTGCCAATCTTTACTGAATAAAAGGTAAAAGGTAGCCATTAACGTCAGCTGGAACAGAACATTTTCAGCTTTAGCCAGACTAATAATAAAGAGTTACTCAAACATGTGTGAATTAAACAAAACACAACTCTAGGTATGTTTTTGATGAGGTAACAACATTATAACATGGCTTGAGCTCACAAGAGTCAATTTTGAGTAATATAGGCCCTTTAAGTTCTATATTACTCCTGTAGAGTAGTATTGCACAAACATGCATACAGGGGAATACTCTGAACTGCCTGACAGCTACAGATACATTTCCTGGTGTAGCCTGTATGGTGCAGCTCATGTGAGGGTTTGCTATGATGGATCTCTCCTCTCCTTATGTGACGCTCCTGTGGTGCTCCCAGCTCAGAGGGGTGTGTGATGACATCTGCATAAATAGAGCAGCTCCTGATCACCATTTCCCAGTCCAAACTCCCACAGGACATGTTCAACACTTAAAAATAGCACCACACACTACATTGTTCTATTTCATCCCCCTGACCACCAGAGGGCGATGCTGAAAACATCCAGGATTCACTGTGTTTTAAGGCCTTAGTAGAGTGGTTCATTGGACTGTTTTGTTAAGAGTAATGGAGCACAACAGTGACTGCCTGCTCCAGGTCCAGAAGTATATTTTCCATTCATTTTTCCCCTAGACTTGTCGAATATCCATAACGTGGCCATTTAAACACATTTAAAACGCAAGATTCGGCCAACTGCTTTAATAACATGGCAGTTTATAAAGTTTCAAAAACAAAAAATATATAGGTCTTGTGGTCATTAGTTACCACCTAGCTGATTGTGCCTGAGCAAGCTTTTAAACTTTTAATATTATTATTTCTTTGGAAAGTCTGGGGGAATTTACTTGGGCAGTCACTGTTGAGCTCCGTGTTCTATTAAGGCTCCCTGTAGATGTAATTTGCCTCGGGGCTTGACAATTTGCAAAGCAGACAGAAAAGTTTTTGTATTATTTAAGAACTGTTTGACAAATGTAATAAAGTTAGTGATTTGCATGATAAAGAGCAGATGTGTGTCATGTGTATCAGGTATGCAAAGTTTCTCATTAAAGGGAAACATGAGCTAAAAACTGAACAGCAAAATGCATCACAAGCTTTGGCTACAATCCTGCATATTTACAAGTACTTTTTTTTTTCTTTTGCATTATCTTGTCTTTTAATATGCATTGTCCCTTTACTAAATAAATACAAATACAAACCAAACAAAAAGATTGTGTCTGACATTGACAACTTCATATACCAAGTGAATATGTGAAAAAACAGCTACATGCCATTCTCATACAGATGTTTTGTAGCTAGTTACATCTGTCCAAATGCAATACCTAGTACACATTTTGAAAGATCTCAGGATGTTATTTATTTAAAAATGGAGAAAAGGGGGCAGACTGCAGGTGCACCTACCGTGGTCTCATCCTCGTGCAGCACCTGGTCATATCCACTGAGCGCCACACAGAAAATAATGGCTGTCACATCCTCAAAACAGTGGATCCACTTCTTCCTCTCTGACCTCTGACCTCCCACGTCAAACAGCCTAGAGACAAAAGGAGCGAACATAGAGGGAAATATGTATTATTTTAACGAAAGCCATCACAAGAAAAAGGTTCATCTAATGTAAAGGTTTTTTTTTTTTAAATTATTATTATTTTACAAATTCAGAAGCAACTTGAGTGTAAATACAATTCTTGAAGGACGCGTATTGTGTTTTTGTCTGCTATACAATCATCATTTTATATTTTGATCATTTTAAAGGTGCACTGTGTAACTTTTCTGGTAGAGGGTCCACCACCTGCTTGTCTGGACTGTCCTGGTATGCCATTAAACATATCTTGCATTTATTCAATAACATGTTTTTTTATTGCTCTATGCCATACTGTGAAAAAGCCCAACAACATGGAACAAACATTTTTGCTCTTAAAATAAGAAATTAAAACTTATTTTACTTGAAATGAGAGAAAAAAAACACACTTATTTCATTGGTAGATCATTTTACTTCTCAAGTGAAATCTACTGAAATCAAGTTAAAGGTTCTTAATTTGAGTAACTTGAACTAACCCAGATATAGATTTAGTTTGAATATTTCCTTCCACATTTAGAATCCAGTGCTTTAAAACAGAGGAGTGTGTGTGATGGATAGTTAATGGACTACACCCTGTACAGGAACACAGCAGCCTCCCACACACTGCCTCATGGCCAGTAATAGCAAAAGAGCTGACAATATTTAGGCTCTCAGAAAGAGAGGAGCCAAGTAAGTTCTCAGCTGTGAAAGCAATAGACTGGGACACACCATCCCTCTGTGAAATTCCTATGTACCGCACACATGAAAGCAATGAGAAATGCCAGTTGCCAAGTACGTGGTAATAATTGGAAGTGAATTCATAGTCCCAACTTCATGCAAATATAAAAGGTATCCTCCATTGCATAGTCGTATTACTAGGTTTGTCACAATAACTCATTTCATTTTGAAGCACGATATATTGCTACAGAGATACACTCCAATACATGATAATATTTTAAGATACTTTATGATATATATAATAATGCAAGATACCATTTTTAAATAGACAGTATCATTAAAAGGCCTGAGCTGCAACAAATACAGAATGGACCAATGATTAGATAGATAGATACATAATAAGTTTATTTATCCCAAAGGAAATTCATTTTTCAGGCAGCACAATGATTCATAATAATAATTCATAATAAAAGTTATTAATTCGAGAATTAAGTCAGTTCAAATAGTATTGTATTAAAACAAAATCAGCTTTGTTTTAACACAATCCGACCAAATCACTCCACTTTGACAAAGAAAATGCACAGACGATAAATTTTGAGCCCCAAAAGATATTGCTCCAGATGTTGTATATTTAAGTCAATATAGTAATTTTTGTAACAGGCCTACACATTACCTTTTGAATGGACATACAGTAAGTAAGCTAGACAGAGGGGTTTGTCACTCACCTGAAGTGGAGATTTTTGAAGGTAAAGTGTGTCTCGACGATTCCTGTGGTCTTGACCCGGGTCCTCAGGATGTCCTGCTCTGTGGGCTGGTAGTCGGCCGCTCCAATTCGATCTAGACTGTCTAGGTAGCTGCACAGACACAGATATAACAGAGATACACTGTTCAGAACATTGGCAGAAAGTTTAAACAACATAAATATGAGATTATCTTTGACCACTTTTAATCTGGCCTTTTACTGTTCTGTGTCATGACTCTTTGAATGATGATTGTTTATATTGTATATAGCTGAGATATATTTTTATAACTTTATTCCTATATTTTATATTTTACTTGTGCATATGCATTTATATAATTATGCCTTATTTGACATCAGTCTCTTGCTTTTTTGGCTACTTATTATTATTACTTAGAATTTATTATTGCCATTTCTCTTTTGTTATTATAATATAATATAATATTCCCTTGTGGATTGATAAAGTTTGTCTAAGTCCAAGTCTAAGTTTTGTATTTTGTAACTATAACTACAGATGTTAATATGCACTGTCCCTATCAAATATATAAGTAAATAAACTCAAGTAAAACATATGTCTGTCTTTATCTATGACATATATCTATGTCATAGATAAAGACACAACCATTAGAAAAAAAAAAAAAAACAATAGAGTTACTGCTGTTGCTTTTTTGGACATAAAGTTAAAGGTAGGAAGTTAAGATAAATAATATAATCAAATGGACACTGCTTAGATCAGAGGGGTAATTTTACTTTACATAAGGGCTTTTACTGACATCTTGAGGTGTAAGTATTTGACCATAGTCCTTTACTCAGCTTAAAGGTCTACTTGTTATGAAACACTCCTATCTTTAAGTTTATGGCGGTATTCATTGGCTGGTGTGGCCATGGGTGGAAAAAGTAGCATTTCTGCAATGCCATTTGGTTCCACATGAATATATCATGAACATTTGTACAGTGAGGGGTGAAAATTACCTTCTTAATCTCTTGATGCTGAGACAAAAATCAGTATGTATATAACCTCAGAGATTCACCTGCAACTGCCGGTGAGAACAAAGGGGTGACTAAAGTACTTTATGAGTCCAATGTACAACTGGAGACAGGCGTTCTAACTGTCAACCTCACAATCAAGCATCTCATAGACTCTTGATTATTCAATAAAGAAAAAAATACTGCATGACATTTTTCAATATGTCAATCAGTTCCATGCTTAAAATAAAGGCCAGATACTTTAAACAGTGGAGATTCCACCATGTAATAACTGTCAAGACATTAACACAGTATAAAGATATGCAAGTAAAATGTATTCATTTTATCAAGATGAGTACCTGAAAATGGAGAATGTTATCAAAGTGTGGATGAAGTGGTTCAGATGAACCATGTGAGTTTACAGAGGGCAGAAAACCCTGCCAGTCCTGATTCTCGTCACTTCCCTGCAGCGATTGGCAGAGCAACTTCGAAATGCAATACTACCACCAGCTGAGATCAAGCAAAGTCAGCCCCAAGACCAAGTAGAACAGCAGTATAATACTGGACAGTTCTCTGTCCACATCTTAAACTTAAAACACATTCGCTACAGTGAGATATTTTTAGAATACCATAGAACCCTCCTAAAAATTCCAAACATTATGCTTTCACACAGTAAAAAATTGGTAACAATTGGTGATGAAAGCTAAAATCTCATATTCCATTCACAATTGCATACAGTTCCTAAAAAGAGCAGCTAATGTGAACAAATGCTTTTAGACAGCAATTACATAATGAACAGAATTAACTGGATAACACAAAACGAAAATACTGACAAGGCTAGCTGAGGCAACTATAACAAATTAGACCTGTGTAACCTTTCCCTCATCTGAGTCCAAAGGCTTCCCTATGTTTGACTGTCAATCGGTTACTGGAAAAACAGTAGGCAAAGATAATGTTATTTTGCATAAGGGCCTACTGTCTCTTGTAGGAGTGGCATGCAAAAGAAGTAACTGACATGTGACATTCCCATGGAGCTGATTTACACATGCTGTGCTATCTGTGAAGGGAGACAGAATTAGCTGCTTGCTCAATCCGTGGATTAATACTGGTCCCCAATGCCTGCTTGTCTGAGATCCCCACTGGTGCAGTCTAAAAGATTACCACAACGAGGTACAAACACAGACATCACATCGGCATCAAGGTGATAATGGAAATCATGCACAGGGCTGTTCTCGGCATAGACCAGTAAAACGCAAGGGCTGTGAACATGCTGAAAAGTAATAAATATTGGTTGGATAAATCTGGATACACTGAGGACTGAATGTGGTGATGAGCCCTTATATGAGGATTTAGTGCATTGGTTCAAAAACAATTAAATTCTATCTCCACAATGTCAGATATATTACACTAGATACAGTATGACAATAGAGGCAGCGAGGATGTTTCAGCATGCTATGGCGTGCTTTACAATAGTAAGTATAGTTATAGTATAATTATATTATGGGTGTTAAAAATTTGTGCCAGAAAACCTAACTTGAATCTTGATTTTTGAGAACTAGTAGTTCAAATGAACATGTATGATATACAAAATGGACTTGCACTTCCACTATTATGGGATAAACTTGAAGTCTCCTGTTGGTGCGGTCACTATGGTCACTACTAACTATGGTCTATGGTTAGAGGTGACTGTGAGGTGAGCTGTGAAGCTCAACAGTGGCCACCTGCTCGGTTACAGAAATACAATTTCCATTAATTTCTCCCATAGGCTGTAGACTAAAAAAATTCTAATATTAAGAGTTCAAAGGCTATGAGCTAACTAATATCCATAACACAGTTGTTTTAAGTCTGAAAAGCACATTTAAAATGCAAAATCCAGTAAAATGCTTTAATAATTAGCGGTTTATAACATTTTAGAAAAATAATTTAACTTAAATTATAGATCTTGTAGTTATTAGTTACCACATAGCTGAGCAAGCTTTTAAACTTTTATTTATTTATTTATTTTTTGGAAAGTCTATGAGAAAAGGAATAAGAAATTTACCTCCAGAATCAGGGGTCACTGTTGAGCTCCATAGATATACTGTCCAGTGACTATAGTTGAAAATTTGGTGTGCAGCTAAAACTGACAAATTTACAAAATGTTCATTAATGTGCATATGACCCCGTTCAAATAAAACATTAAAAATGAATTGATCACACTGGAACTTTGACCAAAAATAACCTGCCCTTTGTGATAGTTAAACATTAATTAACACTGTATTTTAATTGTTGGCTATTGTTGGCCGCACTTATTTAACTAAACTACAAAGATACAGCATGTAGATCTTAAGAACATACAATGCAGCTGCCTAATCCTAATAGAAGGTTAGAGGTATTTATTTCCAAGTAAGATTTTGTATTGGAACTTCCTGTATGTAATTATCCTTTCTACTGAGTCACACTGCCAAAACTAATAGACCATTTCAAGTGCTCTACAACCCTGCATCAAGACAAACAAGTGTACAGTAAAAGCAGCAGGAGGGACCAGGCCATACTGGTGCATGATTGCTTTGGTGTGTTAAGTCCTATGACATAAAGCCTGCAATTCAAAGTGTAATTTTGATCATAAAGTTAAAACATAATACATATAAATCATGTCTATAAGCCACTGAAATACACCACTTTACTAAGAATTGCTTTCATCATTATAGATATAATATGCAAAATTAGCCACTTGTTACTAGTAAAAGAGCCATTTTTTGTTATAATCAACAAGAACATCCCATTATTAAATTGTATTGATGTCTCATTTCCTTTAAAAAACGGTGAATGAGTGTAGAAAATGAAGTATGTTTTCACTTGCTTGTCCCCTGAGAGGTCAGCTCCTCCACCGTCTCATTTCAGGCTGTTGCTGGGTGAACAGTTAAGATGTCTGCTCCACTTCTATGCTCTGATATTTACAGCTGGCTCTTGTCATATCCATATGATGCAACATGTCTATTAAATGATGTGGTACAGTAGCACAGTTAGGATAAATCAGTAGCACCTGAAGTTATGTAAAAGAAAAATAATAGTGCACAGTGAGGAAGAAACTTGGGGGCAAAAAGAAAGAAAGCATCAAATTGTCCCTGTAGATGCCGTCTGCTGTCATCTTCATCTTCATTACAGAGCTCCAATATTTTGGAGCCTATTATGTAACCAGAAATAACGTTGGCTTTGTGTATTTCGAGGAGTTTCCACAAATGTGCATAACATCTACAGCGTGGTGTCATATAGTGAGATCGGACTTTTCAAAACACATTATACTTTAAAGTTGTGGTAAAATACACACCACTAACTAACTATTATGAGCGAGTGTGAGAGACAGAGTAAATTTGAAATGGCATTTTGATGTGGTTGAAGGCTTGTGTGTAAACAGGGTATGATTTAATACTGTCTATAAAGGTCAGGGCAAAGTGGTGGGATGTAAATTAGAGCCACAGCATGTGGCATTGTGGTAAATAGGTCAGTGTGCAGGACAAAGCGGTGGCTTCAGGCTGCACTTGTTACTGAACAAATACATTCAAAAACATTTCATGCATGTGTGAACACATTATACTTAACTGAAAGCCTTAATGTTACCTGCCACCAACATCCAGACAAACATCCCTATAATACCAGCTACTTTTATTACTGCTAAAAGACTTTAAGGGAAGAAACATAAACCACTGCGGTTTGATCATGTGATTGGTGTCCTATGATTTCATTGGTCGGTGAGTCTGTTCTGCTCCACAGGCCATCACATAATAGGAAGTATGCATCAATCTTTAATGTGACATTTACCACAGACACACAAACTATTATATCCAAGCACACACAGAACAGAGGGCTGTTGAGGGTAATTGACCACATGGTTAACAGTTGCGATATAAACAAGTATCAATCAAAGATTACACATTAAGTACTATAGTTTATAGTTGACAACAAAAATAACTCCCCATAATTCATTATAAGGGTTTTAAAGTGGTAGTAGCATAGTTCAGCTTAGACTGCAAAAAAAGATCCCATATTCTTCACAGTTCTGCAGACAGTTCACTCTATAATATTATAGAATGATCAAATTGAGTGAGTGAGACCAATTTCGACTAATCTGGCTTCCCTTAATGTGGCCCTGCACTATATGAATGACGAACTAATGTAGCCAATTACCCCAATGAGCTGGAGCGAGTGGGGCACTGAAGCTTTGTCGTGACCTTTTCCTGGATGAACTTTATTGAGTCAATAACTCATTAACATAAGCATACAGCCCAGATCCTTTAGAGAAGTACACAAAACCATACACAGCTCTGCATGTACCTCACATGGCCCTGTGATAATCTCTCTCTGTGCCACTGGATGTCATTTGGCAGGATGTATGGAGAACCATTACACAAGCTACATGCAAACTGTGGCACTTGAGGCAACGACTCTGCCCTCCATTCACACTCAAGCACTCAGCATAAATCACAGCTACAGCTCGTATGGTGATTGACGGCCTGCTGTAATCGCCACTGTATGATCGTGTTTAGGAGATTATAAATAAATGTCAGCAAGTCCGAGAGTTGCATGTTTCTTTCAGAGGCGATTAGGCCAAGGGGGGTAATGGCATGTTTATTGATCAGGTCTGTGCACTCTGGACATGTGGAGTAACCTGTACTCATATACACACACGCTCCTGTTTGTGCTGACTCAGGGGCATATCACAGGATAGGTGGTCTCCAGTGGAAGGGCATAATTGCCTCATTGCCTCATGCACTATCTACAACCCCCATTCTGTACAACACTCCACGATCAATAATGAACTACAAAATAGACTTAATATACATTAATATTATTTTAATATACATTAAAATACGTATAATGAGATACTGTGTGTTTGAGATATGATGTTGTTATGGTAACCACAATAATTATTAGGCTCATTCTCAGGATTGTAGCAGAAATTTTCACTAACAATGCTGTTGGTCTCAGCATTTGTGTACACAATATAACATGAAAAAAAAAGACAAATAATGTTTTCTGAGGGTTATTGTTTGTGCTATTGTAGCTCTACTTACTTTTTTCAACTTTTTCAACTTTCAACAAGATGCTCTTAAGGTAGAAATAAGTCTGCTGTGTGTTGTCTGAATCTAATTATAAAATGATTGATGAATTAATGAACCAGAAAGTGTACTGTTAGAATGCTAGTTGTTGTTAGCATTACTGTGCTGGTAAAACTCCACTCTGACCTAAGGATGCTTGGAATGCTTATGGTAACGAATAACATTTGATTGCTACACTGCTACAAAAAGTACCGGTAGTTGAGTTTTCCATGTTTTGAAGACAATAAAAATCAGGTCCAGCGCCTTTACATAAGATGATGCCCCGTAGACTGGTACAGAAAGGTGCCTGTACCAGTGATTGTGTGTGTTACGTACTACTGCGCAGAGTCATTGAGCTGGTACTCGCGGGCACGGCTGAAGCACTCCTGGATGCCCGAGTCTGCCCACAGACGCATCATGGCGGACAGCAGCTCCGCAGAGTAGGGCTCTGTGTCCTCCATACGACTGACCACATCACACACCATCTTTGCATCCGCCTGGAAAACAAAACACAAGGGCACAGGGTTAGTGGATCAAGAGGTCTTCACATCATTGTATAACTTCCCATTATTGTGCTAATATCCCAGGCTAATGTTGTAGCATTGGTGTAATTACTGCAAACATCATTAACATAAAGAGTCTGTGTAGGCCAGGTATATAGAATCATGCTTGTTAATTAGTTGTAATGCAATAGAGCTAATCATTTCTCACAATTATGACAATCATAGTCTAAATTACTTCCTAATTAATGGATTTTATTTAGTTAATCAAAACCTACATATGTTTTTATGTTCCATATCACCGATGTTGCATCCAGAAACCTTAATTTTGACTTAATGAGCAAAACCAAAAAAACTGTAATTAGGAAGTTTTGAATCAATGTTTAACGGTGCTCTATGTAACTTTATAGTTGGGGGTCCATCACCTGCTTCTTTCTATGGATATGTCATTGCTCTGCCTGGAATGTTCCACAGTATGTCATTAAACAGCTGTACTTTACATTTTACAGTGGTTTTATAGCTCCAACATACCAGAAAAACAGCCATTCTAACTGTGAGCAGGGTTGCCTCTCCACAGATCTGACCTGTAACTTGGTCCAGTTTGGTCTTCATAATGATAGAAAGGTTTAATACCATACTGTGAAACATTCCAGACAAAGCAGTAACATCTCCATGGGAAAAAGCATTTGATGGACTCTCCACCAGAAAAGCTACAGCAACAACTTAATTTATAGGAATCTAAATTAAAATAGCAAAATTCTTACTTGGCAGATATGTTTTATAAAGCGTGATACTGATACAGGAGATTCCCAATCACCATATTGTTTGTGCCAAAGTGTTTTCTTCACAGTTATAACAATAACTACTGGATGGGGAAATGACCTGGCCTAACACACCATTTAATTAGTTATTAATAAGTAAAGAATTAATAGTGGAGGATGAAATTAAAAGTGATTCAAGGCTGGGGAAAAAAGAAGCTATAAAGTGTGCCTTCACAGCAAGTTTTTAAAGGGCCCATATTACACTATTTTCTGATCCTATTCTAATGTAATTTCCTCCTCACAAACTGGAGTTTTGTTTTGTTTCATTCATTCCATTTCATTTTTAAACACACAAACCATGTATATTTAGGGTGAGTTCTTCTCAAACAGTCTGTTCCACCTTATGATGTCATGTGGTAATACAGGAAGTGCTCCACTGTGTTTTTAAACTCCATACACCTTCACTAGACATTTGGATAATTTCATACACCTTCACTAGAGACATCTGGATAATTTCAGCCCTGGAATTGCCCATTTCTAATATGAAAACCACCACTACATGACATCACAAGGTGGAAAAGAACAATCTGAGCTTTGGACTTGTAGACAGACTAATAATAAAGGATTATGCAAACGTGTGAATGAAACAACACACAACTCCAGGTATGTTTTTGATGAGGTAACAACATTAACGTGGCTTAAAGCTCACAACAGTCAATTTTGTGTAATATAGGATCTTTAATAACACACTGCAGCTATTTCAACAAAAACAAAGTCACACTATCGTGAATGCATGCATGTAGCTGAGAGGACATGGTGTCTTAACCCCTAACCTGCTCTCACTACAAGCAGCTCTATTCAGTGACAAAGCCAATGTGCTGCTGGGTATGACCATGTAGCGATGAGTAAACCACGCAAGGCTCCACTCTCCACTGTATCTTTCTCCAGAGGCTAAACCCAGCCCCCACCCCATTCCTCCTAAACGCTCTTATGCTTATTGATTTCTGCTCCAAGAACTAACATCCGGCAGCACATGATCACTCCTGCTTCATGTAACATTGCCTGGACACCAACACCCTGACCTTCCTACAACTAACATTTTATTGGCTGTGCTTGTACAGCACTGTTCCATTGAAACATATCAAGCTGTGGAGGTAGGGCATTATTCAGCACTGTCTCTGTAAAATGCACATCTTCAAACCCAATGAAATTTTATATATAGTTTAAAGGGTCCATGTTACTCTATTTTCTGATCTACAGTATGTTGTAATGTTGCTTACACATGTCAGTGTTTGTAAACACCATACACATTCATTAGAATCATAATTTCAGCCCCAATATTTACAGAACAAAAAGGTAAAAGGCAGCTGTTAATTTGAAAACTACCGCTTCATGACATCACAAGGTGGAGATATAGACAGACTAATAATAAAAGATTACTGAAACATGTGTGAATGAAACAAAGCACAACTCAAGTCTATTCCACATCGACTTATTCAGTATATAAACGCTGGAACCTGTATATTTTCTTTGCAAGAATGAGATTTTTGTTATTTTAGTTGTAATACGATAAGATTTGAGCCGTAGAGTGTTGAATAAGTAACTTGTATGGTACTGCTATTTGATTGCTAGTTGATTGCCAGGCCTTTTAATGATACTGTCTCCTTAAAAAATGTTTACTGGGATTATCTTGCTTTATTGTTATTCTATCAGTGGCATAAAGTAATTTCAATAACATCTTATCACAGTATATCTTTGTAGCAAAATATCATGCTTCAAATTTTGTTATCATGACAGGCCTAACCCCACATAACACAATAAACTAACTTATAACACTATAGTTTCCAGTGCAGTATTTGATGTGTATACAGCACTACTACATAGGTGTCATCTACAAAGGAAAGGCACATTCTATTTTTGTCCATAAGAATTACAGATGTGATTCTCCCAGAGTAATTTCAGCGCAGCAGACAATATAATTAGGCAGAGGATCAACAGGTTGGGTTGAAATTGAAACACTTCAAAATGTGATCGGTATGAGCTTTCACCTGCCCTGAGAATTTAACAGTGTACAGAGCAATCAAGATGAGATAATAACAGATTTGAGCACTTTGGAGGTTTGGCATTGTGTAAATGCTACTGATCAAAACGTACAGTGCCTAACAGACCCGTGCTTGTACATCTTTAGATTAGGGATGGGATGAGAGCGAGACAAGACAAGATATTAAAATAATTCTACAAATATATAAACTTCACGATTCAGTTTGCAATTTTGGCCTTATTTCCATTCTAGTACTGCTTTTTGGAACTGCAAGAGATGTAACTCACCAAGACATAAACCTTCTTTGTCAACACTTGGAAAAAAAATTGTTTTCCTCATGTGTTTTTAAAGGTGCATTGTGTAACTTTTCTGGTGGAGTATCCGTCAAATGCTTTTCTCCATGGAGATGTTATTGCTTTGTCTGGAATGTTTCACAGTATGGTATTAACCCTTTCTCTCTTCATGGACACCAAAACAGTTATTTTTGAGATATAAAACCACCTGTAATTGAATAAATGTAAGGTAGAGCTGTTTAATGTCATACTGTGGAACATTCCAGGAGGACAATGACACAGAAACAGGTGACGGACCCTCCACCAGAAAAGTTATACAGTACACATTTAAAAATCCTGCGTCATCAGTAATGGAGGCAACTTGAGGCAAAGTGAAGCAGACATAATAGATTTTCAGTGATTTCATACGTCTAAATGCTAATGGTTTTATAACTTCATAACAAAAAATAAACAAAAATGTTGAATTTCCAAGGTATTGAATATTATTTGATTTGCTTTTCTATTAAGGAGGACAAAAAATGTTTCTACTCTCACAAAAAGTATAATTTATGATGAAATGTGTAATATATCTGTGAATGAAGTGGCAAACTGTAGTGGGTCAACATTTCTGTAAGTATTTGTCTAGTAAAACGTAAAATTCTGGATTATTCCTTTGTCAACAATACTTAGTAAATTTAGCATTTTAAAGGGTCTCTACTGCTCTCTCAATACTTTCTAATATACGGTAGTCTTATTTCCAGAAGGTTCAGAGATTCAAATATAAACAGCAAAACTTGACGATGTGAAAAGCAGTGGGAGGATGGAGTGTCTAGATGATGCTCGCAGGTGAAATACCAAGTGTTGCAATATATCAGCTCAGGATCTTCCACAGATATTTCAGCTGCTTGCACAGACTGAACTGCACACATTCATTTAAAAATGAAAAAAAAAAAAAAAAAAGGGACACTGCACCTATGGCTCCACTACTGGTTCCATCTAATCCAACCTTTGCAATATTATCTGAACTAAACAATGCAGATCATCTAAACGATATTTCCTTAAAATGTTTGGATGCAGTAATTACACATGAATGATAATGATAATAACAATAATTCTGTTTCATTTGCATTATCTCATAGATTTTAATTCCTCTATTACGTGACATTCATTCAAATGTCGTGAATGTGGGACAGTGAGACAGTAAGATAAAAAAACTTTTAATTAAACTTTTTTGTATACTGTAGATTAAATTGATTTTTGTATTACTTACGATTATATTGTGACCTGTAAAGTCATTATATGTCTTTGAATGTTGTGTTTGGAAAAAAACTACCGTAGTATTGAATATTAGTTATCACAGTCAGGCTTAATTAGTGGATCAGCTTAGGCCTGTCATGATAATTACTGATAACTTATCGTTCAATATATCATAGATGGAATAGTACTTTTTGGGGGTCAATATTTATCGTCTTTGCACTAGTGGAAAATTTTTGGTTATTTTATGGCTATTTGATAAGATTTCAGCTGTAGAAGTCTGAATTACTAACTTCTATGACTCATTATAGATACAAACTAATTGTGTGTTTCATTCTGCTGTTTATTTATTGTAGCTAATTTTTTAAACAATACTGCACCATCTGAATAATTTTTGGGGAATAATGGTTTAGGCTTATTGTGTCATAAATTTGATAATATTATCGTCCTTATTTACTTTAGCACAATATCACAGTTTGTTATCGTGTGAGGCCTAGACCAGCTCAGATAATTATGAAGGGCCAAATCCACTTCTGACGTTGCCATCATCTTTATTAGACATTTGCCTCATGGTTCAATTTTACCACTGGTCCAGGTCTGTGACCTCCTCCAGCTCCCCCTGAGTCACTGGCGGTCCACCATCATCTAATCTGTCAGTCTGACCTCCCCCACACCACTCTCACAGCAGCAAACACAACTATTTGGATTTTTTATGTCCCACACTATAGAGCTACTCTTTAATCTTCATTAACAAAGTACAAAGTACAAAGGGCTAGACTTTGGTCACAGAGTCTTGGATCTCTCTAGGATTTGTTCCCCCTGAGGTTTCATGTCAGCTCCTCTCACTTTAACCCAAAGCTGTTTTTAACTCAATGCCTGAGTTTGTGCAGACCAAAGAGTCTCTTCCATTTCCAGTTCTGTCCATATAGATTTCTGTCATATTTAAAAAAATAACCTCATACACATATCAATATTAGCAAGTAGGGGTGTGCTAAAATATAGAAATATCAATAAATCATGATACTAAATTTGGTGTATCAATATACCACTACAAGTTTGTTGCTTATTTACTGGTATGAAAGTTGTTTATGCAATACACTTGACATATTCACTGTTTTAATGATTAAAATAGATGTATTTCATATTAACTATCTTATGCAATAGCTCGCTTATCGCATGTATTGCCATATCGTGATAATACTGTATCATGAGTCATGTGCATCGAAACGTGAGGGACTCTGTGATTCCCAGCCCTATTATCAAGGAAATTCAGCTATGTGCAACTATAACTAAAAATATCTGTTCCAAGAGAAGTCAAGAAGTGTAAATATGTTTTATATAAATCTTTAGTAATGCTCAAAGCTTCTCATCATTATTCTGGTTGTGTCCAAGTATAGCCAGTCAACAAGTCTTGACTTATAAGACTGACTGCACTGAATCCATTTACTTTAAAAAGAAAAGTTTTTTTATATATACATTTAAAGTCAATCCTTGCCTCTTTCTTAATGCAGTATGCAGCCTGTCAACAGTGATCACATTACAGAGCCAGGCCAAGGCGTGCGGCCTGTTGTATGCACCCACTGCTGCTGACTGTGGCTAATGACAGACTTGCTCTCCGTTTGCTGGCTCTACACTCACTCCTGGACATTGAATAGGCAATCAGAGTCACCATGTTATCACCCAGATCTGCTCCCTCATCTGCAGCTAATTTTTTCCACAGGCTTTTCTTTCTTTATCTAAACTTCAGCCATTCCTCTCAATAGCCAATCACCACAGCCTTACTCCTACCTTGCTCTGTTTCCCTCATAGTTGAATTGCTTTAATAACAAAAGGAAGAGAAACCAGGCACTAACCAAGAAGCTCCGATGAAATATTTCCATGGCTCAAGGACAATGGGATCTGCAGTCATCTCATTAAAATGTACTTTATATTGCAACAAGTAATGCGCCCTTTTCATTAACCCTCTCAAATACATCATGGTAAAGTTCATATGTCAGGTTAAATTGCAATCTACTTTTAAATTATGCGAAAACAGGTGAGGCCTTGAGTGAGTGTAGTAAAAATGCAAGGCAATGAAGGCTATAACAAGACTTCAGAGATTTTATATTGATCACACAAAATTTTTAATTAAATTGTATCCTTCAAAACCAATGAATCGGCTATGTTTTCCAATATTAAGGTTCATAATGGACAGCAGACTTTTAGTGCCATTTAAAACAATAAAAACATATGTAATTTATCCCTCTAAAATCTGAACAAACCTTAGCAGAAAGACCATGATGATTAAAAAGACTAAAGATGATCTTAACAATTTGAAAACAATTTGGTTTCAATCCAAAACAAAACTGTTTCCAAAGTGCTGCACAATACAGATAAAAATATAAAATAAAGTTCTATTTAACTTCACAAGTCCTAAATTAGGACAATAAAACTAGTAAAATCAAATAAGAGCAATAAATAAAAAATTAAAAAAAATGGTTTGATTAAATAAATAGCAGAGCCTTGGCTTGAATGTTAATATTACAGAATTTCATTTAATCTTTCACCACCAATGCCAATATGCGACATTAATTTAAAGGTGCATTGCGTAACTTTTCTGATGGAGGGTCCGTCAAATACTTTTCTCCATGGAAATGTTATTGCTTTGTCTGGAATGCGTCACAGTATGGTACTGAACCAAACCATACCAAGTTACAGGTCACATCTGTGGAGACACAACCCTGCTCACAGTCAGAATGCCTGTTTTTCTAGGTATTTTTGAGCCATAAAACCACCTGTAATTTAATAAGTGTAAGGTAGAGCTGTTTAATGCCATACTGTGGAACATTCCAAGTAGAGCAACGACAGCTATAGAAACAAGGTGACAGATCCCCAACCAAAAAGTCACATAGTGCAACTTTAAATAACATTTGTATTTTTTCTCAGTACAGTTTTACTTTAATATAGAAACACAAAGATGACAACAGCCTTGTCCAGGAGCCATATCTATATCTATCCAGTGGTCTTTGGCCCACTGAGACCCCCAACACAATCTTTCACTGGCGCTCTCCATCTGTCTTCTGCTTCAAGGAGATGCTCCCACTCCAAGATTTGATTTGATGCAAATGTGTTGAAGTCTTGCTCCAGTGTCCTCTGTCAACAGCTACACAGAGCATCATCAGACTGGCAGACTATGTGAATGGCGAATGGAACATGGTAAACCAAGGCAGATTTGGTATCATATGTAGACCATGTAGACAGGAGCGGGCTGCATTTATAAAGCTCTGGGCAATGGGCCACAGACTCACTTAAAAGCCACAGCTGAGGCCAAGGATACACAGGAAGGGTCAGAATGCTTTTGAGGCCATGAAATAATATGTACAGAAAAGACAATGGGCAGTCATCTCATATTAGCCTCAAAGGGAACTCAAGTGGAAGGACTACGAGATGTCAGAAAGAAGAAACAATGTTAGAGCATGTTTATGTCGCCATATTCAATTAATTTATACCTATTTGGTTATGTTGGCAATATACTAGATGAATGCTAAAAAGTGTACACATGAGATGGGTTTGCCAAAGAGGTGAGTTTGCCAAAAATAAAGGTCTCTCTTAAAACCAACTTATGCCACTGACACAATAACCCTAGAGCAGATTCAAACCACAAAAACTATTCTAAATCTACAATATTGTTAAAAAAATCACGAGTATTAAATAGCAGAATTAAACACTTTAGTATTTAGTTAGCATCTGTAATGAGCCATACAAGTCATTAATTCATCCTTTAACAACCTATAAGTCTTATCATATAGCCAAAGAATAACCACAACTTTCCTAGTAGTACAAAAAAAATATATCTATATATGATAAAAAAGTATTGTTCCAGCTTTCATATATTGAACAATAAGTTGATATATTAATTATCATGACAAGCCTAGTCTCTTTATTTTGTCCTAATATAATAGTTAGCTGGGCCCCCTGGAATCACAGAATTCATCCATAGTGCCATAAACTCATTTTATATATAAAGAAACCTACATTACAGTGTGATGTTTAATGAGACTACACTGTGTTTGTCATGTGCTGCACTAACCCAGTTACTGCAAGATCTCATTTGCATAAGCACTTTCTCCACTCTCCACATCACCTCTAAGCAGCTTCTACTCTGCTCCCGATGTATCCTGTGAATTTAATAAACCTATTCTCAAAGATAACACATTTGCATTTGGTTGGCTCTTCAGTTCTTAAATGTATATTGAACACTATATGTTGAACAGGCCTTGTTGTGTAATAATGTAATGTATAAAGGCTCCCAACAAGCAATGCTGACGATAACAACTATTTAACTACATGCAACTGTGTTTAATTGGTTCATTTAAAGCGCTTTTTGTGAAACAATTGTGTAAGCAAAACAGGCACAAATTGGGCTCCATAAGTTTTGCTTGATTATCCTACGTTCCACTATAGTCTTAGGGGCCAATTATCCTCAACATTAATGAACATGGAGTGATTTAGCACCATCTGCAATAACCAATACCTGTTTATGTAAGAGAGATACAATTACACATATTCAATCTTTTCGTGAACTTTCAAGTAACACCTACAGCACCAATTAAACATATACAATTGCATATGGATTGAAAAAAGAAACAATAAAGCATTCTGAATGGTCAGCTAATTGTTTCTCCTCTTTGATCACAGAATGGCTATTCCTGTGATGTTTTAAGCTGCTTTCATGGAATAATCTGTGGTGGAGTGCTGACAAATGCTGTATGTACACCATGTCTAACTATGTTTTATTTTTGTGAAAGCTTTATTTGTGTACTACTCAGTTATGAGTAAGTCGAACTCATCTGACTCATCTGCATCAAACCAGACCATATTGTCATACAACAGAGGGAGCAGCCAGGTAAAAATAACAACAATTGTGGTCCATTTGTCAAATGGCCAAATACATAGAGGACCTTGTGTGATTGTGTGTTTGTGTTCGACGTCAGAGACCCTCTCAGCCAATCAGAGAGTGGTCTGAAAAAACATGACTGGCATTCTTTATCAACAATCTGCTCACGCGCCTCTCGCTGCTCCTCCACTGCCTCCAACCTTTTGCTCTTCTATTTTTGGCCTGTCTTTCGATCACGTCCTGTCAGCTCCCTGCCGCCCGCCCGCCTGTCGGTCCGTCCTGTCCATGCAGATGTCTGCCGGCGATGCCAGCCAACATCGCTGTGGCAACTCCATCCGCACCTCACTCACACGTCTCCCTTCCACTTCATTAGCATCTCTATCCTCTCCTCCTCTGTTGTCTGTGGCACGCCCCACCTTCTTCTCCCTGCTCGCGCACTCCCCCACATCACATGACATGCAGCAGCAGTTGCCATGGCGACCAGGCTCATTTCCCAGGAACGCAATCTTCAGTCTCCAGTTCTCTCTTTTTACCCCATCCCATGCTTTTCTGTCCCTCCTCCTTTGGGTTGGCAATGCTGTGCCCAACAGCCATTCCATATGAACTGCTCTTTCTGCTGCATTACTCATAGTCATAGAATATAATAAGATGGGTATCAATTCACACAAAAGCTCCTAACAAATGCACAGCAATAACCATTTTTATTAAATTCAATTTGAAAAACTGTGCAGGAACTGTATAAGAAAAACATATTGTTGATGTATGGACCCTGAGACTGCTAACAATCATATTTATATTTTACTGAACAGTAATTGGAAAATACTCACAAAGTTCACTTACACAGAAAACACCATATATACTACTGTATATATAGAGAAGCTTTTTATAAAGTGTACTACTGCTACTGCTACTTTCTTCCTATGTAGGAGTGAAAACTGATTCATTTTAAAGCTGTGCTCCTCATCTTATATGACATAAAGACTTGACACATTTACAGCCCAAACTCTTGTCTTGATGTGGCTTTGACACTCCCTCTCTTTCTCCGCCTCCCCTCTGCCCCTCCGCTCTGTCTGTAGCACTCGCTGAATAATGGAAGTGATGAAATATTTAATTGTTGTTCTGGCCTCCTGCAGCCTGCCCCAGTGGAGCTGTAGCACACCGAGAGGGGAGGTGTACGCTCAGGTCTATGGTGTGCTCTGTCAGTGCTTCCGTTGCCACAGCGATGGGGCGTCCAGAAGCCACACCCAGCTTAGCCACACACAGAGACCACTTCATAAAATACACAGCGGTGCTCAGGACTGTCAATAAGAAATTTTGAAGCACAATATATCGCTACATAGGTGTGTGCAAAAATATTGAAATATAAATATACCGTATCATTTAATTTGATGATACAGTATCGCTTTTGTGGGTTGCTGTATCAGCAAGTATTTTTTGGTAAATTTTACTAAATTTTACTGTTTAGAGGAAGGAAACTTGTTCATTCAATACCCTTGATATATTAGTCTTTATTTTTTTACTGAACCATGTCGAATCAATTTGAAATATATCATATCGAATTGTATCAAATAGAAAGTGCATTGTATCGAGATATGAATCGTATCACGGCAACTTCTTAATTATACCCAGCCCTAATGCTATAGAGATGATAATATTGAAAATACCTCTGACACAATAACATTAAAGCAGGATAATCCCTCATTATTACAAAGAAGGTGTACACACAATTAATATTCAGCCCAAAAAATATATTGTTCCAGTTATCATATTTTAAATGATGAGTTGATATAGTAATTATCGTGACAGGCATAGCGGTGTTTACCAACCACAAACCACATCTTTGACTTCACAATTACAAAGATGGCTGACATACTTACCCCCTGTGACTTAATTAATCTAAATACTTATTCATTTCAGATCACCATGGTAAAACTGTCATATTTTTACAACTACATTGCTGTGGGTTCTGTCCTCAAAGTCACAGTCGGGGACAGTACCTCTGGACTGGCAGACAGGGGTGGTGGTCCCTCTGTTTAAGAAGGGGGACCGGAGGGTGTGTTCCAACTACAGGGGAATCACACTCCTCAGCCTCCCCGGTAAGGTCTATTCAAGGGTACTGGAGAGGAGAATCCGACCGATAGTCGAACCTCGGATTAAGGAGGAGCAGTGTGGTTTTCGTCCCAGCCGTGGAACACTGGACCAGCTCTATACTCTCCACTGGGTGCTCGAGGATTCATGGGAGTTTGCCCAACCAGTCCACATGTGCTTTGTAGATCTGGAGAAGGCATTCGACCGTGTCCCTCGTGGGGTCCTGTGGGGAGTGCTCTGGGAGCATGGGGTCCGGTGCTAAGGGCTGTCTGGTCCCTGTAAGACCGGAGCAAGAGCTGTGTTCGCACTGCCGGTAGTAAATCGGACCTGTTTCCGGTGCACGTTGGACTCCGCCAGGGCTGCCCTTTGTCACCGGTTCTGTTCATTGTATTTATGGACAGAATTTCTAGGCGCAGTCAGGGACCGGAGGGGTTACGGTTTGGGGACCACAGGATCTCATCTCTGCTGTTTGCAGATGATGTTGTCCTGATGGCTTCATCAGACCGGAACCTCCAATGTGCAGTGGGACGGTTTCCTCATCCCAGCTGCTTCACACTCGGCTGGGATGAGGAAACCGATCAGCTCCTCCAAATCCAAGGCCATGGTTCTTGACCGAAAAAAGGTGGCTTGCCCTCTCTGGGTGGGTGGAGAGTCCCTGCCTCAAGTGAGGAGTTCAAGTATCTCGGGGTCTTGTTCACGAGTGAGGGGAGGATGGCGTGAGATTGACAAGCGGATCGGTGCAGCGTCGGCAGTGATGTGGTCGCTGTATCGGACCGTTGTGGTGAAGAGGGAGCTGAGTCAAAAGTCAAAGCTCTCAATTTACCAGTCAATCTACGTTCTTACTCTCAATAATGGTCATGAGCTTTAGGTAATGACCGAAAGGACGAGATCGCGGATACCAGCGGCCGAAATGAGTTTCTTCCGCCAACTGGCTGGACGCTCCCTTATAGATAGGGTGAGGCGCACAGTCACACAGGTGGAGCTCGGAGTAGAGCTACGTCCTCCTGGACGCCTCACTCGGGAGTTGTTCCGGGCATGTCCCACCAAGAGGAGGCCCCAGGAAAGACCCAGGACACGCTGGAGGGACTATGTCTCTCTGCTGGCCTGGGAATGCCTTGAGGTCCCCCCGGAGGAGCTGGAGGAAGTGTCTGGGGTGAAGAAAGTCTGGGAGTCCCTGCTTAGACTGTTGCCCCCGTGACCCGGCCCCGGATAAGCGGAAGAAAATGGATGGATGGATGCTGTGAGTTCAGGGGATTTGAGGCTTACTCTGGTTGGTATGATGATCAGGGCAGGGATGGGATCATAGTTTTTATTACCATATTGCCCAGTCCAATCCCATTACCACAAATCAAAACACTACAGAACCATAAAGCTAGCTGGAGCCCCATGGCCATGATCTTAAATGCATTAATAACAACATTAGCACTGGCCAAAACTGCCTTTGCACAGTGTTCCACAAGAGTTGCAACAATAGATAAGAACAAAAAAAAAGTTGCACAATAATGTAGCCTATACCAGCGGCAGTGAATTTATCCAGACAGGCCAAGGTACAACGCACAGCAGCTCCGCCCAGTCAGCAGGCTGCTCTTTGTGCTCGTAAATAAATACTTTGTAATCTGGTCCAAAAATGTGTAATCCCTCAGTCATCCAGGTATGATCCAATGTTTCCCAGTAAAAGAGGAGACTATGGTGGCTGTCCATAGTCCGAGCAAAAAAATGGTAAAACAAATTATATTTAATGCTTGCAATAATATCATAAACATATAGAAGTAACCACTTTAATCTGTAAAAAGTGCTTTTTGTTCAGTAGAGGCAATAAGTGACATTTATGAATCAAAATATGGATCACTTATGCCATCTTAGTATAAACCTGTGGGAAACACTAAATGATCCATAGCAAAAATTCAATTTGGTCAACGGGACAAAAGTTTTGTTCTGTTCCAAAAATCAGGCCCCTGAAACCTTTCAGAGCAGTCATGAATGCAAACAGTATCATTAGTTAAATAAAAACCAAAAGGTCAAGTGTGAGAAAGTTAGCCAGTAGCTACTTGGGAATCAGGAATCAATAAGATCTAAATATAGAAGGAAGTGGCATTGTGGAGTTGTGTAGGAAATATTTTGTATGCATCTTTGTCACTTGTTTGAATAACAACTGAGACCATTAAGTGGAGACTGACTCTTGGGCAATTTACATCCATTAAATCGGACTTCCGTTCTCTATATAATCACCAGTTTACAGTGAATACTCCCAAAGCACTGTATGTTTGCTTGGCTCCAATAAATGACATGAATCCACTGCCTACACCCGCACACTCCAGCAGGGCATCCATCTGTCTTTGTCAACAGCCATCCTTAAAACAGGCCTACAGCTGCCACTTCCATCTCTTCCATGCACGGCCTCTCTGTACCTGAGCTGCTCTAGCAGTTCTTATTCACAGACTCAATACTGGACCTGGCAACTCACTCAGCAAGTTATTTTGTGCTACAATACTATGTGAAGTACAATTATTGTGAATTTAAATTGTAGTAGTATTATTTCAGAATGTAAAGTGCAGTCATTTAAAGGTGCATTGTGTAACTTTTTTGGTGGAGGGTCTGTCAAATACTATAGTATTTAACAGACTCTATGTTATTGCTTTGTCTTGAATGTTTCACAGTATGGCATTAAACCTTTCTATCTTCATGGAGACCAAACCAGGCTAAATTACAGGTCAGATCACTGGAGAAGCAACCCTGCTCACAGTCACAATGCTTTCTAGGTATTGCTTGGTTTATTTCAGTGATACCTGGATAAGACAAAAGTGGGAAAATTTATGCAATTAAAAAATGATCAAATATAGAAGCAGTTGTTTGAAATTGTTAAAGATTTCCTTATGATTTTTAAATCGACAGGTCTACAGTCAATCCCCTGTCAATAAACGCATGTTGTTTGGAATTGTTTGGTATTAGCTGTAAATTAAGACTATTTTTTGTGTCCTAAAGCACTAATTAAACATCTGGTTTGTTAATGTTCAGGAAATTAATATTGAAAACCATTTTAATGTGTGGTTATACAAGAATAATGCACGGCAGTTAACTTTAGAATTCTCATCATGGTATAAAATAAACTATAAGATATAAGAAAATATAAAGATAAAAATAAGGTTGTTTTTTTTTTGCATATCATCCTGATTGCATAATTGGATGTGCAGATATATATTCCATATTGTCCAAACAGAAATAGCTACCTATTTCTACTATTTCTTTAGTTAACCCAATACAGATAACACAATGTCCCACAGTGTCCCACCATATTAAACACACCTATGAATTGACGTCACCTTGAATATTTTACTCTACATGCTTCAGAACTTTCCAGAGCATTTGTTCTAATGCACTCGTATCAGTTACTTATCGGATTGGCATACACCCTCCTCTGTCTTCTCATACTTCATCTATATTTAGTTGGAGAGGGGAGATGTCACCCCTACTCCTTTCCAACAAACCTTAAGCTCCACATCTCCACACACACCAAGTATTCTGACTACAACAAACATACGCACACGCACGCACACACACACACACACACAGCCTGCATAAAAGCTTTTTGATCGAACCAGGGGAGGGGAAGGTTATAGAGCTCCAATCAAAGCCGACTGCACTTTTAACACTCTTTACAAAGGAGTCTCCAGTTATCCCCTCTGCTCTGCTTAGATCACAAGGGTGGTTATATAAGGCCAGATGAGAGATGCCATGTTTTGGAGAAGTAGTCCTTTACTTAGGTGTTGGCTGCTTTCTACTTTTTATCATTTTAGCACCCAAGCTAGGATTGGACAATACTGTACATCATAATCGAATCAAAATTTGAGTTAGTTGCTTCTAGTTTAGACCTTTACGTTCTAAAATGCATGTTCTTATATTCAATTTTCGTTTCATATTTTAGTCTTTCCAGACTATACAGCATCCGATTGACTAGTAAGTGCCAACTGGGTTCCTGGAGTTTCAACTGTCCTAAAAAGCAGTACACCTTTTACGATAAATAGTATATTGACTTATCGTTCAATACATGACAGAGCAATAATTTTTGGGGGTTAGTATTTATATTGTAGGTACTTTTACTTTGTATTAGTGGAAAAACTGATTAGCTTTCTGTACTACAATGAGATTTGAGCTGTAGAAGGTTGAACTATGAACTTCTATGACTCGATATAGATACAAACTAGCTTAAAGGTGCACTATGTAACTTTTTGGTTGGGGAATCTGTCACCTGTTTGTATCTGCCTGGAATGTTCCACAGTATGGCATCGGCATAGATCTACCTTACATTTACTAAATTACATGTGGTTTTATAGCTCAAAAGTACTTAGACAAACAGGCATTCTGACTGAGAGCGGGGTTGCCTCTCTGCAGATCTGACGTCTAAACTTGGTCTGGTTTGGGCTCCATGATGACAAGAAAAACATTTGACGGACCCTCCACCAGAAAAGTTACACAATGCACTTTTAAATGTTTCATTCTGCTATTTATTTATTTATTGCAGCCCCTAGTTTGCAACAATATTGGACCTTTAGACTAATTTTTTGAGGATAATTCTGCTTTATGGTTTGGTTTCAATGTTTGGTTTCAATATTGTGGTTTATCGTCTATATTTACTTCAGTAATATATCGGACCTCAAAATCTGATATTGAAAGCATAAGTCAGTTAGACAATATGGAATAATATAGTTTAGAGTTGTCATTTCTAACAAGTTGCATAAATAAATACGATGTGCCACTATGTGGTTATCTATTAACAAAACACCAAATCAACTCAAAGCTCAATAAGACATAAGCCTGAATACATCAGAGCTGGTGTTTTGGAGATGCAGCTAGGCACTCCCTTCTGTGAACCAAAAACCAACTTGGGGGAAAATGGATGACGCACTGGAAAGGCTTCTATCTCCCTGTTGGCCTATAGGAGCATTTGGGAACGATTGGAGCAATAGGAAGATACAGCTCCAGAAACAAAGAAAACACATAGACACATTCAACTGTCATATTCATTTGTATGCACGATAGAGATGCAACATATATTTTATAACATGTACTTATATTGGAATCAAATATACTTGTCTCAATAGTTTAATGGACCTATATTACATAAAATTGACTCTTATGAGCTTTTAGCTATGTTGTAATGCTGTGACCTCATCAAAAATATGCCTGGAGTTATGCTTTGTTTCATTCACACGTTTGAGTAACCCTTTAGTATTAGTCTGTCTACATCTCCAAAGCTTCTGATGTCATGAAGTAGTTGTAGTTTTCAGAAAATAGTGTAATATGGGCCCTTTAATATGTGTAGTTTTAACTATTCACATGCAGTGCAACAACAAATATCCTTCAGCAAGAGCTAAAAAGCAATGGGGGGAGGAGTCAGATCCACTATGCAATATCCTTAGTAAATACCTCCTACACTGTGAATGAGTGAATGTTCCTCCATTTTGAGGCAATTCTATAGTCTGTTCTCACATGTGACATTGCCTCTAGAAACCAAAGACATCACATTATTTCAGGGACAGTGTTGTAACAGTGCACTGAATACCAAGAGGAGGAGGAAGAAAGAAAAAAGAGCGAGAGTAAATTAATGTATGAAAATGAGAGGATGGGGGGATTTGTGGGGCCCCCTTTAGAAGAGAAAGCATGTAAATAGATGTGGCCAAAGCTGGGCGACCAATCAGGGCAGAGACGGCTCATCAGGTGACCTCCAGACTGCAAGCTCTGTGGAGATATCCGGCTAGCCTGGTTGCTACGGTAACTGTTTGGTATCCTAGAGACTGGCAAAAGGGGCTCATAGAAAACTGAATGGTGTTAGTCCTAGAGAAAAAGAGCACATCTCCAAACCTAAGGATTTAAAACAAGCATAAGAATTACACAGTGATTAAATACTATGGTGGCTATGCAGACAAACGCAGTTGGAAAGCATCCACAGAAAGGGCTTGAGTCAGGCCTGATTCTTCATTGTGCTATAAATAATGACACTCAGGCATTCTTGATGAGCTCAGCCTAGAAATGCCTGTGTAGGTCTGTGAATCATTCCACGAGCAGAGGTGTGAACTTTGTCTATAGCACTTTTTGTGTAATGTCTGAACATAATACTTCTTAGGCATGAACAATAGAGGGTCCTGTTTGAAAGAAAGATCCTTAATCCTTCGTGTGTACTTGACAAGAGGCAATGGCGGACCCGTTTGGTCTAAAATTCTTCCCCATAGTCTAAACAGAACATTAACTAAACATTGGCATAACAAAATCTCACTTTGTTGCATTTTATGTTGTCATTCATATAAAAAGTAACTACACTGCTCAAAAAGACTGCTTAAATAAGAAATACAGGCAAAAGTTGACAATAAACTCCACACATTATACTGAAGAAAATTGTTAATCTAGACAGTATTTGTGCCACCATAGTCTAAACAAAATCTATGGGAAACATTGAGATGTAAGTAAGAGGGTAACTAAAATTTAGTTTTATTTTGTTAGATTATTTAGATTTGGTTAAACTACTGGTAAGATGACCCAAAAACTATAATCGCGTATGCCAGGAAAATAAACAAAATTGATTCTGAACAAATTGAACATTGTAAAACATATAGTAGGTTCTATTGTAAACCTTAGCACTTCATATTATCATTCAATGGGAACAATGCTGTGGTTTGTTCAATACAATATAATAGGACACAGCACAAAACTTTAAACAATGCACACCATTCTTTTTCATGTTTTAGGTTTTTCCAAAAAGCTCCTGTAATGAATCAAGGTGCTTTACAATAGTAGTTCTACAAATATCCTAGAGCCTAAGTGTGGACATGGCTAGGCTCTATACTCAAACACAGACACTTTTCCCTGCCCATTCCTCCTATTGGTCAGTCCTCAAGGCACTGAATGACAGGTGGATATTAACAATCAAAGAGAAGTGTGAACTAGGAATGCACTGATCCAGCTTTTACAGTTCAGATACCAATATCGATAACCAATACTATGGTTTTAAGTATCTGCCAATATCTGATAGTAACCGATACCCTTGAAGAGATTGAAAATGTAATTATTTTCTCTCAAAACACAGTTAATAAATTTAATCTAATTGTGTTATGTAACTTATTTATCCTGCAAGTACCTACATAACAGCTTTGTGTGAATTAACGTTCAAACATTATGAGATGTCCTAGGCCTATAGCAGTCAGTAAATAGTCTTATTGCATCAAATTAAAAGCCCAACCTGGATATTGGCTAAACCAATATTATGGAACAAATACCCAATCAGGCAAATTTTCCAGGATTGACACCGATATTCGATACCAGTATTGGTATGGGTGCATAGTGTAAACTGGCAGAAGAAGCAGATGATGACTTAACTCCTGATCTGGCTTTAGGAAAACTGTTATACATTTTTAGCATATAGCCCACCCTACACATGGCTAAAAACATTGCACTTCTCAGCCAGTCAAGATGGCATGATATCAGGCCAGCGCTAGTGTGTAAAACCCTATGGGTAAAGCTTTCCACAGCCCTAGATGTGCTAGTTCGTTGACTTAACAGCACAGACACAGCATCCCCCATCTTTTTTCCCCCCTTTCCCTCCGTCTCTTCTGTCTCCGCTCTCCACTCGGCCCATTACTGCGCTCTATTCAAGCTCCCTTCCCTCCACCCACCCCCCAAACCGCTCTGCATGGGAGAATAGTGAGGAGAAGCAGCACATCCACAGAGCCTCACAGGGAGAAGGGGCCAGGGCCTATTACTGTATGCATGACGGACCTTATACAAGCTGCACTATGGCTCTGAAGGGCTCACAAAGAACACATCGGAGAGGACACACATTAGAGCTTGCTCTCTTTTTCTGTCCTACAGCACTTCCTGTTATGTGTGTGTCACTATCTCCAATGCTCTTCCACGCTTTATCTAAAAATCGCCCATTTGTGTTGAGCTCCGGGAGACAACAAGTCAACAACAGAAAACAATCACAGAATCAAAAAAACAAATATTAAATACTTTTTAAAGTCTGCTAAGTGAATCTACTCCACTAAAGTTTGTGGTAGATTTGTGGTAGATTATATTCTTTTCATTTGTTAAAGAAATAGCTAGCTAAAATATTCAATTCAAATGAATAATGATTTTCATTTTTAAAGGTGCACCATGTGACTTTTTGGTTAACCTGCTTGTTTGTATGGATATGTCATTGCTCTGCCCGGAATGTACCATGGAATGACATTAAACAGTTCTACCTTACATTCTGACTGTGAGCGAGGTTGCCTCTACACAGATTTGACCTGTAACTTGGTCTGGTTTGGTCTCCATGTAGATTGAATGGTTTAATATCAAACTGTGAAACATTCCAGACAAAGTAATGGCATCTACATGGAGAAAAGCATTTGAGGAACCCTCCACCAGAAAGGTTACACAATGCACATTTAATGCAGTACATATCGATCTTGTCAAATCACAGGTATTACTTCAATAAATGCAGCAAATTTTAAGTGTCTCGACCATGATTTCTTCACTATATTCCACCAATCCGGTGAAGCACTAGACAACCAAGATAAAAGAATTTGATTTCAGATTTTGCAGTGGATCTGAGTATTAAACATAAGCAGCTATCTCTAAACTGGGCTAATAATGAGCCTACATTGAGAGGAGGAAAAAAGACGAGTGAGTGAAACCAGTGTAGCGCCGCACAAAAAAGGATATCATTAATTATTCACATGTCCCCTTTTGGGCAAAAACCTGCGATGCATATTTACTGAACAGTTACAGATACAGTTACATTTAGATCATCTTTGAGTCTATTGCTTTCCCCTTTCAGCATCAATTTGCTATTTCCAATCTAGCACAAATCCATCTTATAAAGAGTGTTCATTTTCATTACATAACTGCATAAAACAGGAACTCTTGGCCCCTAGGTTTTTTCACATGATCACCCCAGTCTCTGAATTAGATCAGCCCATTTGCAATATAAAGGTACGTCTATACAGCAAACTTTGGTAACCATTGAGGATTGTGAGCTGTGACTCCTCCAGTGTTATAGGTCATGGTTAGTTTACATGAGGAAGACAAAGAAGAGAAAGAGAAGGAGGAGGAGTGAGAGAGTGACTCCATTAAAAGTCCAGACACATTGGGGCCCATGTTTTGTTATTGCTGGGTGCGCACGCATACCCTAGAGTCCGTCTTCCACCGACTGATCGATAGAAGCAGCACTCAGAATGGCAGTGAAGAGCTTGACAAAGTGAGGAAATGAGGGAGATTGAGCAACAACATTTTTGGGCAAGATTCAAGAAGCTTTCATAGTTACTTCCCCATTTCAACACAGAAAGAATACAATTTAGCATTAAACATTATAGATTTTGTAAGCAGTCTATGTATCTATGTATGTTTTTCTTGAGAGATGTATTGATTGTGTTGGCTGCTAAAAGAGATTCTGAATCTCAATGGGACCTCCTGGTTAAAATAAAGGTAAAATAAAAATAAAATCTTCAACTGGGGCAATATTGCAAAGGCATATACCCAAATGAAAAATGCATAAATTGGTAAGAGAGGCGTTTGTGAGACAGTCATGAAATTGCTGGAAAAGTAGAATAGAAAAATAGAACACAGATTAATTGGACTATTCCTAAATACTAGTTTTTCTATCCTAGTCACGGCGTGTGTAAAAATGAAGTTCTAAAGAAGTGGAAGAAGCAGAGACTGCTAGGCACACAAAGAGATGGATGTGCTCTTTCCATCTTACTAAAGCGCTGGGGAATGGGTCTTACGCTTCTACCCCTCAGCTCACTGGGGACACCCCATTTAAGGCTACATTATTGATGAACTGACAGATGCGGCTTTTTATGAAGTTAATAATTGAAGAAAGATGAATTAGAAGGGAAAGCACTGAGTGTACAAGTATGGTAGACAAAGCGTTGTGGTAGATTTATTTTAGGACCAAAACTGTACGAGGTTAGCTCCTTTGATCAGCTCCTCTCCTGTACTTTGATTGTTGTCCTTTTACTTATATAGCTTTATTTATTCTCCATTTTGTTAGATCAATATTGCCGTTCCTCATCTTCTCCCCTTTTCTCACAGGTGCTCAAGTTGCCATGGTAACAGCAGACTACAAAATTAATCACCCTATCGTCTTGTGGTTGCTGAAGGATAATGCAGCGCAAACATACACAGAGTCAGGTTGACATGACGTTGTCAGAGCGGCTCTGTGCAGATATCACACAGGATCATCTGGACTGGATTGTGCACACAGCTCCACAGAAGAGACAAAGGAGCAGTGTTACTGTAAGACTAATGCACTGAGGAAAATGGGGCACAACCAACCAGTTTATCATGCCAGAAGGGATTACCATAGTCAAGAAAGTTCAGCAGCAAGATCTATTGAGAAGTTAGGTTTGACAGTACTGTATTTAATTAAAAAAATCTATTTGAACTAGGTCTGTCACGATAAATATTATATCAACTTATTGTTCAATATATGAAAGCTAGAACAATATATTTTGGGGTAAATATTTATCGTGTGTGCTTTTTTCTTCGCACTAGTGGAAGATTTTTGGTTATTTTTTGGTAATATGAGAAGATTTAAGCAGTAAAAGGTTGAATTAATGACTTCTAAGACTCATTACAGATGCTAACTAAATACTAAAGTGTTTCATTCTGCTGTTTATTTATTGCAGTGTTTTTAAATACTGTAGATTTAGAATATCTTTTGTGCTTTAAATCTGCTTTTAAGTTATTCTGTCAGTGGCATAACTTTGTTGGAATATTATAATTTATCATCTATCTGTTTGTCTCCATCTGTGTCTCTAAAGGAATATCTTCCTTTGTCTGGAATGTTCCTTCTCTATCATTAATTTATTCAATCACATGTGTTTTTATTGCTCAACCTAATTCAAAAACATTCTTACTGGGAGCAGGGTCAGGGCAGAGCAGACCCTGCATTACAGAGCTGTAGAAGGGTGAAAAAGTCAGTTCCAGGACTAATTATTGTTATTGCTATTTTTATATTGTAGCTCAGGCTTTTTAATGATACTGTATTTAAAAAAAAAATAGTTTACTGGGATTATCCTACTTTGTTTTTGTTATTGTGTTAGTAGCAGCAGTAAAGTAGTTTCAATATTATTGCAGTATATCTCTGTAGCAATATACTGTGCTTCAGACATTGTTAGACACTGTTAGACACTGACAGTCCTAGGTGCATGCAGAAGAGATGCAGCTGATCTGAAACGTGCATACAGGAAGACAGAAGGGCACAGAGGCAGAGGAGAGTCTCATGCTGATGGTATCTGCTAACCTTCAATTAGCAGCGGTAGTCAGCAGGGCATTGATTAGACTCCAAATGCCAAAGCAGTGTACAAACAGAGCAGCTGAAGGCACCCAAACACCGTTCATATAGTTTAACTTTCATTTTACATTAAACTATGGTACTACTGTGCAACTGTTTTACTAAATAAAAGCACATTTAAGGCAAACTAAAATCTGCACTTTGCACCATCAGCTAGGGATTTCATAATGTCAAATATTTGTGTTGCAATTATTGCATGAAAATACATCACAATTTTCAAACAGTAAAAGCCTTAATTTTCTTCCATTCACAGTGTCTAATAACATGCCTACTTCTGTCATAATACATTTTGAAGCACGATTTATTGCTACAGAAAAAAAAAACTGAATTCATAATTTGCAATATAAGTTCTTAATTTGACCTTCTACAGCTCAAATCGTATGTTACTACATAAAAATAGCAAAAATGCTTCAATTTTTGGGAAGAAAATGTACACACCATAAATACTGAGCTCCCAAATATATTGTCCCAGCTCTCATAATGAACAAGTCGATATAGTAATTATCATTATCATACCATTCCTTTAGTATGTGAAAGGGTTAGGGTTAGTAAAGAGGGTTAAAGGGTTAGTAGGTAAAGAGTGAACTAGCCACCCAAATATAAAGCACTTTACAATAAGGTTTACTTTTAAGAGTATAAAATGAATTGAACTTTTCGGTTGCGCGTTTCTACAGATATGTCACTGCTCTGCTTAGACTGTTCCATAATATGACATTAAACAGATCTACCTTACATTTATTCAATTACAGGTGGTTTTATAGCTCAAAAATACCTAGAAAAACAGGCATTCTGACTGTGAACAGGGTTGCCTCTCCACAGATCCTGCAACTTGGTCTGGTTTGGTCTCCATGAAGATAAAAAGGTTTAATACCATACAGTATAACAATCCAGACAAAGCAATAAAGCAGTCTCCATGGAGAAAAGCATTTGACGGACCCTCCACCAGAAAAGTTACACAATGTACCAGTTATATTGTGACCTGAGTAATAGTGATTAATCATTCACAGATTATTTCTGAATACCTACTATCAACATTGCTGTTATCTTTCTTTGTATAGTTTGTCAGCACCAAAACAAATGAGTCATTGATCTGTTAGACCTCATGTACAGTAATATATGAGTAGGTGAGACAAAGACACTCCACATGCAAATGCAAAGTTTCACCTGACATTTGGACCATTTGTGCAGTAACAGGGCAGATGAATCACATGCCCCACTAATCAGAGTATTACTGTAGTAACTACTAAGACTCACAGCACTATAACTGCTGCTGGCTTGTCAGAGAACTACCCACTGTGTATGTGATCATACCAGTCATCATATTTGAGATATTATTCGACAGGTGACATGCAGATGTGCCCTTGAGTAAGATGAGATAGGGAACCACGCAAAAACAGTTACTGCACATAATAAATTGGGTGAATTCAGTAGAAACAACCAAGCAATATTTGTTTTTGAAATTTGGTAGTAATGCTTCAGACTCTACAAAGCATAATTATACTGGGTTTAACACTGTGCTTTTGTTTCTAATATAATTTCTTTTCATGTGGATTACTTTTGTACAGATTAGAGACAACCAGAACATAAGGACAAAGCCATTGAATTTTAGAGTCAAAGACAAAGACTCATGACCTTAGAGACACAACTATTGTTCCCATAGAAACGAGAGTCATCAACTAAAAGGAGACATTTGTTTCCTGGTCCATGTTATTAAAGCACTAAACAATACTATACTATACTCCTGACATTTAAAATGGAAATTACATACCAGATTACACTGATTGCAAAGCAGACAGATAAACATTGGCACTTGCTATTTATTAGTTAGACTGTTTCCATAAAGCAGACATTTTGTTCATATTTATTCTGGTAGTTAGTATTAAACTATAACAGACCACCATTTTACATTTTGTTCATTGTAAACTGCAATACTGATTTAAAACCGCTTAGTAATAGCTTCCTGTTCAAAACTACAGAACTAAGAATACTCATACTGCCTCAAATGCAGAACAATGCAAGATTAGTCCAGCATGCATGGATCGACCAAATCACAACTTCAGTGATGAACTAATGATGAGGAAACACCTTTGTAACATGTTTTTAAGAACATCAAAGTCTATTTTAAATCCAGACTCAAAACTCATCTTTTTAAAATAGCTTACCCCACTTGCTGATTGTTATACTTGTATTTGCATTGTCCATTTTCTCTGTTTTATTTAGTATTTATTGCCTGTTTTATTGTTTGTCTTTGTACGGTGACCTTGAGTGTCAAGAAAGGCGCCTTGAAATAAAATGTATTATTATTATTATTATTATTATTATTATTATTATTATTATTATTATTATTTTACACAATATGCCTTCATCTTAATTAGTGCATTCCTCTCATTATTTTGTGTGGTCAAAGTTTCCATCAACAAGATTTTGTCTGAGTATTAAAATATTGACTGATAAGTAACAGTGTAGTAATAAAAGTTTAGATCCCTGAATTTTTGCCCAGGTTACACAATTGTATTGAGGATATACTAAGAAATGGTGCAGTGCAGTTGTAAAGAGTATGCGTTAAGATAAGCCCTCATAGTGCAAACGCCACAAAACACTAACAATGAATCCAGCGGTCTCTGGCCTTTTCCTATCAATATTTCTCTACAGGCACATACTAGAACTAGATTATAGAAGATAAAATGGCACACAAGCGCTAAGTCCCAGTGCTGCATCACGCTCTCTCAAATGGCTCTAAATAAGATTTGGTCATCAAATATAGATTCAAATGTCCTTCATAATTTACATGTACAAGGCAGAGCCAGCTCACACACAAGAGCATCCACTATTATTAACCCCACTGTACGTGCAAACTTCATAAAATGCAAATTAAAAAAACAAGAATGAGATTAAAATCAGAGGAAGAAAGCACACACAATAAAAATACTGCCCTTTTAGTATTAGTCTTACTTCCTCCTTTTAGTGCTTTCTAATTTATCTGCATTACATAATGATTTAAACATACATATTTAAACCACAATGACTTGCACTGGCTTAAGACTGCAAATGACTTTTCAACTGATTTTCACAGGAACATTTAACTCCAGAGTAAAAAACAGATTAAGAGGTGTGACAGGTGACATGACACTTATAATACAGCATTATTGCATAACACACCTTTTTAGAAATGAACTTTTTTGCGGCATTTCAAAGAAAGTTGGTTTATAATTTCAGGCAGAGTCTTCTATCTTCTGTCTATTATCTATAACAGCTGTGTGTCTTCCTGTCTAATCGCATATTTGTTGTTTTTATTGAAATGCGTTGTGTAAAATTGAAAAGGACAGTCACACAATCAGATGTAGGCGGGACTGTTTGTATGGCAGAGGTTATGTATTATCTTATTGGCAGCTGTCTATATTTAGCTCTGGATAATTAACTGTTGGCCAGCAGAAATCTCTCCACAGTTGGTGGTTGCTGACTGAACATGTGGATGCCAATCTGAGCCCACAAAACATTTTTTGAAGTGTCTTGCCCAAGGACACAACCCCAGATCTTATACAATCGCTAGCCCGACATCTCGGGACTTCCCAGGCTACCAAATGTTCATATCTATTGCTCAACTGGATGTGTTATGAGATACTATTGCTCAATAGGTTTGACAGTAAGAAAAAGAAGAGAAGTAAAGAAATGAAAAAAGAAAATTTAACAGACACTAAAAGGAGAGCATAAAATGTACATTTCAAACCCCCTTTTCAATGCCTGATCACCTCAAATCTCAGAAGCTAAGCAGGGGTGAGCATGGTTAGTATTCTGATGGGAAAATGCTGGGGACAACAGGTACAACACCACTGTTGTGTCCTTAGGCAAGACACCTCACCCATATTGCCTAATATGAATGTGGTGTGTGCATGAGTGCTGGTGGTAGTTAAAGGGGCAGACTGGCAGCCTTGCTTCTGTCAGTCTGCCCCAGAGTCTCTGAATGTCCAAAAAGCTCTGTAAAAATAATTTGCCTGAAGCACGACATTCTGCAGATATTGGGGTATCCATAAATATACCTATAGATCCTATAGAAGTGGGTTTGGCAAGTTGGCAAACTCACTTTGACAGAGTAAATTTTTTATGGCTATTTTTACTTTGAAAATTCCAATAGAGTAACAAAACACACACATGAAAGTTATTTGAGCCATTATAAATTAAATACCTGAGAAACCTGAGCACTTCATCGAATGCTGCAAATCCAATTTTGCTTGGCTACTGTTTCTTATACTTGGCCCAGTACAAATAATTTTATTAAATAAAAAGCTTTAGCATCACACTGAAAGGGTTTGGTCTCCTCATTTACTGTGAGCTGTCGTGTTCGTTTGCAAACATTGTACGCTGTATGTCTGAGCCGTGAACTGACACACCATTGCAAAAGTATAAAAAATGAATTGCTGCTATGACAAAAAACTTTTAGTACAACAACCAGACCTGCAAGAGTGGTAAATGGTCACATTTTCAAGGCACTCAAAGCACTTTATAACAACACACACATTCATAAACCAGTGTACGCAGACACTAGTGGGTTAAGTGTCTTGCCCAAGGACACAATGACAGCATTCATCTGTCAGTGGATCTGACCATTCAACCGGTGATGTTTATATCAAGAGTGGAATTCGAAGCGCCAACCTTCGGATCAATGGACAAACGCGCTGAGCTACTGCTGCCCCATGATGATTCAAATCCGGATTTGTTTGTCATGTTTTCAGTATTGCAAGATCAGTCCACCGTCTTGATTAATGTGTCAAAATCATTTGCATGTTGTCTCAAATTGGAACAAAAAAGATAACGCTGAACAATTAAATTACAGCCATAGCCATGAACAGGGCACATATAGTATTTTCTATGCGTACTGCTGTCTGTCTCTTCATTATCATGTAGTCCACCGTGGGGCTCTGCCTTAGAGCGGTCAGTCTCTGGAGAATTGAGTCCATGCTCTGTCTCTCTCAGCACCTGAGCTCCCAGTCCCTGGCCACACAGGCCCACAGCTCTGCTTTATACTGGACACAGGCGTCATACTGACAGTTGGCGTCACAGCTCACTGACCATACCATGTTGCTGAGGGGATTTTGAGATGGCACTTTCAAATATAATGCACCAATACCTAATACCTTAAACCATAATTTCCTCTCCATCAGTGGCTGCTCATTTGAATATGTAGGACTGTTTTACCATATATTGGTCATATGAAAATTACAATCTTTTATTCCTTACAATTACAATCTTTTATTCCTTACCGTGTCAGCATCAATGATGCAACTGTATCACAATCTGAATGCTGTCTTTGGTCTGTTTGGAGAGACAACAGAGATAATTGGAGTCTCTGGAGGATGATATGACAGCTTCATGGAGCTAGGCAGATGCCTGTGCCTGTCATGCAGATGGTGACAGAGGGGGGGCGCTGTGCTCTGAGTGGCGCGTTAAGCTGTGCATGTGGAGGCTTTCACAGCTGCAGGACACTTTCTGGAGCTCTGCTGAAGAACTAGCTCTCTGTGCCAGTGCCTCCCCTCCAGCTTCTCCTCTCAGTCGTTTTGATCTAATGCAGTTTGACGTGGTTTGCAGGCACCATCTAAAAGCCACTGCTCTGAGACACACTGGAAAGCATGCAACATGGTAGCTCGCACTGGCATCGAACATCAGGGACACATTATATTATATATATATATAATATCATAGTATAAGAGTAGTGCTGTAGTCAACTAAAGAGATGCCCCCTCAACCGATTAGTTGACCAAAAACGGGGCGTGGCAAAAATGATCTGACCCAGACTGCAGTCACAGGACTACAACTGCAAAAGAGGTCATGCAAAATCAACTATTTAAACAGAAATGTACTAGGAAACAATGTGTTTTTTATTATTATTTAAAAAGATAGATTAACTCCAAAATAATCAGCTAACTCACACCATACATTCTCCTGTCTGTTGTTGTCCCAAATAAATCCTTAAAGTCTAAACACTAATAATAAACCCTAAACAAATTTTTGTCGACTAAACAACAAAAGGCCTACAGCCCTATTAGGAAGTAGAAAAGTGGAACTAAAAGTACTCCCCAGGGGCATTGGTAAAAACCCATCTCATTCTCTTGAGTTCCTGTAGAATCACTACTTTTGACGAATGGCAACCTAACAGAGAAGCAGACCTCTTAAGAAGTCACATTTTTTATTAACTATAGCAACAGCATCAAAGTGTTCTTGCTTTGTCTGGCGTCTCTTTGGTTGATTGCAATTATTCAAATTAATTATACTTGGACTGCTATATTCCCATGTCAGATGTATCGATGGAGCAATCCATCAACATGTCTCACTCTTAATTTCAATTTAATTAATAGATCTATCATGAGATGTTGTTGAAAAGTATTTACCTGCACCACCAGCAGAGAGACTATGAGACAGACAATGTGGGGTGCCATTACAACAAACCTGCATGTCTTCAGGTCCTGGTCAACACCAGATCCACAACTAAGAGCTGTCAGCTGCTTCACTGGAGCCATAACTTAAATAGGGCCACTGTGTGAACACACTGCCTTGAAGCTTGTTCCATGTACTTTATTTCTTGCTGCATAGTTTTGATAGTTCAGTCAAAATGAGTTTGACTTAATATTTCATACTTTCAAATACTGTGCTGCAGTTCTAAACATTGAACTGACCATATTGGTCCTACAGAGACAAGTGGCTTGGAGCGTTCCATAGAAGTACCAACTGGTCAGTTATCAAAGCATTTCATAGATTTATAATTAACTCAGTCAATGCACAAACTCAAACCTGACGGGCACTCAAGGCCCTTTATCTTTATGTGGAATTACTTTACCTAAATGGCATTACTCTGAGATGATTGGGAATCCAGTTAGTTGATTTTGAAATATAAAAAGCATTTAATTAGTTGCTTCCTATACTTCTAAATAATTTCCATATATGATTGATTTTCAGTTGTTTATACAATTGATTGCAATGTATCATACTACATTTACCTATAATTTCATCATTTACAAATTTAGTTCTCACAAGCAATCCAACAAAGACACTGACTCAGAGAGCCTATAGGCCTGGGATGGGGGTGCTCACCAGATTATGACACAAAGATCTGATATATTTCAACCCTAATCTAATTTGGGCCTATGACCTAGTTGTAGATGAATTTACACTGCATTTAGATTTCCAGTGGCACGGAGAGAACAAACCCATCCCTAAATCTCAGGTACAGGCACAGGGTCTGTTCTGTTGCTAGGATACGCTTCATTTCTCAGCAGTGACAATCTCACTTTCAACAGCAGCAGACTCGTCTCTCTGCAGTTTATATTTATCCCTTTACTGCTGGCCGCGTTTTTATCACATTGTGGGGACTAAAATCTGTACACACACCCGCATTATGGGAACCTGCCTCACTTAACAAAACTCAGGTTAATCCTTTATTATTCCATGTTATTAGATCAACAAGATGATTGAGAGTTCAGATATGGATTAGATTGGTGGTTTTCAGATTCTAAAATGTGATTATGTCATACTCCCAAACAGGGGGCAAGGACCAGATTCCCCTATTGTGATTATATTATACTTTGCCAAAATATCCAAAAGGTGAATTTACAAATGTTGAACCTAATATTTTCAATTATTGACTTAACCGAAGAACTCACTGTATTAACATAATTTTGCATAATTTTACATGTTGTGATGTCATCTGAAACCCAGCAATACAGTAGCATGTGTTTGTGTATGTTGTATACTTACAAAAAGCAGATCTAAAAGCATGGTTGAGTGTCTATGTGTGTTAATAAAGAAGAGTAATCCCGAGCCTAATGACCTCTCATCACAACCTGCAGATAAAAGGTCCTCATGGATCGATAGAACCAACCAATGGGCTGTAATGTACAGCTTAGTTCATTGATCTATTGAATTAAGGAAAAAATAAGAAATCAGAACAGAAATCAGGAAGAAACTATATAAAAATGTATGCATAGGCCCTAAAAGCCAACATATACCAGATCAAAGGGTTTATATGATGTCTAAGAATGGGTATAAAAATATTTCTTCAATATATTCCTAACCATGTACCCCATAAAATGACATATGGAACCTACCTATTTCTCATTCTCATGCTCAACACAGTGGCTCATTTTATACATTTTAAACCAGCAAAGAAACACAATGCTAAAAATTTAATACTTGGTCATATAAGTTTTAAAACAGAGCAGAGTGATATGATTTTTTTAACTTTGCCACAACACAAAAATATTAGTTAGTTCCTCCAAAGTTACTGATTAATGTGATTAATTGTACTTGTCATATTCTGATTAATAAAAATGCATCTGTTCATTCCATAGCCTGAGTTTGGAAATATACAATAAGACAAGTAAAGTATGGACTCAAGGACAGACTGAGAAATAAGAGCCGGTGAAATAATTTGAGAAATGAAATGATAAGAGGAGACGTGGGGAGAGCAAGCGAGCTAGTGGAAGGGATAAAACAAAGGGAGGATGATGCTGCCGAAAATAAATGTGAGGGAGGAGGGGCAAGAATCAAAGCACTGCAGGAAGGTGGCACGCACGCACGCACGCAAGCACACACTCACACACACTCACACAAACACACACACACCACTTCAAATAGACATACTTAATAAAGCATAGAACTTCAAACAGCAACTGGATGTGTCCACTGACCTTAAGCTGGCAGGAAGCAATCTATAAAAAGAGACTAATTCAAAGCTGCATTACCAGTAACTCCCTGATACATATTTGCTGGTTTCAAGTTCATATTAGTTGGACACAGCCAATTTTTAAATAAAATAACCTATATTAAAAATATAGCAATTCTTATTAATAGACAACAAACTAAAGCCATGTCTGCAAGTCAGGAAGCTGAACATCTTAATTAAATAAAGATATACGTTAATAAAAGATGGTTTTGTTGAGTCAGGGTCACTCTTACAGATGGAGTTCCATTCATATTTGAAAAAAAAAAAAAAAAAAAAAAAAAACTATTATGAGAGTTTCTTTTTAAAGAACAGTGAATTTGTACCAAACATCAGGAGGTTTTGACTTCAGGCAGTTTATCTGATCAGAACTAAATCATTGGGACAAAAGTACAGTGCGGCTCTAGACTGAGGTCAACAATTAAAGCATTATTCAAGAAGCAGTCATCAGATCAAGGATCATGTGATGGGACTGGAGCTTATTTTGCAGTTACAATAGTGTTGCCTCATACAGAACTGAGGGCAGAAAGATCTGCAACATAGTCCAAAGATCCCGCTTTATTCATCTTTGTTGGAAAGTAATTACAAAAACTATTTCTAATCTTTTGTGGCTTATTTTAGATTGTGGAGGTACCATTTGCAGTTCCTATTCCAAATATACCTTTGTTGCAGATTAATTATTATCTATACTATTTGATAATTTGTCTGCATTGAAAGAGTTTTAGCTAAATGTTAAAATGCCTTATCCTTAAAAAGTGAGTGCCTTAAACGTGAATTTGAATACTGCAATGTGACATTGTCACTAACTGAACAGCACCTGTTGGACACACAGGGTGTACTACAGAGGTGCAGTTCTGGAGGGCCCATGTGCATGTTACAGTCTTTTTAATGAGCCCAGAGAGCTGCAGCATCAGAGGGGCGTTGTCCACAGACCTGCCCCTGGACACAGACACACACTGAGGCCTCGGAGGAGAGAGAGCTGCCTCCACAACAACAGCAGAGACCGGTCTGCTGACTGAGCTCCTCCTCAGCTTGTGTCCTTTCATGGCATCCCCCTGTTCCCACCCCCTCACTCTCATCTCACCTCCCCTCTCTCCCTTCAAGAGTCCACTGAGACTCAAAGTGTTTTTCTGTTATGAGCTGTGTGTGTGTGTGTGTGTGTGTGTGTGTGTGTGTGTGTGTGTGTGTGTGTGTGTGTGTGTGTGTGTGTGTGTGTGGGTGTGTGTGTGTGTGTGTGTGTGTGCGCGCGCATGTACAGAAGCAGCTGCGTCCTTAATTTCCTACTTTGAAGCAGGGACAAAAGGTAAAATCAATACTAATAGTGACCCGAAATTATACAGACATTAGGGATGTGCTGTATGCTTTAAGGGTTTTATTGAGTACTTTTACTGACTACTACTTAAAATACAGCTGCTACAGAAGTCAGCTTAACCTACTGTGCTATTTCCCCCTGAAAACCACAGACTTTTACAATGGCTACAGGTGACTGTGGTTAAGCAATCTTAACAACAATGTTTGCATTTAAATAATTCAGTATTGGTGAAGGAACACATATAATTTCCTGCCTCTGTTCAGATGAGCACAGTGTTCCTTACAGGCACCGCCTCATTTCTCTCTTCCATCTCCTCCTCTGAGCACATCTGAAGGCATCCCACATTTACTGCTGAGCGTGCATGCACAAACATAATGTACGGGTGGGAAGCTGCACCGGGAGAATAGTGTGGATGCACTCAAGCAATTAGTATATAGAAAATGGAGCCTCAGGCCAGTGCATCCTACACTGGCACACACACTGAAGAACGAAAGATGACGAGTCCATCGCTGGCAATTGCTCTAGGCGTACTTTTAAAATCTGGTGATACTATTCAGGGGACACTGCAGTGATTCCCAAAACATGAAAGGCCCCAAAGAACTAAATCCTTATCATGCACACCGACACTACAGAAGATTTCATGTAATCTTTATTAAGATTAGGCTGAGTTCATTGGTTACATCACTAAGTTGAGCTGCAAACTGCTTTTTGTTTAACCCAGTTAAAACCTCTTGTAGATTCATAGTGCAGGGCTATCTATTTCCAGCCTGTTATCATTGATCATGTGAGCTTGTGTATGCGTCCCAGAGCCCTTGGACACAAGCTTGTGGAATGTGTTGAGAGCAAGCAAAGACAGAGCAAAACACGGTGTTACCACAGTAACTACCCAAGGCCACAGGCACAAATGGAGGTGCCATCACCAAATGAATGAAGACTAAATGAGCATGACAGGAAGAGCTGTGTGTTTGTGTTGGGGGGTTTATGGTCCAACAGCTTCTTGGAGGCTGCAGGAGTACCCCACGTGGGTAACATTTAGAGGAAATAGAAAACACACAGGTTTTTGCTCTGCTCCAGTCACTTCCGCTCCTTTCCATTACCCCCAATGTTTTTTTTTTCTTTTCATTACATGCCACTATCTATACGTTTGGCGTAGAAAAGTAAATTCATTTTAAGAAAGCATTACATACATGCTGACTATAGTTAATACAGGATTCTCACAGCTTTACATTAAAGGGGAATGAGCTGAATATTCCTGTAGCACATGAACTCTCCCCTTAATGACCACCTCACCACACCCATTTAGAATTGAAACAAATGTCCCTGTGGCCCTGAGCCTTTCTTTCACCTCCAACAGGAAAGCAATATCACATATATTTACAAAGATACACACAGACACACACAGATATTGTATTCTGATCAATAGGTGTATTGTTATTTCAGCTCTCTAGTATCAATGGACGTCTTGTGAATAAAAATATGCTGTGCCTTTGGAAAAGGTTAAGAGCAATGACATGTGCCTTTCTGGTGGTTGTGCCTCTGCTGCTGTGTGTGTCTGAGAGATAATGTGAGCCTAGGTAATGGTAGCCTTCTCATTACAGACTATTCTGGTGAGCTTATCCAAGAGCATTCTGTCTGTTAGTTACTCTCAAACTTCCATCAAATCTATTGTGCTGCATTTCACAAAGCACAGCGAAACCAGCAGCTAAAACACCATGGAAAATGAATGTACTCAGTTAGAACTGTCTTATTACTATATTAACATATTGTTCAATATATGAAATCTGGGGCTCAAAATTGATTGTCTGTAAAATTTCCTACAATAGTGGGGAAGTTTGGGGTATTTTTGCTGTAATACGATAACATCTGAGCTGCAAAAGGTTGAATAAGTAACTTCTATGGGTAATTATTGCTTCATTCTGCCATTTATTGGTTGCTGCTCAGGCCTTTTGAATGATACTGTAAAAAAAATATTAGCATGGCAGGCCTAGTGGAGACAATACAATAATGTTGAATACAAAAGAAAACAAGTATCCATTTGGCATGCAACCCTGGTTGAATAAAAGGTATAGTGAACCATATAATAACATCATTATGTATTTTGTATTACACGACACATCTTTCCTCGCCTGTGCAGACTAACTGCATCAAGATGATAGAACATTTACACAGAATAAAGGCTCTGAGGCCCTAGACATGGCACACAATTAATGCTTTAAATTGAAAAGTATACAACTTCCATTGCGATTAATCAAGCAGTTTGTTAACTTAAAGAGTATTGTCCTTCGTTATATGCATCCTGGAACATCAGGATGGCCATAGCAGCTTGTCAAAGCCTGATCCTGTCAGATCTCAGAAGCTCAGCAAGGCCGGGCCTGGTTAGTACTTGGATGGGAACCACTGGGAAAATCAGGTGCCACAGTGGGGCGCCAGTGCCGTTGTGTCCTTAGGCAAGGCACTTCACCAACATTGCCCAGTATGAAAGCGGTGTGTCAGTGAGTGATGGTGGTGGTCGGAGGGGCCGATGGCACAGATTGGCAGCCTCGCTTCCGTCACTCTGCCCCAGGGCAGCTGTGGCTACAGTAGTAGCTTATCACCACCGAGTGTGGAGTGAATAAATAATGCCCTGTAAAGCGTCTTTGAGTGTCCAGAAAAGCGCTATATAAAACTGATGCATTATTATTATTATTATTATTATTATTATTATTATTATTATTATTATTATTATTATTATTATTATCATCAAATCAACACAAAAGACTAGTCTCATGGTTATGTCAGAAATTAACCCTAAGCCCTCTCTATTAGCAGACAATGAAATGCTGTGTATCTACAATTTTCCATCATAATCCCCGCATTATCTTGTATTCTGAATTTGTGTGCTTGGGTATTTAGGGGACTTTGAAGCAGGAATAACCTAGACTGGCATGATGAGAATTTGGCAAGAACTTGACGGGGTGAACTGGCAGGCCTTCACACTGGCCTGATGCATCAGACCTGCCCACAGTGGGTACTGTTGGTAAATAAAAATGATTAATAGCTGTCGCTCACAGCCAAAGTCAATGTTGATGCAGACTGGCACATAGTATATATGTTTACAGCAACACCAAGACCATAAGACAGCATTACAGTGAAGTCAAACTACAAGGTCTTTCTACTGTCCACACTTTTAAAGGTGCACTATGTAACTCCTTGGTTGAGGGTCCGTCACCTGCTTGTTTCTATGGATATGTCATGAATGTTCCACAGTATGACATTAAACATTTCTATCTTACATTTATTAAATTACAGTTTTATTGCTCAAAAATACCAAGAGAAACAGGCGTTCTGACTGTGAGCGGGGTTGCCTATCCACAGATCTGACCTGTTTAGTCTCCATGAAGAAAGGTTTACGGCCATACTGTGAAACATTCCAGACAAAGCAATAACATCTCCTTGGAGAAAAGCATTTAACGGACCCTTCACCAGAAAAGTATTATTATTCCATTACTAGCTGCTGAAAGGACCGATATGGCTAAAACAGAGGATTGTTGTTGTATTGCAGATACTTTATGAGGTTTCTAAAATCAATATTTATTTTATGTCACTGCTGTGGATTGTGAGGGATTTTGTCTGAAAATTCAATGATGATGAGCAATTTGAGAAAAGGGTGGTACAGTGTCTGCTGACAACAAAATATTTGAACAAAATTCTAGATGTAATATAGGTAGTTTATAGACTTGTCACAATAACCAAGTTTGAAGCAAGAAAAATAGCTCCAGCGAGATATTGCGATAAAAGATAATACTGAAACTACTTTATCCAACTGACTCAAAAACAATAAAGCAAGATAATCTCAGTAAACCCTTTTTTTAAATAGGCAGTATCATTAAAAGGCGTGAGCTGCAACAGATAACAGAATTAATTAACAGAAGTCACTTATTCAATTTTCTAATTTTATTACAAAAAAAAAAAAACCCTCCCTATTTTTGCAAAGAAATTCTATACACGATAAATACCAAATACCAAAAATATACAGTTCCAACTAACATTTATTGAAAGATAAGCCAATTATTGTGACAGGCCTAGTAGTTTGTGGCGCATATATTTTGAAATCAGATTTGAAGTCTCAACAAGACACAATAAGAGATTTTTGGGAGAGAAATAGAGAAAATCCATTCCAGCCTTCTGTGCAGAAATAGTGTGTACAACCTCCATAAATCTGTCTTTGGCAGTGGCTCAGTCCCAGTGCTTCCTGTCCACTGGTGTGTGTCGGCCACACTCGCTACGACAATTTCAATTTCTGACAGATCAATTCCAGGCTACAAGAGATTTACTGCCGGAATTAGTGGTGCTTACAGAGAGACACATTCCACTGTTCATCTCTGAGCATAAATATTGGGAATTAGCAGAAAGTGAGTGGAATCTGTCAGTGCTTGTTTTTTATCACTAACTCATTGTAAAAACAAAGAAAATCTGAAAGTATAACTGTGCTCATGTTTTTCCGTTAGGATTCAAAATAAAAAGAGAAACAAATTGACATGATCCACTGAAGGTCCTATATTACACACATTGACTTTTGTGAGTTTTAATACATGTTATAATGCTTTTCTCATCAAAAGCATACAGAGTTGTGTTTTATTTCATTCAGACATGTTTAAGTAATCTTTTATTATTGTTAGTCTGTCTACATCTAAAAGCTAAAGCTAAAAATACTCTGTTCCACCGTGTGATTTCATGAAGCGGTATTTTTCAAGGTTAACAGCTCCTTTTACCTTTAGTTCAGTAGAAATTGGCAATTCCAGGGCTGAAATTATATAAATTACTTTAGTGAAGGTATATAAAGTTTAAAAATTATAGAGCAATTCCTTTATTAAAACATGACATCACAAGGTGAAACAGAGTGTTTTCTGTCTGAGAGAAGACCACAACCTAAATATGCAGGATTTGTGTGTTAAACATGTGTAAATAAACAAAACACAACTCCAGGTATGTTTGTGATGAGGAAACAGCATTATAATAATAATAATAATCTCAGAAAATGGTGCAATATAGGCCCTTTAACTATACATTCTGAGACATACCACATATGTGTGTTTAAATACATACATATAGATAGATAAAATGCAAGTCATGGGATCTTATGCATTACTGTTCTGATTTTAGGATCAACATATGTATAAAGTAAATTTAAAAACTACACAAACATTCATGAAAGTTTTAATCCCATGTGTGTACAAAGAGTGAAGAACTGACAACAAATCTTGACTAGAGGCAGCTAAATTGGGTTGTGTTGATCAAAATCTCAGTTTTGTCTGACTGAGTTCACAGTTTTGAGATGAGGCACAATGTTCACATGTTTGCGCCTGTAGTGGTGCTCTGTGAAAATTACTGTAGCAGTGAAGAGACTTGTGTGTAACCCCGATTAGGTTTGGTCAGACCGGTTTGTGTGGCATGCGGGTGAGAGCTGACCTTGCGTTCTTTGTCCCCGTACTCAAGACCCAGCGTATCCATGGCGCGGACGATGGCGGCAAGCGATTGGATGGTGTTGCTGTACACCACTGGCTTGTACTGCTTCACGTCATCACCGGAGAAACCATCCTCATGAATGATCCTGGAGAAAACACAAAATACTTTAGGTCCAAATAATTACAAATACATCCCACAAGACAAAATCAGTTAAAAATTTATCCAACTCACAGTAATACAAACATTATTCATTTAAAGCTGCAATATGTAATTTTTCTGTGTGTGTGTGTGTATGGTAGGTGCTTGTCTCCATGGAAATGTGAATGCTTTGCTCAGAACTTTCCACATAATTAATTAAACGTATCTAACTCCATGGATAAGTTGCTACCCCTTTAAATTATTCCATTCATAATATAATATTACAATAATATTACAACTTTTGTGTTGAGCATAGTTCAGTGATCACAATCAATCCGATAACTTTATTTATGTTGGAATGTAACAATATACTCTCAATACGATATTTTCAAAATATACATCTCAGGGTACAATATTTATTGTGATATTTTATAGAGGCTAACAAAATTGTGAATATGCTACTTGTTTGTCATAATCCAAATAATTAAGATTTTAAAGTGGTTAATAACAGTTATTTTATCATTAGATAGGACTGAAATAGAGCAAAGGATCATGGCATATGCTTTTTCTGTGTTTTTTAGCTGTTGCTGCGCCATCACAATGAATTTAAGCAAAGAGACTTCCACTATAACCCAATATATGGCCCACGATATTATTATTGGGAGACTTCTGACTATACAATATCACAATATTCTGGTTATTGTTACATCCGTATTTATATGTGGGCAATTAAAGCACACTGAAGTCTTTGAGCAGCAGTTAACAGGAGGACAGGCCAGAATCAGGAGTGAAGAGTCTTTGATTGAGGAGGGGGACAGCCTCGAGACAAAATGCTATTTCTGACTGCTATTCACTCTCACCATGACACAGAAACATTGAAGTCTTGTTTTAGTCTTCTCTGGGTGAGGTCTACACAGGTGGCCAGGGAACTATTATGACCAAAACCTCAAAGACAGAGGCAGAAGGGCGAAGGCAAAATGTGGACAAGCCATAATAAGTAGCCTGCGCTGACATTTAGGCACATGGTGTGAGCGGCAGCTTATCCCGCTGCTTTAAATGTCAATGTTGTCTTTAAGTGAAGCTAACACATGAGCCCTGGTCACACAGTTACAGAAGCAAACACACAAGTTCCACAGATGGTTGAGATGGGCATGAGGAAGGGCCACACACAGCGCCACCGACAGCACACCTGATTTACACAGGGAAAGAACAGAGGAGTGGAAAAACAGACCGGACCAAGACCACACCACTGGTTTTACAAAATGAGGTGAACTTCAGACTGAAAAGCTATACATTTCTTGGCATTTAGCTTCATTGTTCATTGTTTCTTTTCATTGTCAGTCTGATAATTTGTGCCACGTTACCACAAATTTTGGATAGGTATAAGACAATAAAACTGTTGGAAAATAGTAAAATAATAGCTTTAAATTTTCTTTCATTAATCTGTAATCTGTAACTGTAATAATCAGAATTGTTTGCTTCTCTGTAATGATTAACATCAAAATAAATACGAACATACTTCCGATGGTCAGATGTTAATCACTACCAAATCATCCTCTATACATAAAAGAAGGGACTCTTAGGACTGTCACAATAATTACTATATCGACCTATCATTCAGTGTATGAAAGATGGAACAATATATGTTGGAGCTCAGTATTTATCATGGTATTACTTTTTCTTTGCAATAGTGGGGAGATTTTTGCCATTTTTATGTATTAAGGTAACATTTAAGCTGTAGAAAGTAGAATAACTAACTGTGGCTAATTACTGGTTCATTCTGACATGCAGCTCCTCCTTTTTAATTATATTGTCTATTTAAAAATTGTTTACTGGGATTATCCTGCTTTGTAGTTTCAATATTATATATTTCTCTGTAGCAATATATGACACTTCAAAATTTGTTACCGTGACAGGCCTGGAGAGTGTATATAAAGTTATTTCCATGTTTATGTTGTGAATGCATGTGCTGTGGTTTGGAGGACAGCAGTGTAACGTTTCAGATCAATCAGGCAGCAAGCCAGGTCTATATAAATACACCCGCTTCTATTTACACGAGTGACTTTCACAATGAGGGCCACTGATCTATAACTGGACATGTTTTATCTGTATGTTGTACTAAGCGTGTCAGTCTGACCACATCCAGGGCTCCGGCATGGCTCTTCCTCACAGACAACACTATCTGCTCAACAGCTCTCTGAATGCAGGCCTTCTCCTCTATTTTCTCTTCTCTTTCTCTTCTTTATTCGGGTTTTAAGGTGAAACCAGGACAAACACTTAATTGGACGCTGCAGTCTCAGTGGAAAGGACTCAAGATGCCAAGAAATGCAGTGACATGACATCAGGCTATAATACCTTCTATGGCTACACTGTAGTTTCTAACAATCAATAGCCACTGTATCTAATAAAAAGAAAGGTCATTTTAAAAGGTACACTCTGTAACTTTTCCGTCAAATGCTTTTCTCCATGAAGATGTTATTGTTTGTCTGAAATGTTTCACAGTATGGCATTAAAACTTTCTATCTTCATGGAGACCAAATCAGACCCAGGTACAGGTCAAATCTGTGGCGAGGCAACCCCGCTCACAGTTAGAATGCCTGTTTCTCTAGGCATTTTTGAGCTTCTGTTTAATAAATGTAAGGCACAGCTGTTTAATGCCATACTGTGGAACATTCCAGGTAGAGCAATGACGTATCCATAGAAACAAGCAGGTTACGGACCCCTAACCAAAAGAGTTACATAGTGCATCTTTAAGTTTCAAGCTGCTCTATACTGATTGAACAGGTTTCTTTTATAGTCAAAAATAAGTTAAGTGCAAAGAAGTGGGAGGTTTGCCAGCCTTTCAAATGCAAGTCATCAAAATGAGTAACCTTCACACCACCAGTATCCTTTTCCATACCACTTGGGCCTGTCATGATAATTACTATATATGTTCTTGGATTTTTGTGTCAGTGACATAAAATAGTTTCAATATTATCGTTTATAGTCTATATTTACTTCGGCAATATATCGTACTTGTTAATAATGTGTTATTGTGAAAGGCCTAATACCAGTAAAATCAGGAGAAACTAAGAGAAAGCTAGAGTCTTAATAATAATGTCTTAATAATAATGATCTTTATTTTGAGCTTTGTCACAGCAGAGCAAACAGAAAATGGTACAGAGATTAACGCAATCTGTACTATTTGAGTTGAAGATTATTTGAGTCTAAGTTTAACTCAAACAAATGAAAGATCGATGCTCGAAATAGAGTGGCATGAAGTGAGACTTATTTTTAACCCCCTCTAGTGTCTTTGTCTTTATCAGAAGTGCAGAGTGTTTGGTGGAGAGACCTGCTGACGAGCGCCTTCATGCATGAGGACGTTTCTCATTACCCACACTCTGAGCCCTTCTGTCGGCAGGGACAGCCTTGTGTCTGAGTGTGTTTTGCCTTTGCCCTGGCACAATCTGCATGGTGACCTGAAACATAGTTTAGTTCCACACTGAGCCCAGCAGATGGGCAGAGAGACAGGCATATGGGCCATTTAAAAGAGGTGATTCTGTGGTGTCATTATGGGGGGATTTTATGCATGCCAAATGACAGGTGTTCAGGTTAATACTTTGCGTCAGTAAGGTGTTGTTTATCACTTAAATCGTCAGAGTTGTGGCTTTTTGAATGACTGGACCACTAGCTTTGTATGGTGTTTAAGTATCAACACCATACAAACACAACCTGGCATACTAGTACTATAATACTAAACCTGCTGGTATAGACAAACTGTTAAGCAGGAGATATATAGTTCCTCTCACTAAGAACAAAGTGTTCACTAAGAACAAGAATCTGAATTGTAATGTTGAACACACAGAACACCACTCTGCGCTCTGTGTATTTATGTTTGTGACTTAAGCTGAGCCAAATATTTTACTCTCCATTGGGATGAACAATAAACTTTCTCTTGGTGAGTTGTAAACTTGCAAGTTAATACCAACTTTGTTGAGACAACACCTGTGTTGAAACTAGCTACTATACCAGTACTAGTGATAAACTGTGCTATTATTATTATTATTATTACTAGATCTTCAGTTAAGCTACCCAATTATCAACATGCATTTTGAAGAGAGCTTAAGAAAAAGGAATTGCTTATTATAAGATGCATAAAATATCAAACTTTCATACTAGACCTGTCAGGATAACACATTTTGCTACAGAGACATACTGCGATATAGAATAACATTTAAACTATTTTATGCCACTAACACAGTTAAGAAAAAGAATCCACGATAAACACTGAGCCCCAAAGTATATTGTTCCAGCTTTCATATACTGAAGGATAAGTCAATATAGTAATTGTTGTGACAGGCCTAGATCATACTCAGAATAAAAAGCAAATCATATAAAATTGAGCAGTCATGTGTATCACTTCTTACACACTGCAACATCGCATAGGCCAGTATTTCAGACAGCCACAAATATATGCTCGTCAATACACACCCCTCTGCCTTTTCTATGCCATTATCCCACACGTATTTGTACCGACTCTCTCCTGTCTCTACAAAGCACTATGCAATTAGCCTCTTATCTGCATTCTATACGGCTACACAACTGTTTGTCCTGACACACACACACACACACACACACACACAGGCCTGTTATCACTACGCAATGCACCCAGTCACTTTGTGGTTTGGGTTGTGACAAAGTGCTCAGTGGCCCTCTCCTGTCAACACTGAGCGACAGTTACTTGCACAACGCGCGTGAGTCAATGCAACAGCCAGAACAGTGGAGGTGACAGAGGGAGAAATGTCCCGACTGATAGTGGCTATGAGAGAGTGGAGAAAAGGGTTAGGTTATCGGCAAAATGGAAGCTATAAATAACCAAACATGTCAAGACTACAGACCCCTGACAACAGTGCATACAGACACACACAAGCATATCCACACAAGATCACACACACAAACACACACAAGCACACACACGCACGCACGCACACGAGACACACAGGCACAAATAACCAAACATGTCAAGACTACAGCCCTCTGACAACAGCGTGCACACACACACACACACACACACACGCACGCATGCACACACACAAACGCACGCACATATACACAAGCACACACACACACACACAGAGGGGGCATCAGCTGCTGTGTCACTTGGCTCCAGTCATTCGCGCCGCACCTTGAGGTCAAGCGGCGGCATCCTGAACACACATATCATAACACAGTGACTGGACCCAGTTTAAGTGTAATGTGTGGCCTCTTCTATCCCACCGAGGAAAAGAGACAGAAGACAGAAGAGGGGAGTCAAACCATTAAAGGGCCCATATTACATTAATTCTCTATGTTATAATCAAAATCATACCTGGAGTTATGTTTTGATTCATTCATAAGTTTAACACACAAATCCTGCATATTTAGTCTAAGTTCGTCTCTCTAACTGAAAACACTCTGTTCCACCTTGTGATGTCATGTGATAATACAGGAAGTGCTCCACTGTGTTTTCAAACTCCATACACATTCACTAGAATAATTTAGATAATTTTAGCCCTGGAATTGCCAATCTCTACTGAACAAAAAGTAAAATGTAGCTGTTAACTTGAAAACTACAGCTTCATGACACCACAAGGTGGAACAGAGCATTTTGATCATTGGAGAGCTTTTGGAGAGATAAAGTACAATATTGCTATTAATAATATATTGTTAAAAAAATGTACATGTCACTGGCAACAGCGTCTTGAAGGCAGGAGAATAAAGATCACACAAACAAGCATGAATCATTTCGAGTGGATATATAAGAAAGGAAGACAATTAAAAGCTCTTAAAAATATATGACATTAGGACATAAGAACAGGAAAGTAAAATGTAAGGAATCGAAACATTCTTTAAGTGCTGAGTTATTGATTTAATATTTTAGTAGATGGAATACCTTTGATTTGTAGTAGAAAATCAAATACAATTTTATAACCAAGAATGGTGTAGTTTGAAGTTTATAAGTCTTTAGTTGAAGTACCCTGGGAGACATTTTCTGCATCCATTGCAAAGTTCGCTGAGCCAACATGCAAAGAGAAGTGGCAGCCACTGAACAGCAACCAAGGAATTCAACATCCATCTTGACTACTGGTCCTGACGGAGCTTTTCAAGTTCAAAGAGGAAATACAGACTACCTTGAGAAATTCTCCCTAGAACCATGACTCAAACATGGGATGGTAAAGTGTTCATGGTGCATTTGTGTTAGAGAGGTCACTGTGACTGTAGAAAAACATCTGGATAACCTGTACACAACCTTCATGTGCTAAAATTTGGAACTGCTGCCATTGGAATTAAAAGTAACAAACTTCTGAACGGAATAGTTCTCAAAATGTCTATAACAGTGTGACAGATGCTGTACAATAAGGAAAGTTTGGAAACAATCCCATTAGCAATAATTCTAATTCAAAACCATTAGAGTAAGGCGACAAGAAAAGTACGTTGCTCCCCCAGATACCTAAAGGTCCTATTATTACTTAAGGTTTACTCTTGTGAGTTTTAAGCCATTATAATGTTGCTGCCTCCTCAAAAACATACCTGGATTTGTGTTTTGTCTCATTCACAGATGTTTGAGTAATCCTTTATTATTAGTCTGTCTTCTTCTCCAAAGCTCATGTAGTGGTAAGTAACAGTTACAGTAATTAACAGCTACATTTTACCTTTTGTTCAGAAGAGATTGGCAATTCCAGGTCTCAAACTATCCAAATGATTCTAATGAAGGTGTATAGAGTTTAAAAACACAGTGGATCACTCCCTGTATTACCATATGGCATCACAGAGTGCTTTCCAATTGAGAGAAGAACTAAAGAGCCTAAATATGCAGTGCTTGTGTTAAACATATGCAAATGATACAAAACGCCACTCCAGATGTTTTTGATGAGGAAACATACATATATAACAGTTCAGAAAATAGTGTACCATGGGCCCTTTAATGTAAAGACGGCTCAAATTTATGCCATAGTAAGATGCGTAAAATGATCCACTACTACATGTACATCCATTTAACAAATCAATTGTATTATCAATACATTGTGTCCTTCACATATTGGGTTGCACTGGTTTCAATAAAATATGAATTTGCAGCCAGTTCTCAGATGTTGCTAGCATGTATGGTAGTTGCATATTTAGTCTTTCTAACAAATCCCTGGGCTCATACAGGCTCTGGGCTTGGTCATGTGGCCCGTGAAGAGCTGTAGTGTCTGGGGACTCTGTCTGCACTGCCTTAGTTGATCTGGGATGTGAGGAGGAGAGTAAAATGCCGGGCAGAATAATTATACTTTGGGATTTGCATCTGGGAAGACCTCATTAAAAGTGTCTACCATTTCTGTGTTTCCCTGTCACATGCTCTGGCTCTATCTGCTTCTCTGCTCTGGTGCTTTTCAGTCCCCTTCTGCATGTTATTTTGACTAACTCACCACTGCCACTAATTATTTCTCTCCCTTTTCTCACATTTGTGGTGGTTACTGGCCTTTCCCATTTGCAAGTAACCTATCAATTAAAAACACAGGTTGTCACGCCCTTTATCTACCCTTGGAACCTGTGTCTATGGGGAGAAAATGCTTTAACATTTTATGACAGTAGCAGCAGCAAAGTCACAATCTTAGTCTTAATAATAGTTACAACCAAAGACTTAAACTAAATTATAAAGCTTATTAAAATGCTAAGCCTATTTCAAATATTCTGCATATAAACACTGGCTTTGCTGACACTCTACGCAAAGTAGCCTATAAACAAAGATAGAAAAAATAATTTTACATACTCTTTTACATACTTTAATAATAGATCCATATTGTCTCAGCTTACAACTTTTAACAGCATATGATCACAGCATAAGCAGCATAAACCCACAAACCATCCTTTTTAATTTACAATACATGTTTTGATTGTTAAACTTATCCATGGAGACAAGCAGACGATGCCACCAGGCCAAGTTCAGTTCTGTGGAGTGGCGACCCCATCACAGTAAGAATGTTTTTGAAGGTACAATTGCACAATAACAGGCAGATAAGTTTAATGCCATACAGGCAAAGTCAAAAGATCTCTACGGAGACAAGTAAGTGGCAGACCTACCAGAAAAGTTACATAGTGTTCCTTGCAAGATATAGAGTAGGGTTGAAAGAGTAGAAACTAGGATCAAAACTATATACTCATTTGAAGTATTGATACTAAAAAAAAGCTACATTCACAGGACAGAAATGAATCTTTCCTTTGCTTTGCTTTAGAACGATCTTGAGCTGTATCAGAACTAGTATAGGACCACACAGACAAGCATCTGCTCATGGACCACTATTGAACTCTTCTTTCTTACCTGCACCACTGAGGGATTACACAGACAGAAGAATATATGGTAATATAAAAAAGTGCTATCATTTAATGTGAGTCTACTGTCCCAAAAAAACATTAACATTGGGGTATCTATTCCAGTCTATTCCTTAGTATCAAATTAGAGACACTGTAGTATCTTGACAACACTAGCAGAGTCACCTATGCCTCAAACAAGTTATGTGAAGACAAATTTAATATTTTGAATTCGTATTTTTGTCAAGTTTGGCAAGTAGCATCGGCTTGTTGGTGTTTATCACTCAGTAACTTTGTGAAAAAAATCAGCATGGTCCTGAACAGGAATAACATGACTTTCCCCCAAAATATAAATGGCAACAACAAGAGGACAATGAAAGAATTGTACAATATCCTAACTTACAGTGTAGTCATATGCCTATAGTGATATTACTGTAATATGATCCACAGCTGTCCTGTCCTTCCAATACGGAGAAGTAACTCTTGCTTCCAAGAGCTGATGATAGCATCAATATAACGCTGTATGAGGAAACACCCAGTGTGTTACAGTCAATTAGAGTTGAGACTCAGATGGATGGGCGCTTCAGTGGTTATTTAGAAGCACAGAGACAGACAGGGAGTGAGACAGAGATGAGTGGGACCCAGGTTTAATCAGGTCGTCCCACATACAAGGTCCAAATGTAATTATTCAGGCGTCCTCTGTCTCCCCAGAGCCCATTCTAATTACTTACTTCAAGGAATCCTAAATAGCAGACAAAGAAAGGGTGGGGATAATACAATGCAATCTGACGCAACAGTGGAGTGTAGCTGTGAAAACAACCAAAACTAGATTTCCAAAACTAGATTCACACATTTCTAACAAAGAAAGTTATTCAAGGCGTATGCGTCTGTACTTTAGATAAACAGATGCACATTCAAAGCACTCAAGAGCTACAGAGAGGATCACTGCCCCATCAGCTGACTCCTATCAGCTGAGTGTGGCTGCTGGAACAAGACTCCTTTGTCACACACAGCACCAAACTTAAGTCCAATCTGTAAAACAAAAGTTACACAGACAGAAAAAGAAGAAAAATACCCAAAAGAGAAACAAGTGGTTTTGACTATATAGTGACACTATATAGTACTTTGTCTTTAGACTGACTGAAATGTACTCCATCACAAAAGGGAAAGATCTAATTTCCTTACGTTTTTGTAGCAGATGTTATTGCTTGGGTAAAAAATATACAACTGCCTGCCTACAAACAAATGACACAGACAACTTCGATCAATATTCCTCCTGCATTAAAACAGCAGAGGACGTGGTCAATAAAAACACACAAAAGCTGTAATAATAACTGGTTAAACTGTATATTTTTACGCACTAATAAAAGCCCGACATTGATGCTTAGAGAAAGGGGGTTGGGGGTGGGATGAATGGATAAAAGGCCTGCTTTTACATGTTTCAATATATTGTCTATAGCACTCTTTTTATAATAATAGAGCTTTTCAAGACACCCAAAGTGTAGTACATTATTCATTCCACATTTAGTGGTGTTAAGATACTATTGTAGCCCTGGGGTAGACTGACAGAAGCAAGCCTTCCAGTCTACATCATCAGCCCCTCCGACCATCACCAACCACTCACTTGCACACCACATTCATACAAGACTGTTTGCTGTGGTAACTATGGTACAGATATGGCGAGGAGCTAAACATGTAGCAACTTTGCTAACTAAAGGCTTTTTAACAGGTTTCTAACAACAAAAAAGAAGACATACATTCAAGTAAAAACATGAGACTGTGGAGCACTGTCACAATTTCAGTAAAAGGCGTTTTTAACAGTTGAAAAATACAACACTGTCACAGAGTTGGTTTGATTCAAGAGCAACACAAACCACCACAGAGGTGACCTGGTGTTAAAAGGTGGTTGTATTACACAGTAGACTGCTTTATTTTGTGTAAAATATTATTAAAGTGTAAAATATTATTAGTTAAAAAGTCCTGAGTCGTTTTGGGAAGGTAACTGCTCCTACTGTTTTCATTACTTGGTTCGCACATACTCAGTACAGCACCAGTTTTGAGAAATCAGGATACTGCGTCTACATGCCACAGTATCCTGGATACTCCTGGAAACCCAGTGACGGTTATGAGAAACCAGGATACGGGCTTATCCAGGAGACTGAAATACTGTGTCCACATGGACACACACATAACCAGGATAGTCAAAAAACCTGATCATAACTGGGATACTCAAGCGCATGTATACGCACTCATTAACTTTTCACTTAAATAAAAGAAAAAATAATAACAAAATGTATATTCCAGAATGTAAAATAATTTCTTACGTGTTTGTGTAAACATATCGCCATATAAGGCCACTCAGAGAATGCGGCAGTGCAAAACATATCGGTATCAAATGCAGATATTGGCCAATACAATATGACAAAATGGTACTGATATCTGCCAATACTGGGACCAATATATAGCCCATCCCTACGGCCTGAGTGAGAGTCTATCTGATGACTTCTGTGTTCATTTGTGCTTTTGAATGTCCTCTCTATTTTAATAGGCCTATAATACATTACATTTGCCTACAAGAGGAAAGACTGCACATAGTGAATGCACATTGCTCAAGTGGAAAACTGACACAATGTTCATCGATCTGTAAAGACGTAATTGCAGAATGCTTCGCTAGAGTTTTCTGAATTGACAAACAATCTATGGTGATCAAATGATGTATGGATGACGCAAATACAGTGCAACAGAAACACAGGCTCGGCATGAATACGTCCACTCACACATGAAAACATTGCCACTGTAAGACTTGCAAGCTTTACTGATATTTCATAGTTCAGCTGCAGGTAATCAAATCATTCAGCGAGTGAACAGGCCCACAGCTACTCAACCAATGAAGGGAGAGGATTTGGTTGACGGACTGCTTCAGATGACCAGTTAGGGGCAGACTCTTCATGTGCGATTTTCCAGAGCCCCTGTGTTGTTTTTGGTCCCAGAGAAGCAGGCTAATCATTATCAAGAAGTTCAGAGTCCAGTGGAGGAGCGGCCTTTGCTCTTCTTTGCTCCTTGTCACAGTGCTCTTCTTCTCTTGTCACTCACAGCAGATGACTTAATAAGTGTGAAACCCTCTTTGTGCCTGTGCTCAGTCTCTCCTAACTCACAGCTCTCCTCCTCAGTCCCAGTGCTCTCCCTGCACCCCTACATCATTTTACTGTTGTCCATAATTGAATTCTTCTCACTTTTCACTTCAGCAGGAGGCATAACTCAAGCAGATTTTACTGTTCTAACAATTCTATTTAGGCAGTCCAAATCCCATCCAAGACAATGGGAAGAATTTGAATTAGCTGTGATATTTCTCTGTATTAACAACTAATCATGTTTTTTCTTGACCGATGACTGCTATCAGTTTGTATTTTTTAAAACAGTTGCATGAAGTAAAAAAAATTGCTTCACATTATCTACTAATGTCTGTTTACTCATAAACCATACGCTCAGCAGCCTAAACAGCTTTCTTGTTTATAACTGGATCAAAAACCCAAAAGTCTATTATGTTGAAACCATAGACTGTATAAAGAAGTGGACTAAGGGAGTGTGACGTCACCCACAGCATTCAGCTCCGGCCAAATGAAGCTCACCGAGGTTCTGAAACAGTAATAGGAGTGAATTTGAAGCCAGTTCCATATTAGATTTACAGGCAAAATAGCAAAATGAAAAACGCCAGGATCACCAGATATTACCAAAGTGAGGAGCCTGACAGTTATGGAGAGAGGGGCGATGTTTTCTCAATACAAAGTGAATTGGAGCTGCAGTTGATGGAGCTGGAAGCTTTTCCATACTCACTTCCTGTTTGGAAAACAGCGGCTAGCAGGTTAGCCATGTCCATTTATTTACACAATCTATGGTTACCAATTAAAAAAACAATTGAAAATATATTGCTGCTCTAGTGGTCTGTAAATTGTCCATTAGCAATAGCAACATCTCTTGGTTTTGGTTTTTAAAAACTTGCCAAACAGCTTGAAAAAACAAAATCAATTATAATCAGTTATAACAGATGAAATAGATTGTGTTTTCATAATGAAACTGTAGTGCATGACTTAATCTGTACTCAGTTATTCTTGATAGTTAAAAAGTTTGTATCAATTGGAAGAAAATAGGTCAAGCAAATCTGAGGAATGAGGAAAATCTTTCTCTAAAAGCTCTCAGTGCTACAGTGAATTGACCAGAACAACAAAACAGTTAAATCACTGTGTTTTGAGAGGCTCTCACATTTTAAAATGGCTTTCGGTGAGGGCCAGGCTTTGCTCTCCTCAAACTTCCCATTCTCCAGCAATCTTGTTATCTTGCTCTCCAGTCACTCAGCTTTTCATCCCTCCTCTTCCTCCTATAAAGCTCCGAGCACTTACTTCATTAAAACTCCATCTTTTCAGCATCCTGTCCCACTTTGAGCACAACACCACTACCTTTTTCACTCACATTTCTCTACCCCCTTTTATTCATTTTTTTTCTCAGGCTTAAACCTAATTATCTGGGAGCTGGGGAAGCCACACACAAGTTGGCCCATACACACACAATGGGCATAGGCTGTGGGAAGTGGTGTAGCCGGGAGGGATGGGGCGCATTTGTTCTCCCTTTGGCCAGTCGCCTCCAATCACATCAGGATGACCAGCAGCACCCACACAAGCGAGAGACAGTGGTATTTATGATTGGATGCATGACCAAAAAACAGAATAACTTTTGTAATCTTGTCTAATGCAGTTGGAAGAAGTCAACAGAAGGCTTCAGTGTATTGACGGTAAATAGTCATATTTTTATACAGCGCCTTTCAACCTTCAAGGCACTCAAAGCGCTTTACATCAAGGAGCCACTCACCCATTCACACACACATGCATCAGTGTACGCAGACACTAGGGGCAAGGTGCTTTAAGTGTCTTGCCCAAGGACACAATAACAGCATTCATCTGCAGGAGCTGGAATCACACTGCCAACCTGTGGGTCAGTAGCAAATATTCTACCAGCTGATCCAGGAAATTATTTTCTGTATCACTAATAACACAATCCTTTTAAAAGAAATATATATGAGCTTCAACTACATTTCACCCCTTTAAACTTTATAGTAAGAAGTACATTATAAAAATGTAATTAGCATGGACTTTACATCTGTGATACAACCATAAAAACCAGAGGGACTGGTACCAGTTGTTTCACTTGAACAAAATGGAAACCCATATGCACAGAGAGCCATTGGAGCAGTCTACAGCTGGGCAGAAACTAACCCCAAACACACCCTCTCTCCTCACACAGATGGTGCCACTATACTGTTCACTTTATGACATGATTATCAGACATTATGCATCACACGGCTAATTCTCACAGAAAAGGGAAGACTATTATGTATAAAACCATAAACTTTAGGGCCAGAATGATTTAGGTATTTTTATAACTGATACCAATGTCTAATCTTCCTGTTTTTTATTTGCAGATATCAATATAGATAATAGGTAGTTACTGAAGTCAGCAACATTGTTATTTGGAACTCTGGCATCAACCAAGATTTTACTATCAATTATTTCCTGTCCACAAACGTTTTAAATCGAATCCAACAACTATTTTTATTTTCTTCACACACAGAGTTGCACCTGTACTCCCTGCTGTGTAGATCAACACTGTCTTGAGCAATTTCTAAAGCAATTTTACTTTGGAAAAAAACTGACAACAAAGTCAGTCTGAATTTCAAAGACATAGGTTCCATTAGCAAAAATTAGATCACTGTACAACAGCCTTCTTTCACTTTGTCAGATGTGATAATAAACTTACTGGGATCACATGCACAGCTGCCACACCAAACTGAGTCTAATCTAATCCACTCATCGCAGCCCGGTCTGTACGTAGACACACACACGGCGCGCACACAGACACACATAGCAGACACACGCAGCACACACACACATAGAGCACACACACAGCACACACACGGCACACACGCAGAGCACACACAGCGCACACACACACAGAGCACACATACATAGAGCACACACACCGCACACACGCAGAGCACATGCACACACGCACACACACACACACACACAGAGCACACATAGCGCACACACAGCGCACACACACACACAGAGCACATGCACACACGCACACACACACACACACACACACACACAGAGCACACATACAGTGCACACACACACTACTGGGCACTTGAGCAAAGTCCAGATGTTCAAAGCGTTGTGAAGGAAAATGTAGTTAGGCCTTTTTACTCTTCTGATGAGGTGCAGGAAATAGCCCTCTGTCTCTGAACGTTAAGGCAGCTCCACAGCCCCACAGCCCCACGTCCACAGGCACTTGAACCAGCTTCCACACTCTAATGACATCTCTCCACAGAAATGCAAACATCTATAAGAAGAACGCAACTGCTGGTGTGATCTAGACATATAGCAAAGGACTGGAGGATCACACAATATACTGCAAGCCCCTTTGGCTTTTGCACATCTTATGACCAAAAACATTGACTTATTTAGTCTAGTAGCAGCACTGTCCACTATTTAATGCAATCACTCTATTTAAATACTACTCACTCTTGCTTAACCGCCTTTAATAACATTTTTATGTAAAGTTATTCAATTCCAGTGTGGTTCAATTAGGGAAAAGCATCTGAAGGTTTTTGACAAACAATGTAAAGGCATAGACTGTAAATATAACGTTTTATTTTGTTTTAATCCATATTTATTTCCAAGAGTGCAGGATTTGAGTCTGTATGGACAAAATTCCACTAGTTAAGTTTATTTAGTTAAGTGAACAGGAAGAGTGTACAAAAGCATTCATCAAAAGAAAATGCTTTGTACGAGACCATTTTCATCTGTAGTCCCTGAGACAAAAATGCTGAAAACAATGCAAATATATGAGTAGTACATTTCATGATATCAGTGAGGAGTTCAGAAATATATATTTTACCAAAACTGTTTCATTGTGGGAAAAAGGTTTACAAGGACACTAAGAACTGTAATGCAAATGTATCCTCTGGGGAAATTCAGGTCTAAATGAAGTCAACGATGTGGTCAACCAATCAGACTAAAGATGTTTTCATTCAACAAAGTCACATTGGAAAACACAGTGTCCTTGGCCTGTAAATCCATCATAATGCAATAGTAACAGGAAAAATGGACTGCATCATTTGGTTGTGGAGCCATGCTTTACAATCTCCTCTGTGTCTAACCTATTCTACACAACATTCATTTAGTTGGTCACTGGGCAGTCTGGACTATTAACTGCTGAGACAAAAAAAAAAAGTCTCATCCCTATCCACTGTTTTCATATGGTACATCAAGATCCAACCACATCTAAAGCTTATTATCATCTGTTAAAGGACGCTAGGGAGAATAAACCTTATGTCATGAATGGGATTAAATAAAATGACAAGGGGGGCAGGGATTATGCCACAACAGCTGAGCCAGTGTCAGGGATTATTTAGGTGAGTAAATGCAATATTCTAGCATTTCAAGGCTACAATCAGAGGCCAGGTTATTAAACAACATAAAGGACTAGCACATGTGTGACTTCTGTCAAAATGCTGAGATACATAAGGTTAGTATAACTGCTGACTATAACACAGCTCAAAGCCGCAGGCAGTTAATGGTGCCCTTTCAAAGGCACAATATTTTACTACATGTAAAACAAAACACCTACCAGTTTTCACCTTTACTTGAGATTATTCAGAAAAATCAGACTTTGGGTTATGCATAAAAAATGGCTTACAAATGCCACATAGCCATTTTTCAACAATAAAAACACACAGCTGCTTTCTGTGTTGAAATGCTACTATGAAGATGAAGAGGCGGGGCCTATCAAACAGGAAGTCAATACTCGTTACTGTTATTAAGACACTGAAGATCAATATTGTGTCTACAAAAATGTAAAAAATAAGGATCTACTTATTTTATAGTTCAGTACTAAATATTCAAGGAAAAAAGAATGACATTTCTACATTAAATTAACATGCAGGCACTGAGCTAAAATGGTAGCATGTAAGTGCTCTGAAATAAGCAAATAAGGTTTGCTACAAATGAAATGGGACAAAAATCCCTTGTTCTTTATCACAAGGAAAACAATTACTAGTATTATCCCCAGTTAATACTACTAAGTGCCAGTCAAAATCTAAAAAGGGTGGTCTACAAGAATAACATTAGGATCAGCATGAACTATTGACTGACTGACCTTTCTCACACTCCACAATTACTAAAGGCATACACCCTGTGTCTCATGTCACTCAAATGGGTTTGCATACACTGAACTCACTGATGATGCTCACATTTCCTTATACATGTTACTTGTTCTAGAGAGCTGTTACTACTGAGGGGCCATGGGTACTGACTGTAAATGTTATGTATCACATTTCATTCCAGATTACTTTGCCTGGGTTTATAATTTACCATGTTTCCCAGGCGTATTATTCCATGAATTCCCAGCGGTCCTGACAATCAGTGAACAAGCAATCATCATTTATCTTGATGTCAGCCTAGGAGCAGGCTCACATGTTTGATGGGCTGGGGAAGAAAGCACAGCGTGGCCAACTGTTTTACAAGGGCAGTTACTGTTGAGGTCAGGGGAAGGGATCACTAAACATAGTTTGACCATATAATCACAGCAAGCTTCAAATTAGTTCTCATAACACTGAAGTCACCAAAAGATAGATACAAAAAAGGAGAAAATGAAAGACAACCACACTAAAGGGTTATTAGACCGTGCATTATTTAAGACTTACTTCATCTGTTTGACGATGGTGCTTTTCCCTGACTCTCCAGCCCCTGGGGGAGAAGAGACAAGAAGACAATGTAAACAGGCTGCATGTGTGTTTGCGCGAGCAAGATGGAGACAGAGAGGGGGTGGGAGAGAGCAAAGAAAGGGAGAATCAGCCTCTTTAAAGCAACGTGAATAAGCAGCACTGGGTGGAGATACTAAGATGCAGAGAGAGTGGCCGTTACAGCATTTTCTTCTATTCGCCAGGATCTTACTTCATTCCAGTTACTAATATAGATGAAAAGCTTACAGGTAATTTTCCACTAGGAATTAATGAATCAATGCTTTAGCACTTGTGCAGGGCCTGCTATTGGTGCCATTTTTCATGCACAGATCTGCAGTTACATAGAGATTCTAACCAAGGGCCTTCTAAAGTCTATCTTTTTTGATGAATAGAATAGGCTGTTGAATACAGTGAGTACTGGATTATACAAGAAACTAACAATTCCCTGTGTTTATCTTGTATTTGCAATCATATTACATTATTGGCCTGCATAATATTTAGGTTACTTAAATAAGCGTAATAATTGATAGGTGTAGACAGGATTTGGGATTTTATAGTATACACAGAAAATTTGGTTGGTCGATTATAAGCAACATGCCTCCTCCTCCTCCTCCAGTTTGATGGCTGCTAATGATGTAACATGGAAGCAGGGTGTGTTAAGGAACCAACATCCCTCAGAGAACAATCTCTTTACCACACATTGCATTTCAGTTCACGTCGATGCTGTAAAATCATAATCGTGTCTGATTTTGTGGCAGCCCACCCCCACACACCACACCTATCACGAGGGGTTTTATTGAACCAGGCCCCGCGATGGAGAAGGGAGCAGGAGTCTCTTACCGAGCAGCAGCAGTTTGACATCTTTGGCCGCGGTCAGACCGTCCTCCTTCAGGTTTTTCTCGATGGCTTTGCTCCGGTCCAGAGCCGCCCTCTCCTCTGCGCTCAGGGTACATCCCATGGTTAGAGAACACAGCTTGATAGCCTTAGCGGTACCGGGGTCCACGGGGAAAAATACCAATTAATCACTTTAACTTGAGCGTTAACGCAAATCTGTGGCAAATCCCGCTGTCTTTCTGTGCGTAATTTCCTCCTCGTGTGCCCGCTATCTGTGTGGCTCTCTGGGCAGCCTCTCGCCCTCACGATCCGTTAAAGCATTTAAATCACTCGGTGAGACACGGCAGACAGCGCGCTGGTTTCTTCAGGCGTGGTGTGGATTGCTGCTGGTCAGTCGGTCCGTCCGTGCGCCTTCTCTCCGTGCTGTTCCGTCTGTAAATCACGATTACGGTTGTTTTCCACTCGTTGGTAGTGTGTGCTATTGGGCGGTAGTGAGCAGCGCTAGCATCGTTTGCTTCCAGCTCAGGGTGGACCTTGGTGCGGCAGGGACTCGCTGCGTACGCTACTGCCTCCCGGTCTCTCCGGTAGGAGTTCGTTCGCTGCTCGGTTCTCCGGTCGTTCAATTGCAGCTTGCTGACGTCACAGCATTGAAAAAAGTTGGCTCGTGGGCTAAACGCGCTCAGTGACGCCGCCTGGTGGTGTGTCAAGGCTTTACTGTCATTATGTTGGGTTAATAGGATTGTATAGATCCATTGGTTCATAATTGTATGCTCAAGTGAATTAAAAAAAATAAAATAAATATAATTTAAATAACTAATTTAGTAAGTCCTACCTCAAAACTAAATGAGATTCAAAAAGCATCACCTAGGTAATAATAGTAATAGTAATAATCCAATTTGAGTTTCTTCTTTTTGTGTTCTGAGAAAAATCTGCACCAAAAGCAAACAACCCAAACTATTAAGAATCAGACAGTGGTACACCACATATAGGGTAGTTCTTTAAATAAGAAGATGAGTTTTGGTTTTGTTCTTGGTATACAATCTATGTTATCAACCAAAAAAAAGTTGGACTGATCTTGAACACTGATCTTCTAGGCTACACAGGTGCATATTTTATATTATCATTAGCCTATCACAAATAGTTTTACTTTTCAGAACTCTAGGGGAAATGTGATCTTATTTGTACAAAAGACTGTCAGCTTATTATTTTAAATTTCAAGACTGTAGATATGTCAAATTCAATAGCCTACTTGTCTCAACATCACCTTTATAGAATGTGCTTAATGAATACAATATTGATCTTTCTTAAGTAGCCAAGCAGCCGTCAACCAAAAAGCCTATAGGCTACTTGCTGCATTACAATCCTGTCACTTATTGAATAAAATGACCTTGTTCTCAGTCTGTGGGCTGTTCACATGAATAATGTAGCATTTATTTTAATTACATTAGCTGCTACACGCTACATACATCTTTGTGGAACAATTCTTTTTTACCAGTTGTCTCTTTTTTGCTTCAATATTAGTGAATTTGAAGATTCAAAGATATTATGTTGATGCTTTGATTAGCCTATGGCCTAGGCCTACTGGCCAATAAAAATTAAATAGGCTAAATAGTTCTATGTTAAACATTTACAAACAGGCCATATACTAACTCCAAAATAGGAATTGTGATTTGTGTGTTTTGGAGGTCAACATCTGTAAATGTTATGGAAGATATGGTTTATTTATTGTCGATATCGGGGGTCTCATCTGCCCTCACAGAGAACAGAGGCAGCTGTTTCCTGTAAACACCATTGTGACGCCATGCCCTGCATGAGATGGCAGTTAGGCTAAGTAAATGGTGCAGGAAGTCAGCCACAATCTGTGAACATAGGAGCCACATGCTGCTGTAACTACCACTGAAGCTTCTGCATGTTTCTGTGGTACACTCCAAAGTCACAGATCATTTATTCTCTGTGACCATATAGAAACATCGCAGTGAAATACATTATTTACAGCCTATCAGACACACAAACAAGGAACAGTTCTGAGTTTGGACCTACGTGAAAAAGCATTAGGCCAGCATTGTTATTAGGCCTATATGTTCTTGTGTTTGTTGTTATGTTTTCTTTTAAAGTTAATATGTTGGGAAACCGTGATAACAAGCACCCAGCGCTGTGAGAGCCAGAGGTCAGTGCTCTGTGTGGGCTTTCAAAAACAACACACCTACTGCTGCTTCCTGACTCGGACACTGTGGAAAAGTGTGGGCTGAACACAAACATTTCTTTAAATAATATTATCTGCCCAAATCTGCTGTATTTGTACTGAAACAGTGGGGGTTTGTGCTGTATGCCTGCAGACATATTGTATAAATGCCACTTTTGGATATTGACCTGCTGTATAATGCATTATGTGCCTTCTATCATGACTCAGGAGATAGTAATAGTGATGAAAATATTATTATTAGTGCCTGATCTGAAACATCTACAAAATTCTTAAAGAATATTGTGATACAGAGAATTCTCCCCATTTTTGTTTTGTTTCATTTTGATGTTGCTCTTAGTATCATAATGATTAAACTATTAGGGGATTTATATTGGTTGTTCAGAAGAGAAAGGGTCTGCTGCCAAATAAAAACAACATCTTGATTTATCTTGTTTTAGAGCAAAAACTTCCTGTTAGTGTCAACTTCAGAATCAGCATATATTCTCATAAACACTTGGCACTCAAAGGCTCAGAGAGTGAGCTGGGTACAAGAGTCTGACTTTGCCCCCTTCACTATTTTTATGTGGAGATTGTTGACACAAGTGTCCTGAAAGCACATGGTTAAAGTCTCATATCATGCAAAATTGACTCTTGTGAGCTTTTAGTCATGTTAGAATGTTGTTACCTCATCAAAAATATAAGCAGTGTTGTGTTTTGTTTCATTCACACATGTTTGAGTAATCCTTTATTATTAGTCTGTCTATATCTCCAAAGCTCAAAATGCTCTGTTCCACCTTATGATGTCATGTAGTGCTAGTTTTCAAGTAAACAGCTACTTTTTATCTTTGGTTTAATAGAGATGAGCAGTTGCAGGGTTGAAAATATCCAAATGATTCTAATGAAAGTGTATGGAGTTTAAAAATACAATGGAGCCCTTCCTTTATTACCACATGACATCACAAGTTGATACAGATACAGACTGTTTGATTTGGAACAGTGTGGTATTAGTTTAGAACTAAATGTAACCCAAAAAATAAACCATAAGCAGATTTACTCAGATTTACTCAGATTTATTCTGTTCATATGCTGCACTGTTACTTTTATTGTACATAATAGTTTTTTTTGGTATTTTATATTTTATATTTTGTATTTTGTATTTTATATTTTTGCTCCACCGGAACAAAATTAGAGTCTATCTTTAAGTCTATTTCTAAATTTTTTATTTTTTATTTTTTTAGCCATTATCTATTATCTTGTTTTATTGCATGTTCCATTTTCCTGCTGTTCTTGAACTGTGCGTTGCAACACTGGAATTTCCCCACTGTGGGACTAATAAAGGCATATCTTATCTTATCTTATTTTATTTTCTTTGTGTACAAATATCTGAAAAGTATGTTATATATTATAGTTTGAGACCGTCTGAAAAAGATGCAAGTCTTTTTTTAACACATTTGTAGTTTGAGCAAACAAAATATACAAATAAAAAACTGATTCAACTGTTTCTGTTGAACAAAATTCAGCAAAAATTTATATCAAATTCGCTGCATAAGCTTTATTAGATCTCAAAACCTGAGCGAAATGCTTTTTCTTTTTACTCTTACACTACATTTTTAAACAGGTACTTTAATACTTTACTTTACTTAAGTAGATTTTTCATGTCATACTTTTACTTGTACTTCTAGTATTTGTTTGCCCTGATATCTGTACTTTTACATAAGTAACAAAATTGAGTACTCCTTCCACCACTGTCAAAAACACATTACCACATACTTGTTGAAACACTCCAAAAGACTGAGGAACATGTGTCCTATATAAGCCTGGCACGATATATTGCTACAGAAAAATACTATGATAAACTATAATACTGTAACTACTTCATGCCACTGACACAAAGCAGCATAATCCCAATAAACTAATTAATCTGCCTAATTCCAAAACACCAAACAGCCCTGCTGATAGAGTGTATTTGAGAGCTCGTGTCCCTGCTCTACTCTGATGATAAAGAAGGGGGTTTTGAGCTGTGGTTAAAAAAGATATTATCTGCAAGTGACAGCGAATAGGATGGTGGTAATGCATAAAATACACCAAGGTTATATGTAGTGCAGCATCTTTTTCCACAGACACACCAATATGTCACTTTGAGATATATTTTTGTAGCACTTTATAATAACTAAAGTTTTATTAACGCATGAACAAATGCTTAATTCCTATTACACAAATTATTTATTGAGAATGACTCAGATTTTGTAATCTAAGCTTGAATTTTCTTAATAAACTATTTGTTTATCATAGTTATTGTGGTCTATGTTTTATGTCACCCTTTTTGTTTTATTACACGTCAGCAGCTTCCACAGTTAGTCACCACCACTCATGCGCATATAAAAGGAAGACATAAAAAATCTAGTTTCTAGTTTCAACCCAAGTGACCCAGTCACATGGCCACCGCTACAGTTTAAAATAACTTCTTCTAAGAACGTTGAGTTCTTTTCAGTTTGTTTAGAAAACTTACACTGTTTTTGGTCTCGGGTTAATAGATGACATTTAACATTCTGCCAGCTCCAGGGAATCACAGTTTCACACTTTATATATGGGATAGAAAACAGCAGATCTATAGGGTATATAGATCTGCATATAACCCTATATGCAGAGCAGGCATATAGGGTTACATATATTCTGTATTTATTTGGACCATATTTGCCTAACTCAGTGATAACTGGTTTGTTCAGCTATGAGTTAGTAATACATATAGAACTCTTATTAATGCCAACTAATTCTCAAAGCATCTTGCCAACAATGCTAATGAATACGTTAATAGGAAGAAAATTGTTAATGGCTGAATCTGCACAACCTTTGATTAATCTATTGCAAATACAACATGAATTACCTCTTTTTGCATCAATAATTTGACCTTAAAGGTTCATTCCTGGGGTTGCCAGGAATGTTCCAGACTATGAACACACATTGAACTTATCAATCAAATATTTATTCAATTATCTGTCTCTTTATTGTTTTATTGTTCAAAAATACATTGAAAAAGGGCCGGCTTGCCTCTTCACAGATCTGACCCATAACCTGGCCTGGTGGCATTCTTATCTTCATGGGGATAGAAAAGTTGAATGCTGGAACATTCTGGCAAAACAATAAAATACTTATTATGAAGACCAGCAGGTATAGCAGATACTCCACCACAGTTACACATCCATCCATCCATTTTCTTCTGCTTATCCAGGGCCGGGTTGCGAGGGCAAAAGTCTAAGCAGAGACTCCCAGACTTCCTTCACCCCGGACACTTCCTCCAGCTCCTCCAGGGAGACCCCAAGGCGTTCCCAGGCCAGCCGAGAGACGTAGTCCTGGGTCTTCCCTGGGGCCTCCTCCCGGTGGGACATGTCCAGAACACTGAGCTCCTCACCTTATCTCTAAGGGCGCGCCCAGCAACTCGGCGGAGGAAACTCATTTTGGCCACTTGTATCCGTGATTTTGTCCTTTCGGTCATTACCCAAAGCTCATGGTCATAGGTGAGGGGAGGAACATAGACTGAATGGTAAATCGAGAGCTTTGCCTTTCGACTCAGCTCCCTCTTCACTACAATGGTTTAATACAGCAACCACATCACTGCCGACGTTGCATCGATCCACCTGTCAATCTCACGCTACATCCTCCCCTCACTAGTGAACAAGACCCCGAGATACTTGAACTCCTCCCCTTGAGGCAGGGACTTTCCACCCATCTGGAGAGAGCAAGCCACCTTTTTCCGGTCAAGAACCATCGCCTCGGATTTGGAGGAGCTGATCCTCATCCCAGCCGCTTCACACTCGGGTGCAAACCGTCCCAGTGCACGTTGGAGGTCCTGGTGTGTTGAAGCCATCAGGACAACATCATCTGCAGAACTGATGACAAAGGGCAGCCCTGGCGGAGTCCAACATGCACCGGAACCAGGTCCGACTTACTGTCGTCAATGTGAACACAGCTTCTCCTCTGGTCATACAGGGACCGGGCAGCCCTTAGCAAAGAGCCCTGGACCCCATACTCCCAGAGCACTCCCCACAGGACCCCACGAGGGACACGGTCGAATGCCTTCTCCAGATCCAAAAAGCACATGTGGACTGGTTGGGCAAACTCCCATGAACCCTCGAGCACCCAATGAAGAGTATAGAACTGGTCCAGTGTTCCGTGGCCGGGACGAAAACCACACTGCTTCTCCTGAATCCAAGGTTCGACTATCGGTCGGATTCCCCTCTCCAGTACCCTGTAATAGACCTTACCGGGGAGGCTGAGGAGTGTGGCACCCTCCGGTCCCCCTTCTTAAACAGAGGGACCACCACCCCGGTCTGCCAGTCCAGAGGTACTGTCCCCAACTGTTACACAATGCAAGTTGAAATGGAATAATTTACCTGATATAAAGCTAAAGAAATACACCTAAACTAAATGTCTATGTCACCACGACAGTGTGTATATTTTTGTGCTTCCTCTTGCTTGCCTCATGATTAAATATGCCAGGCGGTGTCGTCATTTTCCTTACCCTGTCCCTGTTAGCGGTTGGGCTGTTCCTAAAGTGCCTCAGCTCTGCACCACTGGTAGTTAGTTATAAATAAAACAGGCCTTATTCTGTTATAGCCTGGTGCTTCCTCTGGCTGCAGGTGGAGTTTATGCTAGAAATAGCAGGAGAGAGATGGTAACTAGGGATGTAACAATAACTGAAATATCATGATATTGTATCGTCAAAAGTCTAACAATAACATCGTGGGCCATCACAATTTATTGAATTAGCTAAAAACAGAGAGAACTATACAGACCATGATCCTTTGCTCTGTTTCAGTCCAAGCTACATGCTGAAATAACTGTTATTAAGCACTTTTAAATCTTAATTATTTGGATTATGACAAGAAAAAAGTAGCATATTCACACTTTTGTTAGCCTCTACAAAATATTGCAAGAAATATATAGTACCGTGAGATGCATATCATGAAAATATCATATCCAGAGATTTGGATATCATTATTTCCCTAATAGTAACGTGCTTGTAGAAGGTAGTTAGATGCACATATGAGTTTTGTGACTGGTGCTGCTCTATGAGTGCAAGAGGAGAGGCACACTGGGAGGACACAGGCTATTCCAAACAGCACTCAGCCTAAATAATGCAGTCGAGCAGGGAATGAGGGAGATGAAGAAATATGAAAATTATAAAGCAAAAAAGAAATTACATAGAGGATGCTAAACAGTATGATATGAGGCAACAATCAAGAGTATATGAACTTTATCTTATATTGAGATGTACTATATTTCAGATAATTACATTTGTAATAATGCTTAAAGGGCCCATATTACACTATTTTGTGATTTATGTTATAATGTTGTTTCTTCATCAAAAACATACCTGGAGTTTCATTTGTTTCATTCACACATGTTCAACACACAAACCCTGTGAATGTAAGCTGAGTTCTTTCAAATAAAAAACACTCTGTTCCAACTTGTGATGTCATGTTGTAATAAAGGACGTGTTCCACTGTGTTTTTAAACTCCATATACCTTCACTAACCCTATGTCCTGTCAATCATTATTTCATCTTTGTACTGTATTTGCTTGACTATTTCTTTATTTCTTATTATACAAATACATGTATATAATTATGCCTTATTTGACACCAGTCTCTTGTTATTTTTGCTACTTATTTTTAATGTATTATTACCATTTATATTATTGCTCTTTGTTATTATAATATATTGTGATGTGTGAGCTACTGTGTCCAAATAATTTGCCTTGTAGCTTAATAAAGTTTGCCTAAGTTTAGATCAGTTTCTCATGGAAGAAGTCTTGAAGCATTTTTTCTAGTGGTACATGACTTTTTCTATCCATCTTTTCCATTTCACTTCGCTTTTTTGTGGACATCCATGGGTAGGTTTCTTTGCATGTGTGGATTATTTGGGTTTATAGGAATATGTTGTGAAAATGTCACATCAGCAGCACCTTTGTAAATATTTTTTTTTTAAATAATTATGACACATCCAATGTAATATAACACCAATTCATTAAATGTATTATTTAAACAATCACTTATTTGTGTTAAAGCCTCAATGAGCCAATTTACCAACTTCAATTACTGACACACCATTAATGCCTCAGCAATAATATTTGTTTTTCATTGTAAACTTCCCTGAAATGGAAACTGGTGTGTTTTCCTATCAGGCTGGAGCTCTGTGATGAGAAAAATAACCCTCTCTGACCTCACTGTTAGAGGAGATGTTTACTAAGTGATTTCACCACTAGCACGCTGCAGTGGAAGCTGGTTAAAAGGTCTGGAACCTAATTTGGAGCTTTTGCAAATGGATACGTGCTATAATGGAGATGAAACTGGAGAGGAGTGTTTCTAGCCCTGAAACAAGCAGAGGAGCAGACAACCTGACACATGAAAGAATCATATAAAGGTGACTTATGTGTCGGGGTCTATTGCGTTTGAGATTAGGGCTCATTCTCAAGTGAAATACAATGAAAATGTAGTTAGAACAGTGAGGAAGGCCATCCAGCGTAAAGCCTAAATAAATATAGTGTATAATTCATTGCACACACAAAGCAGATGATCTATTGTCCATGAAACACTAAAAGTAACCAATGAACCACTTGATAAACTTTTATTTATTTTTTATTTTTAATACAATAGTAAATATATGATTAATTTTTTGACTCTCTGTAACAATACTCTGGAGAAAACATGTTCACGTGTTAGCAGCATGTGGCCCTTTGACAAAAGTATCTGGAGTCATGTTCACTGCTTTTGCAATGCCAGGATTTGTTACAGCAGAGATTTGTTTTAGAAGTGAACAACAATACATTTTTCTGCGCACTCTTGACAAGCATAAATGTCATTGGTACACACATTTCTTCATTTCAAGTGCAAATTCTAAAAGTGATAAAACATAATAATGAAGAACACAACTGTGCGTCACTCATAGGAAAAACACACCCACACCATCATAAGAAACATTCATAAATGCTGATGTACCATATACTATCAAATGTCAAACCACTTTCTATTCAGTTTTAGTGCAATTTCATGTCACCACAACTAGCCTTGCAAAAGCTTGTTCTGAGAGAAAACAACTCTTTTCTTAATTGCATGTATGATGTGGTTTATAAAATCTTGCTTAATGTATAATATGCATTATATTAATTCAAGATTTTAAGTGATGATTACTGGTACTGGTACTGTTATGTGTGGTGTTAAAACAGGTGTAAAGAGCAGATCTCTCTGACTAGGGTGAGCCTCTTTTACTGTGGTGTATTTCTACTTCCTACATTCCTATGGTCATCTTTATGTTCATTTGATTCACACAGTTCTGTACAGTCTGTACAATAACACTTTTCCTTGAAGTAATCACTGAAAAGTTCACTTTTCAACTGTTGCCAGCACCCA